>CM034408.1:15620000-16820000 GCA_019925095.2 Dendrolimus kikuchii
AAAATCCCTTAAAGAGCGGCAGTACATTGGTAACACCTTTAATGCTACAGATGTCCATTGACGATGGTAACAGCTTTCCATTAGATGGGCCGAGTGCCTGTCTGTTGAACTTATGCGATAAAAAAATGTCCTTATTCCAATTTGTAAAAGCAAAAGACATAAGAGAGAATTCTTGCAGAAACATTTTAACAGGCGCATTACATTATTTGAAATTACTTACCTTGGAAAGGAGTTTCAAAATTGTTTTTTTCAACATAATAAAATGTTATTATGTAAAATTAAGAAATTAAGGTAAAAAAATGAAATGTGATATAAGTAGAAGACTAGACTGATTCCTATTAGATTATAGATTATTATAGACCTATTTCATAAATCGATCTTTTTATTGTTCAAGTAGTAATGTTTATTTAAGTTTTAGAATAACCTTCAAATATACTAACACTAGAGACGAAAAAACCGAACCGACATGGTATATCTTAATGACCAGACCCATATAACCCCACTCCAGAATCGGCTTTTGTCTATATAATATAGAAAAATTATATAGTACGAAATGTACTATATTTTCATCGCTAATTCAATTGTCGCGCTTTTGGTTCAGATATTTATGTTTATTTTGAAAATAATAGATTTTTGCTGGCCAAAGCAAAAAGTAGTAATAAATACACATGGAAAATGCAATAATGAAATAAATAAAGTGTCTAATATATAATGAAAAATTAACGGGTACTCTTTTTTCCCTTATTTTTCCCAAAGGTAATATATTTTTAAAGCTTACAAACTAAAATACTATATTTTCTTCAAAAAAGGTGATAACCGTTCAAAAAAGTTATTGCGCTAACTCGAAAAGTCATCTCATCAGTTCATATTTGATTTCTAATACAAACACATGTAACAATATCAATGTCCCACAACTATTTATCATTGTGACACTTTGAAAAATGAAAATACAACTCAGAAAAATTACTTTTCAATTTTGCTTTAAAAATCGTACAAGTTAGAGCACGGGTACCCCTGAATTATATTATAATAATATAACTACGTTTTAACGGTTTTAAGCGCGATCATTTATTTGATTTTCGTTTTTTTTTCGGACGTTTCGAAACGTCGGAAAAACCAAAATCAAATAAATTACCGCGCTTAAATATAATAGTCAAAATTTTCATAGAAAAAACGATCGTATTTACAAAAATACTGGTAGACAGTAAAATAAACCCCTTTTTTCAGCCGATACTCGGATGAATCCCGTTAATTAATGGTAACTTAACCCTTCGTCTGGGCATAAATCACTACAAGGCCAGTGTTTCTCAAAGTTCAATCGCCAATCATAAAAATATGTATTAAATTTGTCAAAGGGCCTCTACGTGTTGGCCTTCCCATGGCCCCACGCAAGCCCTCCAAAATTCGGGGCCATTTTTATGGCCCGTGGTCTACAAAGACATACATTAATGGCTATTAATTTTGTAAGCTTTGTAACACCTTGTAACTGATTAACAGGACATTATTTGATTAAAAGAAGCTAAACGCCATTACAGATCTGTCATATCGGCGTTTCTTTTCTAAATATCGTCGAGTTATAATGAAAAGATTTTTGCTTCAAATTCCGCTAGACGTCCTTGTTATATAGTTTAAACATTACTGCTCAAGTGACACTTAGTATTGTTATATCCGTATTTAGTTATTTTTAGACAATTTTAGTCTCCGATCAACAATAAAACTAAAATAACATGAATAAATGGAACATCGTTTGTAATTCATTGACATAAAATACAATATTGCCAGAAGGCAAAAAAATTAGTTCATCTTCATGTTTCCTTTGCTACTTATTACGTTTATTACAGCCCCCCCCTCCCCCCATAATGGGAGGCCCAAGGCCAGCAGTGGGACATTTATGGACTGTTATTATATACGTTTGTTTGCGTTAAACCATACCACACAAAGATAATTAAAAACGTTGAGAACCTTTCTAAGCCTCCCGCAGTCAGCGAATGACTGGCGCAGAACACAGATCCATCTTAACCCGTCAACTGCTGACGGATCAAGATATTAATACCGAAAGCGTGGCGAATTTGACCCATAGTCAACCCTTTCTATGCATATTTAATTTCACAATGTAACGCCCGCTTCCGAGTGACTGATGGGCCTGATACGTCTTTTGAACGTTGCCGGAATTATCCCGCGGTAGTGAAGGGTTAAATTGCGTTTTTAATGATTTTATATTTGACTTGCGTGATCAAGGACAGGTTCTATACAACCATAAAACAAAAATCTTATGAATGACAGTCATAAACAAAATTCAAATTCAGTCAGGAAAATGTCTGTCGGGTCAGCTAGTTTAAATTAAAACGAAGTTAGATAATTTTTTGTTGCTTGAAGTAGGCAAACAGGCCGACTGTCCACATATTTATAAGCTTCAATTTAAATTGTTAAGTAATTAATTTCACATAAAATAAAAAACATATATTATAAGAGCAATTTTTTATCAAAAATCTACAGAGATTATTATCCTATATTCTCTATCTCAATCCTACTGTCTAATCCCTCTATCCCATTACCATACTCTCTAAACACAATCCTACTGTTTATTCCCTCTATCCCATTTCCTTATCCCATACTCTCTATCCCAATCCTACTGTCTACTCCCTTTATCCCATTCCCATATCCCATACACTCTAATCCTAATCCTACTGTCTATTCCCTCTATTTCATACTCTCTATCCCAATCCTACTGTCTAATCCCTCTATCCCATTCCCTTATCCCATACTCTCTATCCTAATCCTACTGTCTACTCTCTCTATTGCATACTCTCTATCCCAATCCTACTGTCTAATCCCTCTATCCCATTCCCTTATCCCATACTCTCTATCCCAATCCTGCTGTCTACTCCCTCTATCCCACTCCCATATCCCATACACTCTAATCCCAATCTTACTGTCTACTCCTTCTATCTCATTCCCTTATCCCATACTCTCTATCCTAATCCTACTGTCTACTCCCTCTATTGCATACTCTCTATCCCAATCCTACTGTCTAATCCCTCTATCCCATTCCCCTATCCCATACTCTCTATCCCAATCCCTCTGTCTAATCCTTCTATCCTATACCCTTTATTCCTTCCCTCCATCAGAACCACATATCCCTTCCCGTTTATCCCATCCTAAATGCTGGTAATGCGGTGGCTTCGCCCCTGGTGTTGCAATCTTCTATACGCGACGGCAAACAGGCAAACTGACTACATAATGCAATATGGTTAATATTGCATTATGTAGTCAATTTGCCTGTTTGCCTACTTCCCAATAAAAGTGACATTTTTATTTAAATAAGCTGTTAAAAACGTCATTATGAAAAATATTGTGACGACACTCAATTTTGTATGATCTAGGATTGAAACGATTGAATTAGTTTATTGAAGTGAAACTTCATTAGAATCGTTGTGATTTGAAAATCGATGAAACGAAAAAGTGATACTTAAAAGAGATAAACGCGTAAAATTCAACCTTATTGAATTAGAAACAAAAGAAATTTCTTTTTACCCGTTAGTATTAATTTTCAATTTAAACAAAATTTAAAAGATTTCAAATGAATTTTAGCTCTATCTGTATATAGTTAAGGCAGATATTCTTTTATACGTAGATCAAAGGAAATTGTGCATTGAATTTTAAACTTTATGAAAGTGATTTAAAGTGTAATTTAGATTGAATTTTTTGAATTATATTACGTTGACGGATGTAGGCTAAAGGTTATATTTATATTAATAAAAGTTAGAGAAGAATATCTGTGAGTATATTCTCTGAAGTTTCATGTATGCTGCGTGTGAACTGTACACACACAAACACACACACACACACAATTTTTTAGTTTCGATTTTTTATCCCTATTCTGGCGAAATATAGTAGATAGTATGTATATCCGTGCAGGAACGGAGAATGAATACAATTTCCTGCGGCCTGGCGGCCTATCGTAAGAGGCGACAAAACAACCCACAGCCAGGTAGTAGGGCATTTGCCCGACTGGATGGCTACCACCCCTGGTCTAGAGTATGCCGCCATAACAACCTTGAGTTGTGTTCCGGCATTAGTGACCAGGTTCCAGTTACCCTTAAGAGAGCAGCAGCGCATTTGTAGCACCTTTGGTTTTGCAAATGTCCATAGGCGATGGTAACCGCTTTCTATCAAATGGGCCGTCTGCTTGTCTGCTGATCTCAAGCAATAAAAAAGAAAAGAAATTAAGAGACAGAAGTGAACCCGTGTAATTTTTGTTCATGACAAAAATGGTTTAAAAAATATCTTTTGGAGAATTAAATATACAAGATGTGTTTATAAAATTATAACAGCTGCTTCGTCGCCTCCATAGCTCAGGGGTTAGAGCACTGGTCTTGTAAACCAGGGGTCGAGAGTTCAAATCTCTCTGGGGGCAATGTATTTCATACTTTTTATACTTTTTATTTACTAAAACGCATTATTAAAATGTTATCGTTTGAAATGTTATTTTATCATTATTGAATAATAATACAAAACTAGAAAAATGTAACACTAAGTTTTCGTACAGCCTCAATATAATTTTTATATTGTAGTTGTATTATTGTATTGTATTATAGTTATAGTAGTAAAAATAATTGTAGTTTTATAAGATATTATATAAAATACTATAATTAAATAGAATAATTAATAATATAAAATTTTTCTTATATTTTATTTGCCTAAATTTTACTTGAAGTAAAACTATTCTATAAATAGTTCCTTCGAAACGTAAAAACTATAAAAATATAAATGAATTTAAACAGGAAATCTATATATATATAAATCAATTGCTGTTCGTTAGTCTCGCTAAAACTTGAGAGCGGCTGGACTGATTTGGCGGATTTTGGTTTTGAATTATTTGTGGAAGTCCAGGGAAGGTTTAAAAGGTGAGTAAATATGAAAAAAATGCTTGGAATATATTAAAAACAACGATTTCGCTTTCCCTTAGAATCTATTAATACCTGTCACAAATTTGATGTTCGTCCCGTCGTTTAGAAATAAATTAAATTTAAAAGTCGTTCAAAAATCAAATTAAATTTAAAAGTGAAGTTTATTTTTTATTTTTTTGGTTTTGAATGTCAAACATTTGACGTTCGCCCTGTCGTTCAGAAATCAACGATTTTTATTTATTGATTCTGAGGCGGTACGAAGTTTGTCGGGTCAGCTATTATTTTATAAACAATTCCTTTGAAACGTAAAAACTATAAAAATATAAATTAATTTAAACAAGAAATATTTTATAATTAAATAATGATTATTTGCGTACAGATAGTTACCTACTCTATGTTAAAACAATGTAACAGTGTTTATGTATGTATTTTGAGTATTGTATCTTGTGTGCATTTATTTTATTAAAAAAGTAATTAATTTTCAAACAACATGTAGATATGTTTCAAGGAAAAGGAAAGTTTCATGATATTTATTTACCTAATAAAAATTATAATGTTTTAAAATTTTCGTAACAATCTTAGGTGATGATTTTTTATTATTATAGCTCGCGACAAACATTTTTGCCGCTATTAGTTAGCAACAACACTGCTTAACATAGAAAATCAGTTATTGCACAGCGGGGGGCTATTCATGTTAGTAGTATTCGTATACCTTTTTTTTGTTTTTTTTTGTTTTGAGGCGAGGGAAAATGCTTAACCAATTTACGCACAAACTGGGTCGTTGCTAGGGGAACGACACGCGTCGGTCGGGGGCGATAAAACTGCAGCAATAGTATGCTCTTGGCAGCGCTCCGTCCGCGCTCGACGTCACAGAATAGTGTGGAAGACTCCGAGCGTTGCTACACGAGCGAGCAACCCCAATACCCACTAAAAACCCCCTCCTCCCTGACGACCCTGCGCTTTGTATGTGTTGGAAAGGCTGAGATTTAGAACATAGTTACGCCCAGCCGAGAGAGTATTCGTATACCTTTATGAATATTTGTCAAGCATTGTTTGCTACAACTCCATTAATTCTTCAAAAAGTGATTCTGTAACATACTTCTGTACAAAACTTATTAAAAAAAAAAGAATTTGAGATATAAATAGAATATGAAATATAAAGAAAAACAATATTTAGCTAGACGTGTTGCTAGGGAGTTTCTTGCCGCTTCTTCTCCTTTACAGCATCAACACGTTGCGAAGCGGTGTACATAGAATAGGAAGTAAAAATTAAATTTTAACTTACATGTATGACCTTCAAAAAGTGTTCTCCAGTGGAACTTATTTTGAATAAAAACTTTTGAATTTGAATATCCGGAAACTGAAATTAAAAAAAAAACATCTCAACACTATGTGATCACAACCACCCACATAGATTGATGTCATCTAACAATAGGACCGTGGCATGAATGAGCAAAGTCCGGGTATTTTTTGCCCTATCCGAACCCATCTTGATTTAACAGCAATTAAAAAGTTTCACAAAGCAAAGGGGTTAACTTCATTTGCGTATAATTGGTCCGAATCGTATTGTGGGAATGAGATTTCGATAGTGATGTCCTGTTTAAACTTATATGTTTGTTTATTTTATTGATTTATTTATTCTCTCTTTTTTACTTTTAATTTCAAGTTAAAGCTTAGCATGTGACTTATTCTTTATTTCGGTATCCTCGGGAACTATAACATTTTCCTGCAAGGCTTGCGACAAATTACAAAAAAATTTGGTGAAGTTAAAAAAGGGATTTAAAATTGGTCACTATACTATATTTGCTGAACCTATGTAAAACATATGCATAACACGCTTTTTAGAAACACACTAACTACTCTGGTGTTCTTTTAAGCACCTCTATTTAGGCTTGTATAATATTTACTTTCAGAGTCTTTGTATCAAAAGCTATGTGATAATTAATATAAAACATAATGTGTTAAAGAAATAGCCTAAGAAAATATATACAGAGTGTGGGACGCTGTAGCCCAAGGGTAATGTGGTGTGGTGGCCCTTGGTCAAATAAGGCTGGTTTTATAATAATGGACTGTATAGAAATATAGATATCTGGCTTAGTAATATGTCATGGGGAGACCTCGATCCGTATGTGGGACTCCTGGGCAGTAAAGCTGCTTATCACCTGCTGAGTATTACCTTTAGCGTCTTCGGGACACGCCACGGGGACCCGCAATACTACATTTCGCTATGATACATTAATTTTTATCCGTGTAGGAACGGAGAAAGAATACAATTTCCTGCGGCCGGACGGCCTGTCGTAAGAGGTGACTAAACAACCCACAGCTAGGTGGTAGGGCATTTGCCCGACTGGATGGCTACCACCCCTGGTCTAAAGTACGTCGCCATTACAAACCTTGAGTTGTGTTCCGGCCGGCATTAGTGACCAGGTTCCAGTTTCGCTTAAGAGAGCAGCAGCGTACTTGTAGCAACTTTGGTGTTGCAAATGTCCATAGGCAATGGTAACCGCTTTCCATCAAGTGGGCCGTTTGCCTGTCTGCTGATCTCCTGCAATAAAAAAAATAAAAATAACGCAGTTATTCAAAGTCAGGGATACCTTTTATGTGTAAGGATATCCTGTGTGATTTTGTTGAGCCAAGGTCGTGGGACAACAGATTGACCAGTGCCTCGACACTGGCAGAGGGCCCGCTACTTATAGTAAGCAGATGCCTTCCATCGTATGTTCTTGTATTTTATCAAGCGTTCACAATTTTTTTCTTTCCCATAAGAATAAACAAACTAAACTTATCCATAAGAATGATTTGCTATAAAATATTGCTATAATACCTAACGGTAAAATGATATTCGTAACCATCGCCTCCATAGCTCAGGGGTTAGAGCACTGGTCTTGTAAACCAGGGGTCGAGAGTTCAAATCTCTCTGGGGGCAATGATTTAGTTAACTTTGCTTTATTCTGAACAATCATTTTGTTTGGTAAATTTTTAATAAACCAGAATTCACTAATTTCAATAAATCAATAGTAACATTTCCTACATTATTGAAGTGACATTTCTACATGTCTGTTACTATTTATGTAAAAACTGCTATTGATACTATGCCTAATAAATTAGTATCTCTCTTTTGTTTTACTTTATCCCAATTATTTGGAGACGGTATAATGTCTTTTCCTTCCACATCCCTCTATTTTTTTTATTTTTTTTTGTAGGAGATCAGCAGACAGGCAGACGGCCCACTTGATGGAAAGCGGTTACCATCGCCTATGGACATTTGCAAGAGCAAAGTGGCTACAAATGCGCTGCTGCTCTCTTAAGGGAAACTAGAACCTGGTCACTAATGCCGGAACACAACTCAAGGTTGTTATGGCGACATACTTTAGACAGGGGTGGTAGCCATCCAGTCGAGAAAATGCCCTACCACCTGGCGATATTCTGACGTACGTTCTTTGTCACACCACAAATCATCATAATATCCTTCACACAATCCATCCATCTCTTTTTTGGTCTGTATTCGTATTAATATCATAAATGTGAAAGTAAAACAGACAGACAGAGTGTCTGTCTGTTATGCTTTCACGGAAAAACTACTGGATCGATTTGGTTGAAACTCAGTATAAATAAATAAATAAATATATATATTCGGTGCCGAGAATAAACATAGGATACTTTTTATCCCGAAAAATGGGATAGATTTATGTAAAGGTTATCCTAGAAAGTAGGATAGGTTTTGTTTTCTTTTGTGATTTGACATTTTTGTAGTTTTGGTCATTTTGGCCATTCTGGTCATTTTTCTCACTTATGTAGTTTTCAGATAGATAGACGGGGGAATAGATAAATAAAACAGGAACGGGTTGAAATGGAGGATGAAACTTTGTATGAGACTAATCATTTATCAAGTTTAAAAATATACAATTCATCATCTATATAAAAAATGGGATAGTAAATCGATATATCTATCTGTTAAGCTTTCACGGAAAAACTACGAGGAATACTGGTTCGGTTCTGCTGTAATTTTGACTAAATGTAGTTTCAATATCGAAAATGGACATAAATACTTTATATGCCGGGGGATAGAGTAGTTTGGGGCAAATAGCACTAATATAAAAATTAGTATAACGTAAGCTGTATTAACGCCTGCTCTTTAAACAAGACGCAGGCACTAAGCGCTGACCCGCGGCGCAGCCGCAACTCTAATAAACTCTAGTAAATTAATATTTACTAAATGTATCTTTTTTAGTCTGTCTAACAATTTGTCTCGAATAGGTTCGAAATATTTAAATGTATTTCCATGCAAATTTTACGGAATAAAATAGGATTTTTTCTGAAATATTCATATAGGTATGTTATGTTTCGATATTTTATAGCGTTCAGAAATCATGTATATAAAGTCTAAGTACATAAGCGAGCGCAGCTTAGTATAAGAAAATAAAGAAAACATGTAACCGGTAACATGGTGGAACATCACTAAAACCGCAGACAACAATTAAATTTTTTCCAAATTCAAAAACTTGATTCCACTTTCGAAGACATCTTCTTACAATAAAACCTCTTTATAATTGATTCAACACGGTCCCGAGACTCGAGCATTTGAGGGTTAATTCGAACTTTCTTTTGTTGCCATACAATTGAATTTTTATCTAATTCGATTGCGGGTTTTACCGCGAAACGGAACGTCTCCCGATTGGTGTAATTGAATTTGGCAACTTTGATGTTCTATTTTTAAATTAAACGGTTTCAATTCAGAGGGTAGTATTGAATTAACTTATTTGTAGGCTGTTTTTAATTAATACAGTTTGTTTTTTTACTTTAAGTGTGTATAATAGGGATGTGGACACATCTTACACTTAATCAAATACTAACACTTATCAAAATTTTCTAAATCGATTTTTAAATTCCGTCTATCATAAAACATGGAAATATTAGGAAGCAAAAAAAGAATCATTTTTTTGGCTCTCTTGTAAAGTTCAATTTTTTATTGTTGTACCTTTAAATAATAATCAATGCGCTACTTGACTACTTTTACAAACTTATGACGTCATAAGTAGGTACGCTCGTACAAAATCTATGAGGCTGCATTTTGTAATATGATAAAAAGTATCTAAGTTGATTTGACTGTGTGCTTCCCTATTGTAATAAAATTGCTTTCCATATGTCGCTAATTCAAATCCAGAGGGAGGACTTTTAGTGATAAAAATTATTACTATAAAAATACAAGACATATGCTGATTTAGAAAAAGCTTTTTAGACTAATCAATAGAATTTGATAGATAGTAGATAGATAACACATTATTGCTCACCAAAAATACACAATTACAATATTGTCATGGTAGAAACAATAGGCGGCCTTATCGCTTAAAGCAATCTCTTCCAGACAACCTAACTTAAGAAATAATTTAACCTAATCTGGCGATGTAGGTGGTGCAGATCATTAAGTAGGTATATCATAAATATACATACTTAAATTACTTTATAAATTAAATACATACATATTTATATATACATATGTATATACTAAATAGTCTATAATATAAGAATTAGGAATATTTATTTAAGGAAAAGTAGTGTTTTCTGAGTGCGTTCTTAAATGTAGGCGATGTTTTGGCCTCTGACAGTATAAGACAGTAGAATTCGATTAGTTTTACTTTTATAAACTCAGATATTTATAAAATAACGTGAATTTCTATTATATACCAGGGATCAGGGCGATATGTATACCATTGTAATTTGTACCATAACATTTTAAGATATTACAGATAAATAAAATTGAAGTGTCTGTTTGTAAAGTCAGAACAGGTTTTAACTAAATGCACAGGAAAATATATACGGTACTACAAAAAAATATATTAAAATGTTGTGTCTGTCTGTCTGGATGTTCTGTCTAATCTCTGAAAGGGCTGGGCCAATTATGACGGGACCTTTACTGACAGATAGCTGATGGTACAAGTAGTAACTTAAGCTACTTTTTTAGGGTTCCACGAAAAAAAATTATATTTTCACTTTAAATAAATCTTTAAAGATTTCAAATGAAGTTTAGCTCTATCTGTATATAATTAAGGCCGATATTCTTTTATACGTAGATCAAAGGAAATTGTGCGTAACAGTGCATTGAATTTTGAACTTTATGATAGAGATTTAAAGTGTAATTTAGATTGAATTTTTTGAATTATAATTTGTTGACGGATATAGGCTATTTGTATTTATATTAATAAAAGTTAGAGATCAATTATTTGTGAGTATATTCTTTGAAGTTTGACTTCTACTGTTTTTTTAGTCTCTTTTTCTACATTAGCACATGTTTTGATACTTGCTAAGTTATTATATTTATTATAACAAAAAACTCCTTCGAGCCGGATTTGAACCAGCGACCTATGGATGACAACTTCGTTTCCACTACAGTCCACCGCTCTACCAACTGAGCTATCGAAGGTATTAAACAGAAGGTCGAAATTACTCATAATATACATGGCTCATAAAATTAGCAAGCTGAAGTGGCAGTGGGCTGGGCCTCAAGCTAGTAACTTTAACAGAAAAACCATGCCAGTGTGAGTCAAGATCCATTCGACTGACAGATGGTTAAATATCCGTAATCTCTAAATTTCCTATTAAAACAGTCTCGCTCAAGTTAAGATTGATTCAATATTAAGTCGAGATAGTTTACAAACTAGCAAAACTGTTAAAAGTTACGATTCCAATTTGATTCAATTGCTAATATAAGTCAGACTCGGAGCCCAGGTCATCTGTCGCAAGACCGATGCGCGATAGAGTAGACGAGTTTTAGAGTGGAGCCCCTGAGCCTTGGCAAACGTAGTGTACCACTTCCTCCAGTCAGATAGACCGACGATCTTCTTCAATTAAGCAATATCCACTGCTGGACGCAGGCTTCCCCAAATCTACGCCACTTATCCCGGTATCCGGTCTTCCTCATCCAGCCCCTTCCAATGACCTTACGCAGGTCATCGGTCTACCAGGCTGGAGGGCGTCTTACGCTACGTTTACGGAGACCTGCTTAGGACACATTTGTTCCAAAATTGTATACATGAAAAGAATTAAAAAAATATTTTAACTAAGCAGGCTTAGAAGCTAAACAAGAACTTTAACATTACACATTGAAATATTTCATCTTCCGTGATCACAGCTACAGAAAATTGGCCGAAAAGTCGGAATAAAAATTAAATAAAACACCGCGCTGAAAACCGTTAAAACGTAGTTTTATTATCTGTCCTAGTTGTTGTATTATTTATTGCCTGAAGCAGGCAAACAGGCAGCCGTCCGATCGATGGAAAGTGGTTACCGTCGCCTATGCACGTTTGCAACACCAGGGCTGTCGTCAACGCGTTTCCGACCTCTAAGAAATTTTCTGATGCCTTTCTTAAAAAACCCCATGTCATAGCCTAAAGAGAAAACCACAGCGGGAAGTTCCCTCCAGATCTTTGGTTCACGCGGAACAAACGTTCTAAAGAACCGTTGCGTAGTTGAGCGTGGGAGGTCAAAGAAATGGAGGTGTAAATCCCGTCGCTGGCGAGCGGTGCGCTTGTAAAAGGGAGTTTATGTCAAATATTTGTGCTATATCTGTCTCTAGATCTTTACATAGTATAAAACAAAGTCGCTTCCCGTGTCTGTTATTTTTATTCTGTGTTTTTTTTTATTGCAGGAGTTCATCAGACAGGCAGACGGCCCATTTGATGGAAAGCGCTTACCATCTCCTATGGACATTTGCAACACCAATGATGTTACAAATGCGCTGCTGCTGTCTTAAAGGACACTGGAATCTGGTCACTCAACAACTCAAGGTTGTTATGCTGACATACTTTAGACCAGGGGTGGTAGCCATCCAGTCGGGCAATGGCTCTACCACCTGGGTGTGGGTTGTTTTGTCGCCTCTTACGACAGGCCGCCCGGCCGCAGGAAGTTGTATTCTTTCTCCTTTCCTGCACGGATATACATACTATCTCTTGCCCGCGGCTTCACTCGCGATATATCAAAACGTAATTAAGTTTTTATGTAAGTAAATAGAGCTACTTACCAGGGTTTCAACTCTAGTTACATATACATACATACATACATAACTACACGCCAGTTCCCTTGGGTAACCACGAACAACAGAGTGTCATTTAGGCTTATTCTTACACACCTCACTTGCCTCTTTGACATTCATAACTCTTGTCATGCAAGCTCGTTTGTTCTTAAGGCTCCTGACATCACCTTCTGATAGTGCACGATCAATTTGATCATGGAAGGTGTGTCGTGGCCTTCCACGACTTTACATATAAATAATGATATATTTTTGTGCTCGTTTAGAATCAATCTCAGCAGTAAATCCAAGTTTATTTGCCCCAAAACAGACGCTTGCTCAGCAAATCGTCAAACGAGACAAAATGGGCACCATCAAGATAATGAGCAGCGCAATCAGTGAGAGCCAGCATCTATACTACCTTCATACCGAATCGCACGAATGGAATAGCAAGGAATATTTCATCAGGGGCGAACCACTAAATTATCTAAATAGAGATCACCGACAATCACTGGTGTAGCCGTGGAGAAAATTTGGGATATAAATAAGGACTGGAAGTGGTTAAGAATTTGGGAATGAAAAGTTCGTCTATGATGAAGCCTCAAATTAACGGTTCGTTAAGCATTTCAATATATAACGTGGAAAAAATATTGGTCATTAAAATACATTTTTAAATCGAATATACCTATCTGGCTAAAGGAGAAGATAATGGACACAAGCATTTTACCAACTCTAACATATGGCTGTCAGACATGGGCTCTTACAGAAAGAAATGCCAAAAAAAATTCTGTCTGTCAAAGAACAATGGAACGAAGCTCACTAAACATAAAACTAAAAGATAGACAAAACAATTTAGATATAAGAAAGAAAACTTGATTTAAAGATGCCATACATCATCTAAGAAAGCTTAAGTGGAAATGGGCTGGACATGTGGTACGATACTCGGACCAGAGATGGACAAAAATAGTGACGGAATGGCGCGGCCCCACGTATGGCAAACGTCGTGTGGGACGCCCGCTCAAGCGGTGGGACGACGACGTCCGCGCCGTCGCGGGCCCAAGGTGGCTCGCAGTGGCCGCGGACAAAAATCACTGGGCGCATCTGGAGGAGGCCTTTACCCGGACGGGGGGTCCAAAAGTAGAACAATAAAAATAATAAATTGACGAATAAAATAATAATAATAAATACATAAAAAAAAAATAATAATAAATTGACGAAAAATAATGTGACATTTTAAAATTATTGTATAGTGTAATGTTATTATGGACCAAATAAAAAGGCTTTTTATTTTTATAAGCATTTCAATATTACATACATACATAACTTCACGCCAGTTCCCTTGCGGGGTAGGCATGACCAACAGAGCGCCATTCAGGCTTATTCTCACACACCTCACTTGCTTCTTTGACATTCATAACTCTTGTCATGCACGCTCGTCTGTTCTCGACATTTCAATATTGTATATGTATTATAGTATAGTGCGTGGGTTTCGTCACCATCGAGACGGTGAGGCCCGTTCTGCACTCCTGGCTAAAGAGAAAGCACGGCACCCCGACGTTCCGGCTGACACAGGTTCTCTCGGGGCATGGATGCTATGGAAGGTATGCATATTTAGTTCCGCGCTTGCTAAATGACTTATCCGTTGAGTTTAGGGAAAGCATTACATCAAAAAATATTAATTAAATATTATCCATAGCACTAACATAAACCCTAGAGGTTGTCTACGCTATATATAATTCAATAAGTTGTAATCATTTTGTTGTCTAATTAAAAAAAAAAGGTACGTGCGTCGATTAGGCCGTGAGCTCACGTCAGATAGGCGACGAAAATACGGTGCTGCACACCCTCCCGGTGTGCCCTGCTTGGGGCAGAGTAGTAACGAGTTCTCGTCGCCGTTTCCTCTCAGTCAGAATATGACCTCTCAGTCCCGGCTGTGGTTCGCCGACCAAAGTTGGGAGCTCCTTCGGATGGAATGCCGTCTCCTCTTTTTGCAAGCGGATTATGCTTGCCAAGGAGGAGGCGGAGTGAAAGCATGAGTGCACCAGTCTACTCCGCTTCCGCCATACGAGGACGCGTTGGCGCTAGATGGCGGCCTTAGACCTTCAGCCGCCGTGAGCGGGCGGCACGGGTTCTTACCTGCTGTTATATCATCGACATGGAGGCGCACCGGTGTTCCACGCATACTAACCTCTCCTCCCATGTAATAAGAGTATGTAAACGCTAGATGTGTGGTTCCTACGGCAATGGATGACGTCTCTGGGCTACCACCTGATAGGGCCTCGTGGAGAGCTAAGGCCAGATACCTGTGGTCCTAGCATTAGAGCGAAGTACGGAACACCAGGGAGTTTCAGTGGTTACCCCGGTGCCAGGTGGCAATAGTACTCCACAGGGGTGTTAGTGCTATCCCAACACGGCAAAGTCCAAACATCTCCACTGGGTTTCCCCGCGGTGGTAAGTCCTCGATCGGATTTCTTCTCCTTGAAAAAATGATTAAGAATATTGTACACACCTTAAACAATATTTCTTTTTTGCAAAATTATGTTTCAGTGGCCGATTTATAAGCAGACTAACTAAGGAGTGCTCCAGCTGGGCTGCTCCAGCTTACTCAGCTTGCAATGTTAATATAGTTTAACTACGTTTAAGTTATGTGCAACAACGTGTATATTAAAAAATAATAAATAAGAAACTTAGCCGCATCTAGCAATAATTATTTTGATCTACGTCAACTACAATCCGGATGCGCGACATTCAAGCAAAGATGGCGGGCGGAAATACGTCGCGCCTACTGTCATGGCCGCCGGAAGTCCTCTGCAATTTGATAAATAGTTGTTCTTCGAGTTTTTCTCATGCAAATGAGGGGGACAGGCATGACGGATGGCGTTTGTCACAATTTCGGTGGATGGATTTAATTTACGAGGTCTATAGGGGCGGAAAAGGGGGGTTAATCTCGATCCTCATGAGATTGCTGATTGCATCGCCTCGCTGACACTGTATTTTAAATTTTATGCGAGAGGGATATGTTTTGAGGTGGGTTTTAGTGATAGGATTGGAATGATAAATGATTTTTGGTCTAACGTGGGCTGGTCAAAATGGAGGTTCAAAATAGAGATGCTACAGATTGTGGTTTGGTCTAATACCGAATATTCATATATTCGTATATTTTTGAATTTAGAACATGTAAATTCAAATATTTAGAACTTCTAAATTTTAAAAATGTAGAATTTCTAAATTCATAAAATTTATAGTTCTAAATTCTAATTGTCTATGCGTGGTTTTGTCATGTAATGGCCAGTAACGCAGTGTCAAATTCTTTTTGGTACTGACTGTGCAAGGATCGAGGCCTCCCAGGATGGTTTAAACCTGGAATGTCGACGACACAACTGTCCGTGTTGTGAACTTTTTAGCTAATCTATGGTGCGTGCCCACTGCTGGGCAATGATAAAATCCCGAATCTTGCAACTGGTTACGTTTCAACTGAAAAGTTCGTTTTTCATTTTTTATTAATATTTTTTTTATAGTTTCTCATTTTACAATTTTTTTTCATTAAATATAGGTATATACCGAATTTCAGCCAAATCGGTCCAGTAGTTTTTCCGTGAAAACGGAACCGACAGACAGAGTTACTTTCGCATTTACAATATTAATAAGGATAGGGATTTACACACTTAATAGACAGGACATTCTATTCGATATAGAAATGTTTGGACAATAATAATAGATAATTCAATGACTAAAATATTATAGTTAACAAAAGTTATACAATAATTAAAGATATGTCGACATAAAATAAGTAGGACAATAATAACGACATGCGTATAATAATTTGAAATATGACATTCTGACATTTAAATTATTATTTTTATAACCTATGATATATATTATATACTTTTATTTAAATTAGTTTTAATAAGTGTGAAGGTGGTCCAGAAGATATCTCCGGCGGCGACAAGACCTCCTATTGTATATATATATGATTTGATTTCACCTGTATATGTAATAAATAACATTCATTCATTTAGGGTCGACTCAATGTAGATATGTCATTTCCTTCCACACTTCCCTATTCTGGCATACGTCCGCTATCAAGTTTTATTACAGAGAGAGAGAGAGATAATACTTATTTGCACAGCAAAATATACAATTACAAAAACAAACCATATTTACAATACTTTATAGGCGGTCCTAGCGCTCAAAGCGATCTCTTCCAGGCAACCTCAATGAAAGAAATTTGAATCAGGCGATGTCGGTGGTGCGGGAAAAAGGCAATAGATACATAAATCCTCAGACTAAATTTAAAAAATAAATATACAAATACATACATATATACATTTAATATGTAAAATTCTCGTGTCACAGTGTTAGTTACCATACTCCTCCGAAACGGCTTGACCGATTCTCATGGAATTTTGTGTGCATATTGGGTAGGTCTGAGAATCGGACAACATCTATTTTTCATCCCCCTAAATCTTAAGGGTAGTCCACCTCTATTTTTTCTTTAATTTTTAGATTAATTTTTATTTTTTAGGATACAGCATTAAAAAATACATACAACCCTAAATTTTCACCCCTCTACGATCAACCGCTATTTTTTATTGGTTAATTATAAACTTTAATTTTTTGGAAAGATTTTTAATCTTATTTTGCCATGACTTAGAATAAAAAAAATTATTACTCTTTTAGATTCACAATTAGAACCGGTAGGTGGCGCTGAGATCGGGTTCTGGGATCCTCCTAATCACCTGGAGCGATTTTGGTGATTTTGTTTTTGTGTGTTTGAGTGGGAACCCGGATGGTTTAGATTCGCAATTAGAACCGGTACGTGTCTCTGGGATCGGGTTCTAGAATTTAATTTTTTAAAGGCAGGGCAACGTCTGCCGGGACCGCTAGTAGTCATATATATATAGGTATATACAATAATACATAAGTTATTATAATAAATGTATTAGCATGATTATATTCTGTTAATCATACATAGCTATTTGAGGACAAATAGTGTTTTCTGAGCAAATTTCTAAATGTTGGTAAGGATTTGGCCTCTCTGACAGTAAGAGGCAGCATATTCCAAAGTTTGACAGCCTGCACCGTAAAAGAATTATCATAATAGGATGATGTGTTTGCAGGCTATTATTACTGCTTTGTATAAGCTCATTATGCAATAACCGTTACCATTCTTATAAACGTATAAACGGTTGTCCATTTCATTAGTTTTTTACCCGCATTCCGTGTTAATAACTGACCACAGTTAACTCAAGGTGTTGTAGGCACGTGACCTCATAGTGCATAATGTCAAGCAGATGTTTGCAATACGGTAAAGTCAACCGTAACGCACGAAGGTTTCACAAACGTTTAATTAAACATTTTACATAAGGCTGGTTCCTATATCTTACAAACCGTTCATTTGCCTTACTATCAGTTAATTTTTTTTCTGAAGCACAGCAGACAGGCTGGCGGTCCAACTGTGATGGAAAGCGCTTACCTACCGTCGCCTATTGATATTAGCAATACCAGAGGTGGTGCCAATGTGCTGCCGGCCTTGAAGGAGAAACTGGTACCTGGCCACTGATGCCGGACCACACCTCAAGGTATGGCAGGGTTCTCTAGAACAGGGGTGGTAGCCATCCAATCGGGCAATTACTCTACCACTTGGCTGTGGGTTGTTTTTTTCGCCTCTTACGACAGGCCGCCCGACCGCAGGAATTAGTATCTTTTTTCCGTTCCTGCACGGAGAAAATACACGTAATGTTTTTTCATGTCACAACAACTAAACAATAAATTATAACACCACACAAAGTCACAAACACATAACTAACAATAAAACTTATACACATACTTAAACCTACGCGCACTACCATCGCATTGCATTACACGCACACTCCACAAACAAACCAAGACACACAAAGAGCCTAAAAATTAATAACCCAGGCACAGAAAAGAAAAAAACAACACACATGGCACTAGATACGACTATATATAAGTATAGATATAAGGCCAACACTGCACATGCACTTCCTCACAACACCAGCATGTAACAGATACACTCTACATTAGTATAAGTTTAGTATTAAAATTAGAATAAATTAATATAATAAGTTATTCTTAAGGTACACCAAAACAGAAAAATTACTACATATAATGTCACATACACTAACAAAAATAAACAATAAGCGTGTACGGAGTCTCAAATTTTTCATAGAAATTAAGTATTAAAAAAGGGTACGGAACTCGAGTCCGTAGAGATATATATAATAATAATAAAAAAACTAGAAGATGATAAATTCTAAAAAAGAATCAAGCTTGTAGAGTTTTTAAAATAGTAGCTGGAGGGTTCAAACCAACTTTTAAATTGAGTATGTCGTGGCCGAGTCCAACATAATTGGAGAAATAAAAGTTCATCGCCTCTGCTGTCTCGGTCACGTAGAATAGATGGGAGAGGATTGCATATTTTGGACGGCCGGTAGGTCGGCCGCTGGTCGGCCGTCCCAAATATCGCTGGAAAGACAGAAGCTGGAAGCTGACCTGTTTAAGCGTCAAACCTATAATTGGCAAGAAACTGCGCAGGACAGGGAAAAATGGCAACTTCTCGTTTCGAAGGCCAAGACCCACTTTAGGTCGCTGAGCCAACGGTCTAGTAGTAGTAGAAGAGTTATAAAATGCTTTCACTGAAAATTGTTGTGGACAATATCTGTAAGGTAGTTTTTGAATTATGGGATATTTTAGATTCATTGATTTTTTTGTTTCCGTAAACAAATTACAAATATAGGTGTCGATTGTTAACTCTACGGAACTCCTTTAACGTTACCTAATTTAATTAATCGTGTTAAAGAAGTCGTGGAAGGCCACGACACACCTTCCATGATCAAATTGATCGTGTACTAGCAGAAAGTGATGTCAGGAGCCTTAAGAACAGACGAGCTTGCATGACAAGAGTTATGAATGTCAAAGAAGCAAGTGAGGTGTGTAAGAATAAGCCTAAATGGCACTCTGTTGTTCGTGCCTACCCCGCAAGGGAACTGGCGTGAAGTTATGTATGTATGTATGTATGTAATTTAATTAATATGTGATTGTCGCTACACATCTACTAGCGTGCCAGGCAGACGTTGTCCTACTCTGAAAAATTAAAAATTTAGAACCCGATTCCAGCGCCATCTACCGGATCCAATTGTAAATCTAAACCATCCCGAGGCCCATTCAAATACACGTAAAACATTTCATCAAAATCCTATAACCCGATTCCAGCGCCACCTACCGGTTCCTATTGTGAATCTAAACTATTAAGGGAGCCACTTAACCCTTCACCTTTTTATCGATATTACCAAAAAGCCGCAAGACTAACACTATCACTATCTCGTAATATACCAAGAAAATATACTCATTTCATACAAATCATACAAATCCTGTGTAAACAGAGTGAGACAACAACACAATTAACGATCACGTGCACAAACGCGATCTGCACTGTCATCGCGGACACATATGTGCTACTAGCTTTTGCCCGAGACTTCGTCCGCGTGGAATAATTTTAAAAAAGTAAGTTAAAAAACCCCCCGATTTTGAAACATTCTTAATTGGTGCTCCGCTCCTATTGGTCTTAGCGTGATGATATATAGCATATAGCCTTCCTCGATAAATGGGCTATCCAACACTGAAAGAATTTTTCAAATCAGACCAGTAGTTCCTGAGATTAGCGCGTTCAAACAAACAAACTCTTCAGCTTTATATATTAGTATAAGATTAGTGAGCTTAAGGGTTAAACACAAACAAACCTGTAGGTAAGCGGGCGTGACTTAAGGTGTCAATTGCGGCAGAAAGCAGTGTTCCAAACCTGACTTATTTAAAATTGTTATTTTATATTAATTATTATTTTATATAAAAAATGATATTCATAGTTATTCCTCTATTTGGGGTGGAGACAAATCCAACAAATCGATGATTATGAAAATCGGTCCGGCCGTTCTTGGGTTATGAATGGTGTAACTAACCTGACTTTGTTTTAAATATATAGATTATAGTAGTATACATAAAACATAGACAACCTACAAAGCAGATGTCCAGAATACAATAAAAAATTGCAAAACCTTACCCTTCTATGAAATAAAGCGTGAAAGGTCATACATACCATAAGACGTTGGCCACGTGTCACCTTATAGTTCCGGACATGACTCATGCCGTGGTCTACCGACCATGAATGCACCTGGTCACCCTATCACGTCATTTACAAGATTATTTCAACCTTAAAATGTACTACATAAAGTACAATTTCAGTTTTTTAAATTTCGTAGCTAGTGATATATTTACCAAACAGATTGATACTTTAAAACAATGAATGTAAGGCATAAAGTCCGAATTAAGTAAGTTCTTTAATTCTGAAGTGGACAGCTGTGCGTGAAGAATTTCGATTTTAAAACGTATCTCAACTGCTATAGGGTTTCAAATCGTATGATTAATATATTTGCAATGTATGCAGGCGACAGAATGAATGAACATTAGTACTGTTCATTAATATAATATGACACGTAAAAAAGTTGGCCAGCTAATTTTTATAAATTAACTAGGATAAGCCCGCGACTTCGTCTACGATTTATTTGAAATTTCCGCGGGAGTCCCGGGACGCAAAGTACCACAGCATTTAAAAAAGAATGTAAGCTTATCGTTTTAGTGCAAACTTTTGTGCACCCGAGCACATAAGCTTCCATACAAGCTTTCCCTTGCCTTGAAGTATAAGGCTCAGGTCATTGATATGTTTAAAAATATCCGTCAAGAAAGCAACGGCAGCTACATTTTCTTTTTCGTTTAGGAAAATTTAGTAGGCGTTTGCTGAAGTTAGCTTATTACTTCGCCCGGCCGTTTTCAAATTGACGTCAACAAAGGTAATGTTACGATACATTTTTATTAAGTTATCTCTGTAATGCAAGTTGCTGTGTTCTCGCGGTCCGCACAAAATGCGTCGGCGGTTCGGATGCGGACCGCGGTTCGCCATTTGGCGACGCCTGGTTTATATAGTCTATTACAGTTTTTTTTTGTAAATAGCTTTAATATATGTCAACATGTCTAGAATTTTATAGTATTGTAGAATTTTAGTCTACAATAAAAATATTCACATTGAATCACATTTATATGTCGGACATTATAACCTTTTTCATTTCTATTGCATAAAAATAAGATTTTCCACTAAACACAGTAAATACTATATAGGTATAGTTATTATAACAGGTATTAATTTTTAACCGGTGTGATATGATTTTAAAACAAAATTACACACCGAAATATCACCCCTCAAGTTCCAGCCAAAGATGCCTAATATTATAGATAAATAACATTGATTTTTAACCTATATATATTATTGGAACAAAACTAAGGGATGATTTTTCAATTATCAATTAAAATTATCGAGTAAACTAAAACAAACCTAACTTAATGTAAAGGTGTAATAATTAACATATTATTTACGCAACTGTATTTATGATTATTTTTTTTCATGTTATTTTTATTTTATTGGTGCAGTTTCATCTGGGATAATTTTACAATTATAGGCGGTTTCACGCAGATACGGCTTTTTTATTTTTCACTGCAGGCACTCAACAGACAGGCAGACGGCCCACTTGATGGAAGCGTTTACCATCGCCTATGGACATTTGCAACACCACAGATGCTACAAATGCGCTGCTGCTCTCTTAATGGGGACTGGAACCTGGTCACTAATGCCGGAACACAACTCAAGGTTGTTATGGCGGCATACTCTAAACCAGGAGTGGTAGCCATCCAGTCGGGCAAATGTCCTACCACCTGGCTGTGGGTTGTTTTGTCGCCTGTTACGACAGGCCGCCCCAACGCAGGAAATTGTATTCTTTCTCCGTTCCTGCACGTATAAAATGGCTATGAGTTTAATGCATTATTGAAGATGCGATATTGTTAATGACGTTAAATATTGACAGATAAGGTAGGTATATACACTAATGTGGCTAAGCGTTAATGGAGCTATTTATTTAACGCTTTAAATACACACAGATGAAGCCCTAGCATAAGAGTAACTTAATTTGGTGATAATATCTGCTGTAATAATTTACTGGCTTGTGTCATTAATTCTCTAAACGTACTTTTTATCGCCTCATCGACCATGCAGATTAAAAATACTTTCTCACATTTTTACCCGTTGGTCACTCAACAATCTACCCTCATGTGTCCGGTTTCCTATTAATTAAAACCAAAACGTGATATGAATGAAACTAGATTATCATTCATCCCATTCACTCTTTTAAACGGAAGTCATTATTAATGTCCTAAAAACAAAATCTTATTATTATATAATTATCTGCAAGTCGATAGACCTGAAAATTGCTCAGATTATATGAGCATAGTGTTACATACTGATACAGAAACACGTGCGCACACCTGCAGGTCGTGAAACGCAGTTTTATTGCCACCGGATTTAGGAATTATTTTGTTTACTTTGTGTTTAGAATTTGTAATTCAGAAAAACATGCTATTGTTTTTCTACTTCTTTTAAGGCCGTCATTAGTGTCGAACTAATCTTTGCTTGCTAGGTGATTAACTCGGTGAATACGGTCCTTTGTTCTATTATACAGTTTAGTATAAAAAATGACGACGACTACGATACGAGTAAGATGTGTGTAGTACATTCTAAGAGCGATATAGTGACGGACTTTGCGCGTGTTATTGAATCGTGCAGTGTTACTGGTTGTATCCAGTATTATTGTACCTGTTTTATACGTGTTTGTACAGTTCAAATAAAGTCTATAGTAATTCCAACGGCATTTTTAATTCGAGTCCTGTGTAGCTCGTAACAATATGCTATATAAACCACCAAAGCAAAATATCTATATCTGTACTATTATACTCGTAAAAATCTAAGCATGCCGTGTATGTAAATTAAACCTATCTAAAAAAAATAATAATAATAATAACTGGAATAGCCTATATAATCGATGAAAAACATGATGCATTTTTTTTAGATTTCTTGTCTGTTTGTTCGAGATTCACGTAAAAACTACTGAGCCGATTTCGATGCAGTTTTCGCTGATCGACAGCTAATTCTTAGACTTAAACTCTGCGCTACTTTTTGTCCTGGGAAGCCGCGGGAAATTTCCCGGAAACGGTTTGTAGTTGTTCGAGTGTGTAAAAATTAGTTTATTTCGAGACAGTTTTCACTAAAACAATAGCTTACATTCTTTTTCAAATGCTGCGGTCTGTTGTGTCCCGGGCATCCCGCGGGAATTTCAAGTCAAGCATAGACGAAGTCACAGGCATATCCTATCCTATCCTCCACTTGCGCATTCACCTCCAAACCGGACGGGTCGTGCAGTTCTACGATTGGCAGTTTTTGTTTCCTAAATACGTTCTATTAAAAAAGTATCGGGAATGGATGGATGTGATTATGGTTCCAAAATTTTTGTTTTTTGTTTTTATGTTGTCATTAGATTGGCACAACTGTTTTTCATCATGGTGCGGAGTGAGCTGCGTCGATCATTTAGATTAAATAAAGTGCTGTTTTTAGTTAGATCACATGTAGCGTGTATTGCGAATTTCATAATGGATAAAAACATCGAACAAAGAGTTTGTCTTAAATTTTACATCGCCAATGGAATTTCGTGTTTGGAGACACTGAAAATGTTACAGAAGGCTTGCCGTGAATCGACTTTATCAAAACACGTGCTTATGAATCGTTGGTGTAATAATATATTATGTATCTATCCGTGCAGGAACGGAGAAAGAATACAATTTCCTGCGGCCGGGCGGCCTGTCGTAAGAGGCGACTTAACAACCCACAGCCAGGTGGTAGGGCATTTGACCGACTGGATGGCTACCACCCCTGGTCTAAAGTATGTTGCAATAACCACCTTCGAGTTGTGTTCCGGCATTAGTGACCAGGTTCCAGTTTCCCTTAAGAGAGCAGCAGCGCATTTGTAGCACTTTTGGTGTTGATGGTAACCGCTTTCCATCAAGTGGGCCATTTGCCTGTCTGCTGATCTCCTGCAATAAAAAAATAATCACAGTATGTATGTATGAAGTATAGAATTTTTGACTTTTTAAATAACCGAGACAATAAAAGAAACTGCCATAAAACCATGTTTACTAATAAAAAGTATTCAATAATGTTTTACAATACAATTAAGTATAAAGAATTACCGAAAGCTGTAAAAAGCGCCTGCAAATACAACATTGTTATGTAATCCAGCATAGACGTCAATACGTTAATCTGCATAATAAAAGGAATGTTTTAAAATATGCGCGGACGCACGTCCCCTTAATTGCGGTATGGTGGCTATCAATTGCAAAATAGGAAAAAACCATACAATCCAATGGGCAGCGCGCGCTAGTGGGTTTTGGGAATTTTGACATAAGAACAGGAATGCTGTGGAGTTTTGTTAGGAGAAAATCACTTTTAAAAATATTTTAATTACATTTAAATTTATTTAATTAAAAGTCGTGGCAGCGTAATGGCTAGTGCATGCGTTCCAAACTCAAAGGGCGCGGGTTCGATCCTGGTCGGAACGCATGCACCACTTAATCACTTTTCTGATCTGATGCATATTGTTACAATTATCACGTGCTAATATTGTGTAACTATACAAAACTAAGGATACGATTTTTGGACGGCGGTTACTGCAATTGATTTTAGCTTTGTATCTAGGTAAAGCTGTTGGACGTTGTATTTTGAAATAAGTTAATACGTTTATAACTTATTCATTACGTTTATTTAAAATTTTGATTATCTTTAATAATTTTAAACTTAAGTAGGTGTTAAATAATTTGACGTGATTTTAACTTTAATTGACTTATATCTCATTTCTTAATTGAATTAAAAAAACAGTGCCCTTACTTGAATTTTTACATTTTTGATGTGGTGTAATTGTTATATATTTTTTGTCCTTTATTTTCCAAACATAGAAAATGCAACAGGATTTGCACAAATTTAAATCATAATTCTAACTATATCCCTGTTTACCTCTTTGGTCACGAACAGTGATAGCAATTTGGGGCCAACGCATTCCACTAGGTATTTTGATCATATTAATACATTTATACACGACAAAAAAATATTTAATATATGTAGTAAGAAAGTCTACTCCAAGCCACTCGTTATCTTCTAATAAAGGGGTGTGCACAGTCCATCTAGCTTTTGTCCAACACAAATGACCCCAAATAGCAATCATCTCCATTGACTGCCCGCTCCAGTTTCCCATGGTCCACGGGATGGCGTCAAGATACGGGCATTTTGATTTGCGACCGAATTTCAATGAGATCACCATGAATTGCTTTTAATTAAGGAAGAAAGTGTTCTAAAGGACGATTTAGGCGCTAGTTGATTGAAACGGTCATTAAAAATTTTGCTTTTATTTTCAAACTAGAAAACTCTTGCTTTGATTAGGAATATACAATATGTATAATGTATATGTGTGTGTCAACTATAAGAACAGCTCATAAACATCCCACTTTTGGGCTCAAGCCTCCCATTATAAGTGACAATATATCCGTCATGCTTGTCCAAGGCGGCTTGCCAGGTTTGACACATCGGTTCTCTCGATGTGTAGGTTTCATCACGATGTTTTCCTTCACCGTTGTTAGTACGTGGTAATTGTAACAATATGCACATCAGGTCAGAAAACTCCCTGAGTGGTGTATGCGGTCCTTTGAGTTTGGGACGCGTTCACCAATTCACATAACATTATTTATAATACATACATACATACATAACTTCACGCCAGTTCCCTTGCGGGGTAGGCACGAACAACAGAGCGCCATTTAGGTCCATTCTTACACACCTCACTTGCTTCTTTGACATTCATAACTCTTGTCATGCACACTCGTCTGTTCTTAAGGCTCCTGACATTATTTATAAGGTTTTCTCTATATTAAGTCAAATGACCATAAACTCCTGTAGAGTTTGTACAGAGGTTGTAACTTATATTGCGAAAAAATTTCATTCTAAATTTAAATTTGACTTAGAATAGGGCAGACATAAATCCGGCGCAGGGACCAAAATCGCATTGAAAAATTATTACCCGCCAGGCCTAAAGATGTAAATCGGGCTTCACTGGACAGAAGTACCGTGTTTGTTTGTTATTACGTCCTGTATTGAGTTAATAATTATAATAGAGGGTAGATTGTGCCAATTTCCCCTTTCATTATAACTGTACTATGGACTTCAGGTTTTGACCATAATCCGTGGGCGGTCTTTAATTAAATTCTTGTGTAGCGAACTAATTAATATGATTACGCTACTGATATTTATATATTCGTATGTATACAGGTAAAAATCACAATAGCGGTCGTCAACGTCCATACCACGTTGAAAACACCGGTTCTCTTTCGATCACCGAAGTTAAGCAACGTCGGGCGCGGTCAGTACTTGGATGGGTGACCGCCTGGGAACACCGCGTGCCGTTGGCTTTTTGTTATTATTTTTGATCTTATATACGTCACTGATATTTCTTCACTCTGGTGACATAGTTTCATCTAAGAGGTCGCCAACGTCCATACCACGTTGAAAACACCGGTTCTCGTCCGATCACCGAAGTTAAGCAACGTCGGGCGCGGTCAGTACTTGGATGGGTGACCGCCTGGGAACACCGTGTGACATTGGCTTTTTGTTATTATTTTTAATCTTATATAGATATTACGTCACTGATATTTCTTCACTCTGGTGACATAGTTTCATCTCGAGGGTCGCCAACGTCCATACCACGTTGAAAACACCGGTTCTCGTCCGATCACCGAAGTTAAGCAACGTCGGGCGCGGTCAGTACTTGGATGGGTGACCGCCTGGGAACACCGCGTGCCGTGGGCTTTTTGTTATTATTTTTAATCTTGTATATACGTCACTGATATTTCTTCACACTGATGGCAAGGTTTCATCTCAACGGTCGCCAACGTCCATACCACGTTGAAAACACCGATTCTCGTCCGATCACCGAAGTTAAGCAACGTCGGGCGCGGTCAGTACTTGGATGGGTGACCGCCTGGGAACACCGCGTGCCGTTGGCTTTTTTGACAAATTGCGTTTCCAAAGTTTTCAATCTTTTTATGCCTAGAGCTTAAAACTCTATATTTGCTTTTATTTATTGTTTTTTTTTTGTTACTCAATAGTCAATTATTTATTGCACATTATGCAACAGTGTTAGAAGTTTATAATAACCCTAGTAGGGTATTATAGCAATAGGTATTTTGCGGACCGGATCGAAGTTATTCTGTTATATTATTAAGTGGTAGGGCATTTGACCGAATGGATAGCTACCACCCCTGGTCTAAAGTATGTCGCCATAACAACCTTGAGTTGTGTTCCGGCATTAGTGACCAGGTTCCAGTATCCCTTTAGAGAGCAGCAGCGCATTTGTAGCACCTTTGTTGTTGGAAATGTCCATAGGCGATGGTAACCGCTTTCCATCAAGTGGGTCGTCTGCCTGTCTGGTGAACTCCTGCAATAAAAAATAATTTTCATATCTTAAAAAAAATTAGTCTAAAGTGTAATAGCATTTCATTAACAGTATATTTTTTAACATTGTTATTGGTAATTGCGATATCGAAAATATTATGCACAGTCATTAGTAAATCCACGTATGACAATGCATTCGGAAAATCGTAAACAATTTTACTGCCGATACCGTACGACGCGTTCGTAAAAACGCACACGCTCGCGGCCGTGACGTAATTACGCCCGGTCGCAGTTTTACGCGTTTATTATCGCATGGTCGTTATTCACGGTACAGTTGGTTTGATCGATGATCGGTTATTGAGGTATTACTACTCAGTGTTGTGCCCTTGGTTCTTTCAACATTTATTTGATAGTCTTTTATTATTGCCATGGAACGACAAATATTCTAATTGTCATCCTTCTCTAGATTTGTGTCTCTTATAATTGTGATATAAATTTTCAAAGAAAAAAGAAACTGAGTTCATGAGTAACTTAAAAGGAAAAACAAATGTTATTTACAACATTCTGAAGTTGGTGCGAAGCATAACATTAAGATTACTATATTTTGCAAATTTATTGTTGTTTTTTATGTTTTATTTGAGACCGATTTCAAGATGTTGTGGAAAATAAATATTTAATATGTACTGCTTTTTAATTACACTTGAAGTCGGTGTCGTTTTTGCTAGATTTTTTTTTATTTTTCAAGCTTAAGTTACGTATATGTTGTCCAATAACAATGAAAATATGAAAATATCTTCAAATTGTACTGAATCTAAAGCAAAAAGAATGAGCAAAATCGGTTCAGAAACAAAAACTTAATGTGTGCTTAAGACCACACGACAATAGTGAAAACTTCATCAAGACGAGTAACGCTCGCCGAGCGAGGATAGTAGACTTTACCCGAACGAGCGTTACATAGCCGAGCGTGACGCGTGACGGCTAAGTCTCATTCAATACCCACAAAATAAAGTGCTCAGCGCGCATAAAGAAGTTTATATATTTACACGACGAAGTGAGAGCCTTCTCCTTTTTCTAAAGTCGGTTGACAACCATAACACAAACGTACTAACATAACATAAACATACGCGTCATAACACAAAAAATATCCACAGCAATCCAACTTCAATTACAGTCACCCTACCGATTTGCGTCATAACATCTCAACGCGTGCTCATATTGTACGCAATAAACGTCCGAGCGGACCGTTTGTTCGGGGAATATTTACGATTCCGCGTGCCGGACGCCACTTTATGATTATGTCCTGATGTTGATTGAATGGCTGGTTACCCTACTATTGCCGGTTCACGAGTGCTCTTGTCTAATTGCTTTCAGGTTATTGCGTTCATTATAAATTGTAATAATTGTTCTCTCCAGTCTTCATCCTATATATGCAACTGAGGTATTAAAGAGTTTGGGGCCTCGAAGTTTTACATCCTTGTCCCAGCTGCAACTCGGTGGGCAACTACCCAAGTACTGGGTTTCCAGCCGCTGGAGCCTTCCCCACGTGGCGATGGTTTTTCAGCAGCTATCGTTGGCTATTTCTGCGGCTTCGTTGCCCATTCATTGATGTTTGGTGGCCAATAATTAGAGTTGCCAGATATCCGTTTTTCGACCGGACAGCCCAGTATTTTTATGTCCGTCCGATCAATAAAATTTTGGTAAATCGGACAAAAGAGTTTCAGTTCAAATTCATTAATTATGCGGCGAAATTTCGTGTCTACATAAATTCAGGTGAAGCTCAAAAATATCAGTTGGAATAATATCCGTTGAGTTTAGTCTTCGAGATGTGGGATATTTTGGATTAAGGACTTTTTATGTCTCCGTAGCCAAATAACAAAATCACTAGACTTTTCACATCTACGGAAATTGGAACCCCTTATTGTACGCAGACCACCAAACACTTACTCAGTTATATTAAAATAAAACACCTGCATGTGCCAGCGAAACTTCGTTCGCATTTCCATGACGATGTATTTGTTAGTGAATTGCAACGACGGCATAAAAAAAACGCGCCCGTAGCGCCACTTTTTTGCTATATCCGTCTATCCCACGGTAAGGATGTTTTTGTCTAAGACGTCGGCTGCACCACAAGTGGCACGCTTAGCGGCAAGAGTTTAGTTGATCGCTTAGATGACCCATCTTAGTGAACTAATACATTGCATGTAATTCGCGCAGCCCCGCTAATCGCTTAGTCGGGCGCTTGGCCTTAGCGCCTCGATAGTAACTTAGCGAGCGGTTAGCCACGCAAAGTGACGCGTCGGTTATTTGCTTGTATCACTGGGATGCAGTGGAGGAATTGATAATAGTGTTACGAGTGTGGGACTCGAACTAAAATGCCGTTGGGATTACTATAGACTTTATTAGAATTGTACAAACACGTATAAAACAGGTACAAATATACTGGATACAACCAGTAACAATGCACGATTCAATAACACGCGCAAAGTCCGTCACTATATCGCTAATCGAAAGTACTACACACGTCTTGCTAGTATCGTAATCGTCGCTTGACTGCCGGTCTCTCCGTTAGGGCATCCCTTTATACTCAGCTTACAATACTGCCATGACCGTGTAAAGTTGTAAACAATGATTTCCATGAACCACACCTGGCCACTGTCGACGCTATTCCAAGGAAACATAAACTGCACATCTGCAGGATTATGCCTTCGAACGGCCATAAACAAGTACAATAACAATAAGCTATTGTCTAATTGCAAATTTTAAACACAAAATAAACAAAAAAAGATAGTCATAAAACAGTTTCAACTTTATCAGCATGCAAGCTGCGGCAGGTAATAAATACAGATATTGTATTTGGCCCAACTTGTAACAATAGCCTCTGTATATAAAAGGGAGTCAATGTGGAAACCCTCCCATGGTTTACATATTAACATCAACTTGATATTAATATATATAATGTACCCAACATGTTCGTTAATTTTGGTTAAGTGAAAGAAATTTGAGTATAGTGCTTTCTATAAGAAGCAATTTTCTATACAACATTTTACCACAACAAAATACACGTTTACAAACACGCTTTAGATCACCAGGTATGACAGCATGCCAGCTATCACACTTGTGGCCACTTTGTATCGGAGCATTTTGACCATTCCATTTGCTTACTAGCTAATCTTTAAGCGTGCCACTTGGTGTAAGGCCGAAGCCTAAATATTGAACTGAAATATAAGGTAGAGCACTGTATCGAGTTGCATTTAAATCCCTTCAATACTTTTCCCGTGATGCTTCAACAAACAAAATTCTAAAAGGTGTATTTTAGGAATCTACTCGTTTCAAACAGCCTCCATATTTTTCACTTTTTAAAATCAATGCACTAACTCTCAAACAGTCCCCTTTACAGATTCATTATATTATAGAAGATATCTGAAATATAAGATTTCCTTAGCTATGATGAAAATTCTCATCTTTATTTTGCATATTTCCTTTTTGCGCTTTCACATCGTAATGCATCCGACGTGAGAAATACAACTATCGTTTAAACAAATGTGCTAAAAAGACAAACGTTTTGTTGGCACTACCCGCTCCGGGACGTATGATAATAGCCTTGCTTCAAGGGCTTTACTACGAGAATTCGAACATGATAATATCACACACGCGGTGAATTTATTTTTTCTGTGGATAGTATCAACCTGAAGTTATTTTAAGTACAAATTATCAAGACCCTCGTAACAAGCTCACTGGATTTAAATAATAAATAAATTATTAGGCTTTTACCTAAATTTATTCATGTTTAGTAAAGTATGAAATTGTATTTATAGATGACTATTGTTTTTCCATAGTGTTTTATAAAGTAGTACTGTATAAAAATGAAATAAATATGTGAGATAAAGTCGGTGGGTCAGGTCAACAGGCCTTGTCGTACGTCAGAAGGGCTAGCAGAATACCATAATATGCTGTACTAAATGTCATTCTCCGCTGAGCACTGGTCACCGCCGGGATCCCAGCCATTCTAGAGCCGAATAGACTGTGTCGCGACGATGGCAAGATACCAAACGGTATGTCTTTGGGGCCATGGAAGATTGGACGACATTAGTGTGGGACGCCACGTACGTTGAGACTTTGGCAGTGTTCCATCTTACAAACACGGCTGTGGCAGCTGGCGCAGCTGCCACCATAGTAAGAGCACCTTAAACGTCGTGTATATGCATCTGTCGGCAGCGGACACATATTTCAACTTACTGCCTTTATCGAGATCTATCTACACGGTTGATAGAAGTCTCACGCGACCAAAAGGCTGACCTGTATTATGGGCAACGCATAAGCGTTGCCATCCAACGTGGATACGCGGCCAGTGTTCTGGGAACGTTCCCAGCTGACGATGGTTTGGGGCCTATTTATTGTTTGTATTTTTTAAAGCTGTAAGATAATATGATTAAGGAGGTGGGCACTGAAAATCAGTGCTGTGTCGGACTATGTTTCGGCACAGCAAAATACTGAGTGCCAACCTCGTTTCGCAAATTGCGGCACACTTTTTCATTATTACTTTGAATATTTGTAAATTATTGCTAAGTGTCGCATTTTTAAAAATTAATATTTTCTTTCTTTCACATTAATTATATAATTTAAAATAAAAATAGTTTTAATGTCAGGCTTATGTGATTTAAATCTACTTAAATATTATAATATAATAAAACCATATTAATTATCTTCAAACAGTATTTTATAGTAGAAAATAAATAAATTCAAAATGTTGCAGTGAAGATTTTTGCGCAACATGCACTGATACAACGCTGATTGGCGGGGTTTCATGGAATGGTCCTTTTTACTATAAATGAACAATGAAATGTGCTATTCTAATTTGTTTAATCGATATTTGCGGGCGCGATGCGATGGCCGGGAGAAGGCAAAGGGACGTGAAAGAAGAAGCAAGGAAGGACTTCCTCGCCACCAGTCCGCCGCCACACTGCACTCGTCCCCCGGGGGTTCACACACTCACTAGGATTATGGTTACAATCATTAAATGAAATTATAACCGTTTATATTCTTTATTATGTTCCAATCAACGTTACATATATTTTCGGTGACAGCAGTTACACTCACTGAATATTTTGTATTGCGCATTCTTCATTTAAAAGTTGATACTTTTCTTGATAGCGAGGATGGGGAGGAAGAATTTATAAGGAGGTGTTCTTCGGCGCAACCAATATTCTTTTCACATAGAAATGTAACGTCGACTATAAGTCGAACATCAACAACTTAGCAAATAGTACTTACCCAGGCTTCCTTAGTATCTGCCCCGAGCTAGACTGGTATCTTGAGAATATTTTGAGAATAAACTTTATGTATCTCATGCTAGTTTATATTACAAGGAACTCGTTTTAGTTTAAGCAATTTCCTTGTTTTTGGTACTTCTCGTTAAGTATGTACATTTAAGTAAATATGAGCGCGAGTCATTTTAGATTCGTATCCTGAACAGACTATTGATGATTTATTCTGTATCAGTCTATAAGTAGTTTTAGTATTTGATAGCTAGAACATTGGTCTCTTAATCGGGTGTGCTCTAAATCAATACTTAAGTTAATTAACGTAGGTCGCAATCAATGCTCGGATGGATGACCGTCTAGTAACATCGTTTGACTTTCGACTTTAGTTTTATTTTTACTTTTATTTTCTATTACGTCACTGATATTTCTATATTCGTATTTAATAAGACAGTAAACATCGATACAAAGTTCGCCAACGTCCATACCACGTTGAAAACACCGGTTCTCGTCCGATCACCGAAGTTAAGCAACGTCGGGCGCGGTCAGTACTTGGATGGGTGACCGCCTGGGAACACCGCGTGCCGTTGGCTTTTTGTTATTATTTTTAATCTTATATATACGTCACTGATATTTCTTCACTCTGATGGCATAGTTTCATCTCAAGGGTCGCCATTTCGCCAACGTCCATACCACGTTGAAAACACCGGTTCTCGTCCGATCACCGAAGTTAAGCAACGTCGGGCGCGGTCAGTACTTGGATGGGTGACCGCCTGGGAACACCGCGTGCCGTTGGCTTTTTGTTATTATTTTTAATCTTATATATACGTCACTGATATTTCTTCACTCTGATGGCATAGTTTCATCTCAAGGGTCGCCATTTCGCCAACGTCCATACCACGTTGAAAACACCGGTTCTCGTCCGATCACCGAAGTTAAGCAACGTCGGGCGCGGTCAGTACTTGGATGGGTGACCGCCTGGGAACACCGTGTGACATTGGCTTTTTGTTATTATTTTTAATCTTATATAGATATTACGTCACTGATATTTCTTCACTCTGGTGACATAGTTTCATCTAAGAGGTCGCCAACGTCCATACCACGTTGAAAACACCGGTTCTCGTCCGATCACCGAAGTTAAGCAACGTCGGGCGCGGTCAGTACTTGGATGGGTGACCGCCTGGGAACACCGTGTGACGTTGGTTTTTTGTTATTATTTTTAATCTTATATATACGTCACTGATATTTCTTCACTCTGATGGCGTAGTTTCATCTCAAGGGTCGCCAACGTCCATACCACGTTGAAAACACCGGTTCTCGTCCGATCACCGAAGTTAAGCAACGTCGGGCGCGGTCAGTACTTGGATGGGTGACCGCCTGGGAACACCGCGTGCCGTTGGCTTTTTGTTATTATTTTTAATCTTATATATACGTCACTGATATTTCTTCACTCTGATGGCGTAGTTTCATCTCAAGGGTCGCCAACGTCCATACCACGTTGAAAACACCGGTTCTCGTCCGATCACCGAAGTTAAGCAACGTCGGGCGCGGTCAGTACTTGGATGGGTGACTGCCTGGGAACACCGTGTGACGTTGGTTTTTTGTTATTATTTTTAATCTTATATATACGTCACTGATATTTCTTCACTCTGATGGCGTAGTTTCATCTCAAGGGTCGCCAACGTCCATACCACGTTGAAAACACCGGTTCTCGTCCGATCACCGAAGTTAAGAAACGTCGGGCGCGGTCAGTACTTGGATGGGTGACCGCCTGGGAACACCGCGTGCCGTTGGCTTTTTGTTATTATTTTTAATCTTATATATACGTCACTGATATTTCTTCACTCTGATGGCATAGTTTCATCTCAAGGGTCGCCAACGTCCATACCACGTTGAAAACACCGGTTCTCGTCCGATCACCGAAGTTAAGCAACGTCGGGCGCGGTCAGTACTTGGATGGGTGACCGCCTGGGAACACCGCGTGCCGTTGGCTTTTTGTTATTATTTTTAATCTTTTATACGTCACTGTTTTTTCTTCACTGTGATGGCGTAGTTTCATCTCAAGGGTCGCCAACGTCCATACCACGTTGAAAACACCGGTTCTCGTCCGATCACCGAAGTTAAGCAACGTCGGGCGCGGTCAGTACTTGGATGGGTGACCGCCTGGGAACACCGCGTGCCGTTGGCTTTTTGTTGTTATTTTTAATCTTATATATATACGTCACTGATATTTCTTCAGTCTGATGGCATAATTTCATCTCAAGGGTCGCCATTTCGCCAACGTCCATACCACGTTGAAAACACCGGTTCTCGTCCGATCACCGAAGTTAAGCAACGTCGGGCGCGGTCAGTACTTGGATGGGTGACCGCCTGGGAACACCGCGTGCCGTTGGCTTTTTGTTATTATTTTTAATCTTATATATACGTCACTGATATTTCTTCACTCTGATGGCATAGTTTCATCTCAAGGGTCGCCAACGTCCATACCACGTTGAAAACACCGGTTCTCGTCCGATCACCGAAGTTAAGCAACGTCGGGCGCGGTCAGTACTTGGATGGGTGACCGCCTGGGAACACCGCGTGCCGTTGGCTTTTTGTTATTATTTTTAATCTTATATATACGTCACTGATATTTCTTCACTCTGATGGCGTAGTTTCATCTCAAGGGTCGCCAACGTCCATACCACGTTGAAAACACCGGTTCTCGTCCGATCACCGAAGTTAAGCAACGTCGGGCGCGGTCAGTACTTGGATGGGTGACCGCCTGGGAACACCGCGTGCCGTTGGCTTTTTGTTATTATTTTTAATCTTTTATACGTCACTGTTTTTTCGTGCAGGGCACGATAGGGCGTCCCCCGCAGGCGACGCTCACCGATGCGCCCCCGTCGGTGTGAACTCTCGCGCATGCGGCGAAGGGGGCCGCCACCCTTCACGCAGCGCCAAACCTGGCGGGTCGAGAGGAGCAGAGTGCCGTATAGGCACGTGGAATGTGAGAGGTGGAATGAAAGATAAGATGGACGAAATGATTGATATAATGCATGAGAGAAGCCTGGATGCCCTATGTCTGACAGAGACAAAGCGGAAGGGGTGCAGCGTCGATGACCTCCCCGGTGGCATGCTTGCTCTGTGGTCCGGCGTGGACCTGGACGAGCGTGCAAGTGGGGGGGTAGGCGTCGTACTCTCATCCCGCTTTGTGTCTGGAGTAAAAGACTATTGTCTGGTGAACCCGAGACTTCTCTGGGTACGTCTAAAACTGGGGATCACGCGAGTTTTTCTGGTCGCAGCTTATGCTCCCGTAAGCTCAGCGGATCCCCAAGAACTCGAGAAGTTTTGGGAGTCTGTGAGAGAAATTCTGGATTTGGCTGAAGGGAACGAAAGATTAATTATGTGTGGTGATCTTAATGGCTGGGTGGGGACCAAACGAGACGGCCTTGAGGCTGTCCTTGGACCCTATGGTGACAAGAGAGTGAATGATGCTGGTAGGCCAATCATAGACGTATGCATGGAAAGAAACTTGCTTGTGTCGAACACCTTATTCCATCATAAGGATATTCACATGTATACATGGGGAATGAATGATCAGAAAAGTATGATTGATCTGATTTTAATAGATAGTCGCCTCCGAAACACAATAATGGATACAAGAGCCTACAGAGGCCCCACTCTTGAAACGGACCACTACCTGGTGATAAGCCGGTTTGTGGGCCTTTTCAAGAAGTGGAGACACTGGCGAGTGCGTACCAATTTCGGGGAGCTTGAAAGAATAAAGTGTGAAAAATTGGAAGATGTTAGTGTAAGGAGTATGTATGCGCGCCTAGTCGAAGAAAGGCTTGCAAAAGCGGACTTCTCCGACTTAGATGTGGAAAATGACTGGGATAGTATGAAAGAAAGTATAGTGGAAAGCGCAAAAGAAGCATGTGGATGCGCAAAGAGGCACATAACAACGAAAGGTGATGAATGGTGGGACGCGGATGTTAAATCCAGCGTAGAGAGAAAGAGAAAAGCCTGGCTGGATTATGTTGCTTCTTTGCAACAGAATGACAGTATGAAAGAGATGAAGAAAGAAATTTATCGCCTCTGCAAGAATGAAACCAAAGCTTTAGTGAAAGAGAAGCGCGAAAGAATAAAATTGAAAGAAGAAGAGAAGCTGACGGAGAACTTCGAGGCGAATACCAAACTCTTTTGGAGAGAGGTTAAGAAGTCTCGGGGTTGTTCGTCAGCTTCCAGAATGGAAAGAATAAAATCTAAAGCTGGGGACGTTCTTGCTCACCCACAAGAGGTGTTAGCGCGATGGAGTGAATATTTTAGAGAAATGTATGATAATATCCCGGATGCTGGCACCACGACTGAGTCTGTGACCGACTCCGAGGAGTCAGCATCCGAGATCACTTTGGAAGAGATCGAATGGTCGATAAGAAGTCTGAAAAATGGAAAGGCAGGAGGAATCGATAGTGTGTCTGCTGAGATGATCAAATATGGTGGAACCTGCGTCCGGGACGCTTTCCTGTCCTTATGCAATTTGTGCTGGAGGACGGGAAAGGTTCCCAAGGACTGGAGGCGCGCTGTCATCGTGCCCTTGTATAAAGGCAAGGGGTCACGTATGGAGTGCGCCAGCTACAGGGCCATCAGTTTGATCAGCACAGCATCTAAAGTGTATACGAAGATTATTGAAAAGAGAATGAGAGTGGTATCCGATGGATTATTGTGGGATGCACAAGGTGGCTTCAGAAATGGAAGGGGATGTATGGATCAAGTTTTCTCTCTCCGCAATATCGTAGAGAAGCAGCTGGCTATGGGCCGGAAGGTTTTCTGCGGTTTTGTGGATCTAGAGAAAGCATTTGACAGGGTTGTGCGGAAGGACCTCTGGGACATATTGCCCAGATATGGGATTAATGGCCAGCTGATGCGTGCTGTGCAGTCCACTTACGAGGACTGTATGGCATGCGTGCGGCTGGATGGCAGCCTGTCGCCCTGGTTTGACGTCAATATTGGCGTCCGACAGGGCTGCGTGCTGTCGGCTTTGCTGTTCATCCTATACCTGGACGATTGTCTCCAGAGAATAAGATTGATGGATGTTGGGGTGCGGATGAGTGACCTAGTTGTAAGCACCTTGCTTTATGCGGATGATGCCGTGCTTTTAGCCGAATCGCCATCAGAACTGCAAACACTAGTCACAATGATGAAAGATGACTGTCAGGCGAGAGGCTTACATTTGAATGCGAAGAAAACAAAGGTTATGGTGTTTGAAAGAGAAGAAACCAGAACGAATGCAAGGATAATGGTCGATGATGTTATGCTGGAGCAAGTGAGTGAGATTGTATATCTTGGATGTGCTTTTAGCAGGGATGGAAGGTACACCGCTGATATAGAAAGAAGAGTGAATTTGGGGAATAGTGTGAATGGAGCGTTAGGTAAACTTCTAGGCGCTAAGAACCTCAGCCAGAAGGCCCAGCTCGCCGTACACAACGCGGTGCTGGTACCTACGCTCACGTATGGAAGCGAGAGTTGGGTATGGAAGAAAGAGCATGAAAGTAGAGTAAACGCGGTCGAGATGCGAGCACTGCGCAAAATCTGCGGAGTGACGCTTGCGGACCGCGTTCGTAATACCGAAGTAAGAAAGACAGTTGGTCTGAAAGAGAGTGTCGGGGTGAAGGTACGGAAAGGAATGCTCCGGTGGTTCGGACATGTAGAAAGAATGCATGATGAAAGAATGAATAAACAGATATACAATGCAAAAGTGGATGGATGTAGGGGTCGTGGAAGGCCACTTTCCATGATCAAATTGATCGTGTACTAGCAGAAGGTGATGTTAGGAGCCTTAAGAACAGACGAGCGTGCATGACAAGAGTTATGAATGTCAAAGAAGCAAGTGAGGTGTGTAAGAACAAGCCTAAATGGCGCTCTGTTGTTCGTGCCTACCCCGCAAGGGAACTGGCGTGAAGTTATGTATGTATGTATGTATGTATGTTTTTTCTTCACTGTGATGGCGTAGTTTCATCTCAAGGGTCGCCAACGTCCATACCACGTTGAAAACACCGGTTCTCGTCCGATCACCGAAGTTAAGCAACGTCGGGCGCGGTCAGTACTTGGATGGGTGACCGCCTGGGAACACCGCGTGCCGTTGGCTTTTTGTCATTTTACATTTTTATTTATTTTTTTATTGCAGGAGATCAGCAGACAGGCAGACGGCCCACTTGATGGAAAGCGGTTACCATCGCCTATGGACATTTGCAACACCAAAGACGCTACAAATGCGCTGCTGCTCTCTTAAGGGAGACTGGATCCTGGTCACTAATGCCGGAACACAACTCAAGGTTGTTATGGCGACATACTTTAGACCAGGGGTGGTAGCCATCCAGTCGGGCAAATGCCCTACCACCTGGCATGTGGTAGGGCATTTGCCATTTATATACTAAGATATGCCCGCGATTTCAAAATGTGAAATTGACACACCTTTTATTATACAACTATTGATCAGTGAAAAAATCACATTGGATGTATTATATATCTATTTAATATATAAAACATCTATATATACTGCATTTACATATGTATTATTAGAATGTAAGAAATTGTACTTATGTATTATGTATGCGATCCTCATTATAATTCCAATTCATTCCTGGGGTTGTCTGGAAGAGATCGTTTTTTAGCGATAAGACCGCTCTTTGTGCATAATGAGACATAGTTTTAGTCTGTAAGTTCTTTTTTGTATTGGTGTACAATAAAGAGTGAAGATTGATTGTAAGTCGTTTTTTTAAAATCTGGATAATTTAAATCATTCCCAGAAAAATTCCCGCGAGATTCCCAGGATAAAAAGTACCGCAGAGTTTAAGTCTAAGAATTAACTGTCCATCACCAAAAACCGCATCGAAATCGGCTCAATAGTTTTTAATTAATCCCCAACAAATAGACAAACCGACAAACGATCTAGATAAGAAACCTAAAAAAATTGCGTCGTGTTCTCCATCGTTTATATAGTCTAATCCAGTTGTTTTGTTAAATAGCTTTAATGTACACAGACACGGCATGTTTAGAATTTTATAATATAGCTAGATTTCTGCTTATCCGTGCAGGAACGGAGAGAGAATACAATTTCCTGCGGCCGGGCGGCCTGTCGTAAGAGGCGACAAAACAACCCACAGCCAGGTGGTAGGGCATTTGCCCGACTGGATGGCTACCACCCCTGGTCTAAAGTATGTCGCCATTACAACCTTATGTTGTGTTCCGGCATTAGTGACCAGGTTCCAGTCTCCCTTAAGAGAGCAGCAGTGCATTTGTCGCACTTTTGAGGCTACAATTGTCCATATGCTATGGTAACCGCTTTCCATCAAGTGGGCCGTCTGCCTGTTTGCTGAACTCCTGTATTAAAAAGAAACAGATATTGACGGGACCGTATTTTCATGACAGTTTTTTTTAATATTGACATCGTTCAAATAGACATTTTACGCAGTTTTCTTGCAATTGTTAGAGTCAAACTGTTTATTATATTGTTACGACCTAGACACCGACAAAGACAAATTCACACCTGCATACCTGTAGAAACACATTTTATTACCTTTCAGCATTTGGACTTCTTTTGTTTAAAATTTGTGATTAGAAAACAGCCCATTGTGTATTGTAATATTTTATAGCAGTCATTATTAGCCAGGTGTATAGGATTTAAAGTACAATTTGATTCCAGGAAATTCGGTCAGTATAAAGCAATGCCTCGACTGAGGGACGAGGCAGTCGAGCGATAACCACGAGCGAAGCAAAACTTGTGTACATTCGGTAATCTATTTAGTGACGGACTTTGCGCGTGTTATTGAATTATGATCTTTTGCATTACGTTTGGACTTGTTGCGTTCGGTTATATTTGTACATGTGTTATACGTGTTTGTATAATTCTAATAAACTCTATAATCATTCCAACGGCATTTTAATTCGAGTCCTGCAACTCGTAACAATATAAATTATTTTTTAGTGGAACCTTGATTGACAAATAATATATTGAAATTTTTTAATAATTATATAGTTTCCCAAATAAATACATACATACATAACTTCACGCCAGTTCCCTTGCGGGGTAGGCACGGACAGCAGAGCGCCATTCAGGCTTATTCTTACACACCTCTCTTGCTGCTTTGACATTCATAACTCTTGTCATGCACGCTCGTCTGTTCTAAAGGCTCCTGACATCACCTTCTGCTAGTACACAATCAATTTGATCATGGAAGGTGTGTCGTGGCCTTCCACGACTTCTGCATCCATCCACTTTTGCATTGTATATCTGTTTAGTCATTCTTTCATCATGCATTCTTTCCACATGCCCGAACCCCCGGAGCATCCTTTCCTTACCTTCACCCCGACACTCTCTTTCAGACCAACTCTCTCTCTTACTTCGGTATTACGGATCCGAAGTTAACATGAATAAAACCACATGCAATTCACTAGTTAACACAGACACAACCAAAACTCAAAATCCTCGTAATGAACTAAAACTCAATAAGTCTTGCGAAATTAATTGGCGCAGGCGAAAGGGTTGCGCTAATCCCAGTCTTGGACGTGTAATTATTTTGATAGGGAATTGGGCAATCCCACGGGATCTGGTTCTATGGTGGCCTACACGCGTTTTAATTAGTTTCGGATTATGTGCCCCTGATTAATGATGTGCGAATTGTGATATGCGGGTAGTACGCTAATATCTTACGGTACACAATCACTATTGTCGGCCTCTGTGGTTGAGCGGGCTAAGCCTTTGGCAGTGTACCCCACTGTAACGTAGAGGTTCCGGGTTCGATTCCTGGTATAGTCAATTTCGGAAACATATTTTCTCCGTTATTTACTATGGTCTGGGTGTCTGGGATCGGCCCCAGAGTAGTTCGTTGTATATTATCCATAACACAAGCGTAACTTGCTTAATTTGGGCTGTATATGTGTGTTTGTCAGCCGATTATTATTATTATTATTATGTTATTACTATTAAAATCTGTACAAATTTTTACTAAATGCAAAATTTACAATTTTTTGTCTGTCTGTCTAGATGATCCGGCTAATCTCTGAAACGTCTGGACCGATTTTGACCGGACTTTCACTGGCAGGTAGCTGGTATTATAAAGTTTTTTTAACTTTTTTTAGGGTACCGCAAAAAAAAAACACGCGGACGAAGTCGCGGGCACAGCTAGTACAATAATTAATGACTTTTTTATTTTATTGCAGAAGTTCAGCAGACAGGTAGACGGCCCACTTGATGGAAAGCGGTTACCATCGCATATGGACATTTGCAACACCAAAGGTGCTACAAATGCGCTGCTACTCTCTTAAGGGAGACTGGGACCTGGTCACTAATGCCGGAACACAACTCAAGGTTGTTATGGCGGCATACTCTACACCAGGGGTGGTAGCCATCCAGTCGGGCAAATACCCTACCACCTGCTGTGGGTTGTTTTGTCGCCTCTTACGACAGGCCGCCCGGCCACTGGAAATTGTATTCTTTCTCCGTTCTTGCACGGATAAATACTTTGACTTTGCAATTAACGGTCTTACTCATATTGAGTTAGACAAGGTTTTTTTAGGCCCGTTTAAAATAAATAGGTTAACTAGTGCTATTCATGATTCGTGCGATTAGTGAGTTCCGATAGCCAACTTCTCCCTCCCCTAGATCGTCCACCTATTCCAATCCCATATCCTATCCTTTCTATCCCATTCCTCTTGTCTGATCCCTCTCTTTTAACCCCTCCTCTTTATCCCACCTGCCTGTTTATCAGCTTCGTAATCAAAAAGAAATAGACTTAAAATGTTATTCATAATCGCATAATTAATTTGCACTAAACGCTATAAAACTCTTTTCTAATTCAAAGTAGCTAGAGCCCTTGGTGTTTATTAATTGTACGAAATTATATGTACTAGTGGTCGTCCATGGTCGAAATTCGACCATAATAATTAATGTCAAAGACTATACTTCTATAATCACTTATTTCGCCAAGGCTACACTGTTAATTTGACATGGTAGTGTGTAATGTTTTTTTTTATTGATTTAATGTCGTCGTCGTCGTCGTCAGCCATTTGCAGTCCACTGCTGGACGTAGGCCTCCCCAAGACGGCGCCACTCATCCCTGTCCTCCGATTTCCTCAGCCAGCGCCTACCGGCGACCTTGCATAGGTCGTCGGTCCATCGGGCTGGAGGACGTCCGACACTACGTTTACCGAGACGCGGTCTCCACTCCAGGACTCGTTTGCTCCATCGGCCATCGGTCCTGCGGCAGATGTGACCGGCCCACTGCCACTTCAACTTGCTAATTTTGCGAGCTATGTCGGTTACCTTGCGATTTAATGTATTTTTTATGAATAATTAAAAAAAATATTAGCATTTGTCTCTTCTTCTATATAAACTACTAGCTGTCCCGGCAGACGTTGTTCTGCCCTGAAGAAATAAAATTTAGAACCCGATTCCAGCGCCACCTACCGGGTCCAAATGTAAGCTATCCTATCTTTCAAGTCGGATCAAACTGCACACGGTGTGCAAATTTGATTAAAATCGGTCAAGTAGTTTAGGAGTCCATCGCGGACAAACAACGTGATTTATATATATTAAGATAGGTGTGCGAAATTTCATACTCTTCCGTCCGCGCAATTTTCGTAAAAAGGTGTACAAAGTTTTTGCTTCACGTATTAATACATATATAATATATATTTCATTAAAGTTAGATGGCGCTTTTACTTCGACAAAATTCGACACAGCTTTGTAGGTACTACACACAAAATGACCAGCCACACTTGAAGCTTGAAAACCAAATGCAAAGAGCCACAAGGGTTCGCCAAAGTGAGATTGGTTTTGACGCTTCAACGCCTAACTTGCCCTGATGGTTGATAAAATAGTTCCAGAACGGAAATGTCGTATAGCCCTTGTTAAATGTTTGAACATAAGGCCTTTTGGTTAGGTTGTTCATGAATCATGTTGTGTGAATGCGTGAGAGATTGAGGCCATAGATTAGATGTGTTGTACAGAGATATTAGTCTTTACATGTGTTCAAATAACATATGATACATAGGTACAAACCGTCATAAGCCTGCTTAATTTTGTATGGATGTAGTACTGTATTATGATGTCATAATTTTAACGAGTCAAATAACTTGTTATTATTTGAAAAATAGTTACAAGTTATTTCTTTGTTGAAATGTAGATATTGAAATACAATCGACTCTCGATAAATTGAAGTTCAAGGAATAGTATCTTGCCCGCCAACATGCAATAATTTGAAGTCTGTGCTTCCCTACTTTCTATCATTTGAAGCACTACGTTTCTATGCCACAGAACCGACCCAATTGTCGATTTCTTCTGAACTCTCTCTCACCATTATCGGAAATTTATTGGACAGTGATAGACTGAAGTGGCTCGCTCAGCAGAAAATTACGGACTTCTTTTCAAAACGAATATTTGTGGATAATTGTACAATTTTTTTAAATAATACATCACGAATTTTGATCAAACTCTAGTTTACTTGACTTTTCCCTCCCTCCCTTTTGTCTATACTCTTTGTCTTCTACTTGTGAGTATATTCTCTGAAGTTTTATTAACATAAATATAATTCCTTTAGCCTACATCCGTCAACATACTATTATAATTCAAGTTAAGCTTCTTAAGCATCACTTTCAATTTCTCACTGTTTTAGTCTAAAAAATATTATTATCAGTTTTCTTTAGGTCCAAATTGGACCTATATTTAAGCATCGGTCTTATTGACTCGCTAATCTGTGCTGCCCAATGTAAAACTCGTATCTCATTCTCTCGCAGGCTTAGTCCTATAAATTTATGTATTTATCTCTTTTTAGTGTCGCTTTTTCGTTTCATCGAGTTTCAAATCACAACGATCCTAAAGAAGTTTCCCTTCAAAAACATACAATGTCATTGAATACCATCGTGACCTTCCAGTACTGTGCCTGTCAAGCAAATTGATTCAAAGCACAGAATCAGGTCTAATAAAATTATTATGAAAACCAACGAAGATAACATAAGAACTTAGAATTCTATATTTAATTTTTATCCGTGCAGGAACGGAGAAAGAATACAATTTCCTGCGGCCGGGCGGCCTGTCGTAAGAGGCGACTTAACAACCCACAGCCAGGTGGTAGGGCATTTGCCCGACTGGATGGCTACCACCCCTGGTCTAAAGTATGTCGCCATAACAACCTTGAGTTGTGTTCCGGCATTAGTGACTAGGTTCCAGTTTCCCTTAAGAGAGCAGCAGCGCATTTGTAGCAACTTGGTGTTGCAAATGTCCATAGGCGATGGTAACCGCTTTCCATCAAGTGGGCCGTCTGCCTGTCTGCTGATCTCCTGCAATAAAAAATAAATATAAAACATAGATTACTATTTGAATGATCCATTCTGTATTTGTCCGATGTTTGACCACAAAAACTGTATTAGGGATGAGAAGGTCGCTCACTGTACAAGGATCTGACATGGGTGAAACGCTCTGTGAATCGGTAATGTATGCATAAGTGTGCCGGTTTCTATTGTTGGTTTATTGAAGCGATAAGGTCTCGGAATTAATATAGGGGACTCAAAAGGCATATTCTATTTGGATTTGTATTAGAATTTTTATCATGGTTGCGGTTATATATAAAATACCTGCAACAGATGTGCTTATAAATATATTTAAATATTGAAAGCTTGAAATATAGCGATTAAATAGAACTTAAAAAATAAAGTCGTAAGCTTGAAAGTATAGTGTAAACTCCATGTAGCGTCACTCGATTTAACGACAAACTCCCTTAAGCATCGAAATCACTTCCTTTTGGTTAGTTTATCTTGTCTTTCATACAATGATACACTCTATATAGCATTACACCCACTCTACATAACGACAACAATTAAGTAATAAAACGTACCTTTTAAGTTGCTAAAATTAGTAAAAGCTGCGCAGCTGTTTGCGCTCTTTTATCGCTTTATTATCCTAGCCCGTAATAAACTCGACTGTCGGCATCATGCATACCGAAATTTCTAAGAAATTCCGAAATTTCTAAGTACTTCCTTTATTACCAAGATGCCTTAATATCGCAAGATATAAATTAAATAAGTAAAAAAAAATACAACAAAATTACTGATCCAGCAAAAGACGTCAGACAAAAATAGTAGATTTCTCTCCATTTAACGACATAAACTGCACAGTCCTTTCAATGTCGTTATATAGAGTTTACACTCTACCTACAATGGTATAAAGCGATTGTGTCCATAGTATATGTTACAGATTATGTAATAAATAATATTCTATTCTAGATTTCACTTCTACACATCGTGCATCCATCTATTCATTCATTCCTTTAATTGCATTCATTCTTTTAATTCATCCATTACAAACGTGGGAAAGTGTATGGCAGTCCACGAACTATCAAGGGTTCCATAGATACTACAAACATTCACTGTTTTCATCATTTGACTATGGAACCATTAAAGCATGTAATCGAAAGTATTCCACAGCTCAAAAATAACGGATATTATTTAAAATAATTTTCATTGAAAGTGTTTTATTAACTCTTTATATATTCTCCTCCTTTCCACACCTTTCCCCTTCGTGGTTCAAAAGGAATAAGAGGGGGGAGAGGGGTAATCACATTTATTTACGAGTTAGGAGCTAATATTTATTAACATAAATAAATTTAAAACTTTAATTAAAAAAATCATTATGGAACATCCACAAAAATTGTTTTCGACAAGAAATAAATAATAATAAATAATAAATAATCGGCAGACAAACACACATATTGTATATCCCCAAATTAAGCAAGTTACGCTTGTGTTATGGGTAATATACAACGGACTATTCTGGGGCCGATCCCAGACACCCAGACCATAGTATATAACGGAGAAAATACGTTTTCGAAATTTACTATGCCAGGAATCGAACCCGGAGCCTCTGCGTTGCAGTGAGGTAGGCCGGCAAAGGCTTAGCCCGCTCAACTACAGAGGCCGAAATGACTGCATTGTACATATTATTATGTACAAAGACAAAGAAACAGATGGACATGATGAAAACATGAAGGTTTTTGTCAAAGCGGCTTCAGCTCTTGAATATTTTATACATATAATTGCAGAAGCAATATTAAGACCTCGGACATAATATTGAATTTTTAAATGTACAAACAAAATTATAATATGCCATTTTATATAATTAATTAAAATTGATAAGTTTTAAAAATAATATATACATTAAATTATAAGCTAGTACAACGAAGGAAATCTATCTTATATTTTATTCTACCTATAAAACTTTAAGACTATAAAGTAGAATACTGAGCCTAGGTCATGGTAGTCAGTAGGTAAGTTGTAATAAATATACTTTTCTCAGGCCCTTATTAATCAATATATACTTTAAATGGAGCCATCAAGAAAGTTAACCCCAAGTACCGTACAGAATACTTCAAGTGTCACTCAATAAATATAATCTGCATAGTCTAAGGAGGCACATTAATCTACCTACATGTCGATACGAGTGGTACTTGTAAGATGCGGGCGCTCTGTATATTGAGTACTCTTTGTTTAGGAAATTTGCATAATTTTTCCTAAGAGTATCCTCGTAGAGGATTTAGGTTAAGTTGATGGGATTTGAGCGGGGTGACTGAGAATACAAGATGTGTGTAAATAAAAGAACGCTTAGTTGTATGCGATTAAAAAATATTGCTTGTCCATTTTGTTTTTAGGGCATCGTAGTTATTCTGAAAAAACAGTATCCTTAAGTTTTTGCCATGTCGGTCCTCATTTTTTTATCAGAAATTATTGAGTTTATATATGTATAAATGATATTTGATGGAGAGGTGTAGTAAAACTGCGAAAAAACTTAAACTTAGAAATGGCTACCATAGATATACCTGAGAGTTGATTTCGTCTTTAAAGCTACATACATTGAAAAAAAATCAAATTGGGAATCCCTAGACTGGTCTTAAAATGTCGTGACGATGTTCCTTAATCACCTTTTTATTTAAGTCGTTAGTTTCCGAAGTAACAAAAATATTTTCCCCCTTCTCCTCTAAATTTTCAACTATGAAGTGAAAAATTACTCCTTCCAAAATATTCAGTTTCAATTAAAAGTTTGAAAGAATATAAATTCATGAATTTTTGAGATATAAGATATTTTCGATTAAGTAGGTGTTTCTTCGGATCCAAATGACGTTCGTCCCTGGTGTTGTGTCTATAGGAAATTTAACCACTTTCCATCGGGGTGAGCCGCCAGCCGGTTTTATCGCTTCAGGCAATAAGAAAAAATCATATTACATGTTGGTAAAATACCACTGGCCCCAAGTCTACTATAACAATAGTGGCAGAATGGTCAATCAGTGTCGTCATAATAGAAATATCATGGTAGCTTTATAGGGGACGATAACAAATTTCCAAAGGTGAATGTAGACGCAGGAACGGAGGATATCCAAATGGAAGAAAAATTTTCGTATAATTCGTTTTTTTTTATAATAATCATTAAACTGGTACAATTTTGAACGAATCTATCGAAGTGGCATAATGACATAAAAAGTTAAGAAGGTGACGTTTCATCTGTCAATGTTAATGTGACGTTTATATATGAATAGATGGCGTAGTTGACGATGGCATCTATCGATAAAAGAATATAAAAGATAAATAAAAAAGGGCATGAGAAAATATATAAATAACTATGACGAAATCATTTTTTTTAGCTAGACGTGTTGCTGGGGAGTTTCTTGTCTTTTCTTCTGCTTAGAACAGCGATGACACATTGCGAAACGGTGTACATAGAAAAGGAAGTAGATTTAAATTTTGACTAACATGTCTTGTATGATCTTCAAAAAGTGTTCTCCAATGGAACTTATTTTGAATTACAAAAATTGAATTTGAATTTGAGTTTGATAACGCCACAGGTGTTGGAGCTAGGACCAGAATACATCGATTGCGTCTGTATAGTTGGCCATTAGCATTTTTTCCTTACTCCGGCAATAAAAAACTTTATCCATACGAATAATAGGTACAATTTCCTCTCTTATTGTTATTTTACCATTATCAAATAAGATAACATTTATTTCGCCAACAATATCGAGTATGCATTTATTTGTATTTCATTTGCCGTGTTTGTTTCTTATATATTGTCGAGACGAGAGTCGAGTGGATTCCATATTTTTGGAACAAATTGGTTTTATGTGATGATCAATATGCCTTGCGGGGTAGGCACGAACAACAGAGCGCCATTTAGGCTTATTCTTACACACCTCACTTGCTTCTTTGACATTCATAACTCTTGTCATGCACGCTCGTCTGTTCATAAGGCTCCTGACATCACCTTCTTCTAGTACACGATCAACTTGATCATGGAAGGTGTGTGGTGGCCTTCCACGACTTCTGCATCCATCCACTTTTGCATTGTATATCTGTTTAGTCATTCTTTCATCATGCATTCTTTCCACATGCCCGAACCACCGGAGCATTCCTTTCCTTACCTTCACCCCGACACTCTCTTTCAGACCAACTCTCTTTTTTACTTCGGTATTACGAACGCGATCCGCGAGCGTCACTCCGCAGATTTTGCGCAGTGCTCGCATCTCGATCGCGTTTACTCTACTTTCATGCTCCCTCTTCCATACCCAACTCTCGCTTCCATACGTGAGCGTAGGTACCAGCACCGCGTTGGCGTGAAGTTATGTATGTATGTATCAATATGCCTTAAAGAGATTATTATAACCCAAACTGACGATTGGGAACTGACTGCGGTAAACGTGTTTTTTTATAGCTGCCGTTCAGCAGACACGCAGACGGCCCACCTGATGGAAAGCAGTCACGAGAGATTTCACCAACGCGCTACCGGCCTCGAAGAAATTCTATGACACACTTTTTAAAAACTCCATATTGTAGCGCTGTGGAAAAACCACGGCTGGGAGATAATTCCAAACCCTCACGGCGCGCAAAGAAACGTTCTAGGGAACTGTTGCGTACGAGAGTGAAGCGGCTCGAGGAGGTGGGGATGATCGCCCTGCCGATGGCGTGCGGCGTGGTGGTAAAAGGAAGACGATGACACCATACTGGTGTAGGGCAGGTGGTAGGGCATTTGCCCGACTGGATGGCTACCACCCTGGTCTAAAGCATGTCGCCATAACAACCTCGAGTTATGTTCCGGCATTAGTGACCAGGTTCCAGTCTCCCTTAAAAGAGCAGCAGCGCATTTGTAGCACCTTTGGTGTTGCAAATGTTCATAGGCGATGGTGACCGCTTTCCATCAAGTGGGCCGTCTGCCTGTCTGCTGATTTCCTGCAATAAAAAAAAAATACTGAACAGTTCCTCGGAAATATACTAAAAATAATATAATTAATATTTAATAAAAAAAACTAAGTCTAAAAATCTTCTGAATCCATTTTCTCTCACTTATTTACGTTTTATTATATTTAAATTATTTTTTAGGCAAAATCAGAAAATGTGGGTATAAATAAAATATACAGTAAAAACTGAGTCTTATCTCCAATAAAGTCTTGACTCTCTCTCTCTCTCTCTCTCTCTCATTTCCTGCTTGCAGCTGTGGAAATGTGAATAATATAAGCCACACATATAATACTTAATAAAGTCTTTCAATTTTTTTTGAAATTCAAGGGATTCACATAGTATTGTTAATTTCATAGTGCAGTTTCTCAATGATATTCACCGCCAGAACGCAGTTATGGGAAAAGGCGTCTCACTTTCGCGAGAACATGAAAAAAGCACGAGAAACCTGAATGTGGACCCTATTCACATATTCTACGAGAGAAAATGAATTAGAACGAGACTCAGTTGTTGTATATACAGAACCACCATAGCCTGCGTGGTCGTCAGAGCAACTGTAAATCAAGGTAAATGACCAAACTTCATTTAGTCGCGCTTTACCTTGCCTGGTGACCGCACGTCAATTTGAGCAAGCACAATTTTGTTAAGTTTTCTATATAAAATGCCTTCCTGTGTTTTCAGACGTTGTAAAAATTACACGGCTACCGTGAGAGATAGGAAAATTTCATTTCATTTGTAAGTAGTCTATTTTTCCTATTAATTATATTAGAAATATGAATTTTGCCTTATTCTCAACTGTTATTTAATATGTGCGTGAGCGAGACGTCTAATTTTACATGTGTATGAGAGTAAAAGAGATATCACTAATGCGGCCTTGAGTAATCTGCTGTCGCGTTGCTACCAGGGGATAATAAGGCAACCATCGCATCTGTCTTTTATTAACCTTTAGAATTGTTGTAATGATATATTTTTATTATTTAAATCCGTATTGTGTAACGCTAATGAATCTTTTTATATTTGAATAAATATGTTTAATACATTTTAGATTACCTAGAAAAGGACTAATAAGAGAAAAGTGGTTAAAAATCGTCAGAACTGAGAGACGAGAGGATGATTGGATGCCTAATACGTATTCTACTGTCTGCTCAGAACATTTCCTCAAACAAGATTTTTATTCCACAAAAAAGAATATTCTTAGATTGAAAAAGACAGCTGTGCCGGTATTAAAGGTAAAGTGAAATACAAATTTCTTGTTACTTATTCATTACCTTCTTTATGATTTTGCCCTAGTTAAATCCAGAATCGTATTTTGCGAACACTTTTATCCGTGCAGGAACGGAGAAAGAATATAATTACCTGCGGCCGGGCGGCCTGTTGTAAGAGGCGACAAAACAACCTACAGCCAGGTGGTAGGGCATTTTCCCGTCTGGATGGCTACCACACCTGGTCTAGTATACTGCAATAACAACCTGGACTTGTGTTCCGGCATCAGTGGCCAAGTTCCAATCTCCCTTTAGAGAATAGCAGTGCATTTGTAGAGCCTTTGTTGTTGCGAATGTCCATTGGTGATGGTAATCGCTTTCCACCAGGTGGCCGTCTGTCTGTCTGTTGAACTTATGCATTAAAAAAAGACCCTTGAATCTTTGGAAAAATCTTCCTTTCGTCTCATATTTATACAGTAGTAGCGGTTCCGGCAGACGATGTCCTACACTGTTAAAATAAAAATCTAGAACCCTATTCTAGCGCCATCTGCCGGTTCCAATTATGAACGAAATGGTGGGACTAAAGTGTGCGCCATCTATTTGATGCTTATGTAACTTAGTTGACAGCAGAACTCATACTTACCGACCTCTTGGTTTAAAAAAACATGATTATAAATTAAAATGAAACCTATCCTATGTGCTAAATTGGAACAAATCCAGCAAAATTAAAAATATTCATCAAAATTGTTTCAGTAGATTCGAAGTTCATCCAGGTCACTGTGACAGGGATTTCTTATATATATAGATTTACATCATATCTTATAATTCGGTTCATACCCCGAATACCGCGAAATTTGAAAAAAAAAACAATATCCATACAAATTCATTTAAATTATTATATTTTGTGTTTTTATTCTCATTATTTATGACGTATATATGTATGTTGTAATAGGATTCTATATTGCACAAGCAGTCATACAATATATTTAACTAGCTGTGCCCGCGACGCCGTCCGCGTGGAATTTGCTTTCAAAGCCTCCCCGATTTTGAAACATTTTTCATTGCTGCTCCGCTCCTATTGGTCTTAGCGTAATGATATATAGCTTATAGCCTTCCTCGATAAATGGGCTATCCAACACTGAAAGAATGTCAGTTTCAATATTCAAATCAGATCAGTAGTTCCTGAGATTAGCGCGTTTAAACAAACAAACTCTTCAGCTTTATAGGTATATTAGTATAAATATAAATAGTATAAGATTAAGTATTTATATATATATATATATATTATTGCAGTAGCTCAGCAGACAGGCAGACGGCCCACTTGATAGAAAGTGGTTACCATCGCCTATGGACATTTGCAACATCAAAGGTGCTACAAATGCGCTGCTGCTCTCTTAAGGGAGACTGGAACCTGATCACTAATGCCGGAACACAACTCAAGGTTGTTATGGCGACATACTTTAGGCCAGGGGTGGTAGCCATCCAGTCGGGCAAATGCCCTACCACCTGGCAACATTATATAACAATACCATATTATTTAGTAACAATTAAAATTCTTTTTTTAAAGGGAGAAGAAACTCGACAGCAAGCCACATCTCCTACAAGTTTGGAAGAAGTTGAATTGTCGGATCAAGAGCAAATTTTCGATTCTCCGAAGACTGCATATTTAAAGAATAAAATTAAGAAACTTTTGTTAGATAAACGCGAGCTTCAATCAAAAAATTCAAATTTGGCAAGAAAAAATAAGAGACTCCAGAAAAAGCATAAACTTCTAAAGAGGATTGTGTTGAAACTTAGATATAAACTTAGTGAAGATCAGTTGAATGAACTAAGCCTAAACCCGACGTAGAGCAACTTAGAACGACCTCTGTGGTTGTCAAAAGCCTGTACTGGCCTACCTCATTGCAACACAGAGGCTGCGGGTTCGATTCATGATCTGTGGATTCCTAGTATGGTAAATTTTGGAAAAAAACATCTCCGTTATTTACTATGGTCTGGGTGTCTAGGATCGGCCCTAGAGTAGTCCGTTGTATATTACCCATAACACAAGCGTAACTTGTTTAATTTGGGGATGGACAATATGTTTGTCTGCTGGTGCGGCAACGGCGGTGGCATGCGCGTGGGCATTTCAATTTTTTTATTAAAATAAAAGTAGCCTAAGTTACTCCTTATAATATCAGCTGCCAGTGGAAGTCCCGTCAAGATCGGCCCAGTCGTTTCCGAGATTAGCCGGAACAAACAGATAGACAAGACAGACAAAAATATTAAAAATGGATTTTTTGATATAAGTACCGTATACTGTCATATACATTTATTAAAAGCTGTTATTTCGACATTATAAACGGACACTTCAATTTTATTTATTTGTATAGATTGCAAAAGAAAATATGTAGGCCCTCTTCGTCATTTCCCTCAGGAGTGTATTGCTAAAAATGGTTTAGGAACAGATGTCATCATCACATCAATATCAGGCACTTTAGTTCTCTGACTGTACGGACACAGTAACAATCTTCTTAATATATATAAATTACGTGTCACGTTGTTTGTCCGCGATGGACTCCTAAACTACTTGACCGATTTTAATCAAATTTGCACACCGTGTGCAGTTTGACCCGACTTGAAAGATAGGATAGCTTACATTTGGACCCGGTAGGTGGCGCTGGAATTGGTTTCTAAATTTTATTTCTTCAGGGCAGAACAACGTCTGCCGGGACAGCTAGTAATTATATATAATAGGGACACCTCAGCAAGCATTATGTTTAGTTCATTGTATAAACTTATAAGATAATTTTTGTACATTACAGACAGGATTTTTGCGATAAATTTAAGTATTCAATGATGTTTGAATGTCTTAGACAACTTAAGCCATATTTAAAGTTAGATATTACAGTGGAAAATGTTTTATATCAATCATCTAAAGAAACAGATTAACTAAAATTTTAAAATAAAATAAGGTAATAAATACATCAAAGCGGTCTTGTGTATCCTATAATTCTTAATAAAAAAATGATAAATTAGTAAAAAAATTATTGTTCAAATTGTAATATTATAAGCCTAAATATATAAAAGCCAAATTGTAATAATATTATAACAAAATAAAATGTTTCGCGTTGATGCAGTGAGCTTTGTTAACAGCATAGGTGGGCACCGTTAATCAAATAATTAATTTTGTTAATCGCTAATCCGTTACTGAAAAAGTTAACTTCGTTAAAAGTTAAAGCGTTACATTTCAGAAAATTTAACGCAAGTTAACGTTAAAAGTTAATACGTTACTCGAAATATTAACTTCGTTAATTAACGATTAATGGATTAACGATTTAATGCCCAGCTATGGTTAACAGTGATATAAAAACAGCTAATGCCTTACAAGAACATGCAAATGTCATTTCATTTTAACGTGTAAATTATAAGATGTATCAAATGCCCATGGTTATATTTAAATACTGTTTAGGAGTTTAGGTTCGATGTACATGCCTTAATAAAACTACGATTTAACGGTTTTCGGCGCGGTATTTTCTTATTCCGACGTTTCGGCCACTTTTCAGTGGCCGTGATAACAGAAGACAAAGATGTCAAGTGTAATGAGTATTGTTAAAGTAGTTCAACGCTCATCTCTCACTTAAGTATACATATGTAGGTATATTGTATACTAGCTGTGCTCGCGACGTCGTCCGCGTGGGATTTGCTTTCAAAACCCTCCAATTTTGAAACATTCTTCATTGGTGCTCCGCTCCTATTGATCTTATCGTGATTATATATAGCCTATATCCTTCCTCGATAAATGAGCTATCCAACACTGAAAGAATTTTTCAAATCAGACCAGTAGTTCCTGAGATTAGCGCGTTCAATCAAACAATATTAGTATATTTGGCTACAACACTAATACTTACATTTTAAATATCGCAATATCTTTTGATTGAAACGTCCGAATTGAATAATTCAAAAAGTTTTAGAAAGGTATTGAATTCGTCTTGAATATCAAGTATTTTTTTTGATAAGGATTAATACCAAGGTACAAAATAAAGAGTTTTTGAAGCGACGGCATTTTAATTATTTAAAAAATAAAAGAAAACACTTATTGTGAGATAACTACAATAGTTAGACATAAGGTTACGAGATATTTTTTGTAGACAATTATATGTTCTGCAAAGTGGTAGTATATTGTTTTGTTCTATAAGCAATAGTTTTCGCAGCGCACGCCATGTAAGGATTTTTTCGGATCACTTTTTTACGCCTTGGGTTACATTATTGGACTTTTAGTAAGGATCCCTAATTTTTTTGAAAATATAATATAGCCTTCCTCGATAAATGTGCGTTTAAACAAACAAACTCTTCAGCTTTATAATATTAGTATAGGTACCTAGTAGCGAGCCCGACAGACGTTGTCCTGCTCTAGAAAACAAAAATGTAGGTCATAATTGCAACGCAACCTATTGGGCACAAATGTGGATTTAATCCCCGGGGAACCCATTCAAATAAATACAAAAAAATCCCCAAAATCCTGGAACCTGATTCCAGCGCCATTTACGGAATCTAACTGTGAATCTAAACCATTCTCGAATACACACAAAAAATTTCATCAAAATCGGTCCAACCGTTTAGGAGGAGTTCAGTGACATACACACGGACAGATGAATTTTATGTAATTATAAAGAATATGGCGACCACCTATAATTTGTTTTTTCTTGACTTCACTAGATCAGTGTCTCTATGTAGCTAACATATTCATACTAAATTAATCTAACTAACATGTACACAAATTCTATAGCATCTAATAAAAATGGCTGTGATATACAAAGACAATCGGACAGATGGATGGAATTATTAACCCTAGATATACAGATGATAAAATATTTACTTGACTTCTAGAATATCATTTTATAAAAAAATAAGAAAGGGTTGCCAGTTGCCAATGACAATGCATTGATTCAATTTGTAATAAAAAGCTTTGGCGTGAAATTTTAAGGGTTCGTTGACACAACACTATGGATTTTGAAAAACTACCCTTTCTTTCGCAACCCTATCGACATATTGACGATATATGACGAACAATGGTTTCGACATACCATTAAAAATTATGGCTTTTAAAATCTGCAGACGAAGTGACGTGGAAGATATTGGTGTTAATGTGACAAGTGACAACCCTTACATTTGCGGTGTCGTGTTTTTGGTGTTGCTATATGTTTTTGTATAATACATAGAGCGTTATAGATATACACAGTTATAAACAGACGTATAATTTGTTCGATCGATCGATCTGATCGTGTACTAGCAGAAGGTGATGTCAGGAGCCTTAAGAACAGACGAGCGTGCATGACAAGAGCTATGAATGTCAAAGAAGCAAGTGAGGTGTGTAAGAATAAGCCTAAATGGCGCTCTGTTGTTCGTGCCTACCCCACAAGGGAACTGGCGTGAAGTTATGTATGTATGTATGTATAATTTGTAATTGCAAAGGCGTTAAAAAAAAGTGACAGCAGCGCCATCTTTTTGGCTGCATTTGTCTATCCTACGGAAACGACGTCATTTTTCGGGATAAAAAGAATCCTACATGTTGACGCGTGTTCACGGATACGCGATCTCGAAAATACCTCGCTTAAAACCGTTAAAACGTAGTTTTGTGATGTGCACTAATCGCTATTAAATATTATGGAGGATTTTTAAAAACAAACTCGTGTTTAAAGTATAAAATATTGTTGTAATATTTTCTTAAGTTTTCGCGACTTTTATACATAATAAAAATACGTTTTAACGGTTTTAAGCGCGGTAATTTATTTGATCTTTACTTGTGATCACGGCCACTGAAAAGTGGCCGAAACGTCGGATTAATAAAAATCAAATAAATTACCGCGCTTAATAGCGTTAAAACGTAGTTTTATTAAATATTGTTGTGTATAAATTGCTATTAGAAATACAAATAACAAAATTTAAAACTATTTTAATAAAAAAAAATGAAGATACCCGAAAATGAAAAAGCAGTTAAAAAGTCACCTTTAATTAAAAATTAAGATCAATGTACTTTTTTAAATTTTTATGTCTCATCTCTACACAAATTGAAAGACAGAAATGAAACGTTTATTTTCGGCATTAGCAAAAAATTTAAATGACGTTATAAAACAACGATTTACGATGTGACTTGTAATACTTCTATCACATTGAAAAAAGAAAAATATTAGTAATTTGCATAACTAAACACTGATTTGCTTGATTGATCGATAGCGTTAAAATTTTGATGACACCTCGTCATAAAATTTAATGACGCAGTAATGTTCGCATAATTTTTGCATAATATTCAATGCGAATAATTTAAATGTTCCACCGTGACACGAGTTTTTATTGAACAGTATGCTAATGTTAGTAAACATTAATTTGTAACGGTTGATTTGTTAATATACATTTATATTTATGCAAAAGTTTTACGACATAATGACGTTTTTGCATAATTATGCAGATTTGTCATCAGCTAATGACATAAGCGATGACGTTTACTAGTTCTGTGATGTATCGACAGTAAAAGTTAATCTGTTATGAAAATTTTAAAAGGTATTTTTATATATTTATTTTAATTTAACTGCCGTATATTATTGAAAGGAAGTTTAGTCGTAAACCTCGGTCATGTTATGGTAATTGTAAAACCACAATATCTTGATTTGAGCTTGAAAATTTAATGCTTTACATTCAATGTCACAGTCGTAAAAATATTAATTGACATCATTATGATTATCGTAATTATAACATTGAAATTAATTTTATTTCACGTCTCGATTGGTAATAAAGAAGTTCTTGAGAAAATAAAACTACATGTACTTAATAATTAAACCTTACATTTGTGAATGAAATTTTTTAAATCCTTAACTTTTTAAATCAGTCATAAATTAGAGATTAGATTAGATAACACTTTATTGCTCACCAAAATAAACAAATACGAAAACAAAATGCATAATTACAATACTTATTGGTAAAACAACATGCGGCCTTATCGCTAAAAGCGATCTCTTCCAGGCAACCTAGCTTAAAAGAAATTGTTAACTTTTTATCCGTGCAGGAACGGAGAAAGAATACAATTTCCTGCGGCCGGTCGACCTGTCGTAAGAGGAGACTTAACAACCCACAGCCAGGTGGTAGGGCATTTGCCCTACTGGATGGCTATCACCCCTGGTCTAAAGTATGTCGCCTAACAACCTTGAGTTGTGTTCCGGCATTAGTGACCAGGTTCCAGTCTCCCTTAAGAGAGCAGCAGCGCATTTGTAGCAACTTTGGTGTTGCAAATGTCCATAGGCGATGGTAACCGCTTTCCATCAAGTGGGCCGTCTGCCTGTCTGCTGATCTCCTGCAATAAAAAAAAACTAATCTGACGATGTAGGTGGAGCAGGAAAAAGATAGGACTGTAAAATTTATATATACATACTTACACTAATTTAGAAATTTAATACATACATAAATCCAGACATATTTATAGAATACCAATATATACGTATATATACGAAATAATGTAAATAAATATTTTTATTAACAATATTACAAGCATTTTAAATTAACATATAATCATTGAGATATAAGACGTTTATATGATCTAAGCATATATATTACAATAGATAAATAAGTAAATGTTTAATATATTAGACATATTTATTTAAACACAGATAGTGTAGTAGTATAAATTGAAAATTTTATTTACTTTTTAATTTGGTACACCTCCGAAAGTTACGAATTTGAAATGCTGTAATTACTACTTAATTTGGAGTAGACGTTGTTTAACATTTTTTATGTATGACAAAATTACTAGAGGAATAATGCTTTCTAGTTATATATTGCTAACTTTTTTTATAATATTTACTTTGGTGTTCTTTCTAAGAATCATAGTGAATTTTATGTTTATTATGTAAAAAAATTCCCACGATTCTTTCACAGTTGCAATTTCTCAAAGGGTTAATTTGTAAAGTGACAGCTTTAAAATCTCGTCAAATTTCGCTACGGTTGGTGCAACAAATGTACCAACTTTGACATTGCGTCAATTCTGACTGACAATTGAAGTGTATGACTAATTCTGACTCGTGCGAATTTAATTGACAATGCGGAGGAAAGTGGAAATAATTTAGATTGCCTTGTTATTGTGTCTGGGAAACATACTCGTATTATGACTGGCCGTTAATAGAATGTCGAAACGAAATCAGGCGATCTTCGTCTTTTTAATTATAATGATATTAGAGGATCTCAATTTGATTGGTATTTTTTTTTGTATGTACACCGATTACGCTGAGATTTATGATCCGATTTACGTGATTCTTCTTTAGTTTTATGCGGAATAGTTGCCATTTGGTCCCCTAAAAAATGTAACATAGTTTGGCCCAGTAGTTTTCATTTTATGAATATGTTTTTATTTAAAATTTTCCGTTCCCGTTTCTTGGGACCTATATGTTTTAAGGCGCGCGGCACCTTTTCATATATCATAATCACAAAACATGTAGGTAGAATCACATAATCTTTAAACAAATGCACAATTAGCCAAATTGTAATAGGTTTTTAACTAACGCCAAACGAGGGAGACCTGTTGAGGCAGTTCGAAAAAGCACATTTCCACTTTCATAATATAATTACAGTAATAACATGACAACGTAGTTAACTAATTAAGAAATAATAAATTAATGTTAGCTATCGATTAATTGTTAAGAAATATCTTTTTATACGTAAAAGTAAACTGAATTATAAATAAACTAGCGGCCCCGGCAGACTTTGTCCTGCTATGAAAAAATAAAAAAATCTAGGACCCGATCCCAGCGCCACCTACCGGTTCTAATTGCGAATCTAAACCATCCGCGAACCCACTCAAACACACAAACAAAATCATCAAAATCGCCCCAGGTGATTAGGAGGATTCTAGAACCCGATCTCAGCACCACCTACCCGTTCCAACGGGATAAAAAGTATCCTATGTCCGTCTCCTGGTTCTAAGATACCTCCCCACCAATTTTCAGCTAAATCGGTATAGCCGTTCTTGAGTTATAAATAGTGTAACTAACACGACTTTGTTATATATATACATACATACATACATAACTTCTCGCCAGTTCCCTTGCGGGGTAGGCACGAACAACAGAGCGCCATTTAGGCTTATTCTTACACACCTCACTTGCTTCTTTGACATTCATAACTCTTGTCAGGTACGCTCGTCTGTTCTTAAGGCTCCTGTCATCACCTTCTGCTAGTACACGATCAATTTGATCATGGAAGGTGTGTCGTGGCCTCCCACGACTTCTGCATCCATCCACTTTTGCATTGTTGTATATATATATATATATATATATATATATATATATATATATATATATATATGTATATATATATATATATATATATATAAATTAATATAAAGTATGTAACAAATCGCTGCCAGAGTGAAGTGTGCCCAGAAGGCTGGCTGCATTGCCACGCTGCATGACAATGCTGATTCATTGCGGGAAATACGTACCAGCCTTCTGATCACGGGTATCAAAGAGTTTTGACATTACATTCGATTCTTTGAAGAAACCCTTTGCCGATGGACCCTAAGGACTTAAAGTTTCAACTCCAAACGGCACAAATATGTAATCCCTTCCTAGGGTTCCATATTTGCGTCGCTTGAGATATTTTTTTTTGTTTTAAATAAAACTGCACAACAAAACATCATCTTTTTAGTTCTCACTTCGCTCCAAAATTTCGTTGTTTTTGGGAAATAAAATGGAGCAAGTTACCTCCTACCTAGACCAGAGCTGTTTTTTCAAACAAAAACAACCATTCTGCGCCGCTAATAGACCATTCTGATGATATTGTAACAGCAGAATTGGAACCTAGGTACATCGCAAATTTATGAGATATATTAGGTATATTCCAACACACCGTTTCATTAGTAGCAAGCGACATTACATCCTAAACATAATTCCAACCAGATGTCGCCTCTGTGAGTCGTAACTCCTTTTTATTTTGTTTTATTGCCGGCCAAACAAATGTTTTAGGGGCCAATGTTCGTTGTTTTGGGAAATTAAAATCTCTTTATACGTCTTACCTTACTTTTATTGCGGCTGTAAGACAAACGGTTATGAGAGCTGGCTGTAATCTGTTTTTCCTGCTTTAGTTCTAATACATTTATCTATACATTAAAGATTTACAATTTTTTTATACGCGGTTATATCCGTGTAGTTTTGATTTAAGATTAAAAGTTGAACTTTTTTTATATTTATTGCATGAGTTCAGGAGACAGGCAGACGGCCGATCTGATGGAAAGCGGTTAACATTGTCTATAGACATTTGCAATACCAATGGTACTACAAATGCGTTGCTGCTTTCTTAAGGGATATTGGAAACTGGCCACTAATGCCGGAACACAACTCAAAGTTGTTAGGACGGAATATTCCATATCTGGGGTGATGGCCATCCAGATGGGCAAATGCCCTACCACCTGGCTGTGGGTTGTTTTGTTGTCTCTTACTACAGGCCACCCGGCTGTAAAAGTTGTATTCTCTCTCCGTGCTTGCATGGATACATTTTTCTTTTATCTAAATATTAAATTTGTAACTCTTACACTTTTAAAAATCTAGATTGTTGAACATCAACACGATGTATATAGGTCAGGTGAACGCTAAAACTGGTTTACATGCCTCACGTGTAATTGTTATGAATAACAAATCTCAGATAACCAGGTCTTAATTTTCATGCATTTTAATGTTAAACATTGAAGCATAGTATCGAGTAACTGCTGATGTCATCCGAGTTTTTCGATCATCGCTACAAGTAAACTCAACAATCCCTTCCATAGTTCCAGATTCCCAGCTTCTCTAGCAGCTCTGTCTCAATAGTCCAAACCTTTTGTTCCTATCTCTTGCATTCTTGTAATGTATACATTACACTCTTACACTACACTGATTTAGGGACCTGTTCCAGAGGCTTAGTGTGAACTAGCTAGAGATCCCAACTCTCTTTCTCTTATTACACCACCTTGATTTAAAGAAACAATCTTAAAATCGGGGTAATTTAATAACAGCTCAAATTGTATCGAAAGACGTAATTGGTTGACGTTCCAATGACTTCACATCACTCCTCTAAAAGTCCGGTTCATTCTTGTGCCCTGTGGTCTGAAGCGACATACATAATTCAAACAAATCATCAAACCTAAGTATTCCTGGGTAGCCACAATCAAAATTCCATAATCCTTTCATCATAATAATGTTGAAGCAATTAGATGCAAATGGCATTAAACCAGACTCGGTCGTAAAAGTTCTTTGTTTTAGTGCCACCAGGGAGATGTTTATGAAGAAAGGGTTTTACAGCTTATTCGTATGGAAATGAGGACGCTTTACTAATTTGATTAAAGGTCGATGGTTGTTATAAAGTTCATCATCCTCGCATTAATCCAGGGCTTACGTCATTACATGCTGACGATGATGGAAGTCATTGTTATGACGCTTGAACATTGTGATTACCTACTAATACGACTTGAATGAGAGTGGTGGCTGTGTGATTTGTATTCTTGACATAGCCTAGTTTAGATGTATGTTGGTTGTTCAGTGGTTGGTAGTAGACAGATGGTTTAGAATCGCTTAGCTTACCGGGAGACTGCGTCTCTGCGTATTTTACTGTCTGTACAATGGCGAGCGTTCTGAGGAACTGTTCGGTTTGATATCATAGCCACATTTTCACAACCGCATTGCTCGCCATCAATTCGCCACCAATTAATACAATATATAATAGAACAATAGGTGGCCTTATCGCTTTAGAATTTCGAGTGATAAGGCCGCTATATTTGATGATACATGTGACATTGTAGGATATGTAGGTCTGAAAATTTTTAGCCGCAGCAACAGCAAACAAAGAAGCAAAGCATTTGTTTACTAAAATGTCTCTTAATTTTATCAAACAAATTCATATATCAGCGTCTGTCACGAGAAAACAATTAGAGAGCTAACTTCGGGTGCAATATACGTGGAACATACCTAACAAATACCAGAAAGAAATGGGATACTAATGTCACCCAAGGATCTTTATGAGACAAGCGTTGTTCGTAATTCAGTGATTAGTGCGATAGCCGTGTGTTAGGGGAAATACAATGTTACTACTAGCTTTATTTCGGTTTTATTACTAGCATAAGTCCACGGGTAATGGTGTGGAACTACTTGTAGTCTCTCGATAAGTTTGATTTGAAAAGTGAGAGTTAGATGAAATGCATAGATGGGCAATTCTCCTTGTCGGCTGGCGATTGTTCAACGCGCATCATTCGCCGTTAACAGCTGACTGAATGATTCTTAAATAGCTATATTTTGAAAGAAAATTTGGTTGGCGCTAATGACGCGCGCGGTTAGACGCGGGAGAATCACCCAGATACAATAATTACTTGGTAAAATAAGAGGCATCTTTATCGCTAATTTATCTGTAATTATTATATAGCACTGAGGAAACAAAAAATAATAAAAGTAACATGCATGGGAAGTAGATTACAATCTAAGAGTAAAATAACATTTACCTTATTATTAAGATTAATATGTTTCCTAAGTTTATCCGTGCAGGAACGGAGAAAGAATACAATTTCCTGCGGCCGGGCGTCCTTTCGTAAGAGGCGACAAAACAACCCACAGCCACGTGGTAAGGTATTTGCCCGTCTGGATGGCTGGCACCCCTGGTCTAGAGTATGCCGCCATAACAACCGTGAGTTTTGTTTCCTTTAGAGAGCGGCAGTACATTGGCAGCACCTTTGGTGTTGCAAATGTCCATAGGGGATGGTAACCGCTTTCCATCATCTGCACCGTCTGCCTGTCTGCTGAACTCATGCAATAAAAAAAAAAAAAAATGATTTTTTAAATATTCTTAATGATTTAGCTTTTCTGGCATTTAATATGAGCAAAGAAATCCATGGAAAACAAGCTGCGTAACAAAGGAGTTGGAATAAAATGTTGACTTCTTAACTGCTTCATGAACATATAGACAACAAAAACTCGAAAGTCAAAGCGATTTCAATGAAACTGCTATTACAAAATATGTTTTAGATATAATTTTAGTTAAGTAGTTCTTGAGCATTTTTGGAATACTTACTTTGAGAACAAGCCCATGTTCATAAAGTATGAATAAGTTTACTACTACTATTAGGTACTAATTAAAGTAGGTTCGTATAGCAAATGGATATTGACTGCAATGGTGACTGTAATGAGCAGATTTTTAAGATGTCCTTCAAACCCATGCTGTTTTAAAAAGCCTAATATCTACCACTGAATCAAATGTAAATTAGCAAGAATTTAAACAATTAAACTTAGTTGAAAATAAATACTAAACAAGTCTGTTATAAAAGCAGTACTAAAAAATGTTGAAAATAGATAAAAATCATATAATTAATAACTCAATTATCTATCGTTATGGCACATTGACACAAGGAAAAAGTCACCCCTAAAATTCTGTAATAATTATCTTTGAAGTGATCAAAAAGAGGAAATAGTAATTATGGCAATTTGTCAACTTTTGTGTTAGAATTACGAAATATGGCCAATTTCGTGATATGAGCAATTGGGTTCATAGAAGTTCAATTTTACATATTATCTGTCTGCATTATTTTAATATTTTCGCGACTAGTATACATAATAAAACTACGTTTTAACGGTTTTACGCGCGGTAATTTATTTGAGTTTTATTATTCTGACGTTTCGGGCACTTTTCGGTAGCTGTGGTCACGGAAGTCAAAGATGTCAAGTGTCAATGAGTATTGTTAAACTTTTATTTAGCCCACCGCCAACTTGTTCATTTTAATTATTTAGTTTTAATTTTGTTTATGGTTATTATTTACTCTAAGGAAGCCTAATTTAATTTACCACCGCTTCGCAACATGTTGTGGCTTGAAGAGAAGAAGCGGCGCAAGAAACTCTTTAGCAAACATGCCTAGCTCTAATAATTTTATATAATACTAGCTGACCCGGCAAACTTCGTACCGCCTCAGAATCAATAAATAAAAAAGCTGAATGATAATTGCAGAATGTTTCAACTTTAGCAAAAAATGTGGTCAAAACTTAACCGGAACGAACATCAAACGTGACATCCAAACCCTAAAAAATGAAAAAATAACTTCACTGAAATTTCACTTGATTTCTGAACGACTTTTAAATTTATTTGATTTCTAAACGATGTGACGAACGTCAAATGTTTGTCAGGTAGGAATAGTTTCTAAGGGAAAGCGAAATTGTTGTTTTTACTATATTCCAAGCAATTTTTTTTCATATTTACTCACCTTTTAACCTTCCCTGGACTTTCACAAATAATTCAAAACCAAAATTAGCCAAATCAGTCCAGCCGTTCTCGAGCTTTAGCGAGACTAACGAACAGCAATTGATTTATATATATAGGTTAAAATGGGTAAGAGGAACAATAAATAGAAATTATCGGTGCACGCAGAAAGAGCTCACAATAAGCAAGTTACGCTTGTGTTATGGGTAATATGCCATGGACTACTCTGGGGTCGATTCCAGGCACCCAATAAATAACAGAGAAAATTCGTTTCCGAAAAGTACCATACCAGGAATCGATCTATCCGTGCAGGAACGGAGAAAGAATACAATTTCCTGCGGCCGGGCGGCCTGTCGTAAGAGGCGACAAAACAACCCACAGCCAGGTGGTAGGGCATTTGCCCGACTGGATGGCTACCACCCCTGGTCTAAAGCATGTCGCCATAACAACCTTGAGTTGTGTTCCGGCATTGGTGACCGGGTTCCAGTGACCCTTAAGAGAGCAGCAGCGCATTTGTAGCACCTTTAGTGTTGCAAATGTCTATAGACGATGGTAACCGCTTTCCATTAAGTGGGCCGTCTGCTTGTCTGCTGAACTGCGGCAATAAAAAAAAATAAAAAATCTAACGCAGAGCCTCTGTGTTGCAGTGAGGTCGGCCGGCTAACGCTTAGCCCGCTCAACAACAGAGGCCGCCATATGAACCCATAGTTATACCAATAACCCGTCAAAGTTGCAATAATCCAATTTGGTGAGCCGTGTGCCAAATTGAAACCCCATAGAGCGGCGTCTAATGGGTTAAGCCTGCACAACGGTGTCCGAACGGCGACGTAATTTGATTATGGTACTCCCACACCATGAAATCTATGGTTAGTGCTGAAAGAGCTATTATTAGGTCATTAAACGCCGTTGTAATAGTGTCACTGTCGTTTTTGATACCTAGTATAAAGAGAATACTGTTTATTAAGGCAACAATTCCTTGTTTGTATGTTTTATTTCTTTTAAAAATAATATTTTCTGCAATACGGCTATAACTCTGTATTACGGTGGTATTACAAATTATTTATGAAAGTTCTTAGAAAATCAAAAACTGAGCAAACTAGCAAGTTATTATTTTTATTATATCTTTTCAAAATAGTTTCCGTTCACATCAATACATCGCTGCATTCGATAGAACCACCGAGAAAAGCACTTTGCCCATTCATCCTTAGGGGTCTCTTCGATGGCCTTCTGGAACGCAGCCACTGCTTCCTTGGCGTCCATAAAATGTTTTCCTCGAAGTTTTTCTTTTATTTTCGGGAATAAATAAAAATCGCAAGGTGCGAGGTCGGGGCTATATGGCGGGTGACCCAGCAATTCCACGTCTGACGACGCCAAATAGTCGATCGTTCGCCCGGCGGTGTGCGAGGAGGCGTTGTCGTGGTGAAGGAGGATCCTACTGCGAGGTCGTTACTCTCGAACTATTTCCAAGACAAGTGGCAAACATTTGTTAGTATACCACTCTGCAGTAACTGACTTTTGATCTTCTAAAACAATTGTCGCATAATGACCGGTCCTTCCGAAGAATGAGGCCATCATATTTTTTCCTACACTTCGACCTCTCTTCAATTTTGTTGGCAACTCCTCGGAAGGAAACACCCACTGAGCAGATTGTCTTTTGGTTTCCGGATCATAGCAATAAATCCAGCTTTCGTCACCCGTAAGTATGTCGAACACAGCTTTTGAGTCACCTCCGTTAAATCTTTGTATCATTTCACGGCACCAATCAACATGACGGAGTTTTTGGGCCTCAGTCAAATAATGAGGTATCCACCGGGCACAAAGCTTCCTAACGGCTAAATGTTTGTGGAGGATTTTGTACACTTGAGTCATACCGATGCCTAAACTTGTCCGAATCTGCTGATAGGTTACTCTTGGATCAGTCTCTATCATACACCGCACAACACTGATGTTATCTTCAGTCGTCGCCGTAGAAGGCCGTCCCTCACGCAGAGCATCATTGAGATTGGTGCGACCACGTTTAAACTCATTAAACCAGTTATAAACAGTGGCCCGAGAAGGGGCTTCATCGTGAAAGGCCAATCGAAGTCTGTCATAACATTCTTGTTGACTTAAATGATATCGAAAGTCATAAAAAATCATAGTACGAAAATTTTCTCGCGTTAAATTCATACTGGCGTGCCACAGACAAATTTCAATTTGCCGCCAAATCGTAAAACACATGACAAATGAATGAAATTAGTACTCAATAATATTAGCAAAGAGTTATATTTTCAAAATTTAAACTTATTTTTTTATTATATTCTTTAAAAGTGGCCCGTTCTAAAAACTATCAGTGTCGCCCTCGTAACCTAACGTCTTACTGGCTTTTTTTGCTATGTGGTCTATGTGTTTATCATACAGCAATTTCGAGTCATGTAGTACTCCGAGATCACGTATCTCATCAACTTCGGTAAGAATTATATTATTAATAGTGTAGAAATACTGGATGAAATTTGGTTTACGTGTAAAGGTAATTTTATAGCATTTAGATATGTTGAGATCTAGTTTGTTTAATGTGCAATATTGTTCAAATTGATGAAGGTCATGCTGTAAAAGATAGCAATCATTAATAGTGTTGATAGATCTAAAAATTTTCATGTCGTCAGCATATAAAAGAAAATTTGAAAATTTAAAACAGGTATTTATATCATTAATAAAAATCGTGAACAAAAGTGGTCCTAGCAGGGATCCTTGGGGTACTCCGGAAGGAATATTTACCCATCTTGAGGAATATCCGTTGACAACAACAGCCTGCGACCTTTTATCAATATAAGAGGAGAACCATCTGAACAAGTTTCCGTGAATTCCAGCTTTTAGTAATTTTTGTAAAAGTAAATGGTGGTCAATGCGGTCAAAAGCTTTACTGTAGTCAGTAAAAACTGCATCCACCTGGCCACCTGAGTCCATATTTGAAGTAAGATAATCTACAAAAGTAATAAGATTTGATGTTGTTGAACGATTTTTCAAAAACCCATGCTGTTCCGGTAAGAAACCGGTATGGAGTGCAGAGTAAACGTTAGTGTACACGATTCTTTCCAAAACTTTAGCAAAAATGCATAACTTTGAAATAGGTCTATAATTTTTAATATCACTTTTATTTCCATTTTTATGTACTGGGGTAATAAATGCTGACTTCCAAATTGTTGGCACTGTACCCTCTGTTAAAGATTTCCGAAATAAATAAGTCAAAGGCATTGTTAATGCCTTTACACACTTAACTATCAACAATGGAGCGATATTATCCGGACCAGCACCTTTATTTATATCGAGTGATTTCAAAAGTTCATGAACAGAAACAGGCTCAACTACAATTGTGTTGATAGAATTAATATAATAAGGATTTTCTAAGAAATGAATTGATGGAGAGGAATTCCCGTTTGATGGCGCCGATAAAAATGTTGATTGAAAATAAGTGCAAAAAAGATTACAAATACTTTCCCCTGTACGAGCACTTATTCCCTCATATGACATGGTCGCTGGAATAGAATTCGAAGAGAATTTTAATGATTTCACATATGACCACAATCTTTTAGAATTTTTAATAATAGATTCTTCAATGTTTGTGATGTATGATTTAAAACATTCTTTTTCTACTATTTTAGCACGTTTCTTTAGTAATGAAAAAGATTCATAGTCCGAGATGTTTCCATAAATACGATATTTTTTAAGATACTTATATTTCTCTTTTAAAATCTTTTTTAATGGAGCTGTGAACCATGGAGGATATGATGACCATTTAATACGTTTTCGAGGCACAAATTCATCTTTTAAATTATGCAAAGTTGAATAGAATAAATCAACAGAGGCTTCTAAAGATTTTTGTTTAAAAAGTTCTATCCAATTTATGTCTTCTAGTGCAGTATTAATGCTGTCGAAATCTGCAGCACTATATAGATATCTCATAATAGAAGTACTTGTAAGCTGTTTATAGCTACTGAAGATAAACTCTACATATAAAGATTTATGATGAGGGTCCTCTTTAACCAGTGGATCATCACAGACGGAAACTGATATACTTTTGTTACAAAGAATGTAGTCTAAAATCCTATTATTTTGATTAGTTACAAGGTTAAATTGATTTAAATTGCATTCTGCTAAAGTATCAAAAAAATGAATTTGGCAATCACCAGACAAATCTTTGGGTTGTAAAAAACCTTCGCGGTCAACCCAATTTACGTTACTTAAATTAAAATCACCCATAATGAGAAAATAATCATTCGGACACGAATTAACAATAGAAGATAAGTTCTCTGTAAAATTTGAAAGTTGCGTTGAAAAAGAATTACCTAAATTTTCGTTACATAGATATAAAGTACATAAATGGATCTTATGAGAATGGTGATCTTTCGTATTCCAATTAATTGTTACCCATAAGTCTTCTGCTGAGGACCTCCATTCAGTACGTTCTACTGCTAAGAATTCCCTACGGACTGCTAATAAAACTCCACCACCAAACTTTTCGTTAGTTACATTATAATTCCTATCCCTTCTCCAAACAATGTATCTGTCGTCAAACAACTCGGAATTACTAATGCTATCTAGTAACCACGACTCTGTGATCGATATAATATCATAATTGTTTAAATGAAGGTTTCGTTTAAATACATTCGTTTTGGTACGCAGCCCTCTGGTATTTTGATAAAATATTTTAAGCATTGAGAACATTGTAATAAACAATATTATTACTCGGTAATAATTGGAAAATAGTTGTTAAATGCAATTGAATAGTAAACACACGACAGGATATATGTATGTAAATCTTTAAGCAATAACTAACAATATACCGTAGCAGTGGTGTAACAAAATATGCGTTAATTTTATAACAGTATAATACATTTAAGTCCAAACAGTAACTAAAGCGCAAGGTAAAAATTATTTTGTAGGTAATTAACAAATAGATTATGTCGTGTGCGTGCCAACAAGTTACTCCATGTGCGTTCGTGCAATTGAAAATGACATCTAAATACATCGCGCAATCGGGTGACAATTGCTCGAACGGTTTCAAAAGTAAGGGCGATATTGTACTGTATAATGACACACGAATTGCCGAACAAACAACATTGGTACTACAAGCGGTTCTGAAAGTTTTCTTACGAACTAAATAAATATTTATAGGCCATATTGTTACAATTACTATACATTGATTATAATGAATACTTAAGATATTACAGTTACAAATTAGAATATTTTTAACAGATCGTTTTCGGATTTGATAAAAAATACCGGTGAAGTATCAGATTTTCTGGCCATTATTTTAGAATGACGCACCCATATATATTTGAAATTGTTCTCTTTCGCTAAGTTCTTTGCTTTATTTAAAAGATTCTTGTTACGCTGAGTCAGGTGATCGTTAACATAAATGGCTTGATTTCCGGGAAGACCTATATTGCCCAAGTTCAGGTTTTTACCTTTGCGAGACAAGGTAACAAACTCTTCTTTCTTGTACCTATTATTAAAGGCGACTATAATTGGTTTCTCGGTGTTAGGGATTCTGGTAGGAATTCTTGCAATGTAATTTATATCGTCGTTATTTGTAACCACATTAATAAATTTACCGATATTTTTTACATAATCATACAGGTTTTCATTATTTTTAAATGGTATTCCTCGTATTTCAACGTTATTAGCACGTGCCCACTGATCCCTCTCATCAAGTTCTTGCTTCAACTTCGAAACTTCTGCATGAAGGTTTGGAATATCTTTGATGACCTGTTCAACCTTTTCTACACGCTGTTCGACGATCTTAACAGACTCAGAAAATTTACCAATCAGCTCATGTGCCATCTTCAGTGAGTCACTAAGCCCACTAACCTCAGACTTAATAGTCTTGACATCTTCAAACAGCGTAGGCAGTGGTGCAAGTTGAAGAGCAATTGCACTAAGCTGACTATTATTATTATTAACGAAAAACTTCAAAACATTTCCAACTCTGTATGAGCATAGTGTTTGAATTATTACATACGCATACATACATATATATCTTCACGCCAGTTCCCTTGCGGGGTAGGCACGAACAACAGAGCGCCATTTAGGCTTATTCTTACACACCTCACTTGCTTCTTTGACATTCATAACTCTTGTCATGCACCCTCGTCTGTTCTTAAGGCTCCTGACATCACCTTCTGCTAGTACACGATCAATTTGATCATGGAAGGTGTGTCGTGGCCTTCCACGACTTCTGCATCCATCCACTTTTGCATTGTATATCTGTTTAGTCATTCTTGAATTATTAAATATAATGTATTCTGTCTCATTCTCTCGCAGGCTTAGTCCTATAGATTTATGTGTTTATCTCTTTTTAGTGTCGCTTTTTCGTTTCATCGAGTTACAAATCATAACGATTCTAAAGAAGTTTCACTTCAATAAAAATTTTACACCCCCTAATTACAGATTACGTGACAAAATCAAATTTGCTTTCCAGTTACGTGTCAAACAGTTAATAATTCATCTATTTCCCGATAACATTAGCCACATATGTTAAGTTTTTGTCTTATGACAAATGGTTTTGTTTAATTTAACTGGTTTTACCAGTTGTAGATATTCTGAAAAATTATGAACTCATGGAATAATTTATTCGTAACTACGTCATACGTCAATTTAAAATTAACATTATTCTGAATTTAAATTATCATTAATTAAAATGAAATAATGTTATAGGGGTCCGAGTTGTATGTAGGCTTCTATAGTGATAGACCAAAAACATCTCCACTCGGCTAAGGTGAGAGGTTCATATAGATGTGTGGTGTTACAAGAATTGCTAAGGTGGGAAATGAGTACATAAGGGGGGATCTTTGCTAGTTACACCCGTGACTGGAAAATTAAGTGAAATGAATGAAACAAATGAAACCAATTAAACGAATGAAATGAAATGAAATATTTATTCTTGCATAAATGTAGTTGTATACAGGTGTTATTCCTAGAATTACATGGTTCAGTACATTTTACTAGTTTTACTGGTGTGCAAATAAGCAGGATCTTAAGCGTCATTATTTAAATAGTTAGTTCCTAATTATTTTATTAAATACCTTTTATGTAATCTGGATAATATTTATTACCTTTATTTATTACATACATACATAACTTCTCGCCAGTTCCCTTGCGGGGTAGGCACGAACAACAGAGCGCCATTCAGGTTTATTCTTACACACCTCACTTGCTTCTTTGACATTCATAGCTCTTGTCATGCACGCTCGTCTGTTTTTAAGGCTCCTGACATCACCTTTATTTATTAACTATATAGATATCTGTTTTTAATTAAATAATTATTCCAATCTGTGTATGTCAATTATTTAATGTCTTTAATTAAAATATTATTATTAATTATGTATTGATATTATGTTTCAAAATTGAGAGGAAGAAGATTAAGGTGGTATGGGCATGTGATGAAGATGAAAGTTACGTGACAAAATGAATGCTAAGCTGCAAGATTGACGGGTACAAATGTATAGGTAGACCAAAAAAGAGATGGATGGTTTGTGAGGGATGATATGATGATTTGTGGTGTGACAGAGAACGAATGTCAGAATAGAGGAGTATGAAAGGAAAAGACATAATGTGCCGACCCCAAATAATTAGAAGATGTTGAAAGAAAAGAGAGAATTAAAATGAAATTATACTAGAAAATTACATACTATTGTAAGTTATCATTAAATTCTTATCAAGTACCTACTTACCTATTTAAAATTTAAATACAAACAATTTTAAATTTAAATGTACCTAGCTAAAATGTATCTGTTAAAAATCTTATTAGTCACTTGAGAGTTGGTTTTTATATTATCTCTATATTAAATTTATTATAGGAAATTCCAAACCGTTTAAATTTTTGCAATGCTACGGCTCCGCCTGGGATAATGTTACAAGTCATTGACCGTTTCACGCAGATGTAGCGACGGGCTGAATGCATAATTTGTAGAATAGAATAGAATAAACATTTATTGTATAAACTGTCACAATCATAAAATTACAAAGTTGTTCGAGTTTTTTGTTGGAACGACAGTTTGTCCTTTCGGACGTACAATACAGGCGATTGCAATGGTGCCTGGCCATAAGTACATTATTTAATCAATCAATAAATTAATATAAAACTTTATCTTTATTGTGATGCGAACTTTTAATTAATAGTGAATGACGTTATGTTGTTAAATATTTACAGATAACGTATTTATACATGTGGGAATGATGTATCTTGATCGGATGATGTGATGAATGTAAGACAATATTTCAGAATGAGCCCATAGTGTGAAAGAGATGACAAATGAAAGACGAAGAATTGACGGCGTACACACGACGCGATTTAAAGACGCTCTAGTTTTATTTTATTAATATTGTTACGAGTTACGGGACTCGAATTAAAATGCCGTTGGAATTATTATACAGTTTATTAGAACTATACAAACACATATAACACAGGTACAAATATAACCGGACGCAATAAGTCCGAACGTAATGCACAATTCAATAACAAGCGCAAAGTCCACACGTCTTGCTTCGCTTGTGTTTATAGCTTTACTGCCCCATCTCTTAATTGTGGAATTGCTTTATACTGTACAAATGTAATATGTCTGCTCGGCCGCGTGGACCGAATTTCCTAGAATCACACCTGGCTAATGACTGCCATAAAAAATTACAATACACAAAATACCTACCTACCTACCTAATCACAAATTTTAAACACAAAGTAAACAAAAGAAGTCCAAATGCTGAAAAGGTAATAAAATGCAGGTGCGAAATTGTCTTTGCCGGTCGTAACAATATTGTACGGTGTAAATTCATAAATATTACAATATAAGATTATACGCACGCGCATCGCTGCAATTTGTAATGTTCTTTTTCTTGCCAGCCACTATCCCTACATACATATTCACTAAGGTACTTATTCGTTAACGGTGTTATTTTTAACAACTTTTACATTATCCCAGATGGAGCCCGAGCACAACTGTGGTGAAATATGCAGCTGGAAGCTCATTCCAAATTTCTTAGGTTAAGAATAACGATTCACCATTATCTTTTATTGAGGTGATGATATGACAAAAGTTTAGAATTAGATGCTTTACTAGTAAAGTTGATCTAGTCAATTATCAAAAAAAATTACACTCGAGTACTATGTTTTTATCTGTCTAGTACTAAAACTGAACTGCATAGAAACCGTAGTGGGTCTAAATAAAACTTTCCTCCAACATGTTAAACACTTCTTTTGTAGACACACGAACGGAGAATGTGTAAAAATCAGACTTTCTTTCCGTATAAATTCGTATAATTTGTTTTTACAATAATCCGTTACGCTGGTAAATGTTTAAACGTATAGAATGAAGTAATGATTTTTTTTATGTTTAAGGCTTGACAACTAGGCCTTTAAGCCAGGCGCAGTTGTATTGTAGGCTACAATCCACACCATTCAACGGAGTTCTTGTGAAAACTCGAAAGGCCACATTTGACTATACAGTTCACATTTCTCACAAAAACACATAATTACTACTCAAAAACTATCAATATCCTACAACTATTGTTCATTTTAGAGTAATTTTACACATTTTTAGAAAATAAAACTGCACAGCACAACGTCCCCTTTCAGTTCCCGCCAAAAACTCCAATGAAGTAATGAAATGAAGTGACTTGAAGTTTGTAAGAGTGACATTTTATGTGTCACTGTTCATGTGACGTTTACGTATGTTGTCAATGTCGTTGTTGTTGTCGATGGCTATGAACTATCCAAAAGGCCAAAGGTGTTGGAGCCGGAATAGGTGTATTGTGTCTGAACATCTTTAAATATTAATTTGGTGGGGACTGTAATTCTTTTAATTATAAAAGGAAACTGCACGTGCGGAATATAATTTTTTTTTATTGCAGGAGATCAGCAGACGGGCAGACGGCTGATGGAAAGTGGTTACCATCGCCTATGGACACCAAAGTTGCTACAAATGCGCTGCTGCTTTCTTAAGGGAGACTGGAACCTGGTCACTAATGCCGGAACACAACTCAAGGTTGTTACGGCGACATACTTTAGACCAGGGGTGGTAGCCATCCAGTCGGGCAAATGCCCTACCACCTGGCTGTGGGTTGTTAAGTCGCCTCTTACGTCAGGCCGCCCGGCCGCAGGAAATTGTATTCTTTTTCCGTTCCTGCACGGATAAAAATGGCGATTTTAATAACAATAGCGGGAAAAAATATACAGATAAAAAACAAAAGAACATCTATGTTCTAAATTCAAAATTTTAGTATATTTGATGGCCAGTATTATGCAGCATCATATGAATAAAAACTTTTTGTTGAAGATTCCAACAAACCACTACATCCCTAAGCAGCTTCCCTAATAAATAGTGGTACATCATAAACAGGGTGTCCTATCGTCGCGTCGTCTGTCCGTCTGACGTCACACGTGTCCAAATCGTAATCGTAAAATTTTACGATTTGCGTTTCACGATTGCACTCGCGGACCGGCTTCCGTTCTGCGGGAATAATGGGCATGTTATTGTTATTATTTTATATGTTAAATAAGAGTAAATCATGTAATAAATATTTTCTTGTTATTATTATGGGAGCAAATTATCGTTTATTTTTATCACTTTACTAGCTGTGCCCGCGACTTCGTCCGCGTGGATTTTTTTTTTAAACTAAAAAAAGTAAAAAGGAGCCTAAGTTACTTCTTATAAGCTATCTGCTAATGAAAATCCCGAGTTTAGCCGGAACATCCAGACAGACAAAATTTTAAAATTGATTTTTTGATATAAGTACCGTACTTTCATATTATGCATTAGTAAAAAGCAGACATTTAAATTTTATTTATTTATATAGATGTACGGATTGTAATCAACAAATTTAACACATGTACTAAAAACAGACGGAATTGAAACTAGATTCTTCGTTATGCAATTATGCAAAGGCAATCACTATCATCCTTCTTTTTTTTAAATATGACTGTACGTGTTTACCCATATCCGTAAATATTCAAGTTATAGAATAATCTTCAATCAAAATGCTCAACCGAATTGTAGGTCTTGAACTGACGCTAAACGATTGACATTGTCAACACAAGGCTTATCTGTGCAGGAACGAAGAAAGAATATTAATTGGGAGTTTTTGACGGGAACTGAAAGGAGATGTTGTGCTGAGCAGTTTTATTTTCTAAAATGTGTAAAATTACTCTAAAATGAACAATAGTTGTAGGATATTGATAGTTTTTTAGTAGTAATTATGTGTGTTGTGAGAAATGTGAACTGTAAAATCAAATGTGGCCTTTTGAGTTGTCAGAAGAACTCCGTTGAATGTCACTAGCTGATAACCTACAGTTCAGCTGTGCTACACATAGGTTTAAGAAAATGAAGAAACTAAATTTAATCTAAGATCTGGCTTAAAGGCCTAGCTGCCAAGCCATAAAATCCAAAAAAAAGAATATTAATTCCTGGAGTACAACAGCTGTAATAGACAACAAATGCTTCAACTGACCGATATAATGAAAGATCCCGGCTGTATATAATTATGATGATGTATAAGTTCTTTTGTGCAGGATCCAGCTGAATAACCGCAGATGGCTGTTTCAGCGATACCGGGCTTGGTGGGCTTCCAGTCTCCGTGGGAGCGGAGGCGTTCAGCCTAGAACCAGCGCGCTAGTGGAGGCACCTCCTGTGAGGTTCGTCCTCGGCTCGACCGCTGCGGGGGGATGACTCTATCGGATTAAGCCGTAAAAGGCTGAATGAGCTAAGGGCTGAAGTAATGCACATGGGGACTCATTATCGACTCCGCCGTCGGAGCCAATCCTATTCCATGTTTACTGTTTTTATCCGTGCAGGAACGGAGAAAGAATACAATTTCCTGCGGCCGGGCGGCCTGTCGTTAGAGGCGACTTAACAACCCACAGCCAGGTGGTAGGGCATTTGCCCGACTGGATGGCTACCACCCCTGGTCTAAAGTATGTCGCCATAACAACCTTGAGTTGTGTTCCGGCATTAGTGACCAGGTTCCAGTTTCCTTTAAGAGAGCAGCAGCGCATTTGTAGCAACTTTGGTGTTGCAAATGTCCATAGGCGATGGTAACCGCTTTCCATCAAGTGGCCCGTCTGCCTGTCTGCTCATCTCCTGCAATAAAAAAAAAAAAATACTACCGCTTCGTAACGTATTATGGCTGGTAGAGAAGAACCGCAGAAGAAACACTCTAGCAACACGCCTATGCTAATTCTGTGTGTCATGAGAGGGTGTGATTGGTGAGCTTTAACGTTGTGTGAGTGGGCTGGGGCCGGAGTCTCTACGGCGTCTGTTCAGTCTGTCTGACGTATAAGAAATACAATAATTTCCTTTTAACTACTTACAAAAGAGATTCTTTCATTTCTTCAATCTCAAATGGCAATAAAAACCAATTCGCATTTTGTCTGGATTGCCACAAAAAATGATAATGCTCAACAAAATACCGGAAAAACATAATCCTTAACAATAAATTCGATGCCCCGAAAACGGGACGTTATCGCGCAAAAGTACTCTCCACAGTTATTTGTGAAGTTGGAAAGAACCCCAAAAAGGAAATATCTGCGGAAAAAACTGTGTTAACAAACAAAAAGATTTATTTACAAGTGCCAGATAAGTTCAGCGTTATTGTCACGTAGGGCTGTCATTTAATGAAAAAAAAAATACATTTAAGAAATAGCTATAGTACATGTACATAGTACTAGAATGTTGGTAACTAAAAAAAATATATCAATATGATTCAGTCTATTATTTTTGAGTGGAATCGGGAACTAAAACTAACTAACTGCTGCGGCTCAACGACCCAAAATAAGTCCTAGCCTCCGAAATGAGCATACTCTACTACTTTCTGTTCAGCGCTGTCTCCTGTCAGTCATCGGTGTGAAGTTTGCGCAGATCAGGCTCCACTACGTTACTCCAGTGATATCTGGGCTGACCAAATGATCGCCGTCCTGTTGTTCTGCCCAGATAGTATCTTTTCACCGCGCGATCCTCCCCCATTCTATGTAGGTGGCAAATCCAGCGCAAATGATGTGCTTTGCTTTCGACTATATTGTGCTCATCCACCAGTTCTTCGATTTTGACATTTTTTCGGAAATTCGGAATTCATTTCGAAATCGGGAATGAAATATTTTAATTATTACACAGAAATTCTATCTCTTTCTTTTTTATTTCACATTTTTAGGATATATTTATTCTCTGCAACAATACAAAACTAAACCTAGCTGTGTCAATAACCTCATTCAGAAAATGAAGGTAAACCACAAAATTAGAGAAGCTATATTTACCGACCTTATTCTAGACATGAATCGAATATTATTATTTTCTTTTATTTGGGGGGCTAACAACTGCAGTCTTACAAACTAAATTACAGAGATAAATAAAGTTGAGCTATTTATGACCTCCACTCATGACTTTTACACAATTTTTAAATTTGTATGTATTAAACTTTTCCATTATTTTATTTAAAGGAAATTCAACTTAATTGTATATGTAACGCAACGGTTTTTAATTTCAAAAATTTTAAACGCTTGTATTGTATTGTATTATTGCGCACTACCATCGCATCGCATTACACGCACACTCCACAAACAAACCAAGACACACAAAGAGCCTAAAAATTAATAACCCAGGCACAGAAAAGAAAAAAACAACACACATGGCACTAGATACGACTATATATGAGTATAGAGATAAGGCCAGCACTGCACATGCACTTCCTCACAACACCAGCATGTAACAGATACACTCTACATTAGTATAAGTTCAGTATTAAAATTAGAATAAATTAATATAATAAGTTATTCTTAAGGTACACCAAAACAGAAAAATTACTACATATAATGTCACATACACTAACAAAAATAGACAATAAGCGTGTACGGAGTCTCAAATTTTTCATAGAAATTAAGTATTAAAAAAGGGTACGGAACTCGAGTCCGTAGAGATATATATAATAATAAAAAATAAAACGCTTGTATTGAAAATATAACTTTTCCGTATATTTGATTAATTAATTTTATAAATATTAAAGGTTACCTGTATTTTGATTAGACAGCCCTGCGTTGAAGAAAGAGGAGAGTGGGGCGTACGTGAGGACGTTAAATAAATATAGTGGAAAACCCAATAAAAGTATATGGCCTAATCTCTATCCAATATTTTTCTTAGAATTTCGATGAGGGTTTTCCTTGGAGGTGTTGCCAACGTTAGAATATTGTTGATATGAAATTCAATGAATGAAATGTAATGACATACTTTTTTCTCTCAATTTTATTTTTATATGAAATTCCAGTGGTTTTAAGAAAGTTCTGAACATGTAGTACATGTGCTCAATTTTCAAATAAGTCAGTACTCACTTCAAAAGAAAAAAAAATATATTCAAATTTGACACATGGGAGACAACTAAAATAACTACAGACATAAAAACATAACTGTATAAAAGTTTTAAGCCGTAACTTTAAAAATGAGATTGGCATATTTTTTCTGTGCCGAAATACATTTCAACGGGTGGAGTACAATCCAGCACTAATTATTTTTTTAACGACATTTTTTTTTATTGAAAGGTTATACTCCTAAAGAATGAGATAGTAACCTTGTAGACGCCTGCTAGTAGGAAAATTTCTACATATATTTAATATATTATTTCTAAAGTTATTCAAGGGCTTGCGCAGCTAAAAAATAATAATAAACATAACAAAAGCAAAACCGACTTCAAACTAAAAAGCAAAATAGAATAATTTAACCGCTTTCTTTCTACATCATCTTGAAGTCAGTGCAAAGTAAAACATAAAAATTACTATATTTTTCACATTTATTTCTTTTATGATTTACTGAGCACCGATTTCAAGATGTTGTAGAAAGAAGTCGGTTAAATATTTATTATTTTAGTTTGAAGTCGGTGTTGTTTTTGTTATTTTTTTAATAAGTTAATTACTCTTATTACAATATTACAAATCTAGCGAATTCTGGTTGTATATAATCCTGCTTAAATTTTGTTATTTTAACCACAGTAATTTCACGACACTAATCCATGCTATTAAGTTGAAAATATAAAATCACAATTCCGTTCTGACATTCTGAATAATATTTTATTTTCTATAATTTTTTTTTATAAAATTGGTATATCCATATTGTTCTTTCGTCTCATTGCTTATCCACGTAAAAGATTTTCCAAGTCTCCGTGCTTTTATCGGCAACTATTTTCTCAATCGTTATTTTAAGTGATCGAGACACAAACCTGTTATCTTGCAATTATTTATAAAATAAACAGTCAACTTACTTATTGAAAGAATGACTAAACAGATATACAATGCAAAAGTGGATGGATGTAGAAGTCGTGGAAGGCCACGACACACCTTCCATGATCAAATTGATCGTGTACTAGCAGAGGGTGATCTCAGGATCCTTAAGAACAGACGAGCATGCATGACAAGAGTTATGAATGAATGAATGAAAACACTTTATTGTTCACCAAAAATTAAAACTACGTTCTTAAAACTAAGTACAATAAATGTTGAACAAAGGGCGGCCTTATCACTTAAAGCGATCTCTTCCGGGCAACCCCCTAAACTAAGGAAAATATTAAAACAAACAGTGGCGGTGAAGACAATAAATAATAAGAAACATTCCAAGAATAAGTAAAAAGGAAATAAATAAATAATAATATACTTTATATACTATACAAAAATAAGATATATCATACTATATATAGAATCAGCAGCATGTTTTAGACTTGCGAGGACCAAAGATATTTAGTAACCATCAATTTACAAGACAAGATAAGTTATGAATGTCAAAGAAGCAAGTGAGTTGTGTAAGAATGGGCCTAAATGGCGCTCCATTGTTCGTGCCTACCCCGCAAGGGAACTGGCGTGAAGTTATGTATGTATGTATGTAACTTACTTACCTTTTATAGCAGCTTTGATTATTTAAACCAGATAATACTAATATTCGTCGTTCTGCGTCTGATTTTTTAAAATTTGTATTTCTTACAGATAAATATAGGATACCTTTTGTGGACTCAGAGACGGTGGAAATATCGTATGGTCGATATAATAAAGGAAAAATTGCAATTAAAATTATTAAAATGATTGAATATAAATTTTCACAATTGACATGGCATCATAATAAATGTTTTAATAGAATTTCTTTGGATAATTTGGATTTTGACTAATCCAAATTATACAAAGAAATTCTACACCTTTTATTCCGAAAAATTAAGATTTTCAGCTTGATGATGAAGAGCAAGAGATTCGATTTAATTTAATTATTTTACTATGTATATACAGTTTTTCACAAGTTATTAAAAAAAAAAAGTTTCAAAAATGAAAATACTATCTATTACTAATGTGGAAGATCGTTTTTCGAGTTGTTATTAATAATAATTGTTTTTTAATGTTACGAGTTTGATGAAAATAAATTTTAATTTACTTTTGATGATGATATTCCGGATAGAAAGGTGCATTTGTATTAAAAAAATCAGTTTTGATAGGCTATTTGGGTCAGTAAAGGACGCACTTCTTTTTTAGAGGTGGGGGCCTAAATAGATTCGACTTTCACTTCTTACTTTGGAGCTTCATAAATACTTGAGGCTATGCAAATCTGCAAACTTTATGGAGTCATATAAAAAGTAGATAAAAATCATATTCTCATAATTTGAGATGAGCTTAAATAAGTAAACTAATAGCTAGTTCCTATATCTTACCAACCATTTATATTGGTGACACTTGCTTCTCTTAAAATTAAAACTCGTTATAGACTGCGTATCATTCTTATTAATGTTATTTACAAATAAACTATACATAGAAGAAATAAATACAGAGAGTGCGTATTGGTGCTATTATACGTGAGCAATGTGAAGCGAATGAGCAAGTGAGTGCGCGAGAGTCGAGTGAGAAAGTTCCCGTTTTTTTTTTTTTTTTTTGGAGCTGGACCCAGCTGAATAGCCGCAGATGGCTGTTTCAGCGATACCGGACTTTGGGGGCTTCCCGACTCCGTGGGAGCGGAGGCGTTCAGCCCGGAAGCAGCACGCTCGAGGAGGCACCTCCTGTGAGGTTCGACCTCGGCTCAACCGCTGCGGGGGATTGACTCTATATTGAGAATTAGCCGTTAAAGGCTGAAAGAGCTAAGCCAACGGGCTGAAGTGATTGTTTGGGGACCAATTATCGACTCCGCCGGCGGAGCCGATCCTAGTCTATCATTACTACCGCTTCGCAACGTGTTATAGCTGGAGGAGAAGAAGCGGCGGAAGAAACTCTCCAGCAACACGCCTATGCTGATCTTGTATGGCTCCTTGTGTCTGTAGTGAGTGAGTGAGATTGGTGGGGTCTTACCTTTGTGTAAGAGGATCCGAGCCGGGGGCTCTCCGGCGTCTATTCTGTCTGCGTCTGTTATGCCAGGCTGATGTTCTGAGCCTCGGGGGGTTCATGGTCGCGAGGAGACCTCCAAGGCCGCTTCTGTATCCCGCGTTCCGTCCGACGCCTAGCTGCTAATTGTGCGAGCTATGGGCGTCGGCGGTATGCCAGGCGCGGAGAGAAGGTGTGCTCCGGCGGGCGGGTCAACAATTTATTTGCGTTACTTGACATAAGCTCCTTTCATATGTCAGATTTCTACCAATTATATGGCTAGTGATAAAATAGTAAGAACAGCCCTAATTGCCCTAACCGTTCACACACCTCGTTACGACCAGAAATTAAATTATAAGAACACGGCTAAACCCCGATTATTGGTCATTGGTCAATCCTTTCAACACTTTGAAACGTGAAATTCGGGATGCTTTTCGAAAATGTCACCGATAATTGGACTGGTCAGTGGTCAATAATCCGATTTAGTGGTCAGTGTGCCTTATCTGCTTATTGGTTGTGAGAATGCGGATTATGCATGTTTCCCATATCTAGTATGGTATTTCTGGGAATGAATATGATGCGGTGGATTTGTGGACTCACGCGGATGGACCGCGTCAAGAACTTTCACATCAGCACTAGCTTTCATGTGCGTGACATAGGCGACAGATGCAACAGAGTCGCTTATAATAAAACTGCGTTTTAACGGCTTTAAGTGCGGTAATTTATTTGATTTTTATTATTCCGACATTTCGGCCATTTTTCAGTAGCCATGATCACGGAAGACAAAGACGTCACGTGTCAATGAGTATTGTTAAAGTTTTATTTAGCCTACCGCCAACTTGTTCATTTTAATTATTTAGTTTTAATGTTGTTTATGGTTATTATTTACTCTATGGGAGCCTAATCCAATTAACCACCGCTTCGCAACATTTTGTGGCTTGAAGAGAAGAAGCAGCGCAAGAAAGTCTTCAGCAAACATGCCTAACTCTAATAATTTAATATAAGGAGGAAAAATAAAAAGAAATTATCAATCAAGTTGGTTTGTGTTTCGGTGGACGTTAAAAACCGTTAAACCTTAGTTTTATTAAGTATACTAGTCGCGAAAACTTAAGAAAATATTAAGAGTCCCTTACGCTCATGTTATACGGAAACCGGCCAGCTAAGCACAGTCGCGGAATGCAAATGTTCGGCACCTTAAAGTCGATTTGTGCTTGCACGAGTAAAAGAAAGAACACCGCCAATATTTTAATATATGTAACATTTATAAAATATAGAAAGGTGAAAAATGAAAATTGCAATGTTGACAATGACAGTCGCTGAGATTAACAATAAGAAACAAAGAGGATATAATCACTACGCTTAACATAAATATCAAAACGAATAAAAAAGGTTTTGCATATCTAAACAATCTTCTCAGACAAGATAGAAAATCAAACAACTTTGATCTAAATAATTTTAAACTTTATTGTCAAACAGTTATACATAATTTTCTGTGACAGACTGTTTCACAAATTCAAATTCAAAAGTTTTTATTCAAAATAAGTTCCACTGGAGAACACTTTTTGAAGGTCATACATATAGGTTAAAATTTAGTTTTACTTCCTAATCTGTGTACACCGCTTCGCAACATGTTATTGCTGTTAAGGAGAAGAAGCGGCAAGAAACTCCCCAGCAACACGTCTATTTAAAAATTGTTTTTCTTTCTATTTCTTATTCTATTTATATCTCAAGTTAATTTTTTTTTTAATAAGTCTTATACAGAAGTATGGTATAGGATGACTTTTGAAGAATTAAAGGAGTTGTAGCAAACAGTGCATATTCAATAAGATAGAGACACAATAAAAGTACATAGAAAATTACGTTTTGTTCTGTGACTTAGTTTGTATAAAATGTGCTCGCGGAACGTTAAATGAGTCAATTTGAAATCTGGTGAACCCCTTTGCTAGATCCCGGTAGAAGGGGTACGATCAAGATTTGCTGGCTTCACGACGTGAATGATGACTGATGAGTGGCATTGGTTTAAATAAAATAGGAATGCTGGAAACCACAGAGCGAAGAAGTTTGCCGCACCAGGCCCTAGGGGCGTGGCGAGAGACACGGCAGTTTTCAGTGCTGGAAACCATCTACAGAAGAAAAGTAGATTTAATCATTTCAGAAAAAATAAAATGATTAAGTCATACATAAAGGGATTGATGAACGGACGTACGGACCTGACGATTCATAAGGGACACGATTATGTCGATATGACTATAGAACCCAAAAACCCCAAAAACTCTCGTATATAAAAGTATGAAAAACGTTAAAGAAGAAAATTCAGGACAGTCTAATTCTCAGAACATACAATTTTCATTCAATATTCAGACATGTATATCCAATAACTTCCATGCACACAAAGGAACATATTTTCCTATTGTATCATTTTTCTTTTTTAATAAAAACGTGTCCAAAGTCTCGTGACACACCACGTTAATCCCTCGCCGATCGTAAACATTTACGACTGCGTCTAGTTGGTGCGAACGCGTCCTTATGACGCCCGGTTCAGTGGCAAAGCGGCTTTAAGACAGTGGCACATTGAGATCTAAATTTTCAAGAGATATTACCGAAAAACTCAACGGTGGGTTTCTGTGTAATTTTATTTTCAAAAAACGTAAGTACATATAATATAAGGTAATATAATCATATGGCGAGCGCTTTTCATGAACGCTTGTAACTGGACGAATTTGTATAAAGCGTATATTCATGATAACGTGCGATTTAAGTTAACGCTGTAGTAGTGCTTCGTATAGTTACAACTGGATGTTAATTGTTTTAAAGCAAAAAATATGTGTTTGTAGAAAAGCTGAATAGCGTATCTGGTAGCGTAGCGGTTAGTGCACACGTCCCAAAGTCAAAGGGTGCGGGTTCGAATCCTAGTCGGAAAGCATGCATCACTTAGGCAAGTTTCTGACTTAATGTGCATATTGTTATAATTACCACGTGCTAACAACAGTGAAGCAAAACATCGTGATGAAACCTGCATATTGCAATTTGGGGTTTTGTCTTGTGAATAAATAAGAAGTCTTTAAGCCATAACGGCTAGATTTATTGTGTATCCATTAAACAATACAAGTTTTCCTGTGAATTAAGAGTGCGAACTTGCTAAATATGATTAAGTACTTACCTACACGCTACAACATCGAGATAACCGATGTGGCAAACATGGCAAGCCACCTTTTTCATTTTATTGGTGGAGTACAGCAGACAGATAGACGGCCCAACTGTGATGAAAAGTGGTTATAGTTGTCTATGAACATTTGAAACACTAAACGTGCTGACAATGTGTTGCGAACTCGCAGATAGGACAAGGACAAGCGTTCGTTCCATCTATAATGGGAGGCCCGAGCCCGGCAGTGGGACGTTTATAGAAAGCTATTATTATATTACAAGTATCTTCGAGAAACTATAGAAATTAGTTGTTTAAGTAAGACCCATAATTCAGCTGAGATTTTTTTTTTGTAAAATAAGGCACTTTGTAGTTATTAGAATAAGTGTTTCTAAAGCTTTGTGCATGTACAATTGTATACGTTGTATCACGAGTAAAGCCCGCAAGCCTTCGTGTATTCTTACAATATTAAATATTGATGATTACAATTATAATATCTTATCCGTGTAGAAACGGAGAAAGAATACAATTTTCTGCGGCCGGGCGGCCTGTCATAAGAGACAAAAAACAGCTCACAGCCAGGTGGTATTTGCTCGCCTGGATGGCGACCAACCCTGGTCTAGACTATGCCGCCATAACAACCTTGAGTTGTGTTCCGGCATTAGTGACCAAGTTCCAGTGTCCCTTAAGAGGGCAGCAGTGCATTTGTAGCACCTTTGGTGTTGCATATGTCCATATGCGATGGTAACAGCTTTCCATCGAGTGGGCCGTCCTCCTGCAATAAAGAAATGTATTAATAAGCAATATACTTTTTTTTGTAAGTTTTACTCTTTGTTACTAAAAGAGCTCGCTTTATGCCTCCACCTTTACGTATTTCGCGGTCTGCGCTTCAATATATCGGCTCGTATTGTATTTTGTATTATTTACCCACTTTTACGACCGGCATCCTTCACAATATTATCTACCATGTCCGAACTACTTAAAATTTTATGTTCGCATTTTCCAATTCAATAATATCACTATATTTTATTGATATGACACTAAAATGTTACGAGTTTATCTTTTTAATTGGATGGAGAAAATGTTCAATTATGTCAACAGGTCTGTGAATTCAATCTCTATTCGCAACAGTATTTGCGTGGTCTGTAAGTTATGTCGCCGGTCTGGATGTTTCTAATACCACCGTATTTTTTTTTTTGCAGGAGATCAGCAGACAGGCAGACGGCCCACTTGATGGGAAGCGGTTACCATCGCCTATGGACATTTGCAACACGAAAGTTGCTACAAATGCGCTGCTGCTCTCTTAAGGGAGACTGGAATCTGGTCACTAATGCCGGAATACAACTCAAGGTTGTTATGGCGACATACTTTAAACCAGGGTTGGTAGCCATCCAGTCGGGCAAATGCCCTACCACCTGGCTGTGGGTTGTTAAGTCGCCTCTTACGACAGGCCGCCCGGCCGCAGGAAATTGTATTCTTTCTCCGTTCCTGCACGGATGAAATGTAGAGTAATGCAAAGTTATAGACGTAGAGAGAGACAAAGTACTACCTATATTCTGTGAAGAAATAAAAACATACAAGCAAGGTCATCTTTAACCGACTTCAAAAAGGAGGAGCTTCGACTATGTTTTTTATATATTTGTTACTCGATTTTTCTGTTAATTATGGAGCAATTTTCAATTTTTATTTATTTGAAAGAGTATACTATGACCTGGTTCCTATACCTTACCGACCGTTAATTTGCCTTACTATCAGTTAAAATTTGACATAAGCTTCATACAAGTAATGTCAAAATTCAACCGATGGTAGGGCAAGTGAATGAATAGTGAGATATAGGAACCAGCCATAAGTTAGAACAGCTAAACGTTCTTCAGTGATAATTTCATTATTCAATGAAAACGTTTTTGTTTTAACTTAATCAAAACAAACATTTGAAAAAGACATAAAGATTATATAAATGATCATTTATGATAAACATCGTATTAATAGCAATTTTCACATGTTCAATGTTGGCACTTGTTTTAAATGTTTAAATTCACTGACAGACAATATTTATTTGATGGTATTTTATCTGTGCAGGAACGGAGAAAGAATACAATTTCCTGCGGCCGAGCGGCCTGTCGTAAGAGGCGACAAAACAACCCACAGCCAGGTGGTAGGGCATTTGCCCGTCTGGATGGCTACCACCCCTGGTTTAAAGTATGTCGCCATAACAACCTTGAGTTGTGTTCCGGCATTAGTGACCAGGTTCCAGACTCCTTTAAGAGAGCAGCAGCGCATTTGTAGTACCTTTGGTGTTGCAAATGTCCATAGGCGATGGTAACCGCTTTCCATCAAGTGGGTCGTCTGCCTGTCTGCTGAACTCCTGCAATAAAAAAATAAATAAAAAAAGATTGGAAAACTATAAAGGAAATCTAATATAAAAAGAAAATAATGTTCATATCGACGTTTCGGCCATTTTTCAATAGCCCTGATCACGGAAGACAAAAAAGACAAGTGTCAATGATTGATGTTAAACGATCGAGTGATCACAGCTATTGAAAAGTGGGCGAAACGTCTAGATAAAAAATAAAATAAAATGCCGAAATGAAAACCGTTAAATCGACTTAGTTTTTTTATTGCACGAGTTCAGCAGAGAGGCAGACAGCCTACCTGATGGAAAGCGGTTACCATCGCCTATGGACATTTGCAACACCAAGGCCAGCATCGGCACATTGGTAGCACCCAATGTGCTGTTACTGTCTAAAAGGAGACTGGAACCTGGTCACTAATACCATGACACAACTCAAGGTTGTTTTGGCGGCATAATATAGACGAGGGATGGTAGCCATCCAGATGAGCAAATATCACTTGGCTGTGGGTTGTTTTGTCGCCTCTCACTATAGGCCACCCGCCCGTAGGTAATTGTATTCTTTCTCCGTTCCTGGACGAATAAATAATTGATAAGTTACATTTCTATTAAATTTTATACACTCAAATCATACATAATAAATAATCTATGAGAAACTTTAAAATGTTTTCATCACACCATTTATCAAACGCACTCCACAATGATTCGATTTACAATCATTAACTGATAATAAATGTTTTGACAAACCATTAAGTCCAGTGTAGAATAAAGTTTGACAGCTGTCAATGTCTGCTATTGACGTACGACATTTTACAGTTGATGTCATTTTTATAATGTCTAATGATACTTAATAGACATTGCGTTTAATGATTATGTAGTGTTTTTATAATAGATAATATTATACTTTTAATATCGTTTTTTATTTCGTGTAACAACACGTATGTTTCAAAGTTACCTAAGCAATGTGCGCTTGTGTTTTGGATATGATAAACAATATGACGCGCAGTTTTCGAGACCATACTAATATTATCCAGACTAGAGCAAAAATTTTTTATTTTTTCTATTTAACATCTCTACGCACTCGCGTTCCGTACCTTTTTTTACTACTTAATTTCTATGAAAAATTTTAGAGTCCATACACGCTTATTGTTTACTTTTGTTACTGTGTGTGACATTAATTTAGTGATTTATATGTTATGGTGTACCTTAGGATTAACTTATTTTTATTATTATTAATTTATCCTATTTTTAATACTAAACTTATACTAATGTAGAGTGTATCTGTTACATGCTGGTGTTGTGAGGAAGTGCATATGCAGTGTTGGCCTTATATCTATACTTATATATATATATATATATATATATATATATATATATATATATATATATACACAAACACACACACATATACACATATGTTTATATTTATATATAGAGCAAATATTAAAAACTGTAACAAACTCTTTGACACACCCGTGATCAGAAGGCTGGCTGATATTTTGCCCAACAAATAAGCATTACCATATAGCGTGGCAACGCAGCCAGCCTTCTGGGCACGTTCCCCACTGACAGTGATCTGCTACATAATCTACTATAAATTTAATTATTTGGATTGTTTATATTTTTGGACCTATACTAAAAACTTGATTTCATAATTTGCTTTACCAGGAATCAAAACCGTGCCAAAACACAAACCAAGGACGCCATTGTCAACCGTCAAACAGTAATTTATTATGAAAGAAAAGAAATTTGGTAAGCTGGACTTATTATTATTGTCTTTACTATTTGAAATATTTTAATGATCTTTTTTTATGCCTGAAGCAGGCAAACAAGCGCACGGGTTGATGGAAAGCGGGACGGACACCGTCGCCTATGAAAGCTTGCAACACCAGGGTAGCAACACGCGTGAACGCCCTCCTTAAAGAACCCCACGTTATAGCGTAGAAAGAAATCCATGCCGGGCGAGTAGTTCCCTCCAGATCATTGTTGTACCCGGACTAAATGCTCTAAAGTTAGAGAACCATTGTGTAGTTGAGCGTGACATCTCAAAGAAATTATGGTTGAACCTGCCGTCGGTGGCGAGCGGTGCGAGCGCAAAATTTCATACTTGCTAAATACATTGAAGGTGTAAAAAAAACTATAGGGTCAATCTCCTAAACACATCAATGACTGCAACCCCGTTTTTTTTAACTCGTGCTAGTTCATTCATTTTTGCTTAGCATTATGAACAAGGAGCTTAAATCCAAGAAATTCTTAAGACGAGGTTGCGGAGAATGATGCGCTCGGGAAGTAATTTTTATCTAATGTCCTCTGAGTCAAGTTGTCAGGAAGAGATAGCTTCTAGCGATAAGGCTTTTTGTTTTACCAAACAATTATAGTGCTTTTGAATTTTGTAATTGTTTTTACATACATACATACATAACTTCACGCCAGTTCCCTTGCGGGGTAGGCACGAACAACAGAGCGCCATTTAGGCTTACTCTTACACACCTCAATTGCTTCTTTGACATTCATAACTCTTGTCATGCACGCTCGTCTGTTCTTAAGGCTCCTGACATCACCTGTAATTGTTTTTGTGAGTAATAAAGTGGTATCTATCTATGTATAACCTCGTTTGTGAAACTCGTGAGGATGTCCAACATCTCTGCCTTCTAGGCAGCAAAATAAAGATGGCAGAGAACAACTAATGAGGAAGTTAGGACTGAATCGTTTTTATGAATGTATTTTTACAGAAATTTTGGCAGAGCCATCCTCAAAGAAGGCTAGTTTGTTAGCCAACTCGTTATTTAAATTATAATATATAAGTTATTTTATGGTTAGGAGATAATGGGGCTGCCATGCCTATGTGGCAAAAGTCCCCATTAAATAAAGAAACATAAAAATTATAATCTCAATAATACATACATACATAACTTCACGCCAGTTTCCTTGCGGGGTAGGCACGAACAACAGAGCGCCATTTAGGCTTATTCTTATACACCCCACTTGCTTCTTTAACATTGATAGCTCTTGTCATGCACGCTCGTCTGTTCTTAAGGCTTCTGACATCACCTGCTAGTACACGATCGATTTGATCCTGGAAGGTGTGTCGTGGCCTTCCACGACTTCTGCATCCATCCACTTTTGCATTGTATATCTGTTTAGTCATTCTTCTACTATTCTCTCAATAATACAAAGGGCTAAAAGGGTGAAATATGTATATTACGTTAATATCTTTCCAGTTTTTTACACAAGAGCGATCACGTGAGATAGGGGAAAGTGTTATTTTTGGGTAAATCGAATTTTGACGCGATTCCAAAATTGGAGTGGCCAAAGGGAAATAAACAATATTATTGAGTGCGGAACCGTTAAAATGCATTTATTGGATTAACCGGGATGAATGGTTTTTTGGGTTATGTGTTATTTTGGGGTGCTTTCTGCTTTTTTGTGATCAAATTTATATGTGCCTTGTTTTAATATGGGTATAATGTACGGGGTCTGATGAATATATTATATATAATATTATGCTAATATTTTTTATTTATAGAAAACATACCTACAGCTAAATACAATTGAATAGAATAGAATAAACATTTATTATATAAACTGTCACAATCAGAAAATTATAAAGGCGTTGGAGTCTTTTGTTGAAACGACAGTTTGTCCTTTCAGACATACAACAATACAGGCAATTGTAATGGAGCCGGGCCATTATTACATTATTTAATCAATAAACAAATTACCTAATTAAATTAATATAAAACTATTTTTATAGAAGCACTAGCTGTTCCGGCAGACGTTGTTCTGCCCTGAAGAAATAAAATTTAGAACCCGATTGCAGCGCCACCTACCGGGTCCAATTGTGAATCTAAACCATCCTCGAATCCACTTGAACACAAAAAAAAACATTCAAATCGGTCCAGCCGTTTAGGAGTAGTTCACTGTCAACACACGTACAGAAGAATTATATATACATAAAGATAAAACAATGTCACCTTACTATAAATTATATTTTATCGTCAGTGAATCGATTTCAAAATAATAGATTAGGTTTTCATGAATAAGCTACTGTTTAAAAGTAACATGCAGACGTAAGAAAGGCATCGATACACTTAGTTCACTATTATCTATGACTTCGTCACTGTTGGCTCCTGAAATACTGAATACTAAGGGTCGATAACATCGCATTTAAATAATGTAAGCATTATTTAAATAATTCTTGCTCGCACTAGAAATGAATTTTAGACATAGACATAGACAAAACTATTATTCACCAAAACAAAACTTACAAAAATGCACAATACAATAGTTACTTGGTAAAACAAAAAGCGCCTTATCACTAAAAGCGATCTCTTCCAGGCAACCTGATTCAAGGGAAATTCTTAAATTATCTGCAATTTTGTCTCTAAATGGTAAAACTTAAAGGTTAAATAAAACCTTATATCTATGAAAGCATTGAAGGTGTTTAAAAATCGTTACAAGTTTACAGAATTTCGCATATTTTATGGACATAAGCCAGTTTCAAGTATTCTTCAATAATTCATTTATTCGTAACTATGTAACAAGTATTTATGTATCTATTTGCCAGATTAGCTAACGAATTCCTTTAATTTAGGTTGCCTGGAAGTGATCGTTTTGAACGATAAGGCCGCCTATTGTGTTGCCTGGAAAATAATATAAATATGGTTTGTTATTGTAATTGTACATTTTGGCGTGCAATAAAGTGTTAGCTATTTATCTATGTATATATCTAATAATGTCACACTTCAGTATTATAGTAAATTATTATACGACATCAACAACTTTAATATTTTTTATACCTTTTATTATAAATCAAATATATAATATATATATATAATACAATATTTACAACTCTGTCTTCCGTGAACACGGCTACTGAAAAGTGGCCGGAACGTCGAATTTTAAAATCAAACGAAATACCGCGCTTATAACCGTTAAAACTAGTTTTATTATTTGAACTAATCGCGAAAACCTAAGATAAGGATTAATATTCAAACTCTTCAGTTCTAAACGACGTTATTGCTTCGTATATCAAATAAAAAAAAAAATAGATTCCCAAATTCATTCAGCATCTATAACTATCTATATACCTACATAACCTTTTATTAAAGATCAACAGTGGTTTATAATAATCGAGTATGACCCTTAGAATAAACCCCTTCAATGCGCAATGATATTGAATAATGATTTTTCTTTACCGATTGTAATGGTTTTATTGCATCGCTATTATGTTTAATATTAAACAGTGATTAATAGTATTGCTTTTAACTGTTTGGTTTTGTTTGTGGTTCGATGATTATCGGTTGGTTAGTTTTTTATTGTAAATAATAAGTCATTAATAAAATTATTAACATTGCCACACCCTTTCGATTGCTTAGTTGCGGTTTATTGTGTCTTATTATTAAATATGTATTTTTATTGCTGGAGCATAGCAAACAGGCTCACGACCCACCCGAAGGAAAGCGGTTACCATAGCCTATGGACGTCTACGACACCAGAGATATCATCAACGTACTGCCGAACTCAAAATAAGTTATATGATAGCTTGTCATGCGCAAGGAGCGCTGGCAGAATGTCACAGCATGCTACACTTAATGACATTATCCGTCGGTTTTTGTCACCACCGGGGCACCAGCTGTTCTTGAACCAAATGGGCTGTGCCGCGACGATGGTAAGAGACCAGACGGAATGTCGTTGGTGCCTTAGTATGGGACGCTTTACTTGTGTGGATACTTTGGCGCCGTCCCATCTTCCAGACACAGCCGTGACAGCCGGGGCTGCTGCTGCACACCAGGAGGCCCTGAAATGTCGCAAATATGTGTCCATTGGTAGTGGGTACGTATTTGTGGATTTCGGGGTCGACACCCTGGGGACGTAGGGGTCTGGAGCTCATCACCTCCATCGAGACCTCTCAACGCGTCTAATTGAGGTTTCGCATGACAACACCTAGGGCAACCAATTAGCGTTGCCATCCAACGCGGAAATGCGGCCAGCATTTTGGGTAAGTTCTCCACCGATAGCGATTTGGAGTCAATTTTTTATTTATAGATTTATATTATTTTGTAAGTATAGCTTTATGTATAGTATAGTTTATTTATTTTTAAAATTACCTTTTAGTTTTATTATAGATATTGTAATTAGTTTTTAAATATTCTCTTAAATTATTGTCCTATCATTTAAATTAATTATATGACACAATTTTTAAAAATCTCTATATTGTAGTGCTCTGAGAAAACCTTAGTTGGGCGCTTATTTAAAATCCCCACGGTTTGCTAGAGAAACGTTGCGTATATGAGCGACGCGGCTCAAGGAGTGAGGATGAACGCCCTGCTGGTAGCGAGCGGTGTGGTGGTAGAATGGAGACGAAAATAAGCAGAGATACGCGAAGTCTCTCCGAAGGTCAAATGTATCTAGACCGTCTTTGAGTACGGGATCATCGACAACGCGAACGACTCTATGTTGAACACAATCCTGGGGATTACGCTGATCGGCGACTGCTCTATCCCACAGTGTGAGCAGTACTCCATAAGCGACCTCACCTGGGCTTTATAAAGTACGTAAGTAGTTCTTGGAGGCGTTTTGTTCATACTATGCGTAGACTAATGAAAGAAAGAAAGAAAACAAGTTTACTTTTAGGACATATACAACAAACACATTAAAAGTAAAAATTAAATACAATAAAAATAGAGAAATCAACCACAAAGTATCTGAAGATATACATATTAAGTCCTAAAAATTGGATCAAGCTTAGCAAAAATGTCGATCTGTCACTATTACTATCTGTCTGTCTAATTAATGGATTTTTCTATATCGTGTTTGTTGTGGCGCAACACTAGCTCAGTGGCGCGGCACTAGCTTCGCGTCTGCGTCCTGAGCTTATTATTTTTCTTTTGTTCGTTTTCTCCTGGTTCTTATTGAATACGTAAAAATGTGTTGCCATATTTGTAAATTCTATTTAAATAATAATTTCTAATTATATTATTACAAACTCTGGAGGAAGGAAGGGGGAAGATGTTTGGCCATTTGCTACACGACACCTGCTTAAGCACGTTAATCGAAGGCCAAGTGGAAGCAAGGAGAGGGATGGGAAGACTAAGGCGAGCCTTCATGGATCAAGTAAAAGAAAAAGTGGGTGTCGTGGCGAACATAGAAGTAAAACAACTGGCTCATAATAGAGAAGATTGGAGGAAGCTCCACCGACAAGAGCATAGCTCTTAAATGAAAGATAGATAGAATTATACCATAATATATGTTTGATTACTTATACCACCCACAAACAGTGTTTTAATTAAAAAAAAATACAAATACCCAGAATCAAAAAGACATAAATAATATGAAAGTAGCCGACATTAGATAGTGGATGTAACTCAACATTGACCCCTCGTTATATCCGGAACTAATTTCAAAATTCACACTCGAGATTTGTGAAATGTCCTCAAAAATACATTGTCCGTGAATTTAAGGGTCATTTGGACCCGGTCATGCTTAATTTTGGGTTTCAGTTATATTTCTATTTTAATCACTACACAATTTATAAGGAAACACTTCAATATATTCTATACTAAATTTTGTATTTGAAAGTGGGAAGAAAAGTCATATATAGTAATAATAATAACAGCCCACAACCGTACCACTGCTAGGCTTGGGCCTCTCACTATAGGGAAACGGACAGTATACCCGCCACACGTATTCAAGGCGGCTTGGCAGGTTTGACGCATCGGTTATCTCGATGTGCAGGTTTCATCACGATGTTTTCCTTCACGATTGTTAGCACGCAGTAATTGATGAATAAAAAGTGAAGGCCTAAAAAATATATTTTCCAATTCTTGATTTATTTAGTGCAAAAATATAAGTATATTTAAAACATTATAATATCAAGTGAATTCCTCAAAATGTGCATTGGACCATATAATTAAAGAGTTCCGTGGTCGTCAGCCATTCACAGTCCACTGCTAGACGTAGGCCTCCTCAAGATGGCGCCACTCATCCCTGTACTCTGATTTCCTCATCCAGCGCCTACTGTCGACCTTGCACAGGTCGTCGGTTCATCGGGCTGGAGGGCGTCCGACACTACGTGTACCGAGACGCGGCCTTCCCTCCAGGACTCGTCTGCTCCATCGGCCATCGGTCCTGCGGCAGACCTGACCGGCCCACTGCCACTTTAACTTGTTAATTTTAAAGAGTTCCGTAGAGGCAACGATCGTCCGCTATTTTTGACATATACTTATGAAACCATTAAAAAGCATTATAAAAGTAACCTAATAGATCTTCAGAACAAGTTTTGTAAAAATATTTTTAAGATCTGCTATATTTATTTTGTTCAATATTACTTTTCATAGTTCAATATGCAGTCAGGAGGAGGTGGGGGTGTTAGTAATTTTTTACTATTTTGGAAGAGAGTATCCGTCACTTTTTGAATTAAATACTGAAGTCATTAAAAAAAACATTATCATAATTTTTAATACGATATATGACAGCCTTCACTATTGTATACACTGTAAAAAAAATAATGAAGTATTTTTATATGTAGGATCATATTATTATGGACTTCGAATTTCTAGTTTTAAGTACAGACTGAGAAAAATAATAGTGATGTACAAAGACGGATGGACATGACGAAGAAGATTCCTGTGGTCTAGCGACACACCTACGGGACGTTCCGCATGAAAGGCCGGCGACGGAAGGATCGGCGCTAATCTCTACGCGGCGGAAATCCCTTGATGTGGTATAGGTTATTTAAAAAACAATATTACCAGCGTATTTAGCCGAACTCTCCGCCGTCAAACGTTGCACAGGTGTGTCGCTGTACTAAATCCTGGCACGCATATTCACACTATCAACATAATATTGTTACGAGTTTGGGACTCGAATTCAAATGCCGTTGGAATTACTATAAAGTTTATTAGAACTATACAAACACGTATAAAACAGGTACAAATAAACTAGACACTACTTGTTACAATATGCACGATCAATAACAAGCGCAAAGTCCGTCACTATATCGCTTGTGGAATGTACACGTCTTGCTTGTATCGTAATCGTCGATCGACTGCCGATCTCTCCGTTCGGGCATTCCTTTATACTCAGCTTACAATATGTCACGACCGTGTAAACAATGATTTCCAAGAACCACACCTGGCCACTGTCGACGCTATTCCCAGGAAACATAGTTCTGCATACCTGCAGGATTATGCCTGCAAACGGCCATAAACAAGTACAATAATACTAATTGCAAATTTTAAACACAAAGAAAACCAGAGAAGATAGTCATAAAACAGTTTCAACGTTATCAGCATTCCAGCTACGGCAGGTAATAAATACAGGTATTGTATTTGGCCCAGCTTGTAACAATATTTACGAAAATAAGCGACAAAAATAAACCTTACTTATTACGATTGGTTATTTACATACTGTCCCTATTCGTGGTCAAGAATTAGGACGATTTAATTTTCACTGACCAGTTCCAAATTGATGTCTTCACGGGTGTGTGACAAGATTGTTACAATGTTAATTTGCAGGACCACGTGCGGTCATTCTGTCGTTACGGATATCGTCATAATTGAAGCATTTAAATGAATATGTTAGTAGTATTCATGACCGGATATGTGACGCTTTATTATGAAATACTACAATGGAAGAATAATACTGACGGGTAGTTGCAGGAATCAAACAAGGCGATCATTTATAATATTTATAATTTTGCATTTGATTATACATAGTAGGGTGGCGCAAAAAACCAACTTTTTTTTAGTCTCGAGTTAAAAAAAAAATAGTTTTTGATGTCTTAAGAAATCCCTGCAAAGGACAGCTCAAAAAAATATTTTTAAGACGTCGCTCCAAATTTTTTAAGATTTCAAAAATCGCCAAAAACTGTTTTTTTTATTCAATTATTTTTCTCGTTATGGTATAATTTTATAGACCAAAAAACAATACGTTTCTGAAAGTTTAGTTAAAAATTTGAATTTAAAAGGTCGCTCATAATTTTTTTATGTACTAGTGCATTACTTTAGATTTATACGAGCGAGTAAAAAAATTTGAGTGACCTCTTAAATTTGTTTTTTGAGCTGTCCTTTAGAGGGAGTTCTTAAAAAATCAAAAAGTAACATTTTTTTAATCGAGACTCAAAAAAAAGACGTTTTTTTACGCCACCCTAGTACATAGCCTAAACAATTAACATGTACTATATAAATAGATTAATTATGATTTAAAATATGTACTTTATGACGACATTTCACACTCTAATCTGTGTTAACAGTTGTAAATTACTACGTAAATGAAATCTAAGGGTTTTTTTTTTGTTTTTTTTTTTTTATTGCAGGAGGTCAGCAGACAGGCTCACTTGATGGGAAGCGGTTACCATCGCCTATGGACATTTGCAACACCAAAGTTGCTACAAATGCGCTGCTGCTCTCTTAAGGGAAACTGGAACCTGGTCAGTAATGCCGGAACACAAGTCAAGGTTGTTATGGCGACATACTTAAGACCAGGGGTGGTAGCCATCCAGTCGGGCAAATGCCCTACCACCTGTTTGTTTCGCCACAATACACATAATAATGACAATTGTCTTATAAAAAACTAGCCGTCCCGGCAGATGGTGGTGATGCCCTGAAAAAATAAAAATCTAGATTCTGATTCTTGTGCCTCCTACCGGTTCCAATTGTGAATCTAAACCATTCGGGGACCCACTCAAACACACAGAAATTTCATCAAAATCAGTAAAGTCGTTCTCTCTCAAGTCAATCCCATTAGGCACCACTAAACTAAAAGTAATATTTAAGAAATCTATAGCGATTTCGGAAGTAATTTTTGACAACACTAAATAAAATGCCTAGATTGAATATTGCCCTAATCTATTTAATTTAATTGGTACAGGTTGGCAAAATTAAGTAGAAAATACTAGGGGCGCCACTTTCGCAAAGTCTAAACTCTAGCTACTCCAATATTAGATCAAGAGTAATTTCGATACTTACTAGTGATTTTTAGATGACTTTAGTTACTACGTACGCATTTTGCCAACATAGCCTATGATGTTTACTTTAATAATAATGACTATAATTTTGTAATCAAGAGCTTTGGCACCTTATGATAGTTACAGAACAATTATTTGATTAATAGAAGCTAAACTAACCGTTGCAAACTTATTATGTCAGCTGTTCTTTGGTAAATATCGTCGAATTATAACGAAAAGATTTTTGCTTCAAACTCCACTAGACATCCTTGGTAAACTTTAAAACTTATTGCTCACGTGAAAATTGACATTGTTTCATGCGTATTTAGTTATTTTTAGCGGATTTTAGACTCTGATTAACGTTAAAATTAAAATAATATGGATAAATTTGCTTTGTTTATAATTCACTTTGACTAAAAAATAGAATATTGCCAAAAGGCAAAAAAAAATAGTGGTTGTTCTAGACGTTATGGTCAGGTTATATTTGTTGATCAGTAATCTCCTTTAACTTTTGTTTTTTTTTAGCCGGAGTACAGCAGACATGCTGATGGTCCACCTGATGTAAAGCGGTTACCCTCGCCTATGGACATTTGCAACACCAGAGATGTTACCAACGCACTGCCGGCCTCGAAATTTTTTTATGACATGCTTTTTGAAAAACTCCATATCGTAGCGCTGTGGGAAAACCTCGGCTGGGAGCTCATTCCAAATCCTCACAGTACGCAAGAGAAACGTTTTACAGAACCGTTGCGTACATGAGCGAAGCGGCTCGAGGAAGTGGGGTTGAACTCCCAACCGATGGCGAGCGGTGCGATGGTAGAAAGAGGAACTAAACTTTTCCTCGGAACACTCCCCTTATACAGTCAGTAGAATACGCAGAGAGACGCGAAGTCTTTCCTAAGGCCAAGCGTATCTAGACCGTCTGTGAGTATAGGGTGATCAAGCGTACGGCTCGATGTTGAATACAGTCCAGGGGATTAAGCTGGTAGGCAAGTGCTCCAGCCCAAAGGTGTGAGCAGTACTCCATACGCGGCCTCATCTGGGCTTTATAAAGCACAAGGCGCTGCCGCGGTGTCATGTACTACTTGGACCGGTTTAGCACTCCCAGCTTCTTGGAGGTAAGTTTTGCTTGGCCTTCAAGATGGCCCCTGAACTGCACATCGTTCGTTTTCGTACCGAGCACATTACAATAATTAATGTTGCGAATATTTTTTGAATACTAAAATATCAAAAAGTAACAAAATGACCTATAGTACTTTTTAGTCATATAGACTTTAGGAGGTTTTCATAGTATTTTTTTTTACTAGGCAAGAGTCACTTATGTATTTTTATTTCATGATATAATTTTGTTTTTATAAATCATTTAAATTTTTTAATCTTAATTATTACTTTTTAATTAACTACTAGATACATGCGTGCGGTCGTCAACCTATTATTATGAAAATGGTATCAAAAGGGTTGAAGCAATTAGGAGTAATTAATTAATTTGCAGTGTAATCTTCTTATTACAATCCCGATTAAGTGACAAATACATGACGTTTTGACGTGATGTGGGTCGTAATGTCCTTTATCTGTTTTCGTCCACGTAATCTGTGAAATTATTTTTCTATTCCTCTATGCTATTAAATTTTTCCTCAGCTAATGTCATTATAGCTGCATAGCAGCAGCATCATATTGTTACGAGTTACAGGACTCGAATTAAAAATGCCGTTGGAATTACTATAGAATTTGTTAGAACTATACAAACACGTATAACACAGCTACACATATAACTGGACACAACCAGTACAAACGTAATGCACGATTGAATAACACGTGTAAAGTCCGTCACTAAATAGATCACCGAATGTACACACGTCTTGCCTCGCTTGTGGTTATCGCTTGACTGCCGATCTCTCCATTGGGCCATTGCTTTATACTGCACCGATACAATATGGCTACTCGACCGCGTACACCGAATTTTTGAGAATCAGTTCGACACACCTGGCTAATAACTGCCATAAAAGATTACAATACACAATGGGCTGTTTTTCTAAATACAAATTTTAAACACAAAGTAAACAGAAGAAGTCCAAATGCGGAAAGGTAATAAAGTGTGTGTTTTATGGTAGTTAAGTATCCTCAGCAGTGAGGGAACCACTTAAAAGAGAGAAAGAGAATAGGTATTTATTATTATCTCGGAATTCGAGCGTAGTTCGAGCAGCAGTAGTAATTCGCATAGAGTTATTTATACATATAATAAAATTGAAGTCGAATTTGTGCACAATGAAAAAAATGCTAAAAACCGAGTCAGGGGGATGTAAGAAGTGAAATAGAACTAATTTAAATTTTTTCAAATTTTTTGTTTATCTGTCTGTTTGTACCGGCTAATCTCCGAAACGACTGGACCGATTTAAGTGATTTTTTATATGGTTATAGCTTATATCCCTGGTCAACACATAGGATACTTTTGATCCCGAAAAATTAAAGAGTACCCGTGGGATAGTTAAAAAACCGCACCACGCGGATGAAATCGCGGATATCAGCTAGTACATAATAAGAATGAACCAAAGATAAAATCAATTAATTAATTAATTATCAAACTAAAGCCAAATAGTCGGACCTCCAACAATTAATAACGTAAACGCCTTCAAAGGTAACGAACCTCTGTTTGCTGATTGTACAAGAAAATTTAAATTTCAAATGTAGAATTCTTGTAAATATATAAACGCAAAAACTCGTCGAAGCCGTGTTGTGTCAGACAAGTTCGTTCGCATTGCCACTACAAAAAAAATAGAAACGCGACTGCAGCGCCATCTTTTTGGGTCTGACCAACTGAAAAGAAAGTCATTTATCGATATTAAAAGTATCTTAGTTGACCTGGAATATAATCTAGCTTTGAGTCGAGTTTAATTTAAAACTGGTCCGTAGATTTCACTTGATAAAATTACGATAGACAAAAATTCTAAGAGTTGCATTTTCCAAATTAAACTATTAGCCATTTGAGAGAGAGAGAGAGAGAGAGAGAGAGAGAGAGAGAGAGAGAGAGAGAGGTATTTTTTTTTTTTTTTTTATTGCAGGAGTTCAGCAGACAGGCAGACGGCCCATTTGATGGAAAGCGGTTACCATCGCTTATAGACATTTGCGACACCAAAGGTGCTACAAATGCGCTGCTGCTCTCTTAAGGGAGACTGGAACCTAGTCACTAATGCCGGAACACAACTCAAGGTTGTTATGGCGACATGCTTTAGACCAGGGATGGTAGCCATCTAGTCGGGCAAATGCCCTACCACCTGGCTGTGGGTTGTTTAGTCGCCTCTTACGACAGGCCGCGCGGCCGCAGGAAATTGTATTCCTTCTCCATTCCTGCACAGATAACACTTTATTGCACACCAAAATATACAATGACAAAAACGGACAATGTTTACAATATTTTCTAGGCAATACAATAGGCGGACTTATCGCTCAAAGCGATCTCTTCCAGGCAACCTAAATGAAAGAAATTTGAATCAGGCGATGTCGGTGGTGCAGGAAAAAGGCAATAGATACATAAATACTCAAACTAATTTAAGAAATAAATATACAAATACATACATATATACATAGTCATATATGTACAATAATACATAAGTTAATATAATAAATATATTAGCATGATTATATGTGTCAATCAGACAGCTATTTATGGACAAATAGTGTTGTTTGATTTTATTTTCATTATTAAATTTATTGTACTAACTCGACAGTTCCATCACATTTATATCTATACTAACACTATAAAGAAGAGATAAGTTTTTGAGTTTGTTTGTAGGAAGTAATCTCTGGAACTGCTGAACCGGTTTTAATAATTCTTTCATCAGTAGAAAGATATATTATTTCTGAGTGACATAGGCTATATTTGATTGTGATTCATATTTTATTGACGCCTAGCGAAGTGGGAATGTATCAACTAGTAATTAATAAAATCAAAAGTGATGACGCAATTTTTACTTTTTTTTTAAATTGTGCGTGCGGTTATTATGATATATTCTAAATTATTTTCATTCACTTTTGTTTTATTTATAGGCAAACAAATCGCCATACAACCACTCAAAAACAAATCCATTTAAATAAATAAAAAAGTCAAATGTATTAAGGCAACAACTCATCGAATTTAAACCTCGTGATGTTAAATGGAGTGTTATAGCGACCCTTAACATGTGGTACTCGCAGATACTAATGGATTTAAAATTTATTGTATTTACCACCCACTTTTGATATACCCATTATGCTCATTCTAAAATATACCTTTTTACATATGCTTTAAAGTCCACTTTTCAAAATCTCAACGAATGATTTAAGAGATTAACAAAGCATTCAAATGAGAATCTAAATGTAAGGCTGACAAAGTATAAAATAGCTTAAAGATTTTTTTGGTTGAATTATAAAAAAAATGTAGTGGGGGCTGTGCAGATTTTTTTTTATAATTTTAGCTACTCAATTTTTAATTTATTTTATTGTGAACACGTGTTGTTGTGATTTCTTTTTTCTGCTTAGTTGTTAGTTTTTCCGATAACATGAATTTGGTTTAGAGCGTCTGTAAATGTATTCACTAGAAGTATTTCAAACCCTCTTGTAAATTTTCAAATTAATTTTGCAAGCAGTTATATTTTGAAGAATATAAACTATTTATAAGTTTCTTAAGTATTATTTTATTTATTCATGCAACTATTTTGATCATAAGTAATACTTTATTACTTAAAAATATATTTACAAGAAATTTAATACATTACAACAAATAAAACTAAAAAAAAATCAGGTGTCTTTAGGACACGCGACAGAAGTGATAACTTAAACTAATCTAAGTTGGTCCACTAGTTTTTCCGTGATCACTGAACAGACAGACTGGCACCGTAACGCGTGACGTAACGAAGTATTTTACCCTCCCATGAGAGGTTATCACTTCAAAAAAAACGTCTGCGTCTCGCGACGCCCGACAGAAGTGATAACTTGCTTGAGAGAAAGGGAAGCCAGACAGACTGGCGCCGTAACGCGTTACGTAACGAAGCGGTTTACCCTCCCACAAGAAGTTATCACCTCAAAAATTAAACAGAAATTATCTCATTCTTTCATATATAAAAGTAAATTGACAACGTGCTTTATATTTAGAAATTATTTTCTATTTAATGTATTTGCTATTTTTAAACGAAAAGAGATTGTGTTATATCTTTAAAGAGTATATAAAAATTAATAATAGTCTTATGGCCTTACTTATAATCGTCTCTTATATTTTAAGAAATTTCTCAGCAGCTGATTAGTGAAAATCTTACCTATAAACTCCTCTTATGGATAAAAGGCGGTAAAGTAACAGTTAAGAAGTGTCAAAAATTTATTACGGACTTAAAAGTATCATACTTAAGAGATGGCTTTTCGTTTCTTAACGAGATAAGTAAGGCCATTTATGTGCAAAAAACAACATTCCGATAGCTCACTTCCCCCTGTCTCTGACCCGTCTTTCCCATCCCATCCTCTGGATATCCCAGCTTCTGTATCTCATTCTTCTTGTTTGATCCTTCTGTACCCCGTCCCTCCTATCACATCCTGAAAGTATGCAACGCGTTGGCTTCGTCCCTAATGTTGCAACCGTTTGTAGACAACGGTAAACGCTTTCCTTCTTCTTCTGCCTGTTTACCAGCTTCACAATAAAAATCTATGACATGAAGGAGAAATAAGAAGAGCGTATCTCAAGCCCTAAAACAAACGTTGCAACTGAGACTAACGCAAGCAGCGAAAACTTTCTTTTATAAGTCGTGCGCAGAAGGTTTGCCGATGGTTCTTCCTCCCGCTCCCTACAGCTGGGATCGGGGCTTGTCTAAGTATCACTAAGAACTAGACAACCGCGGGTCGCGGTTGTGGGAGGCGGGAGTTGTTGTCATCGGCAAACCTTCTGCGCACGATTTATAAAAAACTTTTTATCCGTGCTGGACCGGAGAACAAATACGATTTCCTGCGGCCGGGCGGCCTGTCGTAAGAGACGACAAAACAACCCACAGCCAGGTGGTAGGGCATCAGCCCGTCTGGATGGCTAACCATCCCTGGTCTAGAGTATGCCGCCATTATAACCTTGAGTTGTGTTCCAGAATTAGGGGCCACGTTCTAATCTCCTTTCATAGAGCAGCAGCGCATTTGTAGCACCTTTTGTGTTGCAAATGTCCATAGGCGATGGTAACCGCTTTCTATCAGGTGGGCCGTCTGCCTGTCTGCTGAACTCACCCAATAAAAAATAGAAGGAAAATAATAAGGCTTCACAAGACAAATACAGTGTTCATAATAAAATATCAATACGTTCTTTCATAAAACTCAGGACGTCATAAAGTACGTCAGATGCCAAGAACCCTTTCGGAAGTCTATCGGGAGTATCGTAAAAGTTTACGAGTAACTTCCTTCAGATTGATGTGTGCTTATTGCTTAAAAGGACATATTGCTCCGGACTTTACATTTTGATGTACTATACAAAAGACAGAAATTTACATATATAAATTATAAGCTAGTACAATGATGAAATTTGTAAATCTATACTAATATTATAAAAAGGAAAGATTTGATTGTTTGTTTGTTTGCATTGAATAGGTTCCGAAACTACTGAACCGATTTGAAAAATTTTTTCACTGTTGGCAAGCTACACTATTCCCGGGTGACATCGGCTATATTATATTTTCAAAAAAATTAAGGATCGTTACTAAAACTCCAATAATGTAACCCAAGATGTAAAAAAATAACCTAAAATCGCGCGCGCTGCGAAAACTATTGATGATATAATAAAATAATGTACTACGACTTTGCAGAACACATCATTATTTACAAAAAGTGTCAATAAGTGTTCTTTTATGTAAAACAAATAATTGAAATGCCGCCGCTAGAAAAGGCTCTTTGTTGTATCTTGGTATCCATTCTTATCAAAATAAATTACTTCATATTCAAGACTGCTTCAATACCATTATATAACTTTTTGAATTATTCAATTCGGACATTCCATTCGAAAGATATCACGAGTTTAAAAATGTAAGTATTAGAAAAAGGTTGCATGGTCACCGCTCACCCTGCTCGGCTAGCTAGGCAGTACATTATGCGATGTAGGCGTTACTGGGGTACGCGCCATACGTGAGGGTAAATATTTTGAATTCGCTTAGTAGGTAATTAAACTCAACAGCTAGTAATCTAATACAATAAAAGAAAACGTAACTTATTTGTATTGTATTCTACCCATAGTCCCTCAACACTATAAGTAGAATACTGACACTAGATCACTGTAAAGACATTTACACATGAGCACACATATAGTGTAGCTTTTATATTTCGGGACAGACTCTATGGCCGCTCTTCAACAGCAACAAATGGCTGCGCAATAGGCTGTTTTTTATCTAAAATCTGATACTGTACATCCTTCTTTTTTATGATAAATAGGTTTACGTTTGACCACGATCACGCCTAATGTCGGACGATGATGCGGTCGAAGATGGAGCACGCTTACCAAGATAGTACACGAGACTTGAAGATACCCGGATTGTACTTTTCGGGAAACACGGACTCTGGTAGTGTATTCCATAATTCAGCCGTATGTAGAATGAGCGTTTAGACAAAATGTTTTATTTGCACTGGTGGCGTTTCCAATGTGATACGATGCCGTAGATCAGAACGCCTTGTGATCCGAAGATTAAATGATGCAGGGGGAATCAGTTCAAATAGTTCAACCGCAGACTCTCCGAAATTAATCCTATAAAAAACTAATAGACTAGCAACCCGGCGTAGATATTCTAGGCTTTGAAGCCTTGTATTGACAAGCTGCTCGCTACCAATCAAACTCTTGGCTCTTCTCTCAATTGACTCTATTCTATTGACGATTAACAGTGCCTGTAAAAAAATTGGGACATTAGTCGCATGTATTATCTATGGTTCGCACAGTTTTTAAATTTTTTGACAGCAGCTAAAATCGTTTCCCAGGAACGATAAGTACTGTTTTCATCTCTGTGAGCCAGCAACTCCAAGCGTGATTTTAGAATATGAGAAGTTAAAAAAGAATTTTTAGCTAGACCTGTGTTGTTGGGGAGGTTTTTTGCCAGTTTTTTCCTTTAATACCGATAACACGTCGCTAAGCGGTGTACACGGAATAGGTGGTAGGCTTCTTTTACAAATTTATTTAATCAAACTTCTCATTACGTGACAAAGCCCTATTAAAAGATTGTGCTAAGGTAAGTTATCCTGGTTGTCACATTCTGAGCGAGATATGGATTCTAAAGAACTGTGCACTAGGCAAAGCCTGTATCGCAGGGATCATAGTATAGGGATCAGGGTCAGGGATCATACTTAATTTTTAACTTATATATACATATGACTTTCAAAAGAAGAGTTGGTCTGAAAGAGAGTGTCAGGGTGAAGGTAAGGAAAGGAATGCTCCGGTGGTTCGGGCATGTCGAAAGAATGCATGATGAAAGAATGAATAAACAGATATACGATGCAAAAGTGGATGGATGCAGAAGTCGTGGAAGGCCACGACACACCTTCCATGATCAAATTGATCGTGTACTAGCCGATGGTGATGTCAGGAGCCTTAAGAACAGACGAGCGTGCATGTCAAGAGTTATGAATGTCAAAGAAGCAAGTGAGGTGTGTAAGAAGGGGCCTAAATGGCGTTTTGTTGTTCGTGCCTACCCCGCAAGGGAACTGGCGTGAAGTTATGTGTGTATGTATGTATGTACTTTCAAAAGATTTTCTCCAGAGGAACTTCACCAAAATACTGAGTACCAAACGCATTTCCAAATTGCGGCATACAATTTCTGTATAAATGTATACTTTGTTATGTTACTATTATGTCTTGTGTGTGTGTTGGAATAAAAACTTTTGAACTTTAATCCTGGCAAGGAAATATACAATTTTAAGGATTTTTTTTCGATCTAATACAATGCATATTGTTACAATTACCACGTAATGACGATTAAGACAAACATTGTAATAAAACAAGTATACTATAGTTCTATACTGATATTATAAAGAGGAGAGATTTTTATATAAAAATCAAGGACCCTTACTAAAACTTCAATAATGTAGCCCATCAATGTAAACAAAATACTTGGCGCTGGAATCGGGTGCTACGATTTTGATGTTTCATGTGTGTTTGAGTGGTTCCCGGGGTGATTTAGATTCACAATTAGACCCGGTGGGTGGCGCTGGAATCGGGATCTAGATTTTTATTTTTTCAGGGCAGGACAACGTCTGCCAAGACCGCTAGTTGTTGATATGACTAATGTGTGAAACCCACAAATTTGCCTCGAACAAGCGTGGCGGGTGTACTGTATATTCCTTTAAAGATTGGGAAACTCGAACCCAGCAGTGAGATTTTAAAGGATCGATATAAATACAGATAGACTTCTAATCTGGGATCATTTACTAATGTATCCACTCCTTAATCCAATTCCATTCAAATCTTACCTCCTCAATTCATTTTCTGGACCCACATGGAAAATTGCTTTTCCGCAAATGGATTGCTCGGTTTCACTCCATTCACTATTCAACTGTCGAACATTGAAAAATATCCGAATAGAGAGCTTAATGCTATATTTTGGCATAGCATTATTAAAGAGTACCTATGGGTTTCTAGCAATTTCACAGGCATACATTTTTACTTTTATGTCCTATTGTTTATCATAGAAATTAACTTATTTAATACCTGTATATGTTATTTTGTTACTGGATTTAGTAATCCAGTAATTGATCGTGTACTAGCAGAAGGTGATGTCAGGAGCCTTAAGAACAGACGAGCTTGCATGACAAGAGTTATGAATGTCAAAGAAGCAAGTGAGGTGTGTAAGAATAAGCCTGAACGGCGCTCTGTTGTTCGTGCCTACCCCGCAAGGGAACTGGCGTGAAGTATGTATGTATGTATGGATTTAGTAAATCAAAAAGTGTAAGAGTTATAAACGTTACACTATCATTGATAACTAGTGCTACCTGTGGGGGTTTAAGTAAGGACATTGTTGATGATATAGACAAATGCCCAATCTTATCGGCAGCTCTAACAGCGATATTATCGATTTGTATTTACATATCATCACGTTCATGTATTTGCCATAGTCTTTAACTCTGCTAAATTATACATCAATAAATTGGTGGATGAAACTTAACCTAACCTAACAACAATATTTAATCATGATTCTGAAATAAAAACGAAAAGATATATAGTGGAAATGCCAACCAAGCGGACGAAGCGCTTTGCTTCCACTTTAATAATACTGTACTGTAATGTATGTCGGTACCGCCAAGGAGTAGAAATCCTTACGATCGTCCGTTTTTCATTAAACCTTCAATTTAGGTGTCTTCAAGTCTCGCGTTAAGAAGTATCTTCTAGGTAAGCGTGCTCCATCTTAGACTGCATTTCTACATGCTATCAGGTGCAATGTTTGTCAAACGCGAACCTATAAATGTAGAAAAGGATAGATGAACTCTTCCTTGAACTTATGGGAACTGCATACGTTTTATCATCGCAGCGGACGACGCACTACTGGCTAGCGCAACAAGAGAGCGCACATATTAATAGTTACTCTATCTCGCTCGCACATCATCCGTCCCGCTCACACACTGTACTATATATTGTACTAGCTGTACGACTTGTTAATATTTGCACTTAAGGTTACCGTTTCCAAAATAAATCAGTTCACTTGAGTTCACATCAGCACTAAACAGTGAATACTACTCTCTGCCATCTGAAATATCATTTAACCTCTACCTTATTATGTGTTTTAATTAAAAAAAAAACTTTTAAATCAAGTATTTGTTTGTATTTAATTTTTTCTCAAACCCTTGAATATTGTTTGGAAGACTTACTAACTTCATCACTTACTAAAGTAAGTGTAGTATGGATCTAAAATAATTCAGTTGCAATGGTGTAAAGTTAACTACCTAATATCATTGTGAAAAGTCATCCTATGAACGTTATGTAAAACGGTGTAAAAACCTAATATTTACAAAATATAAAATTTAACCCGTTAATGCACACCGATGCACTTTACGACAGTGTAACTATAAAAGTGCGACGGCTGTGGGTTCGTTAAAAACCGCATTAGTCGCATTTATCGGTGTCGTTAACGCGAGCTAAACTGTTTAGCTTTAGGACTATGGTTTTTAAAGTTTCTCCCAGATTTATTTTTGTACATGTAAAATAAAATACCAATAGACTAGGTAGTAGATCAGTACGTATGCTGCATCAGCAAAGATATATGTATATATATTTTCAATCATTTTTGAAAAGGTATATATAAATTGTACTATTACAATGTTCTTCAGTAGAGAATGCTCTATACTTAACTAAGGGATCTATTTAGATTTAAAAATATGAAATAATATTTTTATTTATATAATAATCAAAAGTTAAAATATTTTAATATGTAGCAATTTTTACGACCATAAAAAAGGTACTTATGTATTTTGAAGTGATAACTTCTTATGGGAGGGTAAACCGCTTCGTTACGTAACGTGTTACGGTGCCAGTCTGTCTGGCTTCCCTTTCTCTCACGCAAGTTATCACTTTTGTCGGGCGTCCTGGGACGCACAAGTTTTTATTTTTTTTATCACTTTGGACCTTAGTGTATTGTATTAAACAATAAATATTTTCTTATTTCATGTAAAGTCTAATCTAAATTTACAAAGCTACACTTCAAGTAATATTTTTTATTTCTTAGTATAATAACTTTGAGAACCACTAGGTATATTTGTCAGAATTTAACAGCGCACATCAGCATGACAATAGCAGACGTTGCGGAAGCGAAAAGTTGTAAATTTTTACAATCCGAGTCGCAATCACCGCGCCACCGGCAGGGGAAGGGTTGGTTATTGTATCGGCGAAAAAAATGTTTTGTTGAAACATCTATACACTTTTTAAATAAAATGTTCTCTTTTTATGAATATTGCTGAGCTGCTGAAGTGTCTCTGCTTCGTTTATTTGAAGGGTTTAGATATACTGTCCTTACTAAAGAAATAGGGAGGCTGGAATCTGAGCTTAATTTTAAATGTTGTTAGATAAGAAACGTTACATCAAAATTAATTTTTAAACCATATTCAAATTTTGTATTATAAAAATTCATATTTAATATTATATATATATATATATATATATATATATATATATATATATATATATATATATATATATATATATATATCTTAATATATATAAATCTCGTGTCACAATGCTTGTCCTCAATGGACTCCTAAACTACTTGACCGATTTTAATCAAATTTGCACACCGTGTGCAGTTTGATCCGACTTGAAAGATAGGATAGCTAACATTTGGACCCGGTAGGTGGCGCTGGAATCGGGTTCTAAATTTTATTAGTTCAGGGCAGAACAACGTCTGCCGGGACAGCTAGTATATATATATATTGTTACGAGTTACAGAACTCGAATTAAAATGCCGTTGGAATTACTATAGAATTTATTAGAACTGTACAAACACGTATAACACAGGTACAAATATAACAACACGCCCCAAGTCCGTCACTAAATAGATTATCGAATACAGTACACAGGTCTTGCTTCGCTTGTGCTTATCGCTCGACTGCCGATCTCTCCATTGGGCCATTGCTTTATACTGCACCGATACAATATGGCTGCCTGCCCGCGTAGATCGAATTTCTTAGAATCAGTTCGACACACCTGTGTAATGACTGCCATAAAAGAATATAATACACAATAGGCTATTTTTCTAATTACAAATTTTAAACAAAAAGTCAACAAAATAAGTCCAAATGCCGAAAAGGTAATAAACTGCAGGTGTGAATTAGTCTTTGTCGGTCGTAACAATATTATTAAGTGTGAATTTGTATATATATCTCTCTCTTTCTCTATGTATGTCTAGAACCTAATCTACACCACCTACATCGCCAGATTACGTTATATTATTCCTTAAGTTAGGTTGCCTCGAAGAGATTGTTTTAAGCGATAAGGCTTCTTATTATTTCTACCATGACAATATTGTAATTGTGCATTTTGGTATTTTTTTATTTGGTGAGCAATAAAGTGTTATCTATTCTATTCTATCCTATTTATGCAAACGACTCAACAATACATTGTCATTATAGAAACATTACTGCTCTCCAAACTTAACCCTTGTGAAATCCAATAAGATCGAATTTACAATTCACACGTCAGTTTTCAAGTGTCGTCGAAATTACGGCAACGGCATTTCCCACGGGTGGGACACGTGTGGGACGGGGCTGGGCTTGTCCTTAGCAAATATTGTCTTTGAGGACACCCCACTTGACTGCTCAAGGGTCCACAATTGATGTTCAATTGTGCGACACATTCTATTTGAGAGGTGTTTGTTGTTCTATGAATTGCTTTGTTGGAGTAACAAGCAGTTGAAGTTCGGAGTATTTGATAGAAAGAAGAGAAATATATCCAAATGCGATACACACAAAACAATAGAACACATACGTGAAGCAAAAACTTTGTACCCCTTTTTACGAACACTGCGCGGACGGAGGAGTATGAAATTTCGCACACTTGTAGTTTATATAGAGAAGGAGAGCTATTTTTTTTAATTATGCATAAAAAAACATTAAAAAAAACATTACACACACTACCATGTGTTTGTCACACACACACACGCAATATACTCTTTTGTTTATTGTTAAAGTAAAATTAATAGCCTTGGCGAAATCTGTGATTATAGAAGTATAGTCTTTGACAACAGAACCTTAATAATGTTCAAATTTATAATTTTAAATTAATTATTATGGTGGAATAATTAATTTAATTTATAAGTTTTTTATTGACCTCGGGCGACCACTAGTAACAATATAAGCACACCGGCCCAAGTGGGGGAAAATGGTTACTGACGTCTATGGCCATTAGCAACAACAGAAGTGCCGCCAATATGCTACTGGCCTCGAAGATGGAAACTGGAACCTGGCCACTGATGCCGGTTTACATGTAACACTACTTTCTTCTCGTTCATCATATCTTTATGTAGTGAGGAATATGCATGTTTTTATTATATTTTTAAATCAATATTTACATCGTTTAATCATAGTAACAAATAGAAAGACTACTGAAAATGACAATTTTTTTTAAATATTAAAAATCTCGAATAAATTTGAGCTATTTAAACGCCATGATTTTCGCGGATTTTTGATGACGTCATAGTTCATTGTCAGCGTGCGTTCTTCTTGTGGCTCACAGCGCTCAAAATGCTCCTTCAGCTGTTCCACATACCGACCACGGTTGTTATGGTCGCCGCGAAGTTACATGCATATACCCTATTATAATCGTTTTTGTGTTTGATTATTTTCAAACAATCAATTTTAATCAAAGTATTCGTACTTATTGTTGCCTTATATTTATTTCCTGAACCGTTCAAAAACGGCCTCTGGGGTTGAGAAGGCTAAGCCTTTGCCGGCCTACCTCACTGCATCAGAGAGGCTCCGGGTTCGATTCCTGGTATAGTAAATTTCGGAAACGTATTTTCTCCGTTATTTACTACGGTCTGTGTGTTTAGGATCGGCCCCAGAGTAGTCCGTTGTATATTACCCATAACACAAGCGTAACTCGCTTAATTTGGGGATATACAACATGTGTGTTTGTCTGCCGATTATTATTATAAAAACAAGTCGGTTATCGTGCAACGCGTCCATACCAGCATAAGTGAGTGATTATCGCATCTTACCCGATAAACGTTTTCCATGCTACCTACCACCACAATACAATATTTATTATAACAATAAAATACAAGTAAATCCCCCGACGTTTCCTCCCAACAATGCAAAGCATGAAGTGTTCTTACCCTCTAATGAGAGCCGGTCATTGTCGATGGACATCAAAACAAACATGGCGGCCACGTGGCCATTCAGAATACCGACAAATTGACGCACAAGAGCACGAATATGTCAATTATAATTAATAGGGAGAGAGATTATTTGGTTTTATGGTGAGAAGTTGAAGATCTAATATCAAAATTATTTACGACTAGCTGTGCCCGTGACTTCTTCTGCGTGGATTTTTTTCACGAAACCTTAATTTTAAAGTAGCCTAACTTACACCTGATAACAACAGATATCTGTCAATGGGAGTCGCGTCAAAATCGGTCCAGCCGTTTCAGAGATTAGCAGGAACATCCAGACAGTCAGAGAGAAATTTTAAAAATTGCAATTTCGCAATCTCCTGGTCCGAAATAACCCCCCTGATTTTTTTTCACATTTTTATTTTGACATTATAAACAGACACTTCAATATATTTATCTGTATATATCTACTAGTTGTGGCCTGCTCTTATTCATGCGAGACTGTATCTTTATATTCATATCTTATATCTTCTGAACTGTGTAGGTAAGACCTTCAAATTTTTCATGCTGTGTTCGCACCAAGAAGGCAAGTCAGCGACCTTATTATCTGTACTCTAGTTTTGTTTAAAAGTAAGCTGAGTTGGCCAGTTTGCGAATCAAATTAAAAAAAATCCAATTTATTAATCTTAATTACGAACTATGTTACATAGGTCGTACAAATAAAAATAGCACCTAATACTTAGCTTAAAATATGCCGGTTATGTTAAAAGGACAGGTCTATAAATCCACCATTAGACCTATATTTTTGTATAGTAGTGGCCTGTACTTTAGAGAAATAAGAACTGCGTGTCACGGAGATGATTTTTTGAATATGCTGCACCAGTGTTATGAGTAACGCGGAAAGACTTGATTAGGAACTCCCGCATCCATTTGGTCGAAATATCAACAAAACGGACGAAACGCTATGCTTTCACTGTTATCATATGTACCTGTCTGTCGTCTGCTTTTCCTGAATCATGCAATCTAAGTGTCTTCAATTCTCGCGGGAACAGGTTACATCTTCTAGGTAAGCGTGCTCCACCTTAGACTGCATTTCGACCTGACATCGGGCGCAATGTCGGTCCAACGCGAGCCTATTCAAGATAATGTTACGAGTTGCAGGAGTCGAATTAAAATGCCGTTGGAATTATTATAGAGTTTATTAGACGTATACAAACACGTATAACACAGGTACAAATATAACTGAACACAACCAGTCCAAACGTAATGCACAACTCAATAACCCGCGCAATATCCGTCACTAAATAGATTACCGAATGTACACGAGTCTTGCTCCGCTTGTAGTTATCGCTCGAGTACCGATCTCTCCATTGGGCAATTGCTTTATACTGCACAAATACAATATGTCTGCCTGACCGCGTGGACCGAATTTCTTAGAATCAGTCCAACACACCTGGCTAACGACTGCCATAAAAGATTACAATACACAATGGGCTGTTTTCTAATCACAAATTTTAAACACATACAGCACGAATACCAAAGAAGTTCAAATGCCGAAAGGTAATAAAGTATGTTTTTACAGTATGCAGATATGAATTCACTTTTGTCGGCGTGTAGGTCGTAACAATAAAAAAAAATCCGTAACTGTCTTCATATCTGTGACACAACAGACAAATTGCAAGAGAATTGTATACGCTGGTATAGCCACGTTTTCCGAAAAATGGCTAGTTATGTAGGGAACCAATTTTTGATCATGTCGTCTCCGGCAGATCCCAGTAGAAGGGGAAGGCTCAAGAAATGCTGGATGGACGTTATGAAGGATGACATGGCAATAGCCTCAAAAGAAAGGATGCTGAAGATCGCGCAAAGCGAAGAAGAAAAAGTAGTAAAACGGACCTGAGGCTTCAAAGCGAGCGCTCCGAATACAACGAGGATTTAACGTCTTTATTTCAGAAAATGTTTAAATATTTTTAAACGGTTAAATCATGCCAATGTTGTGAAATTATTCATAGAATAGAATAGAATAGATATACTTTATTGCATAACATTAAGAAACAATTCAAGAAGTTTAAGTTCAGAAGACAATAGGCGGTCTTATCACTAAAAGCAATTTCTTCCAGGCAACCTTAGGATGGAATAGAAAAAATTGTGTAACATGTGGGTTTTGCAATATCTCTCTCTCTCTCTCTCTCTATATATATATATATATATATATATATATATATATATATATATATATATAGTAAAAACAATTTCGCTTTCCCTTACAAACTATTCCTACCTGTTAAACATTTGATGTTCATCCCGTCATTTAGAAATCAATGAAATTTAAAAGTCGTTCAGAAATCAAATTAAATTGAAGAGTAAAGTTTTTTTTCATTTTTTTGGTTTTGAATGTCAAATTGATGTTCGTACCGTCGCGTCGTTCAAAAATCGACGTTTTTTATTTATTGATTCTGAGGCGGTACGCAGTTTGCCGGGTCAGCTAGTAACTGGAATAAAAAAGTATATACATAAAATTTTGAAATGGCAAGTATAATAGACATAGAATTAAGACAAAAATATACATATAAATAATAATAATAATCATGGTAATATTATTATTTATTTTCTTTAAATCAATAGTTGTATTATTTTATAGCCTATACAAATAAATATTAATTAAAAATCTAAAATATCCTATAAATAAACCTAACTTAAAAATATATATACAATAGTAAAAAAAAAAACTAATATTAAAATAAAACCAATGGTATTAAAGCCAATGGTAATATTGTATAGTATTACGTAAATATGGGAGAGTTAAAGATATGATAATTGACTTTAGATCTATTATTTTTACAAGCTTTATGGTGCTCTGTTGTTCGTGCCTACCCCGCAAGGGAACTGGCGTGAAGTTATGTATGTATGTATTTTTACAAGCTTTTATTTAACTTGAAATGGATGTACCTATGTATGTATCTAAGTTCGGGTGGAATCTTGCAAGTTAAATTTGACCAACTTCCCGGTTTCCGATTGAGCTGAAATTTTGCACACATATGTATATCGCGTGACAATGCAATAATATGTACCATGGAGCTGATCTGTTGATGGAGTCGGAAGGTGGCCATAGGAACTCCTGTACTAAGCAAGATAGACTCGTCGTGTTTGGGCTTGTTTTACTTGTCTTGGCTAGCACTCTGCTGCTACATGATATCCAGGATCTCAAAAACTTATATTTAAAAACCTTTTTAAAAAAGCTTATAATTTATATGTGGAACCAATACATTGAAACAATAAAAAAATCAAATACCGCCAATTCCCACGTACAAATCGACTTAACCCTCCAACTGCGCTAATTTACAAACATTAGCGTTTTATTTTGTTAAACGCGATCGCACGCGACCGCCGCGGGCGTTTTTATACAAAAAATATTCACAATAACAAATTTAGATGTGTAATGAATAAAACATTATGATTTTTTTATGTAAGGGCTTACAATATTTAGGGTTAAGTTTTACAGAATTTCGTTCAATTAAACATATTTGGAATTTGATTTGGCTTGAATAGTGGATTAATGCCCATTCTACAAGCTTTTATTTAACTTGCAATAGATGTATGGATGGTGGAATCTTGCAAGTTAAATTTGACCAACTTCCCGGTTTCCGATTGAGCTGAAATTTTGCAAGTATATGTATATCGCGTGACAATGCAATAATATGGTAGCTGATCTGATGATGGAGTCGGAAAGTAGCCTTAGGAACTCCTGTACTAAACAAGATAGACCTGTCGTGTTTGGGCTCGTTTTACTTGTCTTAGCTAGCACTCTGCTGCTACATAATACCCAGGATCTCAAAAGCTTGTAGTTAAAAAGTTTATTCAACAATCAGTCCTAATAATTGGTGATTAGTTTTTAATAATTTTATAAACACTTTTTTTTAACTCGTGGTAACGTAATGGCTTGCGCACGCGTCCAAAAACTCAAAGGGCGTGGGTTTGATCCTGGCCGGAACGCATGCACCACTTAGTCAGTTTTCTGATCTAATGTGCATATTGTTACAATTACCACATACTAACAACGGTGAAGGAAAACATCGTGATGCAACCTGTGCATCGAGATAATCGATGTGTCAAACCTGCCAAGCCGCCTTGGATAAGCGTGGCGGATATATTTTCCGTTCCCCCTATAATGGGAGGCCCGAGCCCAGCAGTGGGATATTTATGGGCTGATATTATGTTATTATATATATAATTTCTTTTTAATTGTACATGGAAATTACATGTATTTCTGAAATAAAATTAATTATTACTATTAAAACATAAGGAACCTAAAAAAATTTAGGTGACAAACAATAATGTTATTGAATATTAAACTAAAGTTAAACAATTTATTTTGTGAAGTAAGCATGTTGTAATACTAAATATAATTTTATCCACATATAAATTAGGATCAACATTATTATTAAAAAATTAAAATGTTAAAACATTAATCTCGATTAAGATAAAAAATGGTAAACTTGATAATGTTTTTTATAACTTCGTATAACTTTGTATAACTTCGTGAATTTAATTATAGTTTTTAAATGAAATCATTATCGTCATAAAGGTTAATTTGCTCGTCATTATACAAGAGCTTTCCACAATCTCGTGGAAATGTGAAAGTAACATAAATTTAGTTATCTTGTGTTCTCGCGAGAAGGTAGTGTCCTTAGAATGAAAAAAAAAACTATAGAAATGAAGTTGTTTGTACTTGTAATATAGTGCCTTTAATCTACACAAGTTTTTGTGCATACATTAGATTAATATACAGTTTTTTTTATTGAAATATAAGTTGTTACATCACGTACGTGGACTACTTTAACTTGCTAAATTATGCAGCGATAGGTTAATCCACGTACGTGACGAAGCATACGTCTTACATAAAAATGTGAAATGTTTAAAATGAATCTACTGAACCCTTTATTCAACAAAACAAACAGACCTCTCAAAACCAGACAATATTTGTATATTTTGTGTTCTCAAATTGTTATTCTATCAGTCATGGGAGAATGTATCATGTGGGATGCCACCTCGGGCGATACACGATTACGTATGCGGAAATAATACGTTGTATCTGTATCTCATACAAAAAGATCATTTTTTTAAATGCTGGAGAGCAGTAGACATACTTAAGAGCCCCTGATGGAAAGTGGCTACCATCACTTATGGATATTTGCTACACCAGAAGTGTTGCCAGTGTGCTGCCAGCTTCGAGTCGGAGACTGGAATCTAACTATTGGGTGTTATAGTGGCATACTCTAGACCGGGGGTGGTAGGCATCCAGAGGGGCAGATGCACTACCACCAGACTGTGGCTTGTTGTGCCGCCTCTTAAGAAGAAATAAGTATTCTATCACCGTTCTTGAACATATTTATTTCATATTGTTATAACCTAGACGCCGACAAAAACAAATTTACACATGCATACCTGTAGAAACACATTTTATTAGCTTTCGGCATTTGGATTTCTTGTGTTTACTTATTTATTGACATGCATTTACTAATTATTCTAGAAAACAGTCCATTATTTTATTGTACTCGTTTATGACCGTTGCGGTCGACTCATTAGCCAGGTCTGTCGGATTTAAAGTACAAACTGATTCTAGGAAATTCAGTCCAAGCGGCTGGATGGACATATTGCATCTTTGCAGTATAAAGCAATGGCCTGATGGAGGGACGAGGCAGTCGAGCGATAACCACGAGCGAAGCAAGATGTGTGTACTACAATCGGGAAACTTTTAGTGACGGACTTTGCGCGTTTTATGGAATTACGACCTTCTGTATTACGTTTGGACTTGTTGTGTTCGGTTATATTTGTACCTGTGTCATACGTGTTTGTATAGTTGTAATAAATTCTATAGTAATTCTAACGGCATTTTAATTCGAATCTTTTTTTTATTGCAGGAGATCAGCAGGCAGGCAGACGGCCCACTCGATGGAAAGCGGTTACCATTGCCTATGGACATTTGCAACACCAAAGGTGCTACAAATGCGCTGCTTCTCTCTTAAGGGAAACTGGAATCTGGTCACTAATGCCAGAAGACAACTCAAGGTTGTTATGGCGATATACTTTAGACCAGGGGTGGTCGCCATCCAGTCGGGCGAATGCCCTACCATCTGGCTGTGGGTTGTTAAGTCTCCTCTTACGACAGGCCGCCCGGCCGCAGGAAATTGTATTCTTCCTCCGTTCCTGCACGGAGTCTCGCGACTCGTAACAATTTTATATTAATCAACATGCTGTTTTACAACAACATACTTTCACACTAGTTTCCTATGATAGACAGATATAAATTTTAATTTGCTACTAGCTCGACTATAATTTTCGCTACATCTACTTTCAATATTAATGTCATGTTATAAATGTTAAGATGGTTTACGCATGTAGAGAGAATGAATGAAAGCAGAATCATAAAACAAGTATATGACAGCAATGTGACGGGTTAGAGCCGGTGCTGATAGACCGCGACGTACTCACCAAGATCAAATTGAATATATTGTGAAGGAAGATAATTTTCATCCGTGCAGGAGCGGAGAAAAAATACAACTTCCTGCGGTCGAGCGGCCAGTGGTAAGAGGCGACAAAGCAACCCGCAGCCAGGTCGTAGGGTAGAATAGGCCCCTTCTGGATGGCTAACCATCCCTGGTCTGGAGTATGCCAGAGCAGCAGTGCGTTTGTAGCACCTTTGATGTTGCAAATGGCCATAGACGACGGTAAGCGCATTCCATTAGGTGGGCCGTCTGCCTGTTTGCTGAACTCATACAATAAAAAACGGCAAAAAGCATACATGCATAACTTCACGCCAGTTCCCTTGCGGGGTAGGCACGACCAACAGACCGCCATTCAGGCTTATTCTTACACACCTCACTTGCTTCTTTGACATTCATAACTCTTGTCATGCACGCTCGTCTGTTCTTAAGGCTCCTGACATCACCTTCTGCTAGTACACGATCAATTTGATCATGGAAGGTGTGTCGTGGCCTTCCACGACTTCTGCATCCATCCACTTTTGCATTGTATATCTGTTTAGTCATTCTTTCATCATGCATTCTTTCGACATGCCCGAACCACCGGAGAATTCCTTGCCTTACCTTCACCCCGACACTCTTTCAGACCAACTCTCTTTCTTACTTCGTTATTACGAACGCGGTCCGCGAGAATCACTCCTCAGATTTTGCGCAGTGCTCGCATCTCAACCGCGTTTAAAAGCAAAAAGCACTTTAAATATATTCCATTATGTGGACCATCTGCAAGATTGACAGCTTCGCAATAAATAAAAAACTATTTCTATTAATGACGGTTTCTATGTCTTAATATATATTCACCTGCCTTACAATCGGTTGAATTTTGACATTACTTGTCCATACAAGTCAAGTAAGCTCCATAGCTTATGTCAAATTTTAACTCCCAGTAAGGCAAATGAACGGTTAATAAGATATAAAAACCGGCCATTAAAGAACTAATAAATAGGGGCTAATATAAAAAAGTACCTAAAATAAAGACATGGGTAAATTAACTTATAATAAAATTAATGTACTACAATGAATAAACCAGTCGCGTGTAGCGCCGTAGCGCACGTAGCGCACGTAGCGGGATGCCGATTATTGACACAGTAAACTGCAATTACAGTGTGTACGCCCCGAGGTTATTTGCGGGATTTCACATACAAATGTATTGAAGCATATTTGATTGAAGGTTTGAAACAGTATTGTTGGTTTGTTGGGCGTTTTTGAACGAACTAAGCTGATTATTGGTGTTCATTTTGTCATCGATAATAAATATGTTAAGTTGAGTGAATCTAAAAATACATTTCACTTCTTTGCTTCAATATTGTGTTACCTCAATAATTGAAACTATAGAGAGATTTTTTAACACTTATAAAATAATTGTATCGAAACGAATAACCTGGTATCTTTTGAAGTATATTGTACATTGACTGAATAAAGTTATACTTATTGAAGGTCAAAAACTCCTTTCTAAAATATCAATTTTCAAAATAACACATTATTGATACAAGGAGGCAATTGGTTCTTATTCTAATGTTATCTTATAGTTTTGTTTATCAGTGATGTCTAATAACAGAATATGTTTTGCATACATCTATTTTTGACAACAATTAGATAGCAGTACCAACTGCTGTTAATCCAATTTGCATCTCTAATTTCAATATCCGTAAATCGAAAGTTTACGGATATTGAAATAACGAAGCTGCTTCGCTCGTGTAGTTAAAATTAGTCATAATTTCAATAGTCTAAATAGGTTAAAAGTTAGCCCCTTTTTCACCTCCTTAGAGGTTGAATTTTCAAAAACACTGATACATATTTATAACCAGAAGTAGGTGTTCAATATTTCTTGTTTCCTATTTTGAAAAATTGATGGGTTTTTAAACAAAATTTTGTCCCCTTTTTATCCCATTTCATTAGGGATTGAATGTTCAAAATTAATTTCTTTAATACTCACTTACAGTATACAAAAGACTCGCATGCAAATTTTGACGATCCTAGGACCAGTAGTTTGGATACGTGTTCATATGTCATAAATGACAAGTAAGACTGTTTAATGTCTGTCTAATTGTCTTTTTTAAATATATATATATAAATGTACCATGTTACTTATAATATGAGTGAAAATAATTATTCATCAATACTAGTATTATAAAAAAATATACATTGATAGAAGTTAAGTCCTTCAAGTGATTGATTGATGAGTCAAATCTAAATTACAAAAATATTTTTGTCGGGATATTTCAGTTCAAATTTTCGTTCGATTTAAAAATGACAAAGACGAGCGGTCACTGTGCAGAACAATGACGCTAGGGAGCTGCGTGAGTGAGCGCGGGCGGGTCACGTGACCGGCACGTGGCCAAATACGACGGCTGAAGAAGAATTGATGTGCTGGACTGTTTTGTACTATGGTGTGGAGTGGTAGAAATTATATATTTAGTTAATTAAATGTAATTTTTTTTAAATCGAATACACTGCAAGAAAACTTTACTTATTTGCATTGTATTCTACTCATAGTCCCTCAAGACTGTAAGTAGAATACTGAGCCTAGATCACCGTCTTCTATTTCCTCGTTGGATCGCCATACTGATCCGTTGGCCGAGGTAAGCACCAGCCCTCTGATCATCCGAAGAGTAAACCGGGAGATTCGGTGACCTAAACTCAATAGAAGTGATTTTATTGAGTTTTTATTGATTGTATTGTAATTTAATTAAATTTTTTTCAATAGTATATACTAGAATAATAATCAAGCAAAATTTAACATCTTTATATTTCAAAAATGTAATTAAATAAAAGTATATTTAATTTGAAAAAGTGAAGACTGATGTGAATACAAGGATACATATATACGACGTCTTCATAGCAGCCAGTATTTAAAACGTGTACTCGAAAGGAAGAATATTTCTAAAAACAATATAAATGTCAAAATCATAAGGAAATGTAGACTCATAAAGTAAGATTTTGATGAAAGCAGGGTGATCCCATATTATCATAATGCCAATATAATCAGTCCAAAAACTGTATGACGGACGGACGCACTGAGTAAAAAAATAAAACAAGAGTTGCTTAAGGTACATATGCGCAAAACTTAAATAAGTCCTTGAAGTTTGTACACGTCAATGCGCAGAACACGCTTATAAGGTTTACGATATGAGGACGTACGGAGCTGAGAGGAGTGTTGCTTTCTCATTCAGCCTCTATTAGGATTCGCATGCCATCTCTTTTGCACTATACACGGTCAGGTGTAATAAACATTTGACAACAAACTCACGTAGCTTACTTCTCTCCAGGTGCATATAAGGTTTATTAGTACTGTATTTTTTATTGTTCTAAAGAAACACACATGTTTACATAATAACAAACAGTTCGTTCAAAACCTTTAAAGATAATCTGGCCAAACAAATTCCTACTTTGGTTATAAATAGCGAAGACCCAAACAACTTGTATAATATTTTTTTCGATGTTATACAATCTGAATTTTAAAACACATTTAAAATTAAAACAATTAATAGAAGCAATAAACTCAAGTTTAGTGAATGGGTACGAAAGGTATATAAATATATATAAAAACCGAATAAAATTGTATGAATTATACAGTCAAAAACAATATAATCAAAATTCAGACTTTCTTGACTATGTAAAAAAGTGGTCTAAGACTTTTAAAAAAGTGTGGTTTGCTGCTAAATCTTTGTATTATTAAAAAAAATCTCCAGGGGAATTTATTTTGTATAAAAATTTTGAATTTGAATTAAAAATAAATACAAGAGCAAAGCAACTCCATCCAAGTCGTTGTTCTATATTGAAATCTTCTATTTACTAACGTTTGATTCGGACCGGATCTCATCAAAGCCATCGTAAAACACTACCCCGTATGTATAGTTGTTTTTATACAATCTACACGCACGCACTTTTTCACTCATTTAGCCATGGTGTTGTTGCCTTCATTCGATTTGATTTGCGAGTGACACATTTTTCGGTGTGATGTTTTTGTTGTTGTATGTTGTTGTTGTCATTTTTTGTTATGATATTGTCGTGTTGTCTATTTTCGTTGGTGTCGGAGCGTGTCGTAGTTTTGATTGTCTATCAAATTTACATTATAATAATTTGACAGGACTCTCTGATGATCGTGAGATTCTTTCTCTTTGATTTTCGTGGCATTGTGTTTATGTGAGTATTGATTATTTATTTACTACGAGATAGACGAAATTCGGAACTATATGCTCATATATTGAAAAAGATATAATAAACCTATATCAAATATCGTATTTTTACAGATATAGTATAAGAGTATATCTTTGTATAGTCATGAAAAAAATATTAATCTCTACAAAATTCTTAACGATATAATATTGTTACGAGTTTAGTGGGACTCGAATTAAAATTCCGTTAGAGTTACTATAGAGTTTATTAGAACTATACAAACACGTATAACATAGGTATAAATATAACCGAACACAACAAATCCAAACGTAATGCAGAAGGTCGTAATTCAATGAAACGCGCAAAGTCCGTCACTATTAGATTCCCGAATATACACACGTCACGCCCGTATCGTAGTCGTAGCTTGACTGCCTCCTTTATCCAAACACAAATGCAAAAGAAACCACAACACCTGGCTAATGATGCTAACGAGCAAGTACAATAGGACAATAGGCTATTCTCAACAATAATTTGAAACGTATGCCAATAAATAAGTAAACAAAAGAAGACGATCATAAAAGGATTACAACTAGTTCAAATGCCGACAGGTAATAAAATGTGATTTTACAGATTTTTACGTGAAATTTATGTCCTTGTCGGCGCCTAGATTGTAACAATATGTTTTTACCTTGTTTTTTGAAAATTGTATAACGTATTTTAAATTAATTCATCTATTTTTATTTTATTTTAAAAATATATTTAAAATTGATCTAAAGGATAACCAAAGTTTCCTTGTTATGGAGCTTAAGACGAAATTCATAATTCACTCATTACTTTAATACTAATTCATGGTAAATTATTAAATACGAAAGCAAAATAGTTCATGCGTAGGTATTTAAACTTCATTGCATAATTATTTGACATGAACAATATATATTTTAAACTAAGTCCTCTGTTTTCAATTCTGATTTTCAAAATAATATTTTAGCTCTTAAAGTCTTTACCCTGCCTGTATAAATACACTAATTTCTCGAACTCTACTAACTAACTACTTTATTCACCCGATCTCACCCGATTGTTCATCTCCGTTCATCTAAATTCATTAAACTTAGCACGCTTGGACTGTTTTAAACTTGCCCTCCGCACGATCCAATAATTACATACGTTTTAACCGATACTCACCCTCTCTGTTTGAACATGGGTCTATTTCAATCGACATAATGGGAACATACCTTTTTGGCTACAAATTGAATTATACCCTATATCTTTGTATACAGAGTTGAAATTTGAATATTGTTATAACTTATATTAAGGGTGATTTGTATTAAAAATATTGATATTCTTTTGTGAATAAATTGCGTGATGTATCTCTTTTGTTGATTTGGAAAATTAACTTTATGAGTATTGTAATAAAGATCATTTTTGAATGACAGTTTAAGTTTATTAAGGGTGTGTGTCGTATACAGAAATAATTGAATTTTCGCTACTTTATTGGTAACTTTATTTGTAGTATTGTCGCCACCACTTAAAAGGCCACATGTCGCCTAAAGGGCTTTTGGTGTCATTGTTCTAGTCACTAACTTGTGTGAAGGGTTGAAATTTTGTTCATTGATTAAATAACGAGATAATTCATGCAAAGAAAGATTCATGTGTTGATTTATAAGCGAAATTTGCAAGATTTATTTAACTTTTTCATAAAATTGTTAATTATTCTGTGTGTTAGCTTGTTTGACGTCCTTTGTGGTTGAATGGGCTAAGCCTTTGATGACTTACCTCATTGCAACACAGAGGTTCGGGGTTCGATTCCTGGAACGGTAAATTTGGAAAACAAATTTTCTTCGTTATTTATCCCAGTCACCTAGACCATGTCTAGGTGACTGGGATCGGAACATAAGCGTAACTTGCTTAATTTGGGGATATATAATGTGTGCGGAAATCGTGGAAGGCCACGACACACCTTCCATGATCAAATTGATCGTGTACTAGCAGAAGGTGATGTCAGGAGCCTTAAGAACAGACGAGCGTGCATGACAAGAGTTATGAATGTCAAAGAAGCAAGTGAGGTATGTAAGAATAAGCCTAAATGGCGCCCTGTTGTTCGTACCTACTCCGTAAGGGAACTGGCGTGAAGTTATGTAGGTATGTATGTACAATGTGTGTGATTGTCTGCCGATTATTGTTATTTTCCTATTAAAGGGTATGATTTAAGTAATTGTTATTAGGGTTCAGACACCTAAAACCATTATTACATAACACTCATTAAAGGACTTTTTACAAAGAGTGAGCTGAGCCTAGCTATAAATTTAAACTTTTTGCCTTATTGCACCAATTTTAGATATACGAAACGGTCCGAAAATTAGCGTAATGTTATAACCGTTTAAAGGTAAAAATAAAACCTTAGGGTCTCACTCTGACGCCCGTGTGTCATTGGGAACTATCTCAAGAACTATTATGGCTAGATATGAAATTTGGACGCAATATAAAGAAGTCTTCTGTAGAAAAAAAAACATCTATTTATTTTCGTGAGCAATGAAAGCAAAGAATGACTAAACAGATATACAATGCAAAAGTGGATGGATGCAGAAGTCGTGGAACGCCACGATATACCTTCCATGATCAAATTGATCGTGTACTAGCAGAAGGTGAGGTCAGGAGCCTTAAGAATAGACGAGCGTGCATGACAAGAGTTATGAATGTTAAAGAAGCAAGTGAGGTGTGTAAGAATAAGCCTAAATGGCGCTCTGTTGTTCGTGCCTACCCCGCACAGAAACTGGCGTGAAGTTATGTATGTATGTATGTATTTTCGTGAGCTATGTTTTATTTATCTATCAATGAGAACATCGACGTAGGGTTGCCAGCTTATCAATTTCCTATCGGATTCACTTTGGTGAGTCTGCAGCTGAGCTCTTCGATCTGATCCGCCATCTCCCTTCCATCATCGGACAACCAGACGAACCGGCATGCGGCATCGATATATAGTGGATATTCCACCTATAAGAACGAATCACTTTGCATCTAGCTTCATCATACGCACCGCAAGAGAGTGGAACTCAATGCCGGAGTCTGTCTTTCCTGATACTTATAACCTGGGTGTCTATAGGTGTATAAAGGTCTGACTTGAAAAAAGAACACCTAATATTAAGTTAGTTGTATAAAGGCCCTGACTATGTTAGGGGTGAAGAGGGGTCTGAGGGGCCCTTATATTTAAAAAAAAACTTGGGTGTCATTAAGTGGCGTGTGAATAGAGGTACCTTCTAGGTAAGCGTGCTCCATGCTAGACCACATCCTCCAGATAGGGCGAGATCGTGGTCAAACACGAACCTGTACTACAAAAAAAAAAATCTCCGCAAATTTATATTTTCATAATCTGAAATTAATGTATGTAATGTTAACATTTTGTTTTTTACATCGCTGTTTATCTTATATTTCTTATACTAATATATAAAGCTGAACAGTTTGTTTGTTTAAACGCGCTAATCTCAGGAACTACTGGTCTGATTTGAAAAATTCTTTCAGTGTTAGATAGCCCATTTATCGAGGAAGGCTTTAGGCTATATATCATCATGCTAAGACCAATAGGAGTGGAGCAGCAATGAAAAATGTTTCAAAATAGAAGGGGGCTTTGAAAACAAATTCCACGCGGACACAGCTAGTCGCTGATACAATCGCTGTAAATTACAAACAACGTTCATTAATCGACTCTGAGAGTTAGGAGTAAACTTTTAATCGTAATATTTAACGAAAGTATAATTTACTATTAAAAAAGAAGAGAAAAACTCGTTTACAGGTTTTTAGATTTCCAAATATGTGGATTCACCAGGTTGCTGACTAGCTGGACATGTTGATAAATTTACCTTCCACTGTGCTCAAAACCAATCTCGGTGGAGGAGAGCAATTATTCGTTGCCACCAAAGTCACGATCCTCAGCAGTGAGGGAACTACTTAAAAGAAAGAAAGAGAATAGAGACAGAGAATATAGAACTCGAGGGTAGTTCGAGCAGCAGTAGTAATTCGCATAGAGTTATCTATACATATATTAAAATTGTAGAGGTCGAATTTGTGTACAATGAAAAAAAATGCTAAAAACCGAGTCAGAGGGATGTGATGTGAAATAGAACTAATTTAGATTTGTTTCTCTGTTTGTCTGTCTGTTTGTACCGGCTGATCTCCGAAACGACTGGACCGATTTAAATTAAATTTTGTATGGGGGTTGCTTATATCTCTGGTCAACATATAGAATACTTTTGATTCCGAAAAATTAAAGAGTTCCCGTGGGATAGTTAAAAAAACATTAATTACTGAAACAGCTTATTATACAACTTATGCACCTAATTAAGTATTGATATTGCCGGTATCATCATAATAAAACAATTTATACATTAAAAAACAATTAGGCTATATATCATCACGCTAAAAGACCTAGGACGGCCTGTTGTAAAAGGCGACTAAACAACCCACAGCCAGGTGGCAGGGTATTTGCTCGACTGGATGGCGACCACCCCTGGTCTAGAGTATGCCGCTATAACAACCTTGTGTTGTGTTCCGGCATTAGTGACCAGGTTCCAGTCTCCTTTAAGAGAGCAGCAGCGCATTTATAGCACCTTTGATGTTGCAAATGTCTATAGGCGATGGTAACCGCTCTCCATCAAGTGGGCCGTCTGCCTGTCTGCTGAACTCCTGCAATAAAAAAAAAAATAGGAGCGGAGCACCAATGAAGAATGTTTTTTTAAACTATTCCACGCGGACGACATCGCGGGCAGAAGCTAGTCTACTATAAACCGATTGAGAAAACTTCCCATAATTACCTGCAATCGTTTATTCCAAGTTGAATCCATAATGAATCTCCGTTATTCCGATCGTATAAAAGTTCAATCGTGTTTAATAGCTTTCAGCCTGAGGATGGTCACGGCATTTGTTTAATGGACATCGGGCAAACCGCGAAATGCCCGGACACGGAACAAAACTTAAAATAATTGGTCCGCAATACGCTTCGTCGAATGACACCCTAAACTTTAGTGAGAATTAAAGGTGTTGATACTTTACTTAGAATTATAATCGCCTATTTGCTTCAATAATGTGATAAGTCCGACAACTCATATTTCTATTTCATAATTAAAACCATCGTTTCCGATTATATTTAAAAAAAAACTTAATGTATTTTATAATAAATTATAAGTTGGCTGTAAAACTGTTATTCGTTTCAACATAACAATTTTTTAATCTCAAAAAAATAAAAAAAAATAATTTACAAGTTAACACGTTATTGAAGAAGGTGCCATTTATGCTCAATTTTAGAGCAAAGCTCAGGTAAACAGAACAACACACCGACTTACTTATGAAAAATTTGTGAATGTCGACGAAGTAAAAGATGTATGACCCGTTGCCGAAATAAGTATAGATTATATGAGAACCTGAAATTGAAAGGGTAATTACAATCAGCTGATTTTAATTACCTACCTACTTATTATATCATTTATGTAAGGAATACATAAATGTCTACTTTTGAGTTTATTATTTTTAAATTATTTAGATATTAACGAAAATAGAAACCTTTATACGAGTTGGTGTTCTGAATGAATCACATCACATTGACTAAGGTCAAAGAAAATGTAAGTGCAATCGTATTATGTTTTTAAAAATAGTGATGTAACAAGTAAATCCATTTGGGAATATTGTGGTTTTAATTATCTTTAGGGCTTCTTCTTCGTGAAAATTTAAGTTCTAACGTTTTATCAAAGAATTCTGGTCTAAAAATTGATGAAAACACTTTTGCAATTACAGATGTTATCATCTCAATTATAAAAAACAATGCTCAGTAATTATTTTGCCATGGGTTGTCTGAAAGAGATTCATTTTTAGCAAGAACGTAATTAGAATAGCACTACTCATTTCTAAGTTTTTCTGTGATCCTGTACAATAAAAAGTTATTTATCTATTTATAATAAAATTGACATTGTCACTATGACGCATTTTATCTTGTCACTTGCTTTAATATCAACTAATAAATATAAAGTATCAATACGGCGCAAACCAAGTAATACATCACGAAAGAGTTATACTACAAGCATTGGTGTCCGTATAAGTCATTAACTAATACAAATAAATTAGATTTACGGCAAAAAATGGCGAATGGGAGCCGCGGACAGTAATTCCCCTAGGACTTTGATGTAGTACGCTGTATATAATTAGTACAGGGTGTTTAGTTCTTTTTTATTTTTTTTTTATTGCAGGAGATCAGCAGACAGGCAGACGGCCCACTTAATGGAAAGCGGTTACCATCGCCTATGGACATTTGCAACAGCGAAGTTGCTACAAATGCGCTGCTGCTCTCTTAAGGGAAACTGGAACCTGGTCACTAATGCCGGAACACAACTCAAGGTTGTTATGGCGACATACTTTAGACCAGGGGTGGTAGCTGTCCAGTCGGGCAAATGCCCTACCACCTGGCTGTGGGTTGTTTTGTCGCCTCTTACGACAGGCCGCCCGGCCGCAGGATATAGTATTCTTTCTCCGTTCCTGCACGGATAAACCTTAGTTACCGAATATGAAATAATAGGGCCACATTTTGTTCGTAGATTGCAGTTAAAATATAGATTTAGATATATTTATACATTTGCAAGTTAGATGCATATGATGGAAGATTAATTGTTTTATGTAATGAAAGTTTCTGTAACAACATAAACTTTCATCGCGTAAAGCATTGGTGAACACACCAAAACAGAAATTAGGAAAATGCTGATGAATGAAAGTTATTAGCATCTAAGCTGAAAGTAGTTTTATTATTGCACTAGCTGTGCCCGTGACGTCGTCTGCGTGGAATAGTAAAAAAAAAATAAGTAAAAAACCCTCGATTTTGAAACATTCTTCATTGGTGCTCCGCTCCTATTGGTCTTAGCGTGATAATATATAGCCTTCCTCGATAAGTGGGCTAACTAACACTGAAATAATTTTTTAAATCAGACCAGTAGTTCCTGAGATTAGCGAGTTCAAGCAAACAAACAAACTCTTCGGCTTCATATATTAGTATAAGATGTAAAGTACATTTTAAATATTGTTAAACTCGCATACAACCTTTATCTCGCCATTCTTGGCGAAATAAATGAAAAGTAGAAATATATATATATATATATATATATATATATATATATATATATATATATATATATATATATATATATATATATATATATATATATATAAATTTTGACGTTTATTTCCCATATAGGGAATGTTTAAAAAAGTGTGCTCTAATTTCGCCTGAAAAAATCTGTAAGGAAAAATTTACTTAAAATATTACAATATTGTTGAATCGAAAAATTCGGTGTTTCCTTTAATTATTTGAAAGACTATACAGCAGCTTGGTATCTACCAGTTTTTCTCCATGGTCCTTCGAGCCGGATTTGGACCAGCGACCTATGGATGAATCCGTTCTTCTCCACATATTAGATTAGATTTTATATGTCGGGGGAATTTTTTAAGAGCAAAATGTGTTTAATGTTGAATTTTTACCGGTTAATCATCTCAAAAATTATACTAAAGATTATTTAACGTCATAAATAAAAACTTCATTTCGTTGGAATGAAGTACTTCAAAAATGGTACAATAGTAGTGTAAAATTCTAGCCAAAAACCCGATCCAACGGTAAATATTCGTTACCATTTATCTATACATATTTTTTTTATTGCAGGAGTTCAGCAGATAGGCGTCTGCCTGACGGAAAGCGGTTACCATCGCTTACGGGCATTTGCAACCCCAAATGTGCTACAAATTCGCTGCTGTCTCTTAAGGGATACTGGAACCTGGTCACTAATGCCGGGACATAACTCAAGGCTGTTATGGCGGCATACTCTAGACTAGGGGTGCTAGCCATCCAGCCGAGCAAATGCCCTACCACGTGGCAAAACATACATTTCATATAATTTCATATTATTATCCGTGCAGGAACGGAGAAAGAATACAATTTCCTGCAGCCTGGCGGCCTGTCGTAAGAGGCGACTAAAAAACCCACAGCCAGGTGGTAGGGCATTTGTTCGACTGGATGGCTACCACCCCTGGTCTAAAGTATGTCGCCATAACAACCTTGAGTTGTGTTCCGGCATTAGTGACCAGGTTCCAGTCTCCTTTAAGAGAGCAACAGCGCATTTGTAGCACCTTTGGTGTTGCAAATGTCCATAGGCGATGGTAACCGCTTTCCATCAAGTGGGTCGTCTGCCTGTCTGCTGAACTCCTGCAATAAAAATAAAAAAATAACCCTGAAGTAAACAAAATCTGCGACTTTAATGAAAATAAACTAATTTAATACGAGAAACACATGCGAACAATATGAACAAACGAACGTATTTTGAGTGGCATTTAATTACGTGGAAACTTCTAGAAACATCCGTCTAGTTTTGTTTCATGTTGAAACTGGATGAGTTTCAAAACGTTGGTTGAAATGTGCTATGCTGTGAATGGGAAATTTAATACGCGGAAAATGTTACACATTTCTGTGTGTTTCACTATATGTAAGAATAAATTAATTGTTATAAGGATTCCTAAGTGATATAATATACAATTTAATAATAATAATCTGTGACATGAAATTTTAACGAAGATACGTAACTAACTAACTCCGTTGTGTCTCCCGTTTGTTTTTTATTTGCTTCAGTGTCTGTCTGTGTATGTCACTTGAATGGCCCTAGCGGAAGATCAGCGCTGGTTAACTTAACCAGCAATATGCGGAGCTAGGACCAATTTAGAGCTACACTTGCTTGGTTTTTTTTTAATGCATGTTACATTGTACATTTATTTATTTATGTTGTGTATTGTATTCTCATTTCTGCTGTACTTCTAAATAAATGTTTTTTCTTTCTTTCTTTCGTTGGCTCAGCGACCCAAAGTGAGTCTTGGCCTCCGAAATGAGAGCACGCCACTTTCCTCTGTCCTGCGCAGTGTCTTACCAGTTGTGGGTTTGTAGTGCGGTCAGGTCAGCTTCCACTCTGTCTTTCCAGCGATACTTGGGACGACCAACTGGTCGCCCCAAGTATGTTTTCTTCACTCCCCGAACCGAGCCAGCGGAGATGGTGAGATTTTATCTCCTCAATTATGTTGGGCTCGGCCATGAGGACTTCTATTTCGGAGTTGGTTTGGACCCTACAGCTGCCATCTCTTTTTATTAATAAAATGAGATAAAAACAATAAAAACGAAGGTAATATGTCATTAAATCTTGAAGTTTTCTTACTATTATATAGTTTAATAAAAAATAATCGTATAGCATAACATATTGACGTTATTTAATATGAAGAAAAATTTATTTTCACTGAATCATAAAAGAATATTTTTTATGGCACGAGTTCAACAGAGATGCAGACGGCCCACCTGATAGAAAGCGGTTACCATAGCCTATGGACATTTGCAACACCAAAGGAGCTACAAATGCACTGCTGCTCTCTTAAGGGAGTCTGGAACCTGGCCACTAATACCGGATACAACGGAAGTTGTTATAGTGGCATACTTTAGACAAGGTGTGGTAGCCATCCAGATGGGTAAGCACCCTATCACTTGGCTGTGGATTGTTTTGTCGCCTCTAACGACAGGCCGCCCGGCCTCAAAAAATTGTGTTCTTTTGCGGTTCCTGCACGGATAAAATGTGAAATAAATATAACTCTACATATACTATTGGAACGAAGTTCCTTATCGCGCGTTGTGAAAGGGGGCTAGACGGAAAATTTCTTACGAAAAGTTGTCACGACACTTTTTGCTATAGTAAGCTGTGCGGCGTCGCATGTTTCTCTGTCTGTCTGTCTGTCTCTCTCTCTCAATTCCAATTACAATTCCTTCACTAATTAATCGAAAGGAACTTCGTTCCATCCGGGTGTCCCTTGACACCTCTCAAGTTTTATAATACTTTGTTTGTTTTTGAAATGTATGTAGCCTAATGTCACAATCTTGCTTTATTGTTTACCATATAAGACGTAAAAAGTTTCCTTCGTAATTTTAGTGGGTACTTATAAAAATTAGGTAAACTTGAATATTATGATGGAACATACTGTATTGCACCCGTAAACTGCACAGACCTAACCTTTTCCGCAATCTAATTACTTTAAGTGCTTTTCTCTCTGCGATTATACTATAAACATCAAGACTGTGGCATAATTCATGCGAAGAAGCGTTTTTTGTCTTTAGCATTTTTTGGTGTATCATATAAAGGCCTTCAAGTAGGGTTTTGAATTACTTTAGAAATAGTACAACTGTTCGTGACATTTATTTGTGCCCTAGTGAAAAATTTCTTAGAATGCACTTGCTAGGTTTTGAAATTGCATAGCTGGAATTGCTAGTTTTAACGTCTTGTTACTCGCAAAGAATAGTATAATAGGTAACTGTTAAGGAAATATGTCCATACATTATATAGTGGATGGATGCAGAAGTCGTGGAAGGCCACGACACACCTTCCATGATCAAATTGATCGTGTACTAGCAGAAGGTGATGTCAGGAGCCTTAAGAACAGACGAGCGTGCATGACAAGAGTTATGAATGTCAAAGAAGCAAGTGAGGTGTGTAAGAATAAGTCTAAATGGCGCTCTGTTGTTCGTGCCTACCCCGCAAGGGAACTGGCGTGAAATTATGTATGTATTATATAGTGTGCAGAAAAATGTGAATGCCATGTCAAATATAACTTGAATCTCCCGCTTTAAAAATGTAGTAGTCCCCTCTTCTTCAAAAATTTTGAAGGATACTTCATACTTTGTAGCTTAGCTTAGTTATACTTAGCCTAGTGGAAGAAGAATCTTATCACTTTTTTTCGTAAAGCAGGGGGAATACTTTTCGTACACTACCAGGTTATTTGTAAGACCAAAGCGGCGAGAATCAGACCACGCGAAAACTGGAAATGTGAAATAACAAAATCGTCCACCGGGATGTGTGGAGACTCGACAAAGTAAAGTCGTTCCCCATCAGCCATTATTCCACTAAACCTACCGGCTTCCCATGTGCCCGCGCGGAAGATCATGAGACTTAGAACGTAGTTACGCCCAGGCTGATCCTGCGCATCAAGGCCTGAGAGTGCCCCGGGAAGCAGAGCAAACTCACATCGTCAACAGGAGTTTAGTTTCACCGCATCCCCAGATGCTGGAGGACCCCGTGGAATCTTATCACTTGTACCAAGTATCAAACCCGTCGTATCGCTGATGCGTTCTATGGAGGTCATATAATTTGCACCCGAGCGTCGACTGGACCGAGGTCAGTACTTAATTCTGGTCATTATTTCAATCCATCATAGTCAGACTTCGATTCTATATTAATTCATTTTAGTTGAACGTATTTGTTATGTTACTCTTGTTTCGATTGTTACGGTAAATATTATCTAGAGTTTGCACTCTCTTCAAAAATGAAGATTTATTTAAAATTATCAGCTTTGTTAAGTAAGTTTCTCTCCGTGCAGGAATTCCTGCGGCTGGGCGGCCTGTCGTAAGAGGCGACAAAACAACTTACATTCAGGTAGTAGGGGCATTTGCGCGACTAGATGGTTATACCTCCTCTGGTCTAGAGTATGCCGCCATAACAACTTTGAGTTGTGTTCCGGAATCAGTGGCCACGTTCCAGTTTCTCTTTCAAGGCCGGCAGGACTTCATTGTTAATAGCCATTAATTACTATTTCACGTAACACGTTCAGTGACGAGCTTAAAAGTATGTAGGCTATCAACTGTAATAAAAGGTAAGTGTGTGTAGTATCATAAAATGAAAAGTCACTATTAATATAAACAGTTCGTAAAATAAAATTATACACTGTCATTATAAAACGTAATTAAATGAAGACCGCAATATCGCGTGACGATGGGATACCTATGCTATTATGAACAAATTGCGAATGATATACACTTAACTAACCATTATGATTCATTCATTATCATGAGTTGTTTACTGAGCTTCTTAAAGATTTTTAATTATTAGAAAATTTATTTAAACTCATAGACGGTGATCTAGGCTCAGTATTTATGGGTAGAACACAATATAAATAAGTTAAGTTGTCTTTTATTGCATTCGATTATATGTAATTTTATATAAAAAAAATAGATATATACTCTAAACTCATAATAATTATATCTTTTCATAGCCGTATCTGACACATGTATAGTTATATGTTTATTATGTTTAAATAGTTGCATATTATCACCATATCTTGTATATGTATATAACTTATGTGTATATTTGTATATATAGTATAGTTATATATTTATTATTAAAATGTAAGTAATCGTCCAATAATTATGTATACCACCGTCGCCACTCCTAATCAGAATATTCTTGCCACGGGTTGTCTGGAAGAGATCGCTTTTTAGCGATAAGACCGCCCTTTGTACCCAACTAGACTAATACTAGTTCGTAAGTTTTTCTGTAATGGTGTACAATAAAGTGTTATCTATCTATCTATGTGTGTTTTGGTAGTAAATGTATAGTTATTACGATGTCCTGTTTCTTTTTTGAAAAGTTGACTAGTATGACTCGATTTGATTTAAGTATAGCATTTATAAGTATATAAAATTTATAACCTTAGCATTTTCATAATATTAAATTGAATTTGAATTGCGTGCATGACAAGAGCTATGAATGTCAAAGAAGCGAGTGAGGTGTGTAAGAACAAGCCTGAATGGCGCTCTGTTGTTCGTGCCTACCCCGCAAGGGAACTGGCGTGAAGCTATGTATGTATGTATGTAAATTTAATTTAAACATTAAATTACATTGTACAATCTGCTTTAAGGTTTTATTTCTTTTTATTATAATATATTTAATTAATTAATTTACAAATTAAATAAAATCTAATATATAAAATTCTCGTGTCACAGTTTTCGTTGCCATACTCCTCCGAAACGGCTTGACCGATTTTGATGAAATTTTTTGTGCTTATCCGGTATCTATGAGAATCGGCCAACATCTATTTTTCATCCCCCTAAATGTTAGGGGTAGTCCACCCCTAAATTTATTTTTTTATTTTTTAGACAAAATTTTTAATTTCTATTTTTTTATGATACAACATACAAAAATACATACAACCCTAAATTTTCACCCCTCTACGATCAACCCCTATTTTTTATTTGTTAATTATAAACTTTAATTTTTTGACAAGATTTTTAATCTCATTTTGTCATGACTTAGAATTTAAAAAAATATATTACTCTTTTAGATTTACAATTAGAACGGGTAGGTGGCGCTGAGATCGTGTTCTGGAATCCTCCTAATCACCTGGAGCGATTTTGGTGATTTTGTTTTTGTGTGTTTGAGTGGGTACCCGGATGGTTTAGATTCGCAATTAGAACCGGTACGTGGCTCTGGGATCGGGTTCTAGAATTTTATTTTTTAAAGGCAGGACAACGTCTGCCGGGGCCGCTAGTTAACACAAAAAATGCAAAATGTTTTCATGACAATTTTTGTTACTAGACCGGTATACTTGGGAAATTTTCCTGTTTTCTGGGATGAAAATTATGTTCATACTTGTTGTCGGAAGTGCAAAATTTGATTATCATCAGTTCGTTTTAAAGGTCGTGAAGAAGGTTCAGACAACATTTACATTCATATATTACTATGTATATCTAAGAAAAATATTGCAAGCCTTTCTAACCCAAATGATAACATAAGAGATACAAAGTAATTCGTTATTAAATTTCTAAAACCAGCACAAATTTTAATGTATAGAAACTTTATTATTTTAACAGCTATTTCATTAATGCACAAATTACATCAAAATCCACCCTTCTTTCATATAATGACGGTGTTCGCGTCCCACTTTAAATAATTACAGAAACAGTAGTTAATTTCAAAACAATCTATTTAATATATTAATGACACATCTCACCATAGCCTCTGTCATATTTACAAATTGTTTTATTTGCTACCTATTTTTCAAAACATAAGCCTTATCACAACGGCATAAAGGGCACATGCAATTTTCTAATCGAAAAATATAGTAATGCATATGTCATCCTGACATTTGTCACGTGATCAAATTTGATTAGTTAAAGTATTTTCGAGTTGCAATTATTGAATTAAAAACATATTTATACAAAGAGATGTGTGATGGGAGTAATTGTTTTATTGTTTTGAATTATTACGTTTTAAATTGTTTGATGAATGATAGATAAGGCGGAATGTTAATTCTGTTGATTTGATTTTAATTATGTGTGTAGCCATCAAAGGGCCTCATAGACTTATGATGCCGAATAGTAGAAATGTCAAAGAAGTTCTTACTCATACATGAAGTAAGAACAATACAACAATATTTTAACTACTAGCCAGATTATTTGAAATTACCCCCTTTGGAACAATTTAAAATATCTATATTTGCCAGGTGGTAGGGCATTTTCCCGACTGCATGGCTACCACCCCTGGTCTAGAGTATGCCGTCATAACAACCTTGAGTTGTGTTCCGCCATTAGTGACCAGGTTCCAGTCTCCCTTAAGAGAGCAGCAGCGCATTTATTTTTATTTTTATTGCAGGAGTTCAGCAGACAGGCAGACGGCCCACTTGATGGAAAACGGTTACCATCGCCTATGGACATTTGCAACACCAAAGGTGCTACAAATGCGCTGCTGCTCTCTTAAAGGAGACTGGAACCTGGCCACTAATGCCGGAACACAAGTCAAGGTTGTTACTGAGACATAGTTCAAACCAGGGGTGGTAGCCATCCAGTCGGGCAAATACCCTACCACTGGCTGTGGGTTGTTTTGTTGCCTCTTACGACAGGCCGCCCGGCCGCAGGAAATTGTATTCTTTCTCCGTTCCTGCACGGATAAAGTAGCACTTTTAGTGTTGCAAATGTCCATAGGCGATGGTAACCGCTTTCCATCAAGTGGGCCGTCTGCCTGTCTGCTGAACTCCTGCAATAAAAAAAATGTAGCACAGCATAACATCTTGCAAAAATTTCCGTGTTTAAAATAAAATAAACTGCTTTGACTTTAGGCAAGAATTTTTGTCGCAAACTTTAAGAGTGTTGTGTAGTTTTATTTTCAAGAAATGTCTAATATTTTATGGACTGTTCCTATGAACAATCAATAAGGTATAGCCCTCACTATTCATACATTTGCCTTACTATCGGTTGAAACTTAACATAAGCTCCATAGAATTATATCAAAAATTCGACCGATGTTAAGGCAAGTGAATAATAGTAAGATATAGGAGCCGGCCATTAGACAATCTACAAGTTACATAGCTTCTTCTGTACTTTTTCTCGGTTTTCTCTCGCACATAATATAAGGTCCAAAGAAAAACCTCCAAGTCAAACAATATTATTTGAACAAACCCTGAGCTCGTTAGGGGACAAAGATCACGGCAGTTACCCTGTTTGCTGAGCAAACCCAAGAACTGATAATATACGAATGTTTGAATTGCTTCGACAAGGCCTAATTGAGTTTGTTCTACGTGCCTCTAAAACTGAAATGCCCGAAAGAAAGAGTATTGTTGCGAACCGAGAATAATAATTTGCGAACACGTGTTTTATTACTCTTCAGAATTTAAATTATTTGTAATTCTTTTAATAATTGTCTTAATGGTTCACTGTCCCTTATTTACGTTAATCTTTTAAATGCGAAGGAACCAATATCTTCTATATATATAAAAGAAAGTCGAGTTAGTTACACTGTTTATAACTCAAGAACGGCTGTACCGATTTGACTGAACATTGGTGGGGAGGTAGCTAAGAACCAGGCGACGGACATAGGATACTTCTTATCCCGTTGGAACCGGTAAGTGGCGCTGAGATCGGGTTCTAGAATCCTCCTAATCACCTCGATCGATTTTGGTGATTTTGTTTGTGTGTTTGAGTGGGTTCCCGGATGGTTTAGATTCGCAATTAGAACCGGTAGGTGGCGCTGAGATCGAGTTCTAGAATCCTCCTAATCACCTGGACCGATTTTGGTGATTTTGTTTTTGTGTGTTTGAGTGGGTTCCCGGATGGTTTAGATTCGCAATTAGAACCGGTAGGTGGCGCTGAGATCGAGTTCTAGAATCCTCCTAATCACCTGGACCGATTTTGGTGATTTTGTTTTTGTGTGTTTGAGTGGGTTCCCGGATGGTTTAGATTCGCAATTAGATCCGGTAGGTGGCTCTGGGATCGGGTCCTAGATTTTTATTTTTTCAGAGCAGGGCAACATCTGCCGGGGCCGCTAGTTTACAATAAATTACCAAATGAAGCAAAGGAGTCAGTGCCGTAAATAGGGCGGTACCATCGGTGCCCAGGCATAGGGCGTAGACTATTATTTTTTCGGCTTGCTCGTGATAAGTTCCCGTTGCGCCCCTAGTGCTCGATTCCAACACATACGTACCTACATGCCAGCATCATTAAAACGTCTGCTAAATTTGCCAGGTGGTAGGGTATTTGCCCGACTGGATGGCGATTAACCCTGATCTAGAGTATGTCGCCATAACAACCTTGTGTTGTGTTCCAGCATTAGTGACCAGGTTCCAGTCTCCTTTAAGAGGGCAGCAGCGCATTTGTAGTACCTTTGGTGTTGCAAATATCCATAGGCGATGGTAACCGCTTTCCATCCAGTGAGCCGTCTGCCTGTCTGCTGAACTCCTGCAATAAAAAAAAATATAGACAAAACTTTGCGCTCATTTTTTTGGCAGCGCACGAGCGTATTTGTGTTCTAGTTCTTTAAAAAAATAGATTTTTCTTCCAAAATAATAGATAATTGGTCCACCGACACCAAGGTCCTTATGCGTTATTTTATCACCATGAATGAAATAAAGTAGGCCTATAGCATTGCTCTAGGTAGGGTACTTATAATATCTAAAAAAAAAACAAGAGCGCAGTTATAGAAGCTCGCATAGGGCGCATAAACTACTCCGAAAATCTAATTATTATGTGTAATTATATTATATATATATATATATATATATATATATATATATATATATATATATATATATATATATATATATATATATATATATATATATATTTATCTGTTTACCTATTTTAGATTTATAGCACTTATGTTAGAATATAAACTTTTGTATCTCATATAAGTGAACTGTAATGTTCTTTTGAGAATAAAGTTCTTTAAAACTAAATATTGAAATATAACCGCTATTGTCAATAGCTAATCCCTTTGTGTTGTTTTCCTGTAAGGCGTCACAAACCTTTTTTTATTGATCAAATTTCGCTTCAGATTCTTAGCAGCCATCAAGCTTGCAAGTTTGAGTATTCCAAATAATAGTGTGCATGTTGCTGGCGGCCATGTATATTTTGAGAATATATAAGTTTGGCCCATTGAGACAGACAGTTAGTTGAGTTTGAACTGAGATCCAGGAGTTATGATTATTATTATTGTTACAACCTAGGCGTTGACAAAGACAAATTCCACGTACAGATTTGTAGAAGCACATTTATTACCCGTCGGCATTTGAACTAATAACATTGGAACTATTGTTATTGTTTTATTGTCGTCTTCTTTTGTTTACTTATTTATTGGCATACGTTTCTAGAGAACAGCCTATTGTTGTACTGTAATCATTAGCCAGGTGTTACGGATTTTAAAGTACAAGCTGATTCTAGGAAATTCGGTTCACGTTTCCGGGCGGACACATTGCATGTATAAAACGATGGCTTGACTGAGGGAGGGGGCAGTCGAGCAAGAACCACAATCAAGGCGAGACGTGTGTACATTCGGGAATCTATTAGTGACGGACTTTGCGCGTTTTATTCAATTACGACCTTCTGCATTACGTTTGGATTTCTTGTGTTCGGTTATATTTGTACCTGTGTTATACATGTTTGTATAGTCCTAATAAACTCTATAATAATTCTAACGGCATTTTAATTCGAGTCCCGCTAAACTCGTAACATTATGATTCAAATACCGGATTATATATCAATAAATTGGTGCATGAAACGCGACGTAACAACAGACTTAATTTAATCACAAAGCTATCTGTTACCTTAACCGTATAAAATGAAATAGCCGCTAATGTAACAGATGTTCTGACACATCACGAAAACTAATCCCGTATTACACTTGCACAAAGAACTGTTAAACCCTCTTTTCACTTGTCACCAGAAACCACTCATGCGCACCGCGAGTTAAATCAAAATTTCGTGTCGCTTACAAATCCAGCGCTTTTATATGCTGTAAGCGAATTTTTAAATTCTGATACATTATGAAACGGGTGGGGTATAGTTATAATAATAATAATAATAATAATTCATTTATTTCAGAAATTGAGTATTTCCATATCATACAGTTTCATATTATAAATTATACCACTGTTATTAAAATTTAAATTCCAAAATGAGTACACGGCACAACAATTAATAAAACACATACTAGGGCATTACACCCGTTATGCGGCACATTTATATATTATGAACAAATCCAAATTTTTTAAATATAGGTTACAAGGCTAAGGCGAAGTGCGAAGCTAAGGAGTACCCACTTTAGCCTTCTAACCTATATTTAATAAAAAAAACATATATAATATAAATATTATAAACGCGTAAGTTTGTAAGAATGGATTTATGGATGTATGTTTGTTACTCATTCACGCAAAAACTATTGAATGGTAAATGATTTTTATGAAAATTTACAGTAATAAAGTAAGTAATAGTATAGCTTACACATTCAGAAAGAAGACATATGCCATAATTTATAAAGATATAGTGTATAATAATAATAATAATAATAGCAGCCCATAAATGTCCCACTGCTGGGCTCGGGCCTCCCACTATAGGGGGGAACGGACAATATACCCGCCACGCTTGTCCAAGGCGGCTTGGCAGGTTTGACACATCGGTTATCTCGATGTGCAGGTTGCATCACGATGTTTTCCTTCACCGTTATTAGCACGTGGTAATCGTAACAATATGCACATTAGGTCAGAAAAATGCCTAAGCGGTGCATGCGTTCCGGCCAGGATCGAACCCACGCCCTTTGGGTCTGGGACGCGTGCGCTAGCCATTACGCTACCACGACTTAGACAAAGACAAAGATATAGTGTGAATTATCCAAAATATAACGATTTTCACCATCACCACGTGGATGAAACCGCGGCTAGTGTATATTATATATAATTAAGTAAACTTCTCTTTATTGTATTTGTTTATAATAGTTAAATTTAAAATATATATGTATATTTATAATATTTCATATTTTAAATCCCAACAGAACACAGAGTGTTGTGGAATAAACGTCTCACTTCAGTTCGGCACGGGAGCAATAATAAAAAGACTGGGGAAAGTTACTTACATAATAAAAGACAGTTTGACTTCGCAACTATTTAAAAAACACAAAAATCAGTTGTGGCGGCATGAAGACATACAAAACGACAAAGGGCCTAATAGCGCAACTGATTTGGAGGAATTTGAGGGAAATGCAACAGTTTCGCCAAACATCCTTACTTCGAGCCAAGTCACCCAGTCTCCGTTGAGTGGTAAAACTCAACCACCGATTAAGACCCCTCATGTCAACCTCCCTATCAACATTCCACCAGGTAGAGAGAGTTCTCACGAAGAAACTGAATCGGTCCTTCCTAGTGGAAATCAGGCCCGTATAAGAAGTCAGGCCAAGTCGTTACGGGCATTGCCAAGGGTGGATTATAAGCCTTTTTTTTGTTTAAATTTGTAAATTGTTTATCTTTGTTAGTTGTAAGTTTATTGTTATCAGATTATTATTATTAAGTAGTATTTTGTGTAAAAAACTGAGGGGAGGAATTGAAGACATGAGTAGATGAAGGAGTTTGTGACATTAAAAAAATATCTTAAAGGAAAATGTAAAATATGTAATTTAAACAGGCAAGGAAATCATATTAGAACTTAAAACAACGCTTTTTGAATTTGATTTCGAAAATAGTAAGTAATGAAGGAGTTATATGTGTAGCAAAGTGATAGTAAAAGACCTTTGTAGGCCAATTTATCAATATTTACCTATTGTAACATATCCCTTTCATGTCTTCAATTGTTGTGGAATAAACGTCTCACTTCAGTGTGCTAATAACTGGCTTTTACTTCGCACGTAACCCGTTTTATTTTATTTAAGTTTATGGCTTGGCAGCTAGGCCTTTAAGCCAGATCTTAGTTTACAATATAGTTTCTTCTTTTTCTTAAGCCTATGTGTAGCACAGCTGACCTATAGGTAATCAGCTAGCGCCATTCAACGGAGTTCTTGTGACAACTCAAAAGGCCGCATTTGACTATACAGTTCACATTTCTCACAAAACACATAATTACTAGTCAAAAACTATCAATATCCTACAACTATTGTTCATTTTAGAGTAATTTTACACATTTTTAGAAAAATAAAACTGCACAGCACAACATCTCCTTTCAGTTCCCGCCAAAAACTCCGCACGTATCCCGCTTTCGAATGCAACACAGAGCTAATTACTAATCCTGTATAAAAATGCATGGCGTAAAAAACAGCTTCATTACTAAGCAGATTGCGTGGTAGCAGGAAAAGCATCCTGACGCGAATAGCTGATACATTTAACTGCCCACTAATTTAGCCCTACACTAAGAGGACTAAGCAAGGAAAAAAAATATAGACTGTGTTGTCTTGAAATAATTATATTATTTATATTTGTATGTCTTTCAAGACCACGGGCGATAAAAATGGCCCGGACATTTGGAGGGCTTGCTTGGGGCCATGGAAAGGCCAACACGTAGAGGCCCTTTGACAAATTTAATATAAATGTGGCGTGACACTGACCGGCGATTATTCCTGTCTACAGCATATAACAATGCATTTATATTATTTATTATTATTATATTTTTCTCGATAACTTCGGGTGTTCAAAGCACAAGTCTTCAAAGGCATTAAATACACAAAGATATTGTATTTTCATCTTATATTTTATGAGTAAATAAAGCGCTTCAAGCTTCAAAGCGCTGAATCCAATTGGATGCAACACAAATTGGAATAGTATACCAATAAACGATTTTTTCGCTCCAAAAATTTCTGACAATGCTCATGTCAGATTGACACTTGAAGCACTTGTGGCGAGTGTGAAATTTGTCAGTTACTTATTAGAGGGTGGATTTAATGGTATTTTTTATGTTATAGTGAAAAATTAATGTACGTTTGAAATATATTTTTAATATTTAATTGTATATCAAGTGAGAGGGTGATAACTCGTGAATCTTTTCTTTTTATGCAAACAGGCTGCGGTCCACCTGATGGAACGTGGCTACGATCGCCTACGGACATTTACAATACCTAAAATGTAATGTACTGATGGTCTTGAAGAGGGGATTGGAAACTGGTCACTAGAGTACACCGCTGGGTTATTACAGCGTCATACTTTTGTTGACCAAATTTTGCGCTCGCCTACTAAAATTATTTTCATCAAATTTGCTCATAAATACATTTATGAAGCCTGTATACATTGTTCAAAACTTATAAACTACCCACCAAACAGCGGAATGCGCGATGAAATAGGTCCTTAGGTGAAAAAACCATTAAGAATTCTACCAAGGAGAACGAGAATAAATAAGCTGTATAGTCGAATCACAAACAATGAATAATTAAGAAAATTATACATTTGTCTCACATTAATACTACAGAGAAAATGAAACGAAAGATGTAGTTCTAATTTTGACCATGCGCCTGTGACGCCATTTGCAAATGTGCGCGATTTTCATGTTAGAAACGTTAAAGATTGTTGCGACTTTCCGACTGATATTTATGTTTGTTTCAGTACCTAGGCTATGTTCCACAAGAGACTCACAACGACCAACTTCACGACCGAGATTTTTCCCGTTCCACTTGCTTGCGGGCGTTACAATCATAAACTAGTGGAAGGAATTATGAAGTGTTGATGTCATTAACGCTTTAGCTCACTATTAGCACATATATGTCCGCGATGAGAGTGCAGATCGCGTTTGTGCACGTGATCGTTAATTGTGTTGTTGTCTCACTCTGTTTATATAGGAGTTGTATGACTTGTATGAAATGGGTATATTTTCTTGGTGTATTACGAGATAGTGATAGTGTTAGTCTTGCGGCTTTTTGGTATATCGATAAATATATCGATAATTGTCTTAAGGGTTAACGAAGAAATACACAAATGTCATTGGTTGATTTGAAAATCGCGCCTTTTTCAATGTCAATTGATAGAGAGAATTAATGCTCTGTGGTCAACGCTCACTTCAACTCAGCTCTTGATATGGGTCGTTGTGAGCACTGTGTGATCGAAAATAATGACGTCATTAGTGACGTTTTCGCCACGGTATCATAACGACCGTGGTCGCCATGTGGAACGGGCACACGAAGCATTTTGGGGGTTATGACTTGAAAAACGTTATATGACACACGTGCGGAAATTGGGTTTTACAAACTTGTGACTATGGACGACTAGTATCATAAATAACTATTTTAGACTTTAGCCACAGTAGCGTGTCCGGAATCAATTACTTAATCTGATTAATTAGGACGTTTAAATAGTACATTATGGTACTAGTGAGAAAAAAAATCAATAACTCACTAGTGAGTTATAGATTTTTTTTTTTAATTTTATTGGTTGAGTTGCTTTGTTCTTAAAAAAGTTTTTATTCAAAAAAAAAAGATCGTGTTCTATAGAACAAATAAATTAATGTTCCTATTGCTTGCTCATTTCATGCAACTTCTTATTTAAATAGATAATTTTAACTCGTACGTGTTTAACAAATAAAACTTTCACTCATATATAACTTTGTTTTATCTACTAAATAAAATGAGTTTTGTTGTTATTTTATTCACAAGTGTGTTGAAAAACGTCGTATGATACACGTGTGTATTGATGATTACCGTCCTCGGCTCTCTTAAGACCCTCGCCTACGGCTCGAGTCTCAATGGCGCCTCGGCGGTAATCACCAATGTTACACACTAGTACCATAATGTACTAATATCTACAAGCAACCTTCTTTTTTGCATTTAATTATTATTTTTATTATAAAGTTTTATTAGAGCATTTCTTGTGAATCAATCTACTGGACCGAATCTTAAGAGCAATTAAGTGAAGCATTTCAGGCTTGGGCTTAATTCATAACAGACAGAGTTTTATAATTAATATCAACATTATAAGAAAATGAAAACCAATCGTTAATTTCTGCGACAGTAAATGTTTTATAGTTAAAAACTGATTAATTGGTCACTAACCTCCTCCCCGTTTAATAAATGGAATTGAATTTTTGATATAGAAAATATCCTACGGCAATTCATGGTTTCTGAAATGGGTATATATCAACATAAAACAGAATATACTAAAATAATACCTTACGTGCCATTGCAACTCATGCCGAGTGCAGCTAGTATACTATAAGAAGTTGGGAATTTCTTCAAAAAACTATAGTCTATATTCAAAAAAAGGCTAACCGCTTTTCTTTTATGTCTTAGATTTAGCAAAGAAGACCACATCACCAAGTTAACTGGAAGCGATCTCCGGGCCCAGGTTATGAGTCAACTGGGCGATATATGCACTCAAGCTTAGCGTTATAGAATAAACATATTGCACAGATATGAAACTTTGTTATATTAAACTATACAATTAGATGTGAAAAAACTTCCCCTTCTGGTTATTTTATGACACTGACAGATAGACAGACACTTCGTAAAGATGGCGCCTATTATTATCGTACGTAGCAGTTTAAAATATAATATGTTATTTCTTTAGTTCTGTTATTGTACTACATACAAGCGAAAACATACTTATAAATAAGAAAATAGAACTAAGAAATGAAGTGCTAGAATAGTCGTTTTCTTTTTTTGATAACGCAGGGGGATATTGTCTTTGGACACTATCTTCGGGTCCTTCGGAGGAAGGGCCAAGATGCAGGCATAAGGGCTGTATCGAGGGTGTGTGGGACTCTCAACGACCGGTTCTCCACGCTCGCTTCTAAGAAGGAAGCTGTAGCGAGAAACGGCCGCCAAACTACCCACTAAATTTAAACCTGCCACCATTTTTATAGCGCTTTAACGGGATGTCACGGGATCTCGTACAGAGTAACTGCACCATGACACCCTTACGCTCTGTAACTGGGCCATCCCGGGGAGCAGAGTGACCCACTTCATACAGCAGGGAGGGGGGGGGGGGGGGAAGTCCGCTGTCGCCCCCGTGACAGCATCCCCTGTGACGGTAACTATGGGTGGAGGAGATGTGAGTAGCGGCGCCTGAGACCACCGGTCCGCCTCCTGCGGATGGGGTTCGTGTGCGCGTCCTCCTCCCTGACACTCTCAGCGGCCTCCTTCTGCGACATGACGGATTCGCAGAAGGAGGAAACCGCAAGCCAGGAATGTTGACCCTGGAGCATCGCTTAGACCATGCTACGAAGCGAGCTTACAGGGCCAATGACGTTCTCCAGGAGGGCCCTCTGGCGCCCTCAAGCGGCGCACTCCACGAGCGTGTGAAACGGCGTATCTTGGAGTGCGACGCACTCGTGGTAAGACGGAGACGGTTCCCGACCAAGTTCTAAATCGGCCTTAGCTCAGCACGATATTAGTTGACTCAACCAGCGCTGGTCTTCCGCTAAGGCCGTTACAGTGACTCACGGATAGACAAAACAAAATAAACAAAAAACAAAGAAAATATGACGAGTACTATTGGAAAACAGCGAATTTATAAACAAGAACATTATTAACATAATCTACTCAGAAAAAATCCATCATTGATCAAACTACTCCGCTCTTCTTGAATTCTCCTTCTTTGAAACTATCTCTCTGCTCAGTTATTTAATCTATGTATCTCAAGGACTCAAACTTATAATTGAATTTCTGTTAACAGCGCCCCAGTGACTGTTAGCTTTGGTCATAACTCGATCGCATATGCAGTAATCCAACTCCTTTGTTCAGCAACATTGTTATTTAAGTGTTTTAATCCTGTAATACATAACTTTATTATCTTACGATAAGTTTAGAAGGGTCAGTGGATAGCACACCCGCCTTTAACTCGGGTGAAGTGGGTTCGAACTGGGGTAAAAAGGTTTCGTCGCTTAGGCAATGTGTACTTTGAATTAGAGGGTGTATAAGTTGAGCGAGTTTAGCTTTTGCCGGCCAACCTCGGTGCAGCGCAGAGGATTCGGGTTCGATTCCTAGCATGGTAAATTTCGTAAACGAATTTTCCGTTGTTTATTTCCGTAGCTTGGGCATATACAATGTGTGTTTGTCTGCCGATTATTATAAAATTAAATTGAATAACAGACTGAAAGGCTGTGGATTTGTTTTGCCTGGATTATCTTGGATTTTTGGAAATAAAATAGAAACGTTTTACTGAGACGTAGTATACTGACAGTTTGACACACATAGGCAAGGAATGACAAGCAGCAAATCGAATGACAGATACAGACAAAAAATACATAGATAATAAAATGTGCGCTTTATTCACTATCACAGACAGACAAACAAAAATAAATTACATCTTCATTGTATTCTTGCTTCATTTATATGCCTTTAATGAATATAATCAATTTGTAGAGTAGTTTATATAATTATTTAAAAAAAGAGAAAGAAATCACTTAAGAATTTACTATTGTGGAACTATATTTGTACATACATAACTTCACGCCAGTTCCCTTGTGGGGTAGGCACGAACAACAGAGCGCCATTCAGGCCCATTCTTACACACCTCACTTGCTTCTTTGACATTCATAACTCTTGTCATGCACGCTCGTCTGTTCTTAAGGCTCCTGACATCACCTTCTGCTAGTACACGATCAATTTGATCATGGAAGGTGTGTCGTGGCCTTCCACGACTTCTGCATCCATCCACTTTTGCATTGTATATCTGTTTAGTCATTCTTTCCTCATGCCCGAACCACCGGAGCATTCCTTTCCTTACCTTCACCCCGACACTCTGTTTCAGACCAACTCTCTTTCTTACTTCGGTATTACGAACGCGGTCCGCGAGCGTCACTCCGCAGATTTTGCGCAGTGCTCGCATCTCGACCGCGTTTAAAAGCAAAAAGCACTTTAAATATATTCCATCATGTGGACCATCTGCAAGATTGACAGCTTCACAATAAATAAAAAACTATTTCTATTAATGACCGGTTTCTATATCTTACTATATATTCACTTGCCTTACAATCGGTTGAATTTTGACATTACTTGTCCATACAAGTCAAGTAAGCTCCATAGTTTATGTAAAATTTTAACTCCTAGTAAGGCAAAATAACGGTTAATAAGGTATAAAAACCGGCCATTAAAGAACTAATAAATAGGGGCTAATATAAAAAAGTACCTAAAATAAAGACATGAGCAAATTTAATATCGATAACAACACCTCTAGAAATAAATTAAACTAAACTGTAAAATAGAAACCTAAAATTAAATACTAAAACTAAATGAAAAAGGAGAGCAAAATTATAGATGCATTCTTTCCACATGCCCGAACTACCGGAGCGTTCCTTTCCTTACCTCCTCCCCGACACTCTCTTTCAGACTAACTCTCTTTGTACCTAACCTTTCGTTGAACTATATTTGTACCTTGCGGAACTCCAGATTATGTATTCGCTGACGTGGACCTCTTAAACTTCTATAATCCTCAGAACACCAGCGTGTAACAGATACACTCTACATTAGTATAAGTTTAGTATTAAAATTAGAATAAATTAATATAACAAGTTATTATTAAGGTACACCAAAACAGAAAAATTACTACATATAATGTCACATACACTAACAAAAATAGACAATAAGCGTGTACGGAGTCTCAAATTTTTCATAGAAATTAAGTATTAAAAAAGGGTACGGAACTCGAGTCCGTAGAGATATATATAATAATAATATAAAAAAAAACTTCTATATGGATCACAAAGGGGTTTTGTGGTACAAGAGGTATGTGCACCATATACCGATGCCGCATGCCAGTGGGTCTGGTTATCTGATGATGCAATTCCCTCTGTTCCATTCCTGCTTTATGATTCGTCTATTTTATTTCCTTTATACTTTCTCTTATAGCCTATCCCACCTCATCTTATTCCAAAGGCTGGCTTTCCATTAGGTGGGATGTCTGTTTGCTAGCAATATAAACAATAATGTGTGTGCAGTTCACACGCAGTAGAAGTGAAACTTCAAAGAATATACTCACAGATAATTCTTCTCTAACTTTTATTAATATAAATGTAATTCCTTTAGCCTACATTCGTCAACATATTTTTTTATTGTTTTTTATTGCAGGAGTTCAGCAGACAGGCAGACGGCCCACTTGATGCAAAGCGGTTACCATCGCCTATGGACATTTGCAACACCAAAGGTGCTACAAATGCGCTGCTGCTCTCTTAAAGGAGACTGGAACCTGGTCACTAATGCCGGAACACAACACAAGGTTGTTATGGCGGCATTCTCTAGACCAGGGGTGGTCGCCATCCAGTCGAGCAATAACCCTACCACCTGGCTGTGGGTTGTTTAGTCGCTTCTTACGACAGGTCGCCGGGCCGCAGGAAATTGTATTCTTTCTCCGTTCCTGCACGGATAAAAATTATTATTTATGTGTATTTATTTATTATTATACTTCAAAATTAATGTTAAATATTAATTTGGTCCAAGTCGGACCTATGCTTAATAATAATAATCGGCAGACAAACACACATATTGTATATCCCCAAATTAAGCAAGTTACGCTTGTGTTATGGGTAATATACAACGGACTACTCTGGGGCCGATCCCAGACACCCAGACCATAGTAAATAACGGAGAAAATACGTTTCCGAAATTTACTATACCAGGAATCGTACCCGGAGCCTCTGCGTTGCAGTGAGGTAGGCCGGTAAAGGCTTAGCCCGCTCAACCACAGAAGCCGTCCGTTAATATATGTACCTATGTATAATAATGTAAAACTCGTATCTCACTCTCTCGCATACTTAGTCCTATAGATTTATGTGTTCATCTCTTTTTTTATGTCGCTTTTTCGTTTCATGGAGTTTCAAATCAGAACGATTCTAAAGAAGTTTCACTTCAAGGAACTTGAATTGTGGACTGTTTCTATACCTAATAATTCATACGTGTCCCAACCGTCATCAAAGCTAAATCCTATATGATACAACCGTCGCCGATTGCGCGCTATATTTAGGGATTTACACGGTGAATGTTGGATCCGTTATGCATGATTAATGCACGGAACACTACTGTGTAGAAGAGATAACGTTGGACAAGTTTGTTATTGATGTCCTGTTGTTAAGCCTGAGATTATGGAAGCTAGAGTTTACCTGCGAGATACGAAATCAAGACACAAATAAACATAATATCAATGTCGCTCCAAGCGACAGTACATTGCATTATATAAGAATAATTTATTCAGTAAAAACATGCATAAGTAACAGAGTATAAAGGACAATAATGTTTGCACTAAAAACTAATGTGTGAGCGCTTCGTCACCTAAAACTAGGTAAGAACCGGTATTATATTAGGTGTGGGTGCTCTTACAATACTCTTTCTTTTTTTACATTATAAAAAAATATTATTATAATGAAAAAAAAAGTCATTATGTTTACCTTGCATGTATAATATGTGTGAGCGTATCTGTACGTACGTGTGTGTGTTTTTATCTGTGTGTGTGTTGTGTGTTTATGTGTTTATATACTTATTACTTATATCACAATTTTGAGTAGATTCTCAGTTTCATTATAGTCTTGTGTTCGCAGCCAATTATGTACTTTAAATTTAAGTTCATGATTATTTAAAGAATCAAAAGCTAGTATTTTATTTATTTTATTATATAAATATTTGCCTAAGTAACGAGGAAATCTATAAAAATAAAAACAGTTTTGAAATTTTCTAGTTTAAAATAATATATTTGTTGCGTTTATCTATTATATCAAGTTTATTATAAATATTGTTTGACTTGTGTTGTTTTAATAATAATGGCTGAATAAATAGATGTCGCACCGTGAGTAATTTATTTTCATGGAATAGCTTTTTAGTTGAGTACAAAAACGATTTGAACTGACTAACTTTCAGTAACGTTAGTCATTGATTGTATTATTTGAAATATAATAAGTATTAGGTTTTTTTTTTGGTTTAAATCACTTAATCCTCACTTCATATCATGCTGAGTTATTTTTTTCTATTTTTATTAATTTTCCAATATAAGGAGTATATATTTTGTAAAGTTCATTACCACGCGACCTTGGTGTAATAGCGGCCGGCGAATAGTGCAATCAAGTAACTATGTCTCATATTATTGATATTTGAATATAATACATTTTAAGTGTTTGTAGAGAACAAACCCGACACACATACGTCACGTCGCGACGCCGGTGTACAACATATATATATATATATGGCATATGTCATGCATATTTTAAATATACACGTATATACGTATATAATACATCATCCTGCAATTTTTTTTAATATAGACTATTATAGACTTTTTTTTTATAATGAATAGGTTCGCGTTTGACTGACATTACGCTTGATGTCAGGTGGAAATGCAGTCTAAGGTGGAGCATGCTTACCTAGAAGATATCTGTTCACGCGATACTTAAAGACATCTAGACTGTATTCTTCAGGTAAAAACAGACGACGGTAAACAGTTCCACTCTTCAGCGGTGTGTGTGATAAAAATGAAAGTATAGCGGGTCGTTTTTTGGTATTTCCATCACAAATTGGTGGTGTGAGCGCGTAGGTCTGCTTGTTCGGTGGTAAAATGGTGAGGGAGGAACCAATTCTCTATTGACTCGAGTGTCTCGAGCTGATATTTAGCTGAACCATCCCAAAGATGAGAGCAGTATTCCATGCAAGACCGTACTTGTGCTTGGTAATTTAAGATTAAGATTCAGCAACTGAAGTGGTGTGAGGTACTGCCTCACCTTTGATAGAACCCCTAGCTTTTTGCCAGCCAGACTGATGTTCTATATTATTATTAATGAAATTTTGCATAGTTTCATAAAACATAGATTGACAGATACATTGACGGACGCATGTCACTAATTTATAAGCTTTCCGTTTTGCCAAAATAGCGACGAAAGCCCTAAAGTCATATTTATCTCCGTTATCGTCGAAACAACACGTCTGTTTTAAAATTTAATCATTTCTTAAAGTCTTTGAGTGTGGAATTAAGCTAAAGTTCACCTCCCCAATTCTACCTCTACTACAACCAACATTCACGTGCTGCAGAATTTGGCCGAAATAAATCACGGAGTTAAATCTAATAAATCATAAGATTATCTCTTTGAGTCCATTTGTATTATTTGTTGTCAAACAAAAAACGATTCTTATCGACCACCCTTGGTTTTCAGTCCATAAGTTTGTACATTTCTTTATTTTCATGTCGAAAATATTTTTCGTATCATCGTTTAATATATAATTTAGTTTTATACATAAATTTTTGGCGTCCCTCTGGAAGCTGTGCAGGAATATGTCTACCTTGGACAGAAAATACAGGTCGGCAGGCACAACTTCGAGGAGGAAGCCAATAGGAGGATTCAGTTGGGTTGGGCAGCATTCGGTAAGCTTCGTCAAGTCTTCTCGTCAACCATTCCGCAATGCTTGAAGACAAAAGTCTTCGAGTAGTGCATTCTCCCCGTCCTGACCTACGGGGCCAAGACATGAACACTGACGGCAGGATTGGTCCACAAGTTCCAAGTCGCTCAACGGGCTATGGAGCGAGCTATGTTGGATGTTTCTCTTATGGGTAAAATTAGAAATGAGGATATCCGTAAGAGAACCAAGGTAACCGACATAGCTCGCAAAATTAGCAAGTTGAAGTGGCAGTGAGCCGGTCACATCTGCCGCAGGACCGATGGCCGATGGAGCAAACGAGTCCTGGAGTGGAGACCGCGTCTCGGTAAACGTAGTGTCGGACGCCCTTCAGCCCGATGGACCGACGACCTATGCAAGGTCGCCGGTAGGCGCTGGCTGAGGAAATCGGAGGACAGGGATGAGTGGCGCCATCTTGGGGAGGCCTACGTCCATCAGTGGACTGCAAATGGCTGACGACGACATAAATTGTTACTTACATAAAAGCTTAATTAGGTTTTAATATAGCGCGAGCGAAGCCGCGGACAAACTCTAGTATATATGTGTACCTTTATATAAACCTTCCTAGAAAAAATATCTATTTTTTTTCTATAAATAAGGTATTTAGAAAGAAATACCTTATTAATATTACCATCTAATCTAAAAAGATTAAAGTAATTTAAATATAACCTAAATTAACTAAAAGTATTCTTACTATGAAAGTGTCCATTAACACTTTTCTTATTGTCTCTATTAAGGCGAAGACACTTCGTTCATGTGTTATTTATTAATATCTAACACATTACACTACATTTTTATTTTGTTTATAGCATTTTTATCCGTGCAGGAACGGAGAAAGAATACAATTTCCTGCGGCCTGGCGGCCTGTCGTAGGAGGCGACTAAACAACCCACAGCCAGGTGGTACGGTATTTGCTCGACTGGATGGCGACCACCCCTGGTCTAAAGTATGTCGCCATAACAACCTTGAGTTGTGTTCCGGCATTAGTGACCAGGTTCCAGTTTCCCTTAAGAGAGCAGCAGCGCATTTGTAGCAACTTTGCTGTTGCAATTGTCCATAGGCGATGGTAACCGCTTTCCATCAAGTGGGCCGGCTGCCTGTCTGCTGACCTCCTGCAAAAAAAAGGTATTTAGAAAGAAATATCTTATTAATATTACCATCTAATCTAATAAGATTAGTAAGTAATTTAAATATAACCTAAATTAACTAAAAGTATTCTTACTAAGAAAGTGTCCATCAACACTTTTCTTATTGTCTCTATTAAGGCGAAGACACTTCGTTCATGTGTTATTTATTAATAGCTAACACATTACACTACATTTTTATTTTGTTTATAGCATTAGTTAATGGTTTTGTCCTTTTGAGCCTTCTTGTTATATCCGTGTTGTCGAGATGCTGGATCGCCTCGACATTCACGTGATGATGAAGCCGATGCTCGTGGGCTTCCGCATACTTCCTAATAATGCTGTTGACAAACTCCACTTTCAGGTCCCGATGGAGGTCGCTCGATCTAACCTACCATGGTGCGTTTACAATTCCTTTCAGTACTTTATTTTGGAAGCGTTGTATGATTTCTACATTACTTGGTTTGGTACAGCCCCACAACTGTACAACGTAGGTCCAGACTGGCATCAGGACTTGTTTATAAAGAAGCAGTTTGTTAGGTACGGACAACTTTGAATGTTTTCCAAGTAGCCAGTACATATTCCTGTAACGAGCCTCCAGTTCCTCGAGTTTCTTTTTGACGTGAGCTTTCCAGCGCAGTTTAGCGTCAAGTGTCATAAGTACTTTGCGGTATTTTCATACGGTGCTACGGTGTTCTTTAACATTATCTAACTAATGATGAAATCCTTTGCGTGGTTTAGGAGGAGTTAGTAGATAGACGAACCAACGTCATCAGCATGAAACGCGAGTACCTCATTCACTAAGCAACCATGATTTAATGTACCAAATAAGATCTTTATCTACAAAAGAATTTCCACGCTGAACGTTTATTTGTGCCAAATGAAACTTTGGTATTTCAATTAGAGACGTTTGTCTTGTCCGACGGACGTGTGGGTTTAATTAAACGCTACATGCGGCCGCACCTTTATTCCTGATGGAATTTGTAGTGAATATTCTAAGAGGATAACTGGAATTAAAGAAATTACGCTACTTTGCAGAAACTAGCGCTTAATTAGAATGAGGAAGATAAAGAAGATTAAGATGGTATGGGCATGCAATGAGAAGCGATGGAAATCAGTTGAAAAAATAAAGTTAAACTGGAAGATTCGCAGATGCTAATATAAAGGTAGACCAAAAAGAAGATGTAAAATGTTACGACTTTTTTATATAATATAGCAAAATCTAACTAAGGTGATGTCAGGAGCCTTAAGAACAAACGAGCGTGCATGAAAAGAGGTATGAATGTCAAGGAAGCAAGTGAGGTGTGTAAGAATAAGCCTGAATGGCGCTGTGTTGTTCGTGCCTACCCCGCAAGGGAACTGGCGTGAAGTTATGTATGTATGTATGTAAAATCTAACTAAATTATAGATAGATAGATAACACTTCATTGCTCACCAAATATACAATATAAAAACACACAATTACAATATTGTCATGGTAGAAACAATAGGCGGCCTTATCGCTTAAAGCAATCGCTTCCAGGCAACCTAACATAAGGAATAGTTTAAACTAATCTGGCGATTTAGGTGGTGCAGACTATTAGGTACATCATAAACAAACATACTTAAATTACTTTATTGATTAAATACAGTATAAGAATTAGGCATTATTATTTAAGGAAAAGTAGTGTTTTCTGAGTGCGTTCTTAAATGTAGGCGGTGTTGTGACCTCTCTGTCAGTAAGAGGCAGAGCATTCCAAAGTTTGACAGCCTGCACTGTAAAAGAGCTATCATAAAAGGATAAAGTGTGTGCAGGTGTAGTGAGCTTACGATAAGTATGAGTGCGCAAATTGTGGGAAGTAGAAAGGCGAAGGAATTCAAAACGTTCCTTAAGGTAAGGAGGACTACTAGGAATAAATAATATGTTGTAAAGTAGTGTGAGAATATGAGTATTCCGGCGAAAGCGAATAGGGAGCTACTTGAGTTTTTCACAAAATTCAGAAACATGGTCATATTTTCGCAAGCCAAATATGAATCTAATGCAAACATTCTGAAGTTGCTCAAGTTTATTTAGCTGTGTAAATCATATAATAATTCGATTCTAGAAAGCATTATATTTAACTTGTTCTTACATACATACATACATAATATCACGCATGTTTCCCATGGGAGTAGGCAGGTACTATGGATCTCCAATTGCGACAATCCTGACAAACAACTTTCGCATCACCTACTTTCATTAACTTCTTAATACATGCGCGTTTATTTCAGATGCTTTTTACCTGGCCTCTCTTTAACAGTTCTGATATTTGATCATGGTGTGTTCGTCTCAATCCATCGGCAACAACTCTACCATTCACAATACTGTCATACACCTGTTTTGTGAGTATACTTTTACTAATTATCTCTACGTGTCCAAATCACCTTAACATTCCTTTTTCAACTCTTGTTATTACATCTTCTTTCAATCCACAACGTTCTTTTATCACACTGTTCATTATCATATCATTCAAGCTAACCGCACATATACTTCTCAAAGCTCTCATTTCAACTGCGTTTATCTTACTTTCATGCTTCTTCTGCGGTACCCAACTTTCACTGCCATACATCAGGGTTGGCTCCATCACCCCTTTATGGACAGCCAAGCGTGCCTTCACAGACACTTTCTGGCTGTTCATAAAAGAGTTTAGCGCTCCATTCACCTTATTACCTGCTATAACTCTCCTTTCAATATCCCTGTCATGCTTTCCGTCTCTGGTAAACTTGTTGCCTAAGTAAACAAACTCTCTGACTTGCTCTAACGTTTGGTTTCCTATCTGTATATTAGAACTTGTCATTCTTTCATCTCTTTCAAACACCATAACTTTCGTCTTGTTCGCATTAACTTGTTCTTAACAGAATTTTTTTCACAACTGACATACTGAAGACAAAAGTCACATTACATCATAAATTTGAATTTGGAGAAACACATTCTAAAAAGTTCTAACAGATGGATGCTATGAAGGATGATGTGATAGTTTGTGCTGTGACAGAAGATGTATGTCATAATAGAGGAGTGTGGAAGGAAAAGGCATATTGTGCCGACCCCAAATAATTGGCGAGGGTGAAAGAACAGAGAGTACGTAGTTAGAATACTATCGCTACATAGTGCCGCGGGTCATTTCGTTTTTGATATTTTATTATTTAAAATACATTTTAGATCAAGCTAGCCAAAAAATTACAACGCTGTTTTTCGAAAGCAATGAGAATTCTTCTAAGGCATTCAAATCAACTGAGATACTTTTTATCGTTTTTCAAAATGCCGTAGCCTCCTAGATTCTGTAACAGCGTCGTAAGTTATGACGTCATAGCTTCAACAAGTCCACTAGAGAATTTTAACACATCACTCACAAATTAGGAAAGCAATGTATTTAACGTTCCGTCTTTTATTGTTTAAAAATGTATTGTAAAAATGTCCAGCTACTCAGTTTAGTTGCCTTCGATAAGTTCATCTAAATTATCAAGAACGACGACTAAAAACAGACACCCCGCAGAAAATATCAGAGCACTGTACCTCACTATATCGATCTTAAATTAAAAAAGAAAAAACAATGAAAGGAAACATGCCCTGTAAAGTACTAAATACTTGAAAAAATACCGAATAAAAGCTTATGTAGTGAGCCAACCACAGCTCGCGTTAGGTGACTCATCGCAACGCCAACTAGTAAGGGGTTTAGGGATGGGAAATGTCGATTTTTTTTAAATAATCGTAAGTATTTTTATAATGCTAGATGTAATATCTGACAATTCAGCTCATTAATCTGACTGTTTGCATAAAATAGGATTTATTATGGTAAAACTCGTACAATCACATTGAACAGGACAAAAGACTATCATAATAATTTATATGTAGTATATAGTCACTAATTACATATTCATTAACATTTATTCGATGCTCAATGTACATTTACATAAAATATAATTATACATTAACCCTCTTGGGGTAATTAATTCATATATTCTGTTTAAAATTAACATTATTTTATTATTCGTATAGATTGTCATATAATACAATAATATGTGCAACGTTCACTTAATTTATGTATTTTTAAATAATTATACTAATTTATTCATGTAAGAACGTAGAAATCCATCTTTGTAAATATTTATAAGCGAAAACTCGCGAAATAAATATTTACATTTTTGATAGCTTTTCAGTATTCATTTCGGATAACACCATTTCTGCTAATGGTAATACCAATTATTTTCTACTATCATTCGGCGACGACGATATCGAGAAAATATAAATTTAGTAGAATACGAATTTTTGACACTATCACAACACTTAATATCTTTGCAACACCAAGATTCTAGACTCCTTTGAGGCTTCGAGCCACGGTAACCGTTTTCCATCAGGTGAGCTATCAGCCTGTATGGTGTATTCAAGCAATTAAAATATATAAAGTTATAAATCGTAACATTTGGATTGCCATAATGAGGGGTAGTGACGACAGTGGCACCCCTGTTGTTTTTATACTTTCTTGTCTAACTATGTATAATTACACTTGTCTATTTTGCACTTGTCTATTTCACACTAAATACAAACAAACACTTTATAACAATTTACCAAATAACTACCTATTAAAATAATGGCATACTTGTATTTTTGCAATTTTTTTAATAAGCCAATTACTTAATTGAATGTTTGGTGTTGCTAGTTTTAATTTCATACAATTGACTTCTTGTTTAATAATAGATGATGAAAAATAATAAATTATTGATAAGTATCGATAGATTGTGTCCGTACTAGCCGGTAAAGGGTGACCGACGTTCCGTCGCCGCGGTAACTGGGGGCGTTACCTTATTTAGGGCTGGCAACACGAAATGCAATTAGTTTAGTTCTTACGTATTTGAGGCGGACAAAAATTTAATTGATACTTGGACAAATATTTAAAGTATTTTGTACTGTTTTCGGTATCCCTTATTTAGAAATTATGACTCTCTTTTCTTTTACCTTATCCCAATTAATTGGGGTCTGCAAAATATGCCTTTTCCCTCCACACTCCTCTATTCTGACATACATCTTCTGTCACACCACAAATTATCATATCATCCTTCACACAATCCATCCATATTTTTTTTTGAGAAATTATGTATAATAAAGAATTGAGAAACTATGTATGGTATACAATGACATTGAATAAAAAGAAGTAGACAAGGGATTAAGGCTCTGCGAGTGGCACGTAAAATCTGAGCTAACTAGCAAACTCGGAACTCAGTCTAGCGTCGGCGTCAACGACCGTACGACGCCCACAAAATATACTCATCTCTTTTTCGCTTGCGCTAAACAAGGCACGTTGTCTTACTTATACACGTGTTGTAATGTAGTGTGACAGTACAGTGTTACATTATCTATGTGTGCGTCAATGTGCCATTTCTAAAGCTAGAATCCTATAGAGGTACCATGTCTACTTCTTTCTATTCAAAAGTCATTGATGGTATACATATCATCGATCCCTTTCATTGTCAAACCAGTACATTAGAATTCATTCCTCTTTTTTTAAAATTAAATATTGCCTGCTCCTCTGTTGCTAGTTAAGGCAAAGGATCTAATTTTCTTTTGTAAATTCATAATTCTAATATAAACTTTAGGTAGGTACTACATTCTTTACTTACACTATTTACATCTATATTTTATTACTTATATAACTACTACATCTATTTTTACAATTAGTTATTTATTAGCACACTAGCTGTGCCCACGACTTCGTCTACATGGATTTTTTTTCCTCCATAAAACAAAGTACCCTATGTTATTCCTTATAATGTGAACAATCTTTTTTTATATTTTTTTATTGCAGGAGTTCAGCAGACAGGCAGACGACCCACCTGATGGAAAGCGATTATCATTTCCTAAGGTCATTTGTGACACTAAATATGAAATATTTATTCTTGCATAAATGTAGTTGTATACAGGTTTTATTCCTAGAAATACATGTATCAGTATATTTTACCAGTTTCACTGGTGTGCAAGTAAGCAGGATCTTAATCGTCATTATTTAAATAGTTAGTTCCTATTTATTTTATTAAGTACCTTTTGTATAAGTTGGATAATATTTAAAGATGCTACAAATGCGCTACTGCTCTCTAATAAGAACTATTCAGACACTAAAATGATTTTGTTAATGATGAAACAATTGAATCAAATTCAGATGCACACCTGTATTTTATTTTGAAGTAAAAGGCGGGTAAGTTAATCTTGTCTGTTGTTTCACCAGCCCTACGTAATAGGGGGTTTCGCAGGGGGAATATGCCTTGTATGGGGCGCCATTGTCCATCGCCAAGAGACAATATATCAACGTTGAATATCAACGAACGGTCATCTATCGTTGACGATTATTTGACAAAAATTGTTGTTATTATATATTAGATTATTGGAGATATTTTTCCTTGAATTGAGTTAGTTTTGACGTGGTTATGATTTGTAACGCTTTGAATTAAGGAATCGTTTCTTTGTTTATTAATGTTTTGTTCATTAAATTTTTAACTAGTTTCAAATTTAGTAGATTGACGTTACTGCCTCTACTAATTGGCTTAATATAGACTGCAAATCCAAGTACAATATAGGTCCCTAGATGTGAAATTTAAAAGTTTTTATTCAAAATAATTTCCACTGGAGAACACTTTTTGAAGGTTATACATATAAGTGAAAATTTAATTTTACTTCCTATTCTAGGTATACCGCTTCGCAACGTGTTATTGCTGTTAAGTAGAAGAAGCGGCAAGAAACTCCCCAGCAACACTCTGAAAAATATGTACTGTTTTAGTCGTCTGGCCTTAGAACCATAAAAAGCATTTCATCTAAAGTATCTCATATCTCAAAAGTACTTAACGTATTTTGTTAAAATTAATTTATATTGAAAGCAGTTTTGTAGTATTTTTTTTTTCAAAATTTTCCATTTGTTCGCCAAATGCTGACAAAAAAATATAAGGAATCCTGGCGCGGAAAGAAATTACCTTTAGGACGCCTCTTTTTTTTCATATTATTAACATATCTACGTACTCGAGTTCCGTACCTTTTTTTACTACTTAATTTCTATGAAAAATTTTAGGGGCCATACACGCTTATTGTTTATTTTTGTTAGTGTGTGATATTAATTTAGTGATTTATATGTTATGGTGTACCTTAAGATTAACTTATTATATTAATTTATCCTATTTTTAATACTAAACTTATATTAATGTAGAGTGTATCTGTTACATGCTGGTGTTGTGAGGAAGTGCATGTGCAGTGTTGGCCTTATATCTAGACTTATATATAGTCCTACCTAGTGCCATGTGTGTTGGTTTTTTCTTTTCTGTGCCTGGGTTATTAATTTTTAGGCTCTTTGTGTGTCTTGGTTTGTTTGTGAAGTGTGCGTGTAATGCAATGCGGTGGTAGTGCGCGTTGGTTTGAGTATGTGTATAAGTTTTATTGTTAGTTATGTATTTGTGACTTTGTGTGGTGTCATAATGTATTGTTTAACTGTTGTAACATGAAAAATTTTCAGTTGGTGTTGATGATGATGATGTTAGGACGCCTCTTGTATTGCTTACATGTCAATATTTCATTTGCTTGCTCTGTCTTTCAGACTTTCAATGTAAACTGAATTTATAATATTCAGAAAGTAAATTAAATAAAATTTAAGAGTTTTTTTTTTGTAAAGTATGAAAGTTTCCGTAGAGTACAGGTAAAAATATGACATTTATAGAGAATAATTAGTCATTTAATTTTAATATACTACAAAAGAAATTATATCTAAGAATGTGTGCATTGGCGCTTTACTTAGTCATTGTCTGTTAGGGCACATTCACATGTTCTCGTGTCCTAAACATCACTGAAATACCTACTGTTAATTTATAATAATAATTAGAAATTAATTATAGACTAAACTAATTTAAAAATAAATAAATTCAATATTAAAAATAAACTAAGTAAATAAATTAATGTATAGTATGGTCGTGGAAGGCCACGACACACCTTCCATGATCAAATTGATCGTGTACTAGCAGAAGGTGATGTCAGGAGCCTTAAGAACAGACGAGCGTGCATGACAAGAGCATTGAATGTCAAAGAAGCAAGTGAGGTGTGTTAGAATAAGCCTAAATGGCGCTCTGTTGTTCGTGCCTACCCCGCAAGGAAACTGGCGTGAAGTTATGTATGTATGTATAGTATGGTCTATGTCAGTGTTCCGCAAAGTATGTACCGCGGCATACTGGTGTACCGTGGTCTCTAATTGATGTGCCTCGGAAAAATAAGGTTATGCTCCAAATTAAACTTTAGGGGCCATACTTATAATCGTTTGTTAAATTTAAAGAAACTGCTCAGCAACTGATTAGTGAAAATCTTACCCATAAACTCCTCTTTAGTGGAATATTTTGGATACAACCTACGTTAATCATTCAAATTTCGTTTATCTGTGCTCCTCTTAAGTAAACAACAGGTAATACACGTTTATAAGTGAAAAAAAGGATATTCATTGATTAGGGTCTGACTCTGATTCTCTTACTTAAGAGATGGCTAATCGTTTCTTAACGAGATTATTATAAGTAAGGCCGTAGGTTTGTTGATTAATAATAATAAATACCTTTTCTACAATTTAAACTTTTGGTTTGTTGATTAATAATAAATATTGTTTCGATGATTATTAATAAATAAATGTTAATTAATATTTTTTTTTAAACGCCCTTTTATTCCGAATGCATGCAATTTAAATTTTTTCTTTTTCTATTTTGTTTCTTATGTTATAGTATATCACGCAGTTCGGCTTGCCTCTTGGCATAGGCCAAGAGGCACGCCGCTCACGACAGCTCTTTCCATTGAACTCGGTTAATTGATATTAGGTACTTAAAAAATGTTTTTTATTTGTGGTGTAGCTGCAAAAATTTTCATTTTCCTAGATGTACCTAGAACACAAAAGTTTGCTATGTACCAAATCGATCCAAAATTTTATATTTTTTTAAAATTTATGTAACAATTTATGAATTCAATTATGTATCTAGATGTGATCTAAATTTTGTAATATGACGGTAGAATAAAGGCTTTTCTTATTTATTTATGTAACAAAGCGCTGCCAGACGGAATCGTGCCCAGAAGGTTGGCTGCATTGGCACGTTGTATGGATGGCAATATTGATTCGTTGCGCGAAATACGAACCACGAGGTCTTCAGCCGTTGAAGCAGCGTTGCCAGCCCTTGACTTAGTCATCTTCTGATCGCTCCGGGGGCCCTTTAGCTATCAAGGGAGCAAAGGATTCATCACCCCCGCTGACGAAATGAATGTGTTCTGATTCCCGGGGCACATTCAGGCACTTTTTGCGCTGGATTGGACTGGGCGTAACTACGTTCTAAGTGTCAGCCTTTCCTTCATAAAAAGCGCGGGGCACATGGGAGGAGGGTGGTTTTAGTGGGTAGTGGGTGTTGCCCGTGCAACTTCTCTAAGTCTCCACACAAGCTGGCTTGATTATTGTTCGGATTGCCCCTTGTCAAAGAGGAAATCCTTCATGATCAACTATCTAATCCCTTGCAAAGGACCCAGTATTGTGCGTAAACAGCATTTCCCCCGCCTTAAAAAAAAGTCATCCTCTGATACAGGTATTATTTCATACTTACAAGAAGATTCCCACCACCAATGTATCTACAGTACCTAAGTCATTGGAAGATGTGATGTCGCCAAAGTGTCGACGCATGTCTCGTCCCAGACAAGTACATACTATTTTTATTTTTCACCATACATTCATTACGCTGAGAAAAATGTTATACAATATAACAAAAAGAATTTATACGGTGTTTTTGAAGTCGGGTATTATTATCTACCCCACATTGAACTTTGACAGCCATACCATCAGATTGCTTTTATTAATTCAGTTTTAGTAATTTATTTTTATTAACGTGGAAACCTGACTAATTTACAAGTGAAGATCAAACACAGGTGTTCTAGATCGTTTCGTGAGATTAATAAAATTTATTGAACAAAAGGACCTTTGTTTGATTTCTAACGGAAATAGTTGATTTTGAGTAATAAATTTGGAGGCGAGACATAACCTGTTATATAATAAACTAATATTAAAAGGCTGAAGAGTTTGTTTGTTATTATTATTTATTATATATATTATTATTATTCAATTAAGGAAATGGCCGATTGTATCGTTTAGAAATAAGAGGGTACATAACCAAATTAACTTTAACAAGAAACATGACAAGAACAACTATGCTACTAAATAATTGTAGCAATACACTGGCTGTTTGGAAACCTCATTATTTTATAATCAAACTTGATGTCGCTTAATATTATACGTTGCTATTAAACTGCTGATGTGAAATATTATATTTAACAAGCGGCCCCGTCAGACGTTGTCATGCTTTGAAAAAATAAAAGTCTAGGACCCGATCCCAGCTCCACCTACCGGTTCTAATTGCGAATCTAAACCATCCGAAAACCCACTCAAACAGACAAAAACAAAATCACCAAAATCGCTCCAGGTGATTAGGAGGATTCTAGAACCCGATCTCAGCGCCACCTACCAGTTCCAACGGGATAAAAAGTATCCTATGTCCGTTTCCTGGTTCTAGGCTACCTTCCCACCAATTTTGAACCAAATCGGTACAGCCGTTCTTGAGTTATAAATAGTGTAACTAACACAACTTTCTTTTATATATATAGATTAATACAAAATATAGTCCAAACGAAGTGCATTTTTATTATATGCCAAATTATTGGGCAAGCAATTACAGTTTGTTACAAATATAAGTTTTAAACAATATTTGTCTATGATAGCGCGATGATGGTATCATTATCTTGATGATGACCTAAAGTCAGTCTAGTGCAACAACTGCCGCCAAAAAATTTAACCTTATTTTTAACTACTTTAATTCAAAATATGTTATTACCATAACATTTAGATATAATTTTATATAAGGCCTAGAAATAAGTTTATATAAATAAATGAATTTGATTAAGTAATTGACTGTACGCACTGATTGATTGCACGCAGTGAAGTGAAACTTCAGAGAATAGACTCACAGATAATTCTTCTCTAACTTTTATTAATATATATATAATTCCTTTAGCCTACATCCCGTCAACATATTATAATTCAAAATACAGTTCTTAAGCATGACCTTCAAGTTTTCACTGTTTTTGTCTAAAAAAATATTATTATCAGTTTCATTTCGGTCCAAGTTGGACCTATGTTTAGTCATCGGTCTTATTGACTCTCTAATCTGTGTTGCACAATAAAACTTGCATCTCATTTTCTCGCAGACTTAGTCCTATACATTAATGTGTCTCTTTATAGTGTCGCTTTTTCGTTTCGTCGAGTTTCAAATCACAACACTTCTAAAGACATTTCACTTCAAAAAGTTATGTCTAGGCATTTACTTATTCTTCAACTAAATTGACTTTAACCTGAGGGTAGCCTAAAATATATTTAAAAAAAATAGTCCACTGAAGCAACACATTTAATATTTCAGCGATAACAAAGAAATGTTTAAAATATCACATCTAATTTAAATGCAAAGTGACCGGTCCCTTTCAACTACCGTCATTTAAATTATTTCTTTCTACACAATGACTCACAAAACAAACAATACTACTACAAATTTATTACTACCTTTTTTAAAATTATTTTCACATTTGTTAACATGGTGATAATTTTTAAAATATTGCAGATTTTGTCTATGACTCTGAAAGGTAATGTCCTTAGTCTATGGGCATTTTTTTAAATGGTACAGAAATAATTTGACCCCTTCACACGTTCGGTAAGGGAACATGTGTAATCTCCATTATTTATGGTCAATTATGTCCAGCAAACAGACTTACTGAGTTATTAGAAACTATTAATTCTATTCATGGTTTAGTTTAGTATTGTTGTTAAAAAGAAAGAAGAAAGAAGAATATTTATTGTCACAAATAAATGCACACACATAAATATATTGATGTTTAGATTTTAGAAAAATGTACGTACATAAAATTCACGTAGGAGGAGGAGCAGGAGCCTTATGAACAGACGAGCGTGGATGACACGAGCTATGAATCTCAAAGAAGCGAGTGAGGTGTGTAAGAATAAGCCTGAATGGCGCTTTGTTGTTCGTGCCTACCCCGCAAGGGAACTGGCGTGAAGCTATGTATGTAGAAAATTCACGGCAATGAGGCTGGAAATTCAGCATTTTGCTGATTTTCATTTTCAGCCTGCATCAAATCAAAATCGACCTAAACAAGTCACTAGTTCCCTTATGAAGGTAATTTTAAAACAGTGTTAAATACTAATCACCAACAACATTATCGTATATTATAATAATGGTTTTCTAGTCTACCTCCATCACTATAAATATATTGTACTAAAAATCAACTACTTTTATTAATTAAACTACACGATAAATTAAACTAAAAATAAACTATATATACAAATCAAAATTATCCTATAAAATCTACTACCAGACAGCTGTCAGTTGGAAACGTGCTCAAAAGACTAAACACTTGCCCGAGGTATGCTTATTAGTAGAGTATTTTATTTATTGAAAGGTGTAGACATACCTTTCAATAAATAAAATAATTCCTTTAAGGCTCCTATTGCCGCAAAAGGTCGAAAGTGGGGTGCAAACGAAAAAACTTTTCCTTGGTATTCATTGATCAATAATTTACCCAAAACAATATCATAAATCTTCAAGATACGAAACGTAATGTAGTTTTATCAAAGTTTTTCTAGTTATCTTAAGTTACCAAAAAAATTCACTAAATCATCTCCAAATTATTGATATAAAATCATTTTACTCCTTCATGTTTTATCAAAATAGGATAAAAGAGTTCTTTATAAAAGAGATATAAAAATAATTTGGATTGTTTAAATTAATTTGTATTATTTTTTATATACAATAAAATAATAATGTATCTGAAAAACGACCTCGTTTATGGAATTCCCACAATGGCCTGATAAATCAGTACCGAAAAATCCTCAAGGACATCAGCGTTGCTACTAGCCTTAACCCTGCATAAAAGAAAAGAAGCAACAAAATTGTGTCCGAGTAACGGTATCCCATTAATAGTGTCATTTGTACCAGACTGGTACATAAATTGTGTACTTTATTACCTAGAATTAATACTTTGTCTCATTAACTGGTATTCTTGTATGTGCAAGGGTATTTGTTTACGAGGTCAAGAATGAGTTACTTGTGTGAATTCAAAGGGTTCAAATCCGAGGGGGCATTTTTTTAGGTCGTAGATTTGTGATGGTTTGCTTTTGGGTTTTGTAAGGTGGTGTTTGAAGAGTGTTAAACGAGAGTTGGTACTAATGCCAAACATAATAATATAACCTCACATTTTGTCTATGAGCTGTCAGAGCGATGAACTGTGTCTATTATTCAAAAGAAAATTATATTGATTTTCGTTTCTAAAGTTTATAAATTTTCATTTCAACGAGACCAAGGCTTCAACCTCTTTATAAAGACCGTGAATTTTTGGTAGTTTAGCGATTAAAACGCTTGCTTCTCAATTTAATGATGTGGGTTTTTGGCCTCTTAACACTTAAACTTAATTTTAGGTGTGTTGAATTATATTTTTCAAAATAAAACTACATAGCAAATACCTTTGAAGTTCCCGTCAAAACTAGAGTAATAAACAGTCAATAAAACAATTTCTCAAATGTTCTCTCTAATGTAACTTGACATCATTAAAAACAATCTCAAGATGAGATCAAACAAAGCAATCAATAAAACCAAGTCATAAAAGCTTTTTGTAGTACGTAATCACTTCAATCTAACGATGACGGCAAACCAGTTTCAACAAAAACTACGTCACATAGCTTATTACCTTGTTTAATAAACATCGCTTACAATGTTGATTATTGCTCAAAAACCTGTTTTAGACAACCGAGAAAGGGGTTACAAATGGACGGACGTGCAAAAAATCAAAACTAACAATACTACAGTTATTTTAATGTTATTCACCATTATACATTTTTAATGGTATATAAAAATGTAATATTCAATAACTGCGATGTGAAATTTAGTAATTTGTACTCCAAAGTTTTATACAAAACACTTGAGTGGTTGATTTTATTTGTGAGAAATTTCGCAATAATTTCTTATAAATAAACTGGTAGTTTAGTCATGAATACGTCACCTGCATTGTGAATTTTTGTTATAAAAGTTATCAAAAGCTTTTATAATCTAGATATTGCAACAGGTACTTTTAATGAGTCAGCTCTAGTTGTCAAACAAAGAGTTCTTTGTTGGTAAAGCGTTATTACATGAAATATGGATTAACGGTTTTTTTTTTGCAGGAGTTCAGCAGACAGGCAGACGGCCCACTTGATGGAAAGCGGTTACCATCGCCTATGGACATTTGCAACACCAAAGATGCTACAAATGCGTTGCTGCTCTCTTAAGGGAAACTGGAACCTGGGACATACTTTAGACCAGGGGTGGTAGCCATCCAGTCGAGCAAATACTCTACCACCTGGCTGTGTATTGTTTTGTCGCCTCTTACGACAGGCCGCCGAGCCGCAGGAAATTGTATTCTTTCTCCGTTCCTGCACGGGTAGAAATGATTGCTGAAAAAGCAGACAAATCCTGGAAAGAAGACTGCGTATCAGCAATCGTAATGTAGGAGTCGCCTTCCAGCCCAGTGAATGGATGACTTGCGCTTTACCAATAGGAACTACCGGCTACTACTACACTACCGACAGATTAAATAGAAGACAATCTTTTGGTGTACACAATTTGAGATGAATATGCTGCGGAACATCTGCAGAATCACAACGAATGATCGTATGAGGAACTACTGCACCCGCAGCAGGCTTCACATCTGAAATAGCTAATAGTCAACAAGATAGTAACCGCTTTCTATCTAGTGGGCCGTCTGCATGTCTGCTGAACTCCTGCAATAAAAAAAAAATCAGTCTTACGACTTACGACAACTGTCAGTTACCTTGTTTCTCTTATAGATATCATCGTTTTTGATTTTATTCTGAAGAGAAAGGTACGGAAGTTAAGAACGTTGCATAAAATACTAAACATTACATTTTTCATAATTAATTGTTTCAAATCGGCTTCAACAGTAGGGTACAAAGTTATTTTATGTTCCTTTGATTGTAATACGAGTTCATCCGACTATCAGGGGGCGTAATCAATCAAAACCCAACACCAGGACATTATCAAATGACCCCAATATCTCATACAATGATACGTTACAGTAATTAAGAATCGTATTTCACACTTCTCCAAACATTAAGCAGAATATTAACACCCGAACAAAGATATCACATCATTAAAAATGAAATGGTCAAATAATGACCATGAATAAATATGAGATAAGGGTCTAAATGTATGGCACAAAAGGACCTTTTTGTATGAGATATTGTCCTATTATAAAATTGATTGTATGTGACGGAATTGTAGCTGTAAGTAGATCAAAGGTAAGCTTTTGTGTTGTGTAATGATCTTGACGTTGTGATCGTTTTGAAGATACTTTGGTAATACGTACTAGGGGATAGCTATTGACTGCTATTCAGAGCTAGAATAATCATAGTGTAAATGGAGCGTTAGGTAAACTTCTAGGCGCTAAGAACCTCAGCCAGAAGGCCCAGCTTGCCATACACAACGCGGTGCTGGTACCTACGCTCACGTATGGAAGCGAGAGTTGGGTATGGAAGAGAGAGCATGAAATTAGAGTAAACGCGGTCGAGATGCGAGCACTGCGCAAAATCTGCGGAGTGACGCTCGCGGACCGCGTTCGTAATACCGAAGTAAGAAACAGAGTTGGTCTGAAAGAGTGTCGGGGTGAAGGTAAGGAAAGGAATACTCCGGTGGTTCGGGCATGTGGAAAGATATACATATACAGATATACAATGCAAAAGTGGATGGATGCAGAAGTCGTGGAAGGCCACGACACACCTTCCATAATCAAATTGATCGTGTACTAGCAGAAGGTGATTTCAGGAGCCTTAAGAACAGACGAGCGTGCATGACAAGAGTTATGAATGTCAAAGAAGCAAGTGAGGTGTGTAAGAATAAGCCTAAATGGCGCTCTGTTTTTCGTACCTACCCCGCAGGGAACTGGCGTGAAGTTATGTATGTAAAATAATCATTAAATTAAAGAGAAATTAAAAATTATTTGGTAAAATTTAAACTGTCGTCATGTACAAATAATTAATGTTTAAAATTTAATTTTAAACATATGAATCGTCACTTTTTGAGTTTAACTTTTTTCTACTGTGCATGTGATAATTAATTAACAAACAAGAAATTATATTTGTCAATTGCCACACTTAAACTGGATAAATGTTCATTGTCTTTAAATAGCGTTGATTTATTCTCTCGTCTATACATAATATAATAAATCTGTAGAGGTCGAATTTGTGTACAATGAAAAAAATGCTAAAAAACTAGTCAGGGGGATGTAAGAAGTGAAATAGAACTAATTTAGATTTTTTTCAAATTTTTTATTTTTCTGTTTGTCTGTCTGTTTGTAACGGCTAATCTTCGAAACGACTGGACCGATTTAATGAAATTTTATATGGTGGTAGCTTATATCCCTGGTCAACATATAGGATACTTTTGTGAAAATAGTTGATAGTGAAAAAACCGAATCACGCGGACGAAGTTGCGGTACAGAATAAATTGATTTGAACACAATACTCTATTATAGTATTATTGACGGCCTACTGATTGACTTACTGAAACGTAGAGGTTGCGAGTTCGATACCTGGCATGGTAAATTTCATACATGAAGTTTCCGTTATTTACTATGGTCTGGGTGTCTGGAAGCGGCCCTAAATTGGTCCGTAGTATATTATCCATAATAAATTATGTTCTTGGTAACTAGTTTCTATTTTTAATTTTAGTAATAGAATAACTTAAATTAACAATAAAATAAATTAATATTTATGTACTAGAATATGCCCGCGAGTTTTTTCACGCCTGACTTGAAATTCCCACGGCATTCCCGGGATAAAAAGTAGCGCAGATTTTAATTTTAAGAATTTACTGTCAATCAGTAAAAGCGGCATCGAAATCGGCCCAGTAGTTTTTATGTGAATCCCGAACAAACAGACAAACCTACAAACGGACAAGAAATAAAAAAAATACACCGTGTTCTCCATCGTTTATATAATCTATTCCAGTTGTTTTTTTTAAGTTTCAATGTACAGACATGGCATGTCTTTTATTAATTTAATTAATTATTTTTTTAATAATAAAAACAAATCGAGTAATCTTATTTTTTCATGCAAATGTTTTCCTTGTCAACTTTGACTGCTGGATACTTGAAATTAGTGCGTTTATATTAACAGAAAACAATAAAAATCTGAGCATAATGTTATTATATCTATACCTATGTAAGTATGTCGTTATACCTTCAAATAAAATATTTTTATTTATTTCTTTGTATTTTATTGTCTCTTATAAAATAGCGGCTGTCTAACTTATAAAAACTAATTATAATACAGATCTAATCTTATTAATGATCCGTTTAAAAATTATTGTCCATCATTTAACAATCAAGAGGTTCAAATCACGTCAAAAGGGGTCCAATAGACCTCGAATCATTGTCGTTTTTTGTACACAGATTTGGATCTTCAAAAATCTTATTGTTTGATTAAATAAAAGTGAGTACAATGCATATTTTGAATACATTATGACCTGTGAACTGGTGGTCTTTTGGGTACTTGGAACCATTGTGAGGTTATGGACCCTATTTATCGTGACTCATTTTGATTTAGTGTTGTTGTCTCATAGTTTTTTTTGGTCTCCATAAAAGAGCATAGGTAATGCAATTTGTTTATGATGTTGGTCTCGACTATGATGGCATTCTTTTCAGTTTTTTTTTTTTTTTAGTTTGTTTCGCAAACTAGCCAACTCAAAACTAGAGCACAGATAATATGGTTGCTGACTGGCCTTCTCGGTGCGAACATAGCATGCATTATATAAAGACATTGAGTACACAGTAATTTAGAAAAAAAAGAAGAAATTAATAATTAATGAATTTAAATAAATTATTAAAAAGGAGTGTGAAACTTAAAAAGTTTTGTAGTCGTTTTGTCTGACGTGGTCGAGCTATGCTGGATTAATCATCTTGATTGTAGTTCATAGGGCCGGCTTAATCGGTGTCACAGAATGTTGGCGTGAGAACGATGTGTGTAAGTTCTGATGATCAACTTTTTTTTTATAGAGGGGAAATCCGTTTGCGGACCATGGGTTTCGCGAAGTGGAAAGGTCACGACCCGTGTGTGGAGTCGACACAAGTACCCCATATGCGAGATGCTATTACCATGCAGGATTTAGGGATACCCACTAAAACCCCTTGTCCGATCCTCAAGCGTCCTTCATCCGGGCTATGGGCTCGCTCGCGCATTGATCTCCAGCCCAGAGAGACGAAGGCCGGCCCCCCCATTTGTTAGCTGGAGATTTAGGTCTCTCCGGCTTTCTTTTTATACAGGAGAAAATCGTTTGAGGACCTTAGGCCTAGCGAGGGGGAAAGGTCGGGGTGACAGTGGTACCTCACTATAAAGTGCTATTGCCACGCCGCGGTTAGGGATACCCACTAAAACCCCTGTCCAATCCTCGAGCGTCCTTTGTCCTGGTTGTGGGTTCGCTCGCACCTTTACCTCCAGCCCGGACCAACGACGGCCGTCCCATTTACGGGCTGGCCCCATCATAGACTAGCCGGAGATCTGGATCTTTCCGGCTACCTCAATCTCACCTCTAGGTGAGAGGGGGCGCGCGGATCAGTGCGCGTCCCTCCTCTCCTGTCTTTATGTGCGGGCGGGTCTGGTTTCCCCGCCGGTTGCCTGCACGGCCGTAGCCTATGGCGACTGGAGGTCGTCATTGACGACCCTCGTTTAAAAGTGATCGTCCCGATTTTATCCGTGCAGGAACGGAGAAAGAATACAATTTTCTGCGGCCGGGCGGCCTATCGTAAGAGGCGAAAAAAACCCACAGCCAGGTGGTAGGGTGTTTGCCCGACTGAATGGCTACCACCCCTGGTCTAAAGTATGTCGCCATAACAACCTTGAGTTGTGTTCCGGCATTAGTGATCAGGTTCCAGTCTCCTTTAAGAGAGCAGCAGCGCATTTGTAGCACGTTTAGTGTTGCAAATGCGATGGTAACCGCTTTCCATCAAGTCTGCCTGTCTGCTGAATCCCTGCAATAAAAAATAAATATGAGAGTATAAAGGTCTCTGTGGTTGAGCAGACTAAGATTTTAGCTGCTTGCCTCACTGCAATGCAGAGGCTCCGAGTTTGAATTCTGGCACGGTAAATTTCAAAACCAAATGTTAAGTTATTTGTTATAGTCTGTAATTCATTGTATATTACCTATAACACAAGCGGAACTTGCTTATTTTGGGGACATAACAATATGTATGTTTGCCTGCCGATTATGACGTTTCATTATAGCATTATTTTCACATTTATGTATTAGTATGAATGCATATTATAACAATGGTAAATATATACAATTATACAAACATATATTTGGGATATGTTTAAGGATAGAAACGGCAAAGTATACAAATGTATTAAAAATATGTTATAAACTAGTACACCAAATTATCTGCCGCAAGTAGTTCATTATTGTTAGATCTCTTCAAGAAAATATCGTACTTCGTTGCCAATATTGCTGTGTATTTTTTCAAAAGAACATTTTCATTAGAATTTCTTCTTCGAGACAACAATTTCAGAGACCAACAAAGCGCACCGGACAATGGAGGGACATTACTGTAAATACCAGCATCTTACCGCAGTTCTCCTTTCGTAAGAAGACTATTTTGTTTCATACGTACGTGGGGACAGAAATGTGGTATGAGGGAATATTATTTACGAGCTAAACGAGGAAGGTAATATTCAAAGAGTAAACCTGTAGATAGGACAACTTTAAATGTATCCTATTGTGCCTAAAATTAGTTACCAGTTAATTCATTTCCGTAGTTTTTACTATGTATAATAATAATATATATCTATATATTAATGCGTGAAGCAAAAACTTTGTACCTCTTTTTACGAAAATTGCGCGGACGGAGGAATATGAAATTTTGCACACTTATAGTTTATATAGAGAACAAGCGACGAATGCCAATACTTTTTTAAATTATGCATAAAAATACATTAAATCAATAAAAACAACATTACACACACTACCATGTATTTGACACACACACGCATTTATACTCTTTTATTTATTATTCAAGTCAAATTAACCGTGTAGCCTTGGCGAAATCTGTGATTAGAGAAGTATAGTCTTTGACAACAAATTATTGTGGCCGATTTTCTACTATGGGCGACCACAAGTAATAATAATAATATGAAAGTAACATGAGGGGGTTAATTCAGACCAACAGATTCCGAAAATACGAATTTTAGAATTTTTATCTGTCTGTCTTTTAGAGCATCAAGTGAAAATATTGAACAGATTTAGATGAAACTCGACACAAAGCTAGCTATGTCCCGGGGAAATACTCAGGACACTTTTTTCTCGATAATGACATTTCTGTTGGATAGACGAATACAGCCAGCGAGATGGCGTTGCGTTCACGTTTTTTGGTGCCAGCCATTGCAATTCACTACCGAATACGTTGTCATGGCAACGCTAGCGAAGTGTCAGCGACACTTGTAGTGTACAAGAAACTAATAAGCCTAATTTTATATTTATAAGACCATGATCGATCAAAAAGTCGTGGTAGCGTAATGGCTAGCGCACGCGTTCCAAACTCAAAGTGCGTGGGTTCGATCCTGGCCGGAACGCATGCACCACTTAGTCAGTTTTCTAATCTAATGTGCATATTGTTACAATTACCACGTGCTAAAAACGGTGAAGGAAAACATCGTGATGCAACCTGCACATCGAGATAACCGCTGTGTCAAACCTGCCAAGCCGCCTTGGACAAGCGTGGCGGGTATACTGTCCGTTTCCCCTATAATGGGAGGCCCGAGCCCAGCAGTGGGTCTTTATGGGCTGATATTATAAGACCATGATAACGTACGAAATTAGAACGAAAATGGCGGAGTCTTCTGACAGCCTATTTAACAACATGACGGGTCTGTTTTACATTTTAATACTTAATCTAGCTTAAGGAGAAATTTGTACATGTTTTGTAAGACTGTCGCAATAAATCGCATTGTGTAAAAAGAGATCTAATAGTATGTCACGTTATACATTTTTGCTTTAAAAGCAGTTTTTGTTTGTTATTACTTACAATATAAATATATAATAATAAAATATAGATGTGCAAAATTATGTATATTCATTGAAGCATTCCTCTTTTCAAATTTAAGGTTTTGTATTAAATAGCCTTCAAATATAATATACAAAACTACGGCTTAACGGTTTTAAGCGCGGTGATTTATTTGATTTTTGTTATTCCGACGTTTCGGTCACTTTTCACTTGGCCGTGATCACGAAATACAAAGATGTCAAGTGTCAACGAGTATTGTTAAAGTTTTATTTAGCCTACCGCCAACTTGTTCATTTTAAATTTGTTTATGGTTATTATTTACTCTCTGGGAGCATAATCTAATTTACCACCGCTTCGCAACATGTTATGGCTTGAAGGAAAGAGGCGACGCAAGAAACTGTTCAGCAAAGATGCCTAGCTCTAATAATTTTATATAATATTAAAATGGGTGGAAGGAAAAATAAAAGAAAGTATCAATCACCGGAACACAAACCAACTTGATTGATAATTTATTTTATTTTTCCTTCCACCTATTTTAATATTGTATGTAGGCTAAATGAGATAGTTTGGCGAGATAGTGGCTAAATAGGCCTTTCATCCGAGGTTAACACTCTGCTTTTCATCTCGAATATGAGGAAAGTAAGTAAAAACTGATAAGTTAAACAAACAACCACTTCTCTATGAAATCAGGCGTTAAATCCATAATTATCTAAATCTGATGCATTAATTTTATGTGTCACATATGAAATGTGACACATAAAATCAAATAAAATCGAGGAGTCAGCATCCGAGATCACTTTGGAAGAGATCGAATGGTCGATAAGAAGTTTGAAAAATGGAAAGGCAGTAGGAATCGATAGTGTGTCTGCTGAGATGATCAAATATGGTGGAACCTGCGTCCGGGACGCTTTCCTGTCCTTATGCAACTTGTGCTGGAGGACGGGAAAGGTTCCCAAGGACTGGAGGCGCGCTGTCATCGTGCCCTTGTATAAAGGCAAGGGGTCACGTATGGAGTGCGCCAGCTACAGGGCCATCAGTTTGATCAGCACAGCATCTAAAGTGTATGCGAAGATTATTGAAAAGAGAATGAGAGTTGTATCCGATGGATTACTGTGGGATGCACAAGGTGGTTTCAGAAATGGAAGGGGATGTATGGATCAAGTTTTCTCTCTCCGCAATATCGTAGAGAAGCAGCTGGCTATGGGCCGGAAGGTTTTCTGCGGTTTTGTGGATCTAGAGAAAGCATTTGACAGGGTTGTGCGGAAGGACCTCTGGGACATATTGCCCGGATATGGGATTAATGGCCAATTGATGCGTGCTGTGCAGTCCACTTACGAGGGCTGTATGGCATGCGTGCGAGTGGAAAGCAGCCTGTCGCCCTGGTTTGACGTCAATATTGGCGTCCGCCAGGGCTGCGTGCTGTCGGCTTTGCTGTTCATCCTATATCTGGACGATTGTCTCCAGAGAATAAGATTGATGGATGTTGGGGTGCGGATGAGTGATCTAGTTGTAAGCACCTTGCTTTATGCGGATGATGCCGTGCTTTTAGCCGAATCGCCATCAGAACTGCAAACACTAGTCACAATGATGAAAGATGACTGTCAGGCGAGAGGCTTACATTTGAATGCGAAGAAAACAAAGGTTATGGTGTTTGAAAGAGAAGAAACCAGAACGAATGCAAGGATAATGGTCGATGATGTTATGCTGGAGCAAGTGAATGAGTTTGTATATCTTGGATGTGCTTTTAGCAGGGATGGAAGGTACACCGCTGATATAGAAAGAAGAGTGAATTTGGGGAATAGTTTAAATGGAGCGTTAGGTAAACTTCTAGGCGCTAAGGACCTCAGCCAGAAGGCCCAGCTCGCCGTACACAACGCGGTGCTGGTACCTACGCTCACGTATGGATGCGAGAGTTGGGTATGGAAGAAAGAGCATGAAAGTAGAGTAAACGCGGTCGAGATGCGAGCACTGCGCAAAATCTGCGGAGTGACGCTCGCGGACCGCGTTCGTAATACCGAAGTAAGAAAGAGAGTTGGTCTGAAAGAGAGTGTCGGGGTGAAGGTAAGGAAAGGAATGCTCCGGTGGTTCGGGCATGTGGAAAGAATGCATGATGAAAGAATGACTAAACAGATATACAATGCAAAAGTGGATGGATGCAGAAGTCGTGGAAGGCCACGACACACCTTCCATGATCAAATTGATCGTGTACTAGCAGAAGGTGATGTCAGGAGCCTTAAGAACAGACGAGCTTGCATGACAAGAGTTATGAATGTCAAAGAGGCAAGTGAGGTGTGTAAGAATAAGCCTAAATGGCACTCTGTTGTTCGTGCCTACCCCGCGAGGGAACTGGCGTGAAGTTATGTATGTATGTATGTATGTACATATGAAATGTCAAGTATTTCTTTTGTCTGTGGCATTCTACCAGCCAGTATTTTTTTGTCACTGATGATAGTAAATATTTAACTCAAATTTCTGTAAATTAAACGAAGACGAAGAGAACTGTACTCATTGGACATCGGGCATCTCCAGGGGTACTTTCAGAATATGAGAAATGAAAAACGCGCTTGTCGATTATCGATACTGTCAATGTACATACATACATACATAACTTCACGCCAGTTCCCTTGCGGGGTAGGCACGAACAACAGAGTGCCATTTAGGCTTATTCTTAGACACCTCACTTGCCTCTTTGACATTCATAACTCTTGTCATGCACACTCGTCTGTTCTTAAGGCTCCTGACATCAACTTCTGCTAGTACACGATCAATTTGATCATGGAAGGTGTGTCGTGGCCTTCCACGACTTCTGCATCCATCCACTTTTGCATTGTATATCTGTTTAGTCATTCTTTCATCATGCATTCTTTCCACATGCCCGAACCACCGGAGCATTCCTTTCCTTACCTTCACCCCGACACTCTCTTTCAGACCAACTCTCTTTCTTACTTCGGTATTACGAACGCGGTCCGCGAGCGTCACTCCGCAGATTTTGCGCAGTGCTCGCATCTCGACCGCGTTTACTCTACTTTCATGCTCTCTCTTCCATACCCAACTCTCGCATCCATACGTGAGCGTAGGTACCAGCACCGCGTTGTGTACGGCGAGCTGGGCCTTCTGGCTGAGGTTCTTAGCGCCTAGAAGTTTACCTAACGCTCCATTCACACTATTCCCCAAATTCACTCTTCTTTCTATATCAGTGGTGTACCTTCCATCCCTGCTAAAAGCACATCCAAGATATACAAACTCATTCACTTGCTCTAGCATAACATCATCGACCATTATCCTTGCATTCGTTCTGGTTTCTTCTCTTTCAAACACCATAACCTTTGTTTTCTTCGCATTCAAATGTAAGCCTCTCGCCTGACAGTCATCTTTCATCATTGTGACTAGTGTTTGCAGTTCTGATGGCGATTCGGCTAAAAGCACGGCATCATCCGCATAAAGCAAGGTGCTTACAACTAGATCACTCATCCGCACCCCAACATCCATCAATCTTATTCTCTGGAGACAATCGTCCAGATATAGGATGAACAGCAAAGCCGACAGCACGCAGCCCTGGCGGACGCCAATATTGACGTCAAACCAGGGCGACAGGCTGCCTTCCACTCGCACGCATGCCATACAGCCCTCGTAAGTGGACTGCACAGCACGCATAAATTGGCCATTAATCCCATATCCGGGCAATATGTCCCAGAGGTCCTTCCGCACAACCCTGTCAAATGCTTTCTCTAGATCCACAAAACCGCAGAAAACCTTCCGGCCCATAGCCAGCTGCTTCTCTACTGTCAATGTGTTTTATACAAATGAAAATATTTGGATTTATTTATTGGCAATGGTGTAAATTGGTGCTTATCGGACTATATTGGTGATTCTGGACAATACCATTTCTTAAATTGTGTATACTAGGAGCAGGTATGTATGTAGCAGCTATAACAGTCAAAATTATTTTTTTAATAATAGAATAGAATATACTTTATTGTACAAATATGCTACATAAAATCAAGAACATTAATATACAAGTCCAATAGGCAGTCTTATCGCCCAAGGCAATTTCGTCCAGATAATCTTGGATGGAGTGTAAGATGAGCAACAAAAGTCGGTAGTTGCTAAATCAGCCCTCGTACAATAATTATTTCATAGTAAATTAGTTAATAATTTTAGTAAAGGAATATTCATGCATTATAGCTATTTAAGTAGAAACTGTTTAGTTTTAAAATCGGATTTTAAAATATGTACATATATTTGGCATGTTGAAAGAATGCATGATGAAAGAATGACTAAACAGATATGCAATGTAAAAGTGGATGGATGCAGAATTCGTGGAAGGCCACGACACACCTTCCATGATCAAATTGTTGGGTACTAGCAGAAGGTGATGTCAGGAGCCTTAAGAACAGACGAGCGTACCTGCCAAGAGTTATGAATGTCAAAGAAGCAAGTGAGGTGTGTAAGAATAAGCCGAAATGGCGCTCTGTTGTTCATGCCTACCCCGCAAGGGAACTGGCGTGAAGTTATGTATGTATGTACCTATGTACATATATTTATAGTATAGATATAATATGTGTTATTGTTTATTCTCTATTTTTTTATTCGTATTAGGTATATGTATTGTGTACATACATACATACATACATAACTTCACGCCAGTTCCCTTGCGGGGTAGGCATGAACAACAGAGCGCCATTTAGGCCCATTCTTACACACCTCACTTGCTTCTTTGACATTCATAACTCTTGTCATGCACACTCGTCTGTTCTTAAGGCTCCTGACATCACCCTCCGCTAGTTGATATGTTTTGTGTGATATTTATATATCCTATTTATATATGTATTTAATTTGCACACCACCGTCATATACTTGCGAATCTCCCGTTCATAAAATCCATAGCCCGGGTTGTCTGGAAGAGATCGCTGTAAAGCGATAAGGCCGTCCATTGCTCCTACTTTAACCGTTTAATGTGACTACTGTAAATTGTTTATTTTGTCTTCTATTCTATTCTAGTTATACTCTTCCACCAACATGACAATGTAGTAGTTCAATTAGTTTACCGTCATTTCAATAAAAGGCTTTGATTAAAACGAGCGACCGACGTAAAATAGATGGAAGCCGCGGTTAATGTGCGAAACCGTACATTCGGGCACATTTCCACAACAATGTCGCTGGCTGTCAGGGTGAAAAATTAAATTAACAGTGATACAGTACATTGATGTTGAGTAACTAGATGTGCCTTTGAACGTTCCTCTCATCTTCTTTAGCCATCTGTTTTTTGTTTGATAGTTCTTGAAGCAAATAGCATTTTTTTAAAATAATGTCTGACTTCCTCTATCTACAATTATGACGGATCCTTATTTTTATTTTTAATTACATCTGTTTACTTATCTATATCTATCGCTTTACATCCGTTCTTATTGTTATTATATGGCACGGAGAAATACTACAACTTCCTGCGTTGGGGCGGCCTGTTGTAAGAGGCGACAAAACAGCTCACAGTCAATGGTAGGTATTACTCTGTCTGGATGGCTACCAACCCTGATCTAGAGTATGCCGCCATAACAACCTTAAGTTCTGTTTTGGCATTAGTGGCCAGGTTCCAGTAGTCTCTCTTTAGAGAGCGGCAGTACATTGGTGGCACCTTTGGTGTTACAAATGTCCACAGGCAATGGAGCCGCTTTCCATCATGTGGCCCACATGATGGAAAGCGGCTCGGTCTATCTGTTTGTTAAACTCATGCAATAAAAAAATTAAAAAACATATTTCTTTTCTATTTGGTAATTAATTCTGTTGTCTCACAATTTTTAATATTTATTCGTAATATTTATTTTTAGCAAATAGCATTTATGCATTAAAGGTATACCGTAAAAAATATATTAAGGTATATGAAGATTGTTATTACCGCTTTGTTATTTGTACGGTGGACTAAAAACTGTACTTCATGTGTATTCCATCCAATTGATGTGTTGTAAATCAATAAGATAATCAATTAAGTATTTAAACACTCATGCAAAAGTGAGTTTGATTGTTTTTTTTAAGAGCTTACTTGTGCTGATTTGGTTCATATGAATCAAAATCAATCAAAATTGATTTATCCTTATAGGATACTGGAATTAAGAGAAATCATCTCATTACACAAAATATGAATTATTGTTCGACGATACAAGAAACTAACGAAAGCGAGATCTCGTGGCCAAAGGGAAAAGGGGTGAATATCTTACTAAACGAGGATAGTGGTAGGCATATATTAAGTAACAGGTTTAGCCAAATTAGGTAATAGTAATAATACACACACACACTATGTGAATTATTTGAATCAAAAACTGTATTTTCGATGCGTCTGATATTGTGCTTATGATTTGGAATGATGTTGGAACAGATCTAATAAGAAGATAAAAAATATATAATATTGCCAAGCACATCTAGTATTTGCACATCTATGTTCGTATGCAATAAAGCGCATACGTAAACCATAAAGTTAACAGGTTCGATGCTCCATTGTCTGTTTTAATACTTATTTATTCAAGTAAATAATCTATAATATTAAAAATCTGTAGAGGAGTCGAGTTTGTACAATGAATTTAAAAAAGAGAAATAAAATCAGGGAGATAAATTCGGACTAACAGATTCCAAAAATATTACTTTTAGAATTTTTCTCTGTCTCTTGGAGTATCATGTGTATTGAAATAACGTTTATTTTTCATTTTTTTTTCATTGCATGAGTTCAGCTGACAGACACACAGCCCACCTGATGGAAAGTGGTTACCATCACATATGGACATTTACAACACCAAAGGTGCTACAAATGCGCTGCTGCTCTCTTAAGAGATACTGGAACCTGGTCACTAATTCCGGAACACAACTCAAGGTTGTTATGGCTGGCGGAATACTCTAAACCAGGGGTAATAGCCATACAGTCGCGCAAATGCCCTACTACTTAGCTGTTGGTTGTTTTGTCGCCTCTTACGAAAGGCCGCCCCGACGCAGGAAATTGTATTCTTTCTCCGTTACTGCACTTTTACATATTTAAATTAAACTCAATACATAAGCTAGCTTATATCTCAATTGAGCACTGACAACAACATTAATAAATCCCTATTAATATTATAAATGCGAAAGTAACTCTGTCTGTCTGTCTGTCTGTTCCGTTTTTACGGAAAAACTACTGGACCGATTTGGCTGAAACTCGGTACATAAAAAATTTGAATACCGAGAGTGGCCAAGGGATACTTTTTATCCCGGATAATGGGATACGTTTTGGGATAGATTTATGTAAAGTTTATCCCGGAAACTAGGACAGGTTTTGTGATTTTGTCCATTTCGTCCACTGGGTCCACTGGGTCCAGTTGGTCCACTGGGTCCACTTGGTCCATGTTATCTATTTTGTAATTTTTGTCAAGTTTTGTCATTTATGTAGTTTACATATAGACGGGGGTGGTATAGTTTGCGATATAAAATGAAGTGAATCTTTCGGGGGTAAATACATAAAAATTTAATACAATGTAACCTGTACTACTTGCTCTTTAAACAAGAGATAAGCACTAGAGGTTGACCCGTGGCGCAGCCGCTGGGTAAATTCTACTTTATAATAAGCCTTCCATGTTGTTATAAAGGGTTTCAAAACATATGTGATTTAGGAGGTGGGCACTGGAAATCAGTTCTGTGTTGGACTACATTTCATCATCATCATCCGAGCCTTATATCCCAGTTGCGTTCGAAGTTGGCATTACCCGTTTTGAGACCATTGGTATGCATGTCATCCTTCACAACGTCAAGCCAGCATTTCTCGGGCCTTCGTCTTCAACTGGGACGTGGCGGAGGCGGCATTTGTTCCTCACATAATTATCCGACCTCCGTAAAACATGGTCGTACCAGCGTAAGCAACTCCGGCAGTTTCACGTTACGTTTTGACAAAGCAAAAAAAACTTCGTTTAAAAAAACCGACTACAAAAACTAAAAAACTAAAAAGTATAAAATAACTTATTTAAATAAATAAAATAAATAAATAATCGGCAGACAAACACACACATTGTATATCCCCAAATTAAGCAAGTTACGCTTGTGTTATGGGTAATATACAACGGACTACTCTGGGGCCGATCCCAGACACCCAGACCATAGTAAATAATGGAGAAAATACGTTTCCGAAATTTACTATACCAGGAATCGAACCCGGAACCTCTGCGTTGCAGTGAGGTACGCCGGCAAAGGTTCAGCCCGCTCAACCACAGAGGCCGTCGTTTCTAAAGCTATTATTGTTAATATGTATTATCTAAAACATTTTAAAGTCGGTGCTTAGTAATTTAAAAAAAAAATATAGTAATTTTTATGTTTTACTTTGCACCGACTTCAAGATGTTTTAGATAATACATATTAATAATAATAGCTTTAGAAATAAGTTATTTTATACTTTTTAGTTTTTGAAGTCGGTTTTTTTAAACGAAGTTTTTTTATTTTATTTGTTACTTTTTAGTGTCTAGCTATGTATGGGTAGACCTACGAAAGGTGCCGCGCTCCAAAAAAAATATGGGTCCCAAGAAACGGGAACAAAAAAATGTTCGTAAAATGAAAACTACTGGGCCAAACTATGTTAAATTTTTATGGGACTAAATAGCAACTATTCCACATCAAACTAAATAAGAATCACGTAAATCGGATCATAAATCTCGGAGTAATCGATGAACATACATTAAAAAAACCAAAAAAAAAGATCCCGACGAATTGAGAACCTTTTTTTGAAGTCGGTTAAAAATACTGAATGCCAACCACATTTTTGAAACTGCAGCATATATTTTTTTGTATAAATGGTTTCTAATCTGTTTGTCTTGTGTGTGTCGCATATGGAAATAAATACTTTCTTTCTTTCATTTACAAAAATATTTCTTATATGCAAATTGACATTGGAAACTCAGACCAATCCGCCGAAAGTCACTTACAGTGCGAAAAAAGTGAGACGAAGAGTCGAGACGTTACGTCAGTGTAACTGACCTATGCCAACGCGTCTCGTCTTAGGGCAGTCTCGGTATAAGAGCAATATACTCAAGTTTAACAGTCGTTGAGTAATAAAATATTGTTAGTTGAGTTCCGTCGTTAATCCATTGTGTGTGAAGGAGACAGAAAATGGACATTGTAGCATTTTGGCGTGTCTTTTAAACTTATCCACTACCATTTGTTTGCGATTTTAATATGATTTTTGGGGAATGTACATAAATTTTATTTTCGTATGCAGGTGAATTTTTGTAGTGTGCTTAGATGATTAAATCGGAAACTATAAGACAGCAGAATATACTTAAAAGAAACTCGGGGGACAATTTTGATGAAAAAAAATGTCATTATACTTAATATTGGAAAAACGCTTTTTCTATCCAGGAATCAAATGCAATGGTTTTGCAAAAATAATACCTTTATTACACCAGTCTACAGGCTGCCATTTGTCATTTTTTTCACAGAAATTGAATCGTTTTATAATCTGCTTTGGATTTCATTTATAACGTCTTTTCGGTTACATTCACGTAACATTTAAGTTCTTTGAATTTAAAATGTACTTTTAAGAGAAAATAATTTGGCTATAGCGACCTCGGATGTAGCGCCGATTTCGATTATAGCGACTAGTTTGAATTAACCATTTATAACCATTTCCTAGGAATCCCTTGCTGGTATTGCGACCGAGTCTATATAGAAAGACCAACTGAACGAACAAACACCATTGGCTCATTCATTTATACTAATATATAAAGCTGATGAGTTTGTTTCTTTGTTTGCTTGAACGCGCTAATCTCAGGTACTACTTTTTTTTTTTTTAATTGCCGGAGTTCAGCAGACAGGTAGACGACCCACTTCATGTAAAGCGGTCACCATCGCTTATGGACATTTGCAACACCAAAGCTGCTACAAATGCGCTGCTGCTCTCTTAAGAGAGACTGGAACCTGGTCACTAATGCCGGAACACAACACAAGGTTGTTATGGCGGCATACTCTAGACCAGGGGTGGTCGCCATCCAGTCGGGCAAATACCCTACCACCTAGCTGTGGGTTGTTTAGTCGCCTCTTACGACAGGCCGCCTGGCCGCAGGAAATTGTATTCTTTCTTCGTTCCTGCACGGATAGATCTGGCACTACTGATCTGATTTGAAAAATTATTCCAGTGTTAGATAGCCCATTTATCGATAAAGGCTATAGGCTATATATCATTACGCTAAAACCAATAGGAGCGGAGCACCAATGAAGAATGTTTCAAGATCGGGGTTTATTTTTCTTTTGAGAGCTTCCGCTGCGTGCGCTGCGTAAACGGTTAAAGTTTCGCAAAAATCATGTGTGACATGAATTGTTCCCCTTTAAAAATTCTAAAAAAAAGTCCGCGACAGCATATGTCTGTCTTTTAAGGTTGGCTCACTATAATCTTTTTTATGCTATCCAAATTTGTTCTAAAATAATGCATTATTTGCGAAGATGTTTTTATAAACATGATATTAATCCTTATCCAAATAAATACGTTATTCATCACAAGTATTTAATTTAAAACAAAATTGCCATTTACACCATTCAATTTCAATTAATATCTTAGGAGATATCGCAATTTTAAAATAACATCGCAGCAAAATAATGATCAAGTACGGCGCGGGCATTTATGATGGGCAAGGCCGGCAGGCAGTCATTAAGATTTAAAAATATTTTCACCTTCTACGTAAACAAAGTCGCGGGTTAAAGTTAGCGTTAGCCCAAAGTAACTATTCCACGCGGACGAAGTCGCGGGCAGAAGCCAGTAGAATCATAAAGCTTTCTCAGTTTTTTTGCATCCGCAGAGAATCAGCGGCTATAATAATACGTTTTTGCTTATAAATTTTCAGGTATATATAGTTAAATGTAAGAATTAGTATTATTAACAGACACTAAGCGATATAATGCGCATTGCATAGTAACATTGTCTAGCAATGAATATTGTCCTTTCACATAGGTAGATATAGCTACTTAAGCGAAATTATAGTGATCCCTTCATCGTAGTTATAACCGAAATCCAATCAATCAATCAATAACTCTTTATTTTACACCAATACAAAAAAATCTACGAAACTATGTCTCATCATGCACAAAGGGCAGACTTATGACTAAAAAGCGATCTATTCCACAACCTGAAAAAGACAAATTGTTCGCGCCGCTTAATTTAAATCCTGTCCTATCAAATTATTTCCACAACTACCCGCTTTCCTAACCGCGTTATCCAATCACCTTTTCCCAGCCGCCATCTTCTGTTCCATACGACTATCCTTGTCGTACTTACCGCTGTTCCAATACTGCTCGTCTTTACGAGTCAGTCTGCTGTCGACCCTCGTCGCACATATTCTGCTGTCGACCCTCGTACGACAACCTGCATATCTTCCGCCACAACTTGCCTATAAGTGCAGTTATACCGCGCCGCGTGTGTACCATTAACAATCGAAGGCCGCAAGAAGAAGACAAGCCAGAAGATTTGCTGCAAGGCTCAAGACTTGGTGATCAGCACGCATAGTTAGTGCAGACCAGAGGCACGCAGGTTAGTCTCCTCTTCTATCTATACTAGCAATCCTACCACCGCCATTTTGGATACGCGTTCAGTACCTAATACTGGGTTGCCGCGTTGACACAAATTCACTGTATTTTTTTTATGGCTTGGCAGCTAGGCCTTTAAGCCAGATCTTAGATTAAATTTAGTTTCTTTATTGTCTTAAACCGTGTAGCACAGCTGAACTGTAGGTTATCAGCTAGTGCCATTCAACGAAGTTCTTGGTACAACTCAAAAGGCCACATTTGACTTTACAGTTCACATTTCTCACAAAACACATAATTACTACTCAAAAACTATCAATATCCTACAACTGTTGTTCATTTTAGAGTAATTTTACATATTTTTTGGAAAATAAACCTGCACAGCGCAACATCTCCTTTTAGTTCCTGCCAAAAACTCCTCCAGTGTATTCAAAAAGATTTCTCACATAAGTATTGAGCTGTTAGTAAGAGCCGTCTGTTTACTGAACCAAGATTTAATATCAAAGGCAATAAAGGCAAGTTGGAAAATATTTTCATTACTCTCGCAGGACATCACGTGTAGTTAAAATAAGCCATTTTGCGAACTAAACACCATCGTTCAGTAACTTTTTGATATTGTGCAAGTAACATTAGTGTTCCTTGCTCGACATTGTTGCTTGCGAGCTTCTGAGATTATTATAGTTAGTAATATTAGCTGACAGGTTATTAAGTGTTGGATATGATTGCTACTTGCTTCGTTGGAAGTTATTAAAATCAGTAGAAGTACTACATCATCATTATCTGAGCGTTAAATCCCGGTTACGTTCTGTTCTGTTACACGGAGATAAAATAAATAAATAAATAATCGGCAGACAAAAACACACATTGTATATCCCCAAATTAAGCAAGTTACGCTTGTGTTATGGGTAATATACAACGGACTACTCTGGGGCCGATCCCAGACACCCAGACCATAGTAAATAACGGAGAAAATACGTTTCCGAAATTTATTTACTATACCAGGAATCGAACTCGGAGCCTCTGCGTTGTAGTGACGTAGGCCGGCAAAGGCTTAGCCCGCTCAACCACAGAGGCCGTCAAAGATAGAACTAGAAGGAGATAGATAGATAGATAGATATAAAACACTTTATTGGTCACCACATACACAAAGTAAATCATTTACAGTCATTTAGTGTGAAGGCAGGAACAAAGGGCGACCTTGTCGCTTTATAGCGATCTCTTCCAGACAACCCCGGCTGTGTATTGTTTGAAAGGAATCGAGAGTCACGTAATACATGTAATCAATAGGATACATACGTGAGATACTTGGGAGTCTTTTAAAAAAGATCTAAAACTGACACACAAAAGACGAGGTGGAACTGATCTGTGTGGGAATAGAAAGAGTATATTACGATAGGAGTTGCTGATAGCAGAAAAAGGAAGAAATGAGCGGATTCTAGGAATTAGAGACCGGTATAACAGTTCGAAGCATTCGGTTCGACGCTAAGAGTCCGCTTTTATATTTCATCTTCTCCACTTCGCGAGGTCTTCGGCATATCTTTAGACCATTGCTACCATTGCTGGTGGATTTTTATTCCTTACAACGTCAAACCAGCATTAGGGATTTCCCCTTCTACGGGGACGTAGCGGAGATGGCATAGCTAGACATATGTATTTTGTACATACATACATAAGTTCACACCAGTTCCCTTGCGGGGTAGGCACGAACAACAGAGCGCCATTTAGGCTTATTCTTACACACCTCACTTGCTTCTTTGACATTCATAACTCTTGTCATGCACGCTCGTCTGTTCTTAAGGCTCCTGACATTACTTTCTGCTAGTACACGATCAATTTGATCATGGAAGATGTGTTGTGGTCTTCCACGACTTCTGCATCCATCCACTTTTGCATCGTATATCTGTTTCGTCATTCTTTCATCATGCATTCTTTCCACATGCCCGAACCACCGGAGCATCCCTTTCCTTACCTTCACCCCGACACTCTCTTTCAGACCAACTCTCTTTCTTACTTCGGTATTACGAACGCGGTCCGCGAGCGTCACTCCACAGATTTTGCGCAGTGCTCGCATCTCGACAGCGTTACCAGCACCGCGTTGAGTACGGCGAGCTGGGCCTTCTGGCTGAGATTTTTAGCGCCTAGAAGTTTACCTAACGCTCCATTCAAACTATTCCCCAAATTCACTCTTCTTTCTATATCAGCCGTGTACCTTCCATCCCTGCTAAAAGTGTATTATGTACCCCACATAATTAGCTAGATTCCGTAAAACGTGGCCGAACCGGCGTAAGCGATTCTCTAGCGGCTTGTTTGCTATGTTTTCTTTTCATTTTGGAGAAACTCTCTCTGGAGAAATAACCTGCATTAATATTACAAAAAAATCTTTTAATTTAATTATGTACTTACCTACAGTCCGCTGATTATATATATTCATACCTTAACCATGCCCTATATTACACCAATATCATGTTTTGATAAATAACTCTACACACTGAAATACCACACCAAAAGATTTTAGTAGAGTGGTGAAAATTCATAAACAAACCCGCAAGAGCGTCATAGTCAAGTAACGAGGATAACACAGATCCCCAGATTAGTCATTTCACAAAATTCCGGTTGTGACTTCATATGCCATATTTACTAGACCGTGGTTGATGATCATCTTAATTGAACTTTTATTTAAATGCAAATGTTGAATGACTTTATAAATCTGACTAGCAGCCGGCGGTGACTTTGTCTGCGTTAGCCTTGAAATTTCGTAATACGGACACAACCGTCAACGACATGTACCTGCCCTCGATCTCGCACCTGGTGAGGATTCGCGTTTCTCGTCTCAACCCGTGCCCCACCGGACACTATAACATGACTTATAGCTGTGGTATTTCTATTTGGCTTTTTTTAAATTGCTCAGCGGTTCTTAACCCATTGCTGAACATAGACCTCCCCAAGTGTACACCATATACCCCGGGCCTCCTTTTTCATCCATTTAATATCTAATTTTCCTAGAGTGCCTTTTTTCCACCCACGTTATGTTCTCACCAGTTTCTTAGGTAATAGATATATTTACAAAATACTAAAGGATACTATCCGTGCGCAAAAGGTTTGCCGATAGCCTCATGATGTCACACATCAATGGTCAGTAGGGTTGACAAAATAGGTTACATAAATAGTTGTTGCAATAAATGTATTATTTCAATTGATTACTGCATATACTTTACATAAGTATATACAATAATAGTAAGTAATACAATACAATAATAGTAAGTAGTCATCGGTAAACCTTCTGCGCGCGGCTTTATGTAAAACTCCATCCAAAGGTTGTCTAGAAGAAATTGTCATCGGCGATAATATCGTCGCTTGTACCAACTTGTATATTAATATTCTTACATACATACATACATAACTTCACGCCAGTTCCCTTGCGGGGTAGGCACGAACAACAGAGTGCCATTATGCCCATTCTTACACACCTCACTTACTTCTTTGACATTCATAACTCTTGTCATGCACGCTCGTCTGTTCTTAAGGCTCCTGACATCACCCTCCGCTAGTACACGATCAATTTGATCATGGAAGGTGTGTCGTGGCCTTCCACGACTTCTGCATCCATCCACTTTTGCATTGTATATCTGTTTAGTCAGTCTTTCATCATGCATTCTTTCCACATGCCCGAACCACCGGAGCATTCCTTTCCTTACCTTCACTCCGACACTCTCTTTCAGACCAACTCTCTTTCTTACTTCGGTATTACGAACGCGGTCCGCGAGCGTCACTCCGCAGATTTTGCGCAGTGCTCGCATCTCGACCGCGTTTACTCTACTTTCATGCTCTCTCTTCCATACCCAACTCTCGCTTCCATACGTGAGCGTAGGTACCAGCACCGCGTTGCATATGGCGAGCTGGGCCTTCTGGCTGAGGTTCTTAGCGCCTAGAAGTTTACCTAACGCTCCATTCAAACTATTCCCCAAATTCACTCTTCTTTCTATATCAGCGGTGTACCTTCCATCCCTGCTAAAAGCATATCCAAGATATACAAACTCATTCACTTGCTCCAGCATAACATCATCGACCATTATCCTTGCATTCGTTCTGGTTTCTTCTCTTTCAAACACCATAACCTTTGTTTTCTTCGCATTCAAATGTAATTAATATTCTTGATTATTATAAATGTAGCATTTTTGTACAATCAAGTATATCGTAGTCTATTCTAAATTAATTTAAACAGAACATAATAAAAAATTGTTTTAAAAAATAAAAAATGTATTCCAAATTACTGTCAATTGTAGGTACGTTCCCAAAAGGGTGACATCATCATTTAATACTTATATAGAACATACTAGAAGAACTAGAGATCTATATGTTTATAAAGCTGTAATGTACACATATTAAATAAATATACGAACTAAATAATGAACAAGTCATCGACCGTGTCACATGACTCCATCAGGTGCAGTCTTCCGCAGCCACTAGCTGGAATGCACTGACTCATTCCGGTGTACGTGAATCATCGCTGAAGTGGACTCGGGGCTAAGGTGGGGTGGAGATGAATTTAATGTAAAATATAACTAGGTCAGACGTGGTAGATAGTGGAATGGAAAATATACCCTCCCGGTGTTTGGCACCTTGGCAATTTATATACGATACTAACTAGTTGATTCGGCGAACTTCGTACCGCCTCAAAAGTATACTTTTAAATTTAATTTGATTTCTGAACGACAAGACGAACATCAACCGTTTGATATTCAAAACCAAAAAAATGAGAAAATCTTCACTTTTAAATTTAATTTAATTTCTGAACGACTTTTAAATTTAATTGATTTCTAAACGACGGGACGAACATCAAATGTTTGACAGGTAGGAATAGTTTCTAAGGGAAAGCGAAATTGTTGTTTTTACTAGATTCCAAGCATTTTTTTTTTCATATTTACACACCTTTTAAACCTTTCCTGAACTTCCACAAATAATTCGAAACCAAAATTAGCCAAATCAGTCCAGCCGTTCTCGAGTTTTAGCGAGACTAAAGAACAGATTATGTATATAGATTAAGAACTCTTAATTTTTATTTTATTTTGAAGCCATACAATAATATTATTATTACCACCGTAAGATTGCAAAAGAAAAAAAATGTTAAGATATACAATTACATTATATGTTCAGCATAACAGTACTTAATGGATAATTAATAAATAAATATGAAAGCTTTTGCAACTATTTCAGGAATCAGTGCCTTGACTTTCTAATGATTTTGCTAAACTTCGTCAAGCCACTAGCAAACAAACATATTATCAAATTTATATACCGTGTATACTGTATGATATAATGTAAGTGATCAATAGACTAATAATTCGAGATAATGAATTGTGAAATACATCAAATGAGAAAGCAAATCCTAGCAATAATTGGTACAGGTATTATAGTAACGTCATGCCAATTATTATACGTATTAGACATTTTGACCCCAACTACATGTATAATTTTCAGTCTTATTATTGTTTTAAATATTATGTACTGTTTATTCTAAAATAAAATGACAACATTTTTATTCTAATTTTTTTAGATTATTGTTTGAATGTTCTGGAATAATACATTAATATTGTTTTATAATTTACTTCTGTGTTTTGACATCGAATAATGAGTTTACGACGTAATAAATAATTTCATGACATAACCATATTATATAAAATTAATATTGTATGATAAATAATGAATGAAATAATTTGATCATTTAAGTATAAAAAATTTATATGCCTTTGTAAGATGAAAGATTTTTTTATTTTTTATTTTTATTGCATGAGTTCAGCAGACAGGCAGATGGCCCACTTGATGGAAAACGGTTACCATCGCCTATGGACATTTGCACCACCAAAGGTGCTACAAATGCGCTGCTGCTCTCTTAAAGGAGCCTGAAACCTGGCCACTAATGCCGGAACACAACTCAAGGTTGTTATGGCGACATACTTTAGACCAGGGGTGGTAACCATCCAGTCGGGCAAATGCCCTACCACCTGGCTGTGGTTTTTTTGTCGCCTCTTACGACAGGCCGCCGGGCCGCAGGAAATTGTATTCTTTCTCCGTTCCTGCACGGATAAAACATATACAGCGTAGAACTTATATGAACATATCGTATCTCCAAGTTTGTAACAAATAAATTAAAATAAAATTTTGATTGAGAATTGCAACTGACAATTAGAAAAATAAATAGACTTTACAACTACTCCATGGCTTTTGTAAAAGTAATGCGAGGTAGTTAAATGTTGCAGTTCACGACATAAAATAGGCCATTGCACCTCCGCCGCTGCAATGATTCAAAAAAATAAAATACAGCCTTTACGACTTTATTACTCTTTGTTATGAAATATAATAAGATTTATTTCTTGGCGTGTAAATACATTTTAAAACTATTGTGCCACAGATTATACTTATATACACGCAACTGCGTATAACATATGCTAGGTGGTAGGGTATTTGCCCGACTGGATGGCTACCACCCCTGGTCTAGAGTATGCCGCCATAACAACCTTGAGTTGTGTTCCGGCATTAGTGACCAGGTTCCAGTCTCCCTTAAGAGAGCAGCAGCGCATTTGTAGCACCTTTGGTGTTGCAAATGTCCCTAGACGATGGTAAGCGCTTTCCATTAAGTGCGCCGTCTGCCTGTTTGCTGAACTTCTGCATTAAAAGAAAAATATATACTAATAGTACTAACTGTACCGTCGGTTTCAACCGCGTCGGATAGTTATCAAAAAAAATTAGCTTATTTGAATTTTCGTATGGCCGGTTCCTGTCTTACAATTCATTCACTCGCCCTACCATCGGTTGAATTTTGACATTACTTGTATGGAGCTTCTGGTAAACTAGCTGCGCCCTGCGGTCTTACCCGCGTGGTGATGGAAAATCGTTATATTTTGGATAATTCACACTATATCTTTATAAATTATAGCTTATGTGTTATTCTAATGTATAAGCTATATTATTGTAAAGTTTCATCAAAATCCATTCAATAGTTTCTGCGTGAAAGAGTAACAAACATATATCCATACATTCTTACAAACTTTCGCGTTTATTATATTAGTAGGAAGGATTTAAATCAATAGTAAGACATATGAACTGGGGCCGAATTCGTCTTATTCTATGCGTTAAAAAATAATGCCGTTAAGTATCTACCTAAATGGAGTACGCCTTATCGCTCAAGCATTACCATATTGCCAATTGATTTATGTAATTATATTGTTATGTATTTATTTTAATTTTAAAGTAAGAAAGTATTTTATTGTTGGTTTTATTTAAATTTATGTAGTGGAACACCTACAAGCCAATAGATGGCGCTGTACAATAACTGAGGTCGCAAACGATTCCCGAAACGTATAAAGATTATATACAAATTTCCACCAATTATAGATGGGCCTATGTCCGCGATGAACAACAAGTCTTGCTGGAAGATCTTCCTTGGAGACGCAGGGGCATTCCACCTCGCTCCTCCAACCCCATACGGGGCACTCTCTTAATTTATTTATTTGATTTACTAATTAAATATTACACAAGTAGAATTAGTTCAAAAAATCAGTATTACACAAAACTAAAACTTCATAAAAAGATTACGAACATTTCTCAATAAAATCGTTTTGATTCAGACAAGAAATCATACAAAAAAATATATTTTTCACTAGAATTATTTTTATATATAGAAAAATGTATACGAAATCATAACAATGTACGGTCGACCAAGTTCGTCCTTGATCAGTTCTCTAACATTTTGCTTTTAACGGCTCATCAAGTTTTTTACACTGTCAAATTTCATATACACCAAATACGACGTGTCTGAAATGTTTAAATTAAAGGAAACAATTACTCGTGTTTAGATGCAATATGCACTTTGCCGAATGACGACGCCATTTTTCTTTTATATTCTGCTCTCGCTTTCTTTACGGACTTCGATTTTACTGCGTCCTTGTAAAACAGATAACAATGAAAGCCCTCTTTTTAAAACTGATGTTTTACTTGTGCGCGTGTCATCGCGCTGTTAGCGAAAGTATTTGCCTGGCGATTTTAGCCTTATGGGTGGTGCACCGCCGCTTTGGTCGATTGTACAATACGGATTTGTCGTAAGTTCTGTGATTTAAAATCTCCAAGTGTGGTAGTGCGTGAGCGAGATAGCGAACTGTATTTAAGTATGTCCTTAACGTGTAGCCATATTAGTGTATATAATACATACGCTATCTGTCAATATTTAATGCCATATCTGCGTGGAACGGCCTATATCTGTAAGACTATCGCAGATGAAGCCCCATCCTTAGTAGCACAGAAATGTCAAAATAAATAATGTAAAACAACAAACTGAAATATTTATTAAAGACAATAAATAATATTACATTTTTTACAGGTACGGATGACAAGCGCTTACAAAAAATTCCAAGTCACGGCTGCTTTCTGAAAAGAAGGGTGAAAGTATAATTTACAAAAATACAAACAATTCAAACCACGACCTATGCTTTGGTGTAAAGAGTTAACTATCTAATAGACTGTGGTTAAGTGGCCGAAGCCTTAGCCGGCTTAGCTCACTGGAACTCGGTGGTTCCGAGTTTGGTTCCTAGTGTGGTAAATTTTGTTAACGAACATTCTGTTATTTTCTGTGTACTAGGTCAGGGATTCCCAAACTATTTTGGGCAAGAGATCACTTTTCCAAAATGAACTGATACCTCAGACCCCTCTATAGCGAAGTTATTTTAAAAATCCTATCTCTAGTTTTTTTCGTATTGATACAAAATACTTACCAATTTAAAAACTTACCTAAACCTACTAAAATATTAGTCGTTCTTATAACAAGTTAGTAAACGTAACACAAACTTATACAGTATCTTGAAGGTTTCAAATAAGAACTCGCGTTAAATAATAGGGGTCGATTTTTAGACCTCGTCGAACCCCAAAATCAGTTTTCGTTTATGTCGACACCTGGGATAGTACTTTAGGAATCCCTGGTCTACGTGTTTGGGATCGGCCCCAGAATGGTCCGTTAGGGAACGTACCCCATACTACGTGACCCATTTTTTATAACTTTTAACCCTCCTCGGTGACCACCCGTAGTAGATGCCAACACCCCCCGTCCCCCTTTAGTTTTCACGTAGTAATTCATAAATATGGTATTAAATATTTTTTTGCAAAGAGAAAGTTAAAAAAATTAATTTGTCTTATTACCGTTTGAAAAACGCTAAACGCTGCGCGCTATATTTAAATGTAGCTCGAAAAAGCGCGAGATTTGCCTTTTTTTATTGCAGGAGTTCAGCAGACAGGCAGACGGCCCACTGGATGGAAAGCGGTTACCATCGCCTATGGATATTTGCAACACCAAAGGTGCTACAAATGCGCTGCTGCTCTCTTAAGTGAGTCTGGAACCTGGTCACTAATGCCGGAACACAACTCAAAGTTGTTATGGCGGCATGCTCTAGACCAGGGGTGGTAACCATCCAGTCGGGCAAATGCCCTACCACCTGGCTGTGGGTTGTTAAGTCGCCTCTTACGACAGGCCGCCCGGCCGCAGGAAATTTGATTCTTTCTCCGTTCCTGCACGGATAGAGAGAGAGAGAGTGGAGAGGCGAAAATGACTATATAATAAGTATTTCGTTTTAAAAAAACGGTAATTATGGCAAGTAACTTCAGCACATTCGGCAAAATACAAACAAGATAATTTCACCATCTGACAACTTGAAATAATAGCAGTTATTATTGTCCAAAGTGTCCATTACATATTTATTGACGCACCCAATCCCTATTGTGTTGACATATGCAATCTCTATTGTGGCCAATTAGTGACAGTCCAATGTAGAGCGGTCGTCTTTCGTTTCGAAATTTCAAAAGACTCGGGAACTAATTACGTGTTATAATGAAAAGGGATGAAATAAAAGTTTATTTAAATCTTTTAAAGATAGTAGCGGACATTAAGAAAGTTTTTTATGGTCTTTTCTATACAAACCCGATAAAGAGCTCGGTTATACATTGTATAAAGTGCAAATGAAGTCAGATAAAATCGGTTATTTTACCAGTATTTAATGTTCAGGGTTGGCACTAACATTTCTTACGTAACAATTCAGATTAATCTTCATAGCTTACTTTCCCATTAAAAATCAACATTAAAGTTTTTACTTTTTTTATTGCATGCATTAAGCAGACCGCCCCTCTGATGGAAAGCGATTGCCATCGCCTACGGACGTTTATAACACCAAAGGTGCTACCAATGCGCTGCCGCTCCTTAAACTGAGACTGGAACCTGGCCTCTAATGTCGGAACACAACTCAAGGTTGTTATGGCGGCATACTCTCGACCGGGGGTGGTAGCCAACCAGACGGGCTAATAACTAGCTGTATTATTTCTTCGTTCTTGGACGAATGAAAATTTGTAATTAGAAAAGAATAAATATGTATAATTATTGTGCTGGACAAGGATGATATATACCAGTGAAATAAACCTTCTACCAAAAATAAACTTCCAAAAAGTGCAGCATAGTGAAGGCTCGCGAGATTTTTTAAGTTGCTCTATCGAAATTGAATGACGGAAGTCAACCCATGTGATTATGGTTTAACAAAATGAATGTACAGCGGGTTTATGTCGATATTAACTCTATATTTTACTAACAGATGGCGTTTATAGGAATAGTCTAGTTGATAATTATTATACATTTCAGTATATTATTTTATTTGTATTTCGGCATCAGTGGCTAGGATCCAGTTTCCCGTTCGAAGCCGGCAGCACATTGGCAGCACCTCTGGGATTGCTATCACAGTTGGCCCGTCAGCCTGTCTGCTGTGCATCAGCAATAACAAAAACATTTGTTTACAGAATTATATTTTAATGATAAACTACACATCTAGACATGAATTTAAATTCCTATTTGAAATTCCAAATATAGAGCTCTGATAGTTTTTGCGTTAAGTGTATCACAAACTTTGACTATGTGCTTGGACAGATATGTACAGGTTGTGGGACAATGATAAGGCTCGCCTCGCTACCACAAAAAAGTCTTTAAAAAGAATATAGTTCAGTTAATAAATTGTCAATATATAATTTATTTAAGTGAAAAGTAAATAAAACAAGAAATAAGAATTCTTTCTGTGTGTTTCGATATACGGTAAAAAATATGAATCATACCAGTATATCTCACAATCATATTTAGAATGGATTTTTCTGAAAAGTAGTCTTTAATATAAAAATATATTATTTATATCAAAAATTACTTATTAACGTTATAAAAATGTATTTATAAATAAATATCTTTTTAGTGCTTATAGCTACTTTTCAAGATTTTAATCCGTGCAGGAACGGAGAAAGAATACAATTTCCTGCGGCCTGGCGGCCTGTCGTAAGTGGCGACTAAACAACCCACAGCCAGGTGGTAGAGTATTTGCTCGACTGGATGGCGACCACCCCTGGTCTAGAGTATGCCGCCATAACAACCTTGTGTTGTGTTCCGGCATTAGTGACCAGGTTCCAGTCTCCTTTAAGAGAGCAGCAGCGCATTTGTAGCACCTTTGGTGTTGCAAATGTCCATAGGCGATGGTAACCGCTTTCCATCAAGTGGGCCGTCTGCCTGTCTGCTGAACTCCTGCAATAAAAATAAAATAAAAAAAAGATGTGGCAACCCTATAAGAGGTGACCGAAAAGTGCCGCCACATATACAGTCACAGCTCAGCTGAAGACATTACAGCTATTATTCGAACACAGCAGGACATTTCCTACCAATCCTTTGTCTTGAAAGGCCACTTTATTCTACTATTCTACCAGACTGTTCTAGCAAACAAAGCTGAGTTCACCGCCTTCCTTTTCTTTATTGCATTGAATCGCTTCGGTGTTTGCAAACCTACCGCCCTTGTTTGACTCTCTGGGTGGTATTTGATAATTGTTTAAAGTTTACGCTTCAGTTTGCCGTTATCATATTTAAGTAGTTTTATTTATTTTCTTTAACATCAATTATTAAAGGACCTTAGTCAACTTATATACCTTTAATAGCGTGAAGACTAATAGTTATAAAATATTTGAACGAGACAATAATTTAAAATTTAAATATGCTTTAATAAAATTTAATTTTAATATAAATAATAATTAGCATAAATATTATATTACACACTCAAGCACTCACACTTCAATACTATAAATATTTATTGAATAATGTTTAATTTTATGTATATATAAATGATATGATCCCTGCGATACAGGCTTTGCCTAGTGCAGGGTTCTTTAGGAGCCATATCTCGCTCAGAACGTGACAACCAGGATAACGTAACTTAGCACAATCTTTTGTTATAGCTCATAAAAAGCGCGAGGCACATGGGAGGAGGGTGGTTTTAGTGGGTAGTGGTTGCTGCCCGTGCAACTTCTCTGAGTCTCCACACAAGCTGGCTTGATTACTGTTTGGATTGCCCCTTATTAAAGGGTAAAGCCTCCATGATCAACTATGGTCTAATCCCTTGCAAAGGACCCAGTATTGTGCGTAAAGAGCATTTCCCCCGCCTTAAAAAAAAATCTTTTGTTATAGCTGTCATGAGAAGTTTGGTTAAATAAATTTGAATTTGAATTATTTTATTTAGAATAACTTAGTTTTTCTACCGTATTTTTTACGATTCCATAGTTAGATAAAGTCGTGGTAGAGTAATGGCTAGCGCACGCGTCCCAAACTCAAAGGGCGCAGGTTCAATCCTGGCCGGAACGCATGCACCACTTAGTTTTCTGATTTAATCTGTATATTGTTACAATGACCATGTAGTAACACCGGTGAAGGAAAACATCGCCATGCAACCTGCACATTGAGATAACCGATGTATCAAACCTACCAAGCCGCCTTGGACAAGCGTGGCGAGTATACTGTCCGTTTCCCTTATAGTGGGAGACCCGAGCCCAGCAGTGGGACATTTATGGGCTGATATTATATAGTTAGATAACAATAACGCATGATATCTTATACTTAGGTTTTTTTAACTGCTCCATTTTAAATTTTAACCAATACTTACAATAATTGGACGTAGTTTAGCAGAAACGACCTAACACACAAAAAGTCGTTTTTTGAGTGTTTGAGGTTTTAAGTTTAGACAAAAATTGCTGGTAAATTTTGGACCACAATGTGGGTTGAGTTCTTTCTGCTAAACTAAGTCCAATTATAGGGTTAAAATTCTAAAATATTCAATGAAACCGCAGATGTCCCTTAATAAAAATAAGTCTAAAAACGTCCCGATGCTGGACTCAGACCTTCCTATTGTTAAGAGAACTGACGGTACAACTACTACGCTTGTCCACGGCGGTTCAACAGGCTTCACATATCAGCTATCTCAATGTACATGTGTTTAATCATGATGTTTAACTAAGCGGTGCTTATTTCATAGCCTCTGTGTTTAAATGGGCTTTACATGTGCCTACCTAGTTTATTAGAAAGCAAAATTTTTGGGTTCGATTCTTGGCATGGTAAATATCTTAACAGATAAATATTCCGTTATTTTTTTATCTGAGGTTGGTCCTAGACTTGTCCGCTGTATATCCTTCTAATATTATAAACACGAAAGTTTGTAAGAATGTATGGATGTATGTATGTTGGTTATTCTTTTACGCAAAAACTACTGAATGGATTTTGATGAAACTTTACAATAAGCTTACACATCAGAATAACACATAGGCTATATTTTATAAAGATATAGTGTGAATTATCCAAAATATAACGATTTTCTATCACCACGCGGATGAGACCGCAGGGCGCAGCTAGTTAAACATAACTTAGCTTGGGGACATGTAATGCATGTGTTTGTTTTTTTTATTACTTAGATTCATATTCACATATGTTATAAATGGGCTCTTCTCCATAACCAAGGCAAAAAGACACCGTACAAAACCTTATTTACTACTTTCTATTAACCCTAGTAGACGTGTATGAGTCACTCACCGGCATTCATAGGAAAGCTTTTGTATTTACCGAACGGGCGTTTCATTTTTTTATTCGTCAATAATTCTTTTGGGCGCGGAATTGGTTTTGTGTGACCAAGACAATGGCTCGGGGCCATGTCTGTTTCAATTTATTTGTTGGGACGTATTTGTCGCAAATACGGGTTTTTTGTCAATAGCTTTTTTGTAATTTGCTCAACCTGTCGGTTTTTGTAATACACCAGACTGCAAGATTTAATACGATGCTTAATTCTGCTCTGTAAAACTTATCCATATAAGTATGATTGAAGTCTCGCCTGTGATTTCAAACTAAATGTTAGAATTTAAGTGAAAATTTATTTACGCGGTATAAATTATCGTGTTTAGAATATTTGTCTTTCAGCCTGAACGCTTGTCCCAAATAGGGTCTAACAAAGTTCAACAGAATTCAATGATTTTAATTTTATTTTTAAGAGTACATAATTCTTAGAATCAATGTAGCATGGCTAAAGTGGAGACAGGTAAACAGCGTGATATTTTTTTTAAATTTTTTATTGCAGGCGTTCAGCAGACAGGCAGACGGTCCACTTGATGTAAAGCGGTTATCTTCGCCTATGGACATTTGTAACACCAAAGGTGCTACAAATGCGCTGCTGCTCTCTTAAGAGATACTTGAACCTGGTCACTAATGCCGGAACACAATTCTAGGTTGTTACGGCGACACACTTTAGACTAGGGGTGGTAGCTATCCAGTCGGGCAAATGCCCTACTACCTGGCTGTGGGTTGTTTTGTCGCTTCTTACGACAAGCCGCCTGGCCGCAGGAAATTGTATTCTTTCTCCGTTTCTGAGCTGAAACAGTGCACTTATATATACTAACTTAATTTTGCAAGCCTTTGGATCCATGGACAGTAGGAAGTTGTTGAGGCTCTTCTCGCAGTTGGTGTACGCCATTCCGAACCCAAGTCCTCCCCCGACATACATCGGCCACCTTTTAAAACCCCGCATGAAGAAGCTGCCCATCATGCCACCGATTAAAAGACCAGTCGCTGAAAATTAAGGTTTTTATGAATCAATGCGTGCATTCACACTCAACAAACACCACACATCACAATGAATCACTAACATCATTGTGATGTGTGGTGAAAGGTCGCGACCAGTGACTAGAACAGCACAACACAATACAACACAACTTTCCACCACCCCACTATTTAAAATCAAACATTTATAGATTTACCGGTCAATCTTTTTTTTATTTTTTATTGCAGGAGTTCAGCAGACAGGCAGACGGCCCACTTGATGGAAAGCGGTTGCCGTCGCCCATGCACATTTGCAACACTAAAGGTGCTACAAATGCGCTGCGGCTCTTTTAAGGGGAGACTGGAACCTGGTTACTAATGCCGGAACACAATACAAGGTTGTTATGGCGGCGTACTCTAGACCGGTGGTGGTCGAAATTCAGTCGAGCAAATACCCCCTCCCCTACCACCTTGCTGTGGGTTGTTTTGTCGCCTCTTACTACAGGCCACCAGGCCATAGGAAATTGTATTCTTTCTCCGTTCCTGCACGGATAGATGGAAATCTGATGGAAAATAGTTATCCCCCATGGACATATGCAACACCAAGGAAGCTAATCCGTTGCCTACCTCTTGGAACTCTTAAGAAACTGTTTACACGCTATTAAACTGCTGGGCGAACTAATTCCACAACTTGCAGACATAATAATAATATGATAAATTTGGCATAATATATTATGGCTACCTTCCATTAGAGATTCACGACGACCATGTTCACGACCGCGATTTTTCCCATTCCACTTGCTTGCCGGCGTTACAATCGTAAACCCAAGTGGAACAGTTATTCGACCCACCTCTTGACATGGGTCGTTGTGAGGGTTATGTGATCGTAAATGATGATGTCACTGGTGACGTTTTCGCCACGACCAACGACCGCGGTCGTCTTGTGGAACGGCTAACGGAGCATTTTAGGCGTTGTGAGTTACTAATGGAACGGCCTGTATCTCATACATGACTACTTACCTGTTTTCATTCCAAAATCGATGAAACAAGCCGAATATCTCTCTTCAAAGTCTCTGTTATCTGGTCTACTCATTTCTTTTTAAACGCTAAGTCACGAATCGAGGTCCTCTCAGAAAATACATTGCCGCTGTTAAATAACTTAATTGATAAAACAAAATTAATATTAAGTCGCGTTTTATCACAGATTTATTTTTATTTATTATTATAAAATGTGAAAGAAAATTTTTTCAACGCACTCTGACAGTGAGTGACTTTGGCATGACTTATTTAGTTTTTTGTTAGTGCCTGTATGTGTGATGTTACTATACAATAGTTCATAAAGTATGTAATATATACTACAATATAATAAATATAAAATGCTACTGCTTCATGCTGTTATTCACCGTTTCACGCAGATGCAGCGATGGGTTTAATGTGAGTTGCAGGACTCGAATTAAAATACCGTTGGAATTAGTATAGAATTTATTAGAACTATACAAACCGTATAACACAGGTACAAATATAACCGAACGCAACTAGTCCTAACGTAATGCAGAAGATCGTAATTCCATAAAACGCGCAAAGTCCGTCACTTAATAGATTACCGAATGTAATACACACGCCTTGCTTCGCTCGTGGTTATCGCTAGACTGCCTCGTCCCTCAATCAAGGCATTGCTTTATACTGCACAGAATTTCTTAGAATCAGTTTTGTACTTTAGATCCGACACACCTGGCTAATGACTGCCATAAAAGATTACAATACACAATGGGCTGTTTTTCTAATCACAAATGTTAAACACAAAGTAAACAAAAGAAGTCCAAATGCCGAAAGTAATAAAATGTGTTTCTACAGGTATGCAGGTGTGAATTTGTCTTTGTCGGCGTCTAGGTCGTAACATTATTGTTATTAATTGTGAACGATGTTAAATATTGGCAGATAACGTATGTATCCACTAATGTTATCTGTTAATGGCGTTATTTTAACTATTTACATTAACCCATATAAAGACCGAGCACAATCAGGTCGTCTATAATTCGGACCTCCAGATTCCAAAATTTTTTGAATTTTGTTTTCCTGTTAGAGCATAACATGAAAGTTACTAAATGGATTCAAATAAATTTGAATAATTTTTATCTCGATAAATGGCTTCGTTTCCGTAGGATAAACTAATATAAACAAAAAAAACGGTGCAGCGGTCGCTTTTTGTGTAGTCTGTTGCAATTCACTAACAAACTTCGTTATGACAACGCGAATGAAGTTTCGCTGGTACTACTAGTATCTTAAATGTAACAATTGTATTATTAAAATAAAATTTGCCTAAAAATTAAACTAAAAAATGATTTTCTATGCACTTGGTTTTACATACTAAAGTTGCATTTAATATTATTGAGTTTTTAAAAATTAAATTTAATTGTTTTTTTATATTGATGAAATGGCGGAAAGCTTGAAGTTAGGCAGTTTTCTGAGCTAATATGTGTATTGTTATAATTATCAGGTGCTAACGGTGAAGGAAAACATCGTGATGAAATGTATACATCGCGATAACTGCCAATCCTCCTTGGACAAACGTGGCGAGTATATTGACAATTATCTTATAAATAGGAGGCTCGAGCCTAACAGCGGGACGTTTATAGCGTGTTAATATTATTATTTAAATAGTTCTTCTTCTACAGCCAATCTCCGTCCACTGCTGGACGTAGGCTATAACAACCTTGTGTTGTGTTCCGGCATTAGTGACCAAGTTCCAGTCTCCTTTAAGAGAGCAGCAGCGCATTTGTAGCACCTTTGATGTTGCAAATGTCCATAGGCGATGGTAACTGCTTTCCATCAAGTGGGCCGTCTGCCTGTCTGCTGAACTCCTGCAATAAAAAAAAGGCCTCCCCAAGTTTGCCGGCGACCTTGCGCAGGTCATCAGTCCATCGGGCTGGAGGGCGTCCTACGCTAAGTTTACCGAGACGCGGCCTCCACCCCAGGACCCGTTTGCTCCAGCAGCCGTCAGTCCTGCGACAGATGTTTTTTTTTTTTGACAAACACACACATTGTATATCCCCAAATTAAGCAAGTTACGCTTGTGTTATGGGTAATACACAACGGACTACTCTGGAGCCGATCCCAGACATCCAGACCATAGTAAATAATGGAGAAAATACGTTTCCGAAATTTACTATACCAGGAATCGAACCCGGAGCCTCTGCGTTGCAGTGAGGTAGGCCGACAAAGGCTTAGCCCGCTCAACCACAGAGGCTGTAGATGTGACCGGCCCACTACCAGTTTAACTGGCTAATCTTGCGAGCTATATCGGTTACTTTGGTTCTCTTACGGATGTCCTCATTTCTGATTCGATCCATAAGCGAAACACCTAACACAGCTCGCTCCATAGCCCGTTGAGCGGTTTTGAGTTTGTAGACTAGTTTCATCGTCAGTGTCCTTGTCTCGGCACCGTATATCATAATGAGTAGGACGCAGATTTATATACTTATTTAACTGTAATTATATACTAATTAGTGTTAGTTAGAGAGGCCAAAACATCGCTTACATTTAAGAACGCACTCAGGAAACACTACTTTTTCTTAAATAATTATGCTTAATTCCTATACTATAGACTAATTAAATTATATATATATATACATACATACATACATAACTTCACGCCAGTTCCCTTGCGGGGTAGGCATGAACAACAGAGCGCCATTTAGGCTTATTCTTACACACCTCACTTGCTTCTTTGACATTCATAACTCTTGTCATGCACGCTCGTCTGTTCTTAAAGCTCCTGACATCACCTTCTGCTAGCACATGATCAATTTGATCATGGAAGGTGTTTCGTGGCCTTCCACGACTTCTGCATCCATCCACTTTTGCATTGTATATCTGTTTAGTTATTCTTTCCACATGCCCGAACCACCGGAGCATTCCTTTCCTTACCTTCACCCCGACACTCTATACATATACATATATACCATCTACATCGCCAGATTACTTTAAACTATTCCTTAAGTTAGGTTGCCTGGAAGAGATTGCTTAAAGCGATAAGACCGCCTATTGTTTCCACCATGACAATATTGTAATTGTGTATTTTTGAAATTGTATATATGGTGAGCAATAAAGTGTTATCTATTTATCTATCTCATTAGTTCACTTCAAAACAATTACTGAATCAAATCAGCATTACGTCCCTGTTCAAATCATAATTGGGCGAATTAATTGTGTTCCCGGATTAGTGCTAAGCTGGAGGCCAAAATCTGAGGGATTATTATCCAGCTTTTAGGCTTAATTGGGGATTATTAACCAATATTATATAAGATACAAAATCAAAATTAACACAGTTAAATTGATTACGTGAATGGATAAATGTGTTATGTAACATATTAAAGATTTTAGTGTCCCGTAGTAAACAAGGAAGCGTTATGAAATCATTGTTGTTGCTTTTGCTCTTCTGTTTTTGTTTAAAATCATTTTCCGCAAAATGCTGTGTCTGTATGGGTGAATGAAGCCGTAACCTGTATAGCGCTACCAACTTACATATATTATTAGTTAACTTTAAAAGACTAATAAAGATTAGTTTTGAATGCCATATATATACCTAAGGAATGTAAAATAAGCCAGTGTACATAGTGGTGTGAGGTATCTTTAGTCAGATCTTGATAAATAATAACGATTTTTTATTAAGTCAATAGGTGGTGAACAAACAAACAGAGGTACTTTCGCATTCATAATTATATCAATAATAATGTCTTTTCCTGTGGTGTGATAGAGAAAGTATACCAGAATAGACCTCAAATGATTGGGATCTATCTGTGAAACAGCATTAGATTATTATAGTCTATTTGTGCGACGCCTTGGTAAGAATAATTCTAGTTTAAGAGTTGCTCGGTTGCATAAAACATTTCGTAAGGCGCGAAGAGAAATGTGTTTCCATCACCTTCATCAATTTATTCAGCTATGTTCAACTTAACCTCAAGTTCGTCATTTTAAACCGTTGAATACTGTGAATGACAATCACCCAGTAAAAACCGTAATATCTGAATTTCCAAACATTATTATTAATATACGTAGTTGAAATGAGAGCTTGCAGAAGTAGGTATACCTGAGAGTAGCCTTCAGCCTAACGTTATCATTCATGATATGTTACAAAACAGCATGATAAAGGAACTTTGTGGATTGAAAGAAGATGTAATAACAAGATTTGAAAAAGGAATGTTAAGTTGGTTTGGGCATGTAGAGAGAATGGATGAAAGTAGAATCACAGAACAACTGTATGACAGCAATGTGAATGGTAGAGTTGGAACTGGTAGACCGCGAAGTAAATACCACGATCAATTTTTTTGATTTAATATTCTAAACTAATAGTTTTCTCTCCGTGCAGGAACGGAAAAACAATACTAATTCCTGTGGCCGGGCGGCCTGTCGTAAGTGGCGACAAAACAACTCACAGCCAGGTGGTAGGGCATTTTCCCGACTGGATGGCTACCACCCTGGTCTAGAGCAAGCCACCATAACAACCTTGAGTTGTGTTCCGGCATCAGAGGCCAGGTTCCAGTATCTCCTTCGAGGTCGTCAGCCAATGGCCAGCACCTCTGGTATTGCTGATGTCCATAGGTGACGGTAATCACTGTCCATTACAGTTGGACCGTCAACCTGTCTGCTGTGCTTCAGCAATAAATAAAAAAATGCGTATCGCGCGTAAACTACCTCAGTAAAGGCTTTAAAAGTCGTATATTCATCCCCGTTACTGAAAATACATACATATATAAAGAATCTCATGACAGTTGGTTAATTAATTATTAAGAACGCGATGAAGGGAAAAAAAGACGTATGAATAAACAGACATTTATGGAAAAAAATCGTAGTCTCTGTATGACCTACGTATATGTAGTAATTTATAGGGAATGTACACATGAGCAGAATAACTTGTTAGTTTAGGAGCATGCTAGATTTGCGGACCATTCAAGTTCATTAGTCAAAGCCAAGTTAGTTTCTCTAACAAAACAATCACTTTTCCACCGAAACTAACTAAATTTCAGCTCCAAATTAGCATGTTCTAATACTAACTTAAATCTGGATGCAGCCTGCATAATTCATTTGCCAACCAAACAGACCAATCAGAGCAGAGCACGTTCAATTTAGACCAAATAGCACATAATTGATCCGGTACAAACTGGTATGAACCGGCGCAAACCGATGCAAGCCGGTCTAAAGCAGTAATAGACAAAGGATTTAGGAGGGAACAAGCTGCGAGCCTAATCATTGCAGGGATGCCACCTGTAATCCGATCTACATGTCTTATCAAAGTGGTTTCTGCGTAACGAGCTGAATTAACAACTATGATTGAATGAGCTATGAAGACGTATGTAACTTTTGGTGATATTAACTATTTGTTTGTGTATTGATACGACAAGAGTTTCGGTCCTAGTGTCAAATGAGTAAGTAAACAGTGTGAACTCAGCGGAGAGCGGAATCTGTGGGCGAATGTCATCGTCCCGTGAAGTTGATCTATACGTTAAGTAATTCATTTGTATAAAATATTTGATCGGCAGATCTGTGACACAAAAGAGCCAAATATTGAAGTTTATTCAAATAGCCATTTTTTAAAGTAAAATTTTGCTTTACATTTCAGTGGACAGCAATTCGACGGAGATAATGATACATATGGATTATGTTTATGAGCGACTATCCGTGCTATTGTTGCTTTCTTGAAAATGTACCTCTTGAAGGCATACGTTTTTAAAAAAAATTTACTCGTCTCTTATGAGGCAAGTTAATAAATGATATTCCGTGCCTGCACTGCTGCATTTCGTGAAAGAGCCGGAGCCAAAGAGTCCAAGAGCTGTAATTTGCGGACCACTGGACTAGACCATATTGATCTTGTGAGCACGGTGGGTAAAGACTGTCTACAAAGTCAAGTTTGGAATCCAAAATATAGCATAAACAGAGTAGAACAAATTGAAAATATTTATTTTAGATATCTAGATTACCGCGCACAACGATCTTCTAACAACTACTAAGATCGCTGTAAAAAAATATCATTTCTTACCTCTAAATGCCAGGTGTAATATAAGTGATATTTGTTTTTTGATGAAGTTGGCTACAGGTGACATTGATTGTCCAGATCTGATCTCAAAAGTATCATTACGGACTATTCAACTTGGCCTTAGGCAGAGTGGATAACTCCATACACCTATCGTCAATAGCAACACGCGATTGACAGACAATACGAAGCTCAAATTCTTTTAATGAAAAAGTAGTAGACTCAAATCTATATCTGTATTGCACAACTATAAATTCTGTTAAACTCAATTAGGCACAATAATTTTTTCATAGAACTAACAGCTAAAATTTAGTTATATTAATATCCCTCGACATCGTGATGGTATATAATTTTTTTTCTTTACCAATAGGTGGGTGATTGTTATCAGCATCAATTTTTAAAATATTGTTGTTACAATATTTTGAATTTATTAGACTGTAAGCCTTCCTAAAATAAATAAAACTCGGCTACAAAAGCAGTAATATAACTGTATTATACGTGAGCGAATTTCAAATTTCTTGACCATGATTTTAAAAACTTTTTGTTACTTGCCTTTCCGACTATAAGATACTACGACATACCAAAGAAGCAGAAGTATCTAACTCATGAAGTAAAACCTTCAAAAAAATATTCTATTCTAAAACGATGCCCTTAAACTCTTAACGTAGTAAGTTCTTGAAAATAATGACAACAATCGAGTTAAAAGTACTGTATCTTGGGACAAGACACAACACAAGTTTTTATCGTTTCCTTACTCTGTGTTTTTATATGTTTTATTGATAATTTGATAAGTTGTGATGTCGCCGAAATCAACTATCGACCTGCATGATCAATGGCCGTGTGTATCTGTAGGAGGACTTGGTCGATTTTGCGAATCTGGATTCTAGCGTCGAGGTCTTGATGATGGTTGATTAGGTATAGTGTCAGCGGAGCATATTTTTTTAAATCGTGGTATAGATTCGCATTTGACAGCTATCTCACCTGATGTTAAGATGCGATCTAGGATGAAGCACGCTTACCTAGTAGATACCTATTCACTTGTAACTTGAAGATCACTAGTTTATATGAATCGGGGAACACAGACTCCGGCAAAGAAAGGTGTTGCAAACCGGTGCGTCTGGTTATCTGATGATATTACGCTAGAACTTACCCGAAAAACAAATATGCTTTTCAGGAAATTTTAAGTATTTTATTGGTCATTGCTAAATATGATCTTACACTTAATTTAACATGTTGCACTTATTTTTTTTTAAACAACATCTAGTTAGGGTGTCTTAATTTCTCCCTAATATTGTCGTAAGGAATTATGCAAATGACTTCACTTTGTACAGATACCTAATTGCTAATTTGGCTGCAAGCTATTTGGAGTTTATTTTAAATGTATTTAAACGAATTTATCGTTTAATGAATTATGAGATGTCAAATGCCTTTGAGGTATACTTTCAAAGAGACATTTAAGAGATAATCCTTTTAATTATTCATAAAGTGCAACGCTTATTGAATGGCTTGTGAAGGGTTTGTTTATATAATAAACAAACTCCTTTAAACGTGGTTGAGCTATGTTGGTATAATTACCTTGATTAACAGCTCTTCGGGCTGTCTCGACCGGTATGATACCACGCTTTCACAGAAAATCGACGTGAGACAGTTAGCTTTCAGCTCAATAATATTTCGTACGATGAGTGAGAGTTTCAATAGCTACCTTTCCTCTCACTTTATTCTATCTCTCCTTACTTTCCCCTATTTCATTCCCTTATGCCATCCCCTCTATCTGATTCCCCCTGTCTGAATCAACTAGCCATCTCCTATATACCATCCTTCCTATTCCATCCATTCTTAAGGCTAGTAACGCTTGCCTCACTCCTAGTGTTGCAGTCAGTGCAGTGAAACATAGGAATATTACATCCGTGAAGGAAGGGAGAAAGAATACAGTTTCCTGCGGCCGGGCGGCCTGTCGTAAGAGATGACAAAACAATCCACAGCCAGGTGAAAGGGTATTTGCCCGGCTGGCTAGCTAACACTCCTCGTGTAGAGTATGCCGCTATAATAACCCTGACTTATGTTAGTGACCAGTCAACCTGCAGAGGGCTGCAGCACATTGGTTGCACCTTTGGTGTTACAAATGTCCATAGGCTATGGTAACCGACTTTCAGTAGGCAGGTCGTTTCCTGTTTTCCAGCTTCGTCATAAAAAAAAGAATAATTTACTATTATTATTATTATTTTTTTATAAAATATCTATTGTTCTGTGATACTTTTAGTACGTCTCGGCTCAATTATAACGACAGTAATATTCTTCTTTCCTTTAATTGTGTATTTGCCTTACTCAGTATTCACTGTTTGCTACAACTCCATTAATTCTTCGAAAAGTAATTCTGTAACATACTTCTGTATAAAGCCTATTAAAAATGAGCTTGAAATATAAATTGAATAAGAAATAAGAAAAACAATTTTTAGTTAGACGTGTTGCTGGGGAGTTTCTTATTGCTTCTTTTGCTTAACAGCAACAATACATTGCGAAGCGGAGTACATAGAATAGGAAGTAAATAATTATACATTTTAACTTATATGTATGTCAAAAATTGTTCTCCAGTGAAACTTATTTTGAATAAAAACTTTTGAATTTGAAATTTAGAAATCATATTCACTCAACCTTAGCGCAAGAAAGACCCGACCCACCCACAGCTCGAAAAAGTTTTGCCAAAAGTAATTAATCACAGCAGAACTCCTTTTGTCCGTCCGTCTCGACATCTTATTTTGGTTACTTTTGCCTTTGTTGAAATTTCATTTTCGTCACCGTGAAATTCAATGTTGCATGTGATTGTGAACACGTGTCGAACCGCGTGACGGAACGTGTATTTCTGAATTTCGTTTGCTTAATTAAAAGGTTAAGAATGTTAATGGATCGTTGTTAGCCATTCGCATTCCACTATGATATATCCTGGACCCTAATTCTTCTATTACAATATCGTCAGAATGGTCGACCATATGCGATATACTGTAATAGCTTAATTGGGACTCAGAGGCTTGCTAATGCGCTGTGAACTCCAAGGGCTACTAGAATCTGGTAGCTAATGGCAGAACACAACTCAAATTGTTATAGCCTAGGAATTTGTATTCTTTCTCTGTTCTTGCTGTTGTTGTGGCATAAACTAGACTAGGTGTGGTAAACATCCAGGTGGATAAAGTACTACCTGGCTGTGGGTTGTTTTGTCACCTCTTAGGACAGAAATAATAGAATCTCCTGAGGCCGAGCGGCCTGTCGTAAGAGGCGACAAAACAACGCAAAGTCAGGTGGTGGGTTATTTGCCCGTCTGGATGGCTACCACCCCTGGTCTAGAGTATGCCGCCATAACAACATTGAGTTGTGTTCGGGTAGTAGTGGCCAGGTTCCAGTCTGTCTTTAGAGAGCGGCAGCGCATTTGTAGCACCTTTGGTGTTGCAAGTGTCCATAGACGACGGTAACCACTTTCCATCAGGTCGGCCTGTCTGCTGAACAAAAGCAATAAAAAAAAATCATTATCCCGTCCCCTTTATCTCATCTTAAAGGCTGGCAACACGTTGCAAACGTTTACATGGGACGGTAAGCACTTTCCACTAGCTGGGCCATGCAATAAAATAGGACTTCTATTAAAATAAATAATTAATTAAAATAACTAAAATTAAATCAATAATCAGCAAAATAAATTGTATCTTCCCAATCAATAAAGTTATCAACCCAATCACCCGTGGAACTAATCAGTGCTCGTAAAATTAAGGCAACTGTAAAGCGCTGCCTTAAATCCGCTCGAAATCTGCCTTAATTCTGCTCGTAAACTGTATGAGGGCATTCGTAAGCCGAGCGCAGATCTGATCAATTTGCCTGAGTCGTAATTTTGTGAGAATTAGTCTTTTGTCATAAAAATTTGTTACATAAAGTCAAATGTTGGATGAGATCAGTTTTGGTTTGACTGAGGGGGAAATACGATCACATAGATGATGATATCTTAGGCTCAGTATTTTACTTATAATATCAGAGATTACAGGTAGTATTAAAATCGTTTGCCTTAATGAAATTAAGTAATTTTTCCAGGTGGTAAGGCATTTTCCCGACTGGATGGCTACCACCCCTGGTCTAAAGTATGTCGCCAAAACAGCTTTGGCTTGTGTTTCGGCATTAGTGAGCAGGTTCCAGTCTCCTTTAAGAGAGCAAATACCAACAAAGCGGACGAAACGCTATGCTTCCACTTTTATCATACGCTGAAGAATAGAAATCTTTACCGTCGTCTGTTTTTCCTGAAGAATACAATCTAGGTGTCTTCAAGTCTCGCATGAATAGGTTACATCTTCTAGGTAAACGTGCTTCACCTTAGACTGCATTCCCACCTGACATCAGGCGCAACGTCAGTCAAACGCGACAAAGAACATCTACATGTCACCAAGAATTACATGTCGTTTGTAAGCACATTGGGTCCAAAGGCCGGGATTAAACGATAAAATGCATAGGTAATATAAATTTTACGAGTATGCAAATGCAACAGAAGGAATTGGACAATAAAAACTAAGCCCCGATATGTCGTAGGCGTGTCGCGAGATTAACACCGCCAAATACTCCTCGTAAGACGTAAAATTGGCGTAAATTTACGAGCTTGTAATTTGTTGAGGGTAGTTGCGGAATTTTTTGCTTCGTTTTATTTTTAAGCTGTGGTAAACTTAATTTTAGTCAGTGTCGAATGAGAAGTGGTGGTCTGGAGAATGTTCAAGCTGATTGTAAGTCTATGTGAGAACAGCTACGAAAATCTTAGCCTGGATGTTCACATGGCATCGCGACCGCGCCTATGCTACACTTTCAAACTTTGTACACTAGGTGCGACCACACCGCCACTGCGCCGCTGACGCGCCATCTGGCGTTTATCGAAGAACAACAATTGAACATTGACTGAAAATTGAAATTCTCTCTGTGCAGAAACGGAGAAAGAATAGATTTTTTTTTGCGGCCGTCTGGTTGGCTGCCACCCCGGGTCTAGAGTATGCCGCCATAACAACCTTGAGTTGTGTTCCGGCTTCAGTAGCCAGTTTCCAGTCTCCTTTAACAGAGCAGCAGCGCATTTGCAGCATCTTTGGTGTTGCATATGTCCATAGGCGATGGTAACCTCTTACCATCAGGTGAGCCGTCTGCCTGTCTGCTGACCTCATGCAATAAAGAGAAGAACTGAAACTTCTTCTACATGGGACCGGCGTTCAGTTAATATCTATTTACTTTTTGTAATATTAGCTGTTGCCTGCGGCTTCGCTCACGTAGGTTAAAAATAGTCATATTTTGATTAATCAAAAAACCGTCGGGGTTGGGTTTCCAAAAACGCCGATATACGTGTCCATTTATTTCTTACCAGAAGCAAGTAAATGATTTTGTGCTTTTTACTTAGAAACTAATGGATTTTTATACAAACCTTTATCCCTTTTTTCACTCCCTTAGGACCTGAATTTTCAAAAATTCTTTCTTAGTGGGCCTCCGCAGTATATTTTCACAGGCCTAACCATGGTAGCTTGGGCTGTGCCGTCAGGTCAAGTAATTGTTGTATATAATTACTGTATGTACTAAAAAACTCACCCAGTAGACGTCGTCCTTCCTGCTCTGAAAAATATGAATCTAGTTCCCGATTGCAGCATCACCTACTGGGTCCAATTGTAAATGTAAACCATTCTTGAATTCACTTGAAAAAAATCATTAAAATCGGTCCAGCCGTAGTAGGAGTTCACTGACATACATACGAACAGCACAATTATATATGTATAAAGATAGATAGATGTCCGAATTCCGCTGGAATGAAGTGGTTGGTCATAGAACTTCAAAAAATCACAAATCTTGTTGAAATAGCGCATCACAACATTGTCCTAGATAGCTAATAAAACTTGATGCAAGATAAACTGGTTTATGTCGGCCGGATTAAAAATTTGCTCGTAAACGAAGCTTAGCAAACAAGGAGAGGTCGTAAACTTAAGCGTATCACAGTGAAACATTTCAAACTGCAACATGTCATATGCATCCGTGCAGGAACGGAGAAAGAATACAATTTCCTGCGGCCGGACGGCCTGTCGTTACAGGCGACAAAAGAACCCACAGCCAGGTGGTATTTGCCCGACTGGATGGCTACCACCCCTAGTCTAGAGTATGCCGTACGACCGCCATAACGACCTTGAGTTGTGTTCCGGCATTAGTGACCAGGTTCCAGTCTCACTTTTTTTGCAGGAGTTCAGCTTGAATAGAATGCTTCCACAAGTTTATATTTCCGATGTGCAGTTTTTCTCACGCTATTTACCTTTATAGAATAATATTATTAATTAGCACACATGTCAAGCATATTGGAAAATAAAAATGTCACTCACTAAATATTTGATTTACAAGACCATTATTACTTAAATTTATAACACGCACCAATCAATGAAAATCAAAAACTTATGCAAATTAAATTATGATAAGTGCTTATTATATTTATTGTTGACTTGTCACAATGCCGCCAATTAGCCAAACAATGACCACAGATATACCAATAACCACTGTTTAAAAAGCCATTGACAATTCGAATATTGGAAACATGTTATTACTCATTGAACCACCCCTGCCTTGATTGACATCTTCCACGTATGTAATAAACACAACATATCATCAGTTTTATAATGTTAAAAATGAACCAAATGTTATTACCTAATCTACAATGAACCTTAAAACAGATTTCATAAAATCTGAATTGGAAAAGCAAAAATTAAATCATGAAAAATTTTAGTGTAAAATAGACAAAGTAGTAACTAAAACAAACTTTAAATTTGCAGTTGAAAAAATGAAATTGTTCACACAATTTACTGCACAGTTGCGTTGAAAGCGGTCAGTAATAAAATTGTAAAAAAATCACAATGGTGAAGCGTAAACGCTCAGGTGCGCAACAAACTAATTAATTTCAATGCCCGCATTTGATTACACAAATCAAATGGTTGTATTGTAATTGTGAGTGGGGTCGAATGAGAAATCGCTAAGAAATTTTGTTCGTCACGTTCCTAGCTTGTTTCCGGTGCTTTTTTGTTTGTGACGCCTCATTATTGAACAATGTAGGGTGAACAATTTTTTAGAATGGTCTGTTTTTAATCAATTGATTTTCGGAACACCTTTTCTTAACCGAATTCAAAAATAGGAGGAGGTTCTCAATTCGTCGGGATCTTTTTTTTTTTGTTTTTTTTTATGTATGTTCACCGATTACTCCGAGATTTATGATCCGATTTTCGTGATTCTTTTTTTGTTCGACGCAAAATAGCTGCTATTTGGTCCCCTAAAAATTTAACATAGTTTGGCCCAGTAGTTTTCATTTTATGAACATATTCTATGAAAAACTTTCCATTCCGTTTCATATGTACACCGATTACGCTGAGATTTATGATCCGATTTACGTGATTCTTATTTAGTTTGATGCGGAATAGTTGCCATTTGGTCCCCTAAAAATTTAACATAGTTTGGCCCAGTAGTTTTCATTTTACGAACATTTTTTGTTCCCGTTTCTTGGGACCTATATTTTTAAGGAACGCGGCACCTTTCGTAGGTCTGCCCATACATAGCTAGACACTAAAAAGTAACAAATAAAATAAAAATAACTTCGTTTAAAAAAACCGACTTCAAAAACTAAAAAGTATAAAATAACTTATTTGTAAAGCTATTATTATTAATATATATTATCTAAAACATCTTGAACTCGGTGCAAAGTAAAACATAAAAATTACTAAATTTTTTGGAAAATTACTAAACACCGACTTTAAGATGTTTTAGATAATATATATTAATAATAATAGCTTTAGAAATAAGTTATTTTATACTTTTTAGTTTTTTAGTTTTTGAAGTCGGTTTTTTTAAACGAAGTTTTTTTATTTTTTATTTACATACATACATAACAGATCTTCCGTTCATCTAACAAACGAATATAAATGTATTACACCATAACCATACAATATATATGTAGTACATGTAACTGAGGGATGAAAAATCAGTATACATAAGCATGTGGAATATTGTTAGACAAGTTGTTATAAATCATAATGATTTTTCTTAATGTCTATTTTATTTAAAAGAATAAGTAATGAGGTAAAATCGCTTTTAGATATAAAAATTGTGTGCCCTTTCAGGTATTACAATTTTCCTATGGAATATTTCGAAAATATTCAAGTTTGTAGAGCTCAAAAATAGTTTAAAAAATTCTTTCACTAGATTAAGTGATTTCTGAGATATGGTATACGTTTTTGGAATTTTGTATCCAAATCAATATCAGAGGTTCATAACTTTTAACCTCATTCTTCACTATGCGTACACTGACACTCGCGTTTCCATTATTACTAGATTTAAAAAAAAACCTGTAACCATAGAACATATTTTACCACAGTTGTCTATACTATTATTACTATTTAATATTATAAAGAGGTAAAGATTGTGAATTTGTGCCGTTGTAGGGGGTAAACTCTGGATCTACTAAAACGATTTTAAAAATTCTTTTACTGTTCGAAAGCTACGTTAACATGGAGTGTCATAGGCTATATAACATGCCACTGTATACCACGGGAGCGGGACAGAGCGCGGGTAAAACCGCGCCGGGCGGCTAGTAGCAAATAAAGACAGATAAACAAACGAACGGATGACGATTTTACAAGTTTCCCGCTATGCCAAAATGGCTACGGTACCTTATTAAAAATACCTGTCTACCACCTTCGTACGTCTATCTGCTTCCTAGCCATCACCCCCGGCACAGGTGTCGTCGTTTCACACGCCGACATAACGCCGCCTTTATGATATCTCGTTTATTATTTTGACCGGTAATTACTACACGCTCGCCCACTGTGCAAGTCGCTCATGGCTTTCCATTTGTGTATTAACGTCTATTTTAATATTTGTTTAAAGTGTTGAACGCTGTTGAAATGTTGCTTCATCAGCATTTTCATGACATACTTTTTTTATGTGTGGTACTACAGAAATCATTATTTTGATTACAGCTCTTACGGCCAGCTCGATCAGTGTAATACCACGATCTCGCGGAATATCACCGTGAAATGGTTCACCTTAAACTAATCATGTTTCGTACGATGAGTGAGAGTTCTGAATGGTCCACTTTCCGCTCCACCATCCCATCTTGCGTTTTGCGTTGGTGTAGCAGTAGCATCGCAAGCAATAAGCGCTATTGCCACATCACGGTCAGGGATATCCACTTAAACCCGTCGGTGTTCCGTCCTTCGCCTTTATGATTTATTTGGCCTAGACATTTCGCAGGCCCTGGCAAGCAGCGGCCTATAAAGCCTCTTCCACTGCCGAGGGAAGCAAACCCCCGGCGACTTTGTATCTCTCTTTGGTGTAGGGCGGTCTGCCGCGCCTTACATGGAGGAAAGGTGAGCACGCGTGGAACACCGGCGCATTATCATCTCGGCGGCATTAACGGGTGAGAACCCTTCCCCAGAGATCCACCCACGCTGTCCGCTCGCGGCAATTGAAGGTCTAGAGACGCCCTCCGGCGCCGAGGCGTCCTCATCCCATCTTACCTATCCTAATGCTTTAATTCATTCCCCTATCTCATTCGTCCTGTCAGATTCCTCTGTCCTATCCCCTTTATTCCGTCCCTTCTGGCTCATCTCCTCTATCTCATTCTAAAAGCTAGCAACACAATGGCTTCGGCCCTGAGGCCCAATTATGCTATGGGAGCTGCATACGTCTAGTCATCGCAGTGGACAACAAACTACAGGCTAGCGCAACGCGAGATCGCACATATTAATAGTTGCTCTATCTCGCTCACACATCATCTGTCCCGCTCACACATTATACTATATATTGTACTAGCTACCGTTTGCAAAATAAATCAGTTCACATCAGCACTCGACATTGAATACTACTCTCTGCCATCTGAAGTATCATTTAACCTCTACCTCTCGCTGCTCCACTGCTATTTCAATATCTTGGCGTTGCGAAGATATTCAATTTACGATTCCTTTGCGATAGTGTCAAAAATTCGTATTCTACTAAATCCACAATATCTTCACGATATCGTCGAGGCGGAATAATTATAAGAAAAAAACTGGCATTACTATTAGCAAAAATGGCGCCAGCCGAAATGAATAACGAAAAGCCAATAATTTTTTATATATTTATTTTGTAAGATGTCGCTTATAAATATTTATAAAGATTGTGGATGGATGCAGAAGTCGTGAAAGGCCACGACACACCTTCCATGATCAAATTGATTGTGTACTAGCAGAAGGTGATGTTAGGAGCCTTAAGAACAGACGAGCTTGCATGACAAGAGTTATGAATGTCAAAGAGGCAAGTGAGGTGTGTAAGAATAAGCCTAAATGGCACTCTGTTGTTCATGCCTACCCCGCAAGGGAACTGGCGTGAAGTTATGTATGTATGTATGTATAAAGATTGTGTGGAGTGCCACGGGCAGGCCATTTGAATTGACAGAATACCAAAATCAGGAAAACCTGCGATTGAGACGACAGTGTCCGGCGATTCTGAAGAGATAGTAATAGTAGAATTCGTCCTCTTGTGTCAATAGCGTTTACAGGCAACCGTAACCACTTTCCTTACATGAACCGTTTGCTTGTTTAACAGATTCGCAATAGAAAAATACTTAAGACAATATGTTGCTGAATCCTAAAGTTCAACTCGTGCACTTAGATTTTAAACTCTATCACATAAGGTGCATGCTTTTTGTGAAATATCGACTGCGTGTCAGTCCAAATTCAATTAACGATCTGGTCAAAAAGAATACATAAATGTTTAAAACAACAAACCACCAAAACGCGACATAAGAATGGCATATAACGCCATCTGTAGGATTATAGAGTTTTTAGGAGTTAGGCTTTGTTTTGGCCAAGTGTCTTTCCAAGTATTCTTCTTTGGAGTTGAAACATTAGGTCCGTGGGGTCCATCGGCAAAGAGTTTCTTCAAAGATATTTGCAAGCAACTCTTTGATGCCACCCGTGATCAGAAGGCTGGCTCATACTTCGTCCAACAAATAAGCATCGCCATACAGCGTGGCAATACAGCCAGCCTTCTGGGCACGCTCCCATCTGGCAGCGATTTGTTACACAGTCTATAATTGCTTATACTGATTATAAATTAGTTTATTTTTAGTTTTTAATTGTATCCTTTTGAGCAAAATGGACGCCAGCCTTTTGGTCGCGTGAGAGGTCTACTAAGCGCTCGGCAACATCTCGATAAAGTTTTAGAGCGTTAGGACCCCACGGACCCAGAGTTAGCTTAGTTTTATTTAGTTCAATTTATAATATGACCTTACTAATAAATAATAAAAAAAAATGTTTGTTGTGTTCAGTTCACACGCAGTAAAAGTGAAAGTTCAGAGAATATACTCACAGTAAATATATTATTATCAGTTTTATTTCGGTCCAAATTCATTGACTGTCTAATACGTGCTGCAAAATGTAAAACTCGTATATCATTCTCTCGTAGGCTTAGTTCTATAGATTTATATTTTTAGTGTCGCTTTTTCCTTTCATCGACTTTCAAATCATTACGATTCTAAAGAAGTTTCACTTCAAAAAGTAACAAATAATTTCCTAAATATCATTTCCATGTCAATTCTTCGCTACATTACACTCACAGTCCAGAAAAAAGCTTCCAAAAAATGGGGGGAAAATAAAAATAAATGATTACATCAAAAACAGTGAGCGAGCGAAAATGCAACGACACGATTTAATTAAATTAATTGTTGTAGTCCCGATACAAATGACGACCTATGAAATAGACGGGAAAAAGTACAGTGATGATCAAAAGATAAAAGCAATAATAAAACACTTCCCTTAGAAGTGCCGGCTTATTGCGGCGAATCCTTTGTATTTGTAGGCGTTCTATTTTGAATTTTGATTGAATTAATATGTTTCCTTGTAAAATAATATCGCTTTTTACTATTGTTTTAGTATAGTAAATAGGCCCATATGATAGATAGTGATTAGCGAAGTTTATAGACATTTGCAACACCAGTCTTAGAAGGTGCTGCCGAAGGAATATACATTTTTTTTTAAGTATCTTAAGATTGTAATGCTGATATAAACAGATTGACAAAGATATAATTTGGTTGATAGGCGCAAATCTAAAATTACACGATGATATTGAATGACTGAATTGTGTTTACAAAGATCACTTAGTTTACTTCTTCCAAATTCAAAGAGAGAAATTAACAGTCTAATATTGGCTTAAATTTAACTTATAGCCTTTATTATAATTTAAGTACAATTAGTAACGAATTCGTAGCATGAGGCCGGCACCGAACCCGCATGATCCGACTTCGATCACGACACGCTCACCACCGGTGCGACTGGGTAATACACGATATTAATCACAGTTATTTAACGGTGCTTTGGGGATTGGTTATTATTATATCGCGAGGGAGGATCGAGAGATTTCATATAATTGAAGTATTGTAAACAAGAACTGGTTTTGTGATATATTGCAGACTCTTTCTGAGGTAAATGTAAGACAAGGATTTATTCACGACTTTGCTTTCACGACTTTTAAAAACCCCTTAAGCAAACTAATTGTCATAATTTGTGTATTACTATATAAATAGCACATTTTGTTTGTTTTTCATATTTTAATAAACAAAAACAATGGTTTTACAAATTTGAAATTTGTATAATATTATTTTTTGTATTGGTATCCAGTAATAAAAGGCGTAATTGTTTTTTTAAATCCAAATTATTAGACAGTGAAACTATTTCTAGCACAGTAGTAGTAGTTAACATAGGTAAATGAGTGTCCAAATCTGAATGTGTTGCTAGAGATAAAATATATTCATATTTAATAAAAAAAAAAATAATTAGAATTTTTTAATAATAATAATCGGCAGACAAACACACACATTGTATATCCCCAAATTAAGCAAGTTACGCTTGTGTTATGGGTAATATACAACGGACTACTCTGGGGCCGATCCTAGACACCCAGACCATAGTAAATAACGGAGAAAATACGTTTCCGAAATTTACTATACCAGGAATCGAACCCGGAGCCTCTGCGTTGAAGTGAGGTAGGCCGGCAAAGGCTTAGCCCGCTCAACCACAGAGGCCGTAATATAAACAGTTTTGAATTAAATTAATGTTTGTCTTTTAAAAGTTACATATAAAATACACATTCATAAATACCAGTCGCCAAATCTGTATGAAAAATAACTCCCATCAACACAAACTCTAGTCTATAACTCACGACGAAACATCGACTCTACAACAAAAACGCACCAATTAAGCGTCCTAACAATATTTTTCATCTACACAATTTATTTAAAAGTGAAGAATCCCCTAATTCGACGTAGATTGATGCAAATGACAGTTTCTTACACGACTGTACATTACCACATTATTTTACTACTCTTCTTTAATTACACATTCGATTTCAAACCTTATTCTTTGAGTTATAAAAGTCAGACTCCTCTTAGAGTATATCTATTATACGACAAAGCTAAACAAATTTAGAAATATCGTTCGTATTTTGAATTAATTATCAATTTTGATCTTTATACGAATATAATTAGAGTTGTTAGTGATTTCGTGTAATAGAATAATTATGTTGGTTTCGTGAACAGGGTGACATGTCATAGTTGACACAAGGAGTATTTATTCAAGGGGTGCGTACAACACGGTTCTTTTGCTTTGTTGTTCGACAATTTAGCTTAATGTTCAGTTGTTTTTGGAGATAAACACTAAACGCAGTGGTTAGAAAAATAGTGACATAGAATAAAGAGAAACATTTAAAAGCGTTTGTTTTGATTTAAAAAATTTGATTACTGTTTAATATTGTTGACTAGCTGACCCGGCAAACTTTGTACCGCCTCAGAATCAATAAATAAAAAACGTTGATTTCTGAACGACGGGACGAACCTCAAACGTTTGACATTTAAAATCAAAAAAATGAAAAAAAAACTTCACTTTTAAATTTAATTTGATTTCTGAACGACTTAAATTTAATTGATTTATAAACGACGGGACGAACATCAAATGTTTGACAGGTAGGAATAGTTTCTAAGGCAAAGCGAAATTGTTATTTTTATTATATTTTCTTAAGTTTTCGCGACTTGTATACATAATAAAACTACGTAGTAAATTAGATTAGGCTCCCATAGAGTAAATAATAACCATAAACAAAATTAAAATTAACAAGTTGGCGGTAAGCTAAATAAAACTTTAACAATACTCGTTGACACTTGACATCTTTGTCTTCCGTGATCACGGCCACTGAAAAGTGGCCGAAACGTCGGAAAAACCAAAATCAAATAAAATTGTTATTTTTACTATTTTCCAAGCATATTTTTCATATTTACTCACCTTTTAAACCATCCCTGGACTTCCACAAATAATTCAAAATCAAAATTAGCCAAATCAGTCCAGCCGTTCTCGAGTTTTAGCGAGACTAACGAACAGCAATTGATTTATTTAATAATCGTTTTGAACATGTTGTTGGCAATTAAGACGTAAATTTGTTTAAATAATTAAGTAAGACAGCTGCCATTTATTTAATTCATTAAATACCTAAGCAAAATAATTTACACAAGTAATGTTAATGGAAATTGCTGACTTTTAAACTTGTAATCAGGGTTTGGATATTTAAGAGTATGTATGTATCTATACAAAAATAAAACCACAAATAATTAAAGAATTACGTATGAGTGCCTTCTTTTTTTGTATACAGGCGGGTTCCGTAACTCGTGGTCCAGGCGACTATTTTGCCTGCGAGGGTGAATGAGGGGTTACTCTATCCAGCCCAGCTCCTCCAGGAAGTCCATCAGTTTCTTGACGCCGCTGAAGACTTCACAGAGGAGAGAGCGACCTTACTGCATTCAAGCAGGACATGGGCGGCTGTTTCTTCTGCCTCCAAGCAGGCTCTGCACAGGGGGCTGTCAATGACACCTATATTAAAAAGATGTCTGTTAATTGCCGTGTCCAATGGCTGCACTAATAACTAGTCTCAGCCTGGATCGACAGCCTTAGAATCCTCCTGGAGAAAAGCAAGTTTGCTGGGGGGATTGCGAGCTTGGCTTGCCTGCATTCCTCCAGGTGGTCCCAAAGTTGTTGATGTAGTGCCCTTGTTCTTGGTTTATGTGGTTTCTAAACCAACTATGAGGCAGTGGCAGGAAAGGCTCCGGTCCGGCTGGTTGCGTTTCGGATCCTCTCGTAGCGAGCTGGTCGTCTTAATTCATTAAAGAGTCAAGGCGTTGTTCTTACCTACCACCTCATTTACAGCCGAGTGGCATTCGTATCTTAAGTTTGAATCAATAACCCTGTTACTAAGGGCTAAAAGTATCGATTTGCTGTCAGAGAGTATTCGAATGCTATGACCTAGGACATCTCTAGCTACGATTGCTTTAGCTGCAAGCAGGATTCTCATGCCTTCTGCTTGATATACTGAATTAAACTTACCCAGGGGCTCGGATATGTTGATGTTTAGGTATTCCGAGAAGACTCCCGTGCCTGATCCCGAGCTAGTCTTGGACCCATCAGTATAAAGGCTAAGCTCATGATGGGAAATAATAAAGAATAAGTGCCTTATTTCTATGGTGATAGTATTGACATGATAACCATAACGACTTGATTTCGTGGTTTGTTATTAAAAAAAACAACGGTTGTCTCTCTTCGAAGTCCAACGTCCAATATGAATGAAATAAATAAGACTAACTTCAGTTTTACTAAACTAAACGTAAAAATAAGCTCTAAAATCAATGCATATTAACAGAAAAGGCATAATCTTACATAAAATAATATATTTACGAGTATTATATACAGACGACAGAATGCATGATGAAAGAATGACTAAACAGATATACAATGCAAAAGTGGATGGATGCAGAAGTCGTGGAAGGCCACGACACACCTTCCATGATCAAATTGATCGTGTACTAGCAGAAGGTGATGTCAGGAGTCTTAAGAACAGACGAGCGTGCATGACAAGAATTATGTATGTCAAAGAAGCAAGTGAGGTGTGTAAGAATAAGCCTAAATGGCGCTCTGCTGTTCGTGCCTACCCCGCAAGGGAACTGGCGTGAAGTTATGTATGTTTGTATGTATGTATATACAGACGAATTAAGAACCTCCACTTTTTTTGAAGTCAGTTAAAAACACAAGTGGGGGTGGCAATTAAGTGAATTTCAGCTCGTATCAGACATAATTCGACTTGTTCAAATATTTAAGAGAGTGCGCTTGACAATGTACGTGAGTGTAATCGCCTTATAATATTCTGTCTGTTTGTTCGTTTGGCGGTGACAGTTACTTTTTTTGTTTGAACATTCGACGGTGTAATTGGTTGTTTATTGACAACGATATAAATACAAAATAACTAGTTCTTAGCACGTGGATTCGTTTACGTAAACGTCAATACTATATCCCATGTGAACTACCGCATTTATCGGGATTTATTAAATTTCATGGTTCGCCTTTCTTACCGAAAGTACTCCTGACTTGCCAAGTCCCTTCTCCCTATCCTTGACTATCAATTACTTAGATATCACCGAAATCCAATTAGATAAACTGGAACGACTACAAAACTTCTGCATTCATTTCATATTTGGTTTGCGTAAATGTAATCACATTTCTGAATTTCGTAGTAAGCTCGAATGGCTTTTTATTCGCCTTCGCCGGAATGCTCACATCTTATCCCTTTTGTATAATGTACTCTTTAGCTCAAAAACGCCCTCCTATTTGAAGGAACGCTTTGAGTTCTTTCAAGAAAGTAGTACAAGGCTCTTAAGATCATCAGCAAATCTGCGACTAATGACGCCAATACATTCTACGCAATTACGTCAGAAATCTGTGCAGGCTGTAAGGTTGTGGAATGCGTTACCTATGAGCATCAGAAGTGCAAAGTCACTTACATCTTTTAATAAACTCCTCAAAGATCACTGTCTAAATCTGTAAACAGTAATTTATGTATGTATATGTAATTCTATGTACATATATTTGTATAGAAATATGTATGTATATTTTTATTTACTAATAATATATGTATATATGGTTGTATATATTTTAAACTATGTGCACTAAATACCGACCCACTATTAGAAATGTGAAATTATTTCCAGAAGCCTATAAACTTACTCTAATCAATCTTATTACGAGTTTAGCGGGATTCGAATTAAAATGCCATTAGAATTACTACAGAGTTTACTATAACTATACAAACACGTATAACACAGGTACAAATCGAACGGAACACAACAAATCCAAACGTAATGCAGAAGGTCGCAATTCAATAAAACGCGCAAATTCCCTCACTATTAGATTCCCGAATGTACACACGTCACGCCCGTATCTTAGTCGTAGCTTGACTGCCTCCTCTCTCCATCAGGCCATCGCGCGTCGTTTAATATTTCACAAATGCAAAAGAATCCGCAACACCTGGCTAATGATGCTAAACGAGCGAGTACAATAGACAATAGGCTATTCTTCACAACAATTAGAAACATATGCTAATAAATAAGTGAATAAAAGAAGACGATCATAAAAGGATTACAACTAGTTCAAATTCCGACAGGTAATAAAATGTGGTTTTACAGATTTGTACGTGGTATTAATGTCTTTGCCGACGCCTAGGTTGTAACAATATGAATAAAACCGTTAGAATATACAAATAATCCTGTTAGGTACTCGTTCCAATTTCAAAAATTCGCACGCACCTAAAATTATTAAGGTCAGTGATTTGACAAGACAAAGGACGCGGGAAAATATTTTTTTAAAGACAAAGGAAATAAATTTATGTAATCTGTAATAACGGCGGCTTTCAATATTCGATCTCAATCCTAAAATGGTTATCTATCCAGATTTTAACCAATCCATCGATCGATCCAAAATCCTCGTTTCAATATAACATCTGGTTATAAAATCTCACAAAAAAAAAGGGATTGGTCATAAATTTGTGTCCTCCCGAACGTTTCGTTTCACGCAGTTTTAGTTAAGAGTTCTTTAGATTTTGATGATAATTTTTACATTCAAAGTAGTATATTTCACGAATAAACATAATATTTTTTATATTTATTAATATATATTTTATAAATAACCTTAGGGGATTTATTAAACATTTTAGCACACGTTCTGTTCTTCTGTAACTCAAACCTTTGAATAGGAACGGAACAGCATCTTAAGAAAAATAAACTTCACGCCAGTCAATTTGATATTATTAAAATGTTGTTGTTTTTGTAAGCAAGTATTAGATATTTAGGTAGTTTAAAGTTTGTTTTGTAGCAAGAAAAACTAGAAAATGGAGAATTTAATGGTAAGTAAACATTATGTAACTAAATATCTATTGAATTACCCATCATATTTATGAATAAATAACAATTTTCTGTGATAAAATTAATTAAATACACAACCACAAGGACAAGTGTGTTTTATTACTTTTTTAAAACAACATATTTGTTAATAATTATAGATAAGATATTGTTAAGTATGGTGCAAGTAAGTTTGTCCTGGTTGGGCGGTTGTTAAAGTTCTACTAAATAACCCTGTTTAGTAAGAATATAAGTTATTGTGGACAAGTGTTATTACATTTGAGTCACAACTTAGATATCCTAGGTCTGATTCCCCCCCTGTGTATTGAAACTCGCACACTGAGTACATACATATAGTAGCCTCAATGACTCAATTTTACAACTATTGCAGATGTCAATGACATTAAGATTCTGTAAACTACATATAAAATATAATTCTAGAAGGAATTTAATTATATTTAAATGCAGATTATTATATCACATTTTGTTTTCACAGGTGCCAAACGCAGGAGGATAAAAAGTGATGATGGTTGTGAAGCCAGAAATAAAGCTATAGAATATTATATAGTCAAGAAAAAATTATTAGAGTATGGTTGAAAATATTAAATTAGAGAATGACAAGTAAAATTAGAGATAAGGAATTTGAAGGCAGAAAATGTATAAAATTGTTTGTTTTAGTCATATTAATTCATTTAGTTTTTAATTTAAAAAAAAATAAGTTCTAGGATGTTTTACATTTGTATATTTTAATTTTAAGTTTGTGTGTATAATGTGAATGTAAATATTAATAGTAAGTAACCTAAATGTAGCTATTAGAATTACCTACATTAAAAAAGTTTTTAATAATATGTAATGATGTACCTTTTATGTTGAAATTAAACAATGTTATAGTATGATCTGTATATTTTATTTCCTGGACATTATTCCATTTAAATCTAGCATAATTTAAGTAATAGCCATCATCACAACACATATTTACATGAACTTTAAACAATTTACAAATCCTATAAATATAAATAAATGTGAAAGTTTGTTTGTGTGAGTGTTTATTTGTCAATAACACAAAATGGGTGAAAGAATTTTCAGTAAAGTGTAGCAGTAGTACAAACATAGCTTACAATCTCCATTAACACAGGCAACTTTTTATTTCAATATATTATACACACATAATATATATTTAGAGGCAGGTATAATATATATGTGTATTATTAAAAATAATTTGAAATTGTATCTATTCTATGAGTAACATTATTTTCCAAATTTTCTGATGTCACAGTAACTTTCTCACGACAACTCTACTTCAGGGACCACTTCCTCAATACTAGGTCCTACAAATGATGCGAAGAACTGCTGTAGCTATTATAACCTTTGTTATATTTTCTCAGGACAATCGCATTGTCAGTGATATTACTGGGAAGCAATGTTTCCAAACACCTGTACAAAGAAATATATTTTTCAAATTAAAAAAGAAATGCTATTTCCTACTAGTAAACAAGTGGGTACTTTCTTTACTGCTTCCATTTGACCTATGTTTCCTGTACATGTAAGAATGTTTACATTTTAAATAGAAATATATTTTAAACTAGCTGATGCCTGCGACTTCGTCTGTGTGGTGCGGTTTTTTAACTATCCCACGGGAACTTTTTAATTTTTCGAGATAAAAACTATCCTATATGTTGACCAGGGATATAAGCTACCACCATACAAAATTTCATTTAAATCAATCCAGTCAGTTCGGAGATTAACTGGTACAAACAGACAGACAAACAGAAACAGAAAATTTGAAAAAAATCTAAATTTGTTCTATTTCACTTCTTACATCCCCTGACTCGGTTTATAGCATTTTTTCTCATTGTACAGAAATTCGACCTCTACAGTTTTATTATATGTATAGTTGTAAAAATTCTTACATGTACATAAAGCATAGGTCAAATGGTAACAGTAAAGGAAGTACCCACCTGTGGTAAGCAATATGAGTACCTAATAATCTTAAGTGTTAGTTTTACCTTTCAATTGTATTTCTAGTTTTTATGTGGGCCTCATTGTATCTGATTTCTTGTGTAGTTGATGGGTTTAACAAAGGTGCAAGCAAGTCAGTAAAAATTGTGTTATATATTTGAAATAGAAGTGACAATATAATATTGCCAACCTCTTAATATTGAGTTCAGTTTCAATGAATGGCACCATATACTCTAGAAAACCGAGTGATATTATAAAATTTGTCTGTAGTCCAGAACAGTATATTTGCCATACAATCTAGCAATAGCAGCAAATATATCTGCCACTATCCTACATACCGCTGATAGGGATACACCAACAAAATCAGCCACCGAATTTAGCATTGTCCCCAATGCATAAAATCGTAGAGTTAAGTAAAAGTTGATGCAATGGTGGACAGCCGTTGTTTCTAAAAATAGAATTGAATATTATTTTAGGTCATCTAATGTATAAAGCAATGTAAATATTATTAAAACACTTTACCGCCTCGATTTCACTAACAAATGGCATTATTTCGTTCAAAACCATTTCAACGGATGTTTTGTTTATTCTAAACTGCAAGAAGTTTATTTTTGAGGACTCTGCTCTTTCTAGTTCGCCGTCACTACTATCCAAATCCCATAATTGAAGTAACATTTCAATCACTATCACCATCACTCGCAAATAACTCCATTATTACACAAGAATCTCTCAATATCGGGGGATCGCAAATAAAGATCGATTGAGGTCAAAAACGGATCTGTCAAAATTAGAGATCGTTTATTGAAAACGCGTAGCTGTCACTTTCATACAAGTGGCAATCCAAAAATGCCGGATCGCCCTCCCAACGATGGATTCGTAAAACGGATCGACGAAACGATCTGTGGATCGAATATTGAAATCACAAAAGTAGGAAATGGATTGAAAATATCGATTTTGGATTAGAGATTAAAGATTGAGATTGCAAATGGCTTGCGTCCGGCTGCAGGCAGCTGTCACAGAGCTAGGCGAATGGTTTCGCAAATGGAGGATAGAGGTAAACCCGGAGAAAAGCGCAGCAATGTTCTTTTCCCCGGGCACGCTTCGCTCCCCCAAACGCGCTTGCCTTCGCCTAAAAACCATTTCGCTCTACGAACAACAAATTCCCTGGGAAAAGTACACCAAATACCTGGGTGTCACCCTAGATCGGAACTTGCGCTTCAGCGAGCATATCACTATAATCCGAAATAGAGCGCGATTTGTGATGGGTCGTTTAGCACCCATGATAGATAAACGAAGCAAAATTTCCCTCAGACACAAGCTTACTTTGTATAAAACATGCATCCGCCCGATCATGACATACGCGAGTGTGGTATTCGGCCATGCCAAGCCTGCCCTTTTAGATAAATTGCAAATCGTGCAAAACAAATTCATGCGCAGAGCCGTCGGTGCTCCCCTCTATATGCGTAACGTCGACCTCCACCGCGATCTGGAGCTTCCCTCCATCAAAAACTACATTACGTCGCTCTCGCGTAAGTATTTCGATCTCGCGCCGCACCATCGAAATCCACTCGTCGTGTCCGCGTCCGATTATAAGCCTCGGCGAAAGGCTCTCGTGCGACGACCGCGTAACGTCCTCACGGACAGGGTCGACGTTATCACAAAACGGCTGGCCCGGATCAGCCCGCCCGCGGTCAGGACGGCAGGCTGGCAGGCACGGACAGACAGACACAGACGGCGGCGTCTCAGGCGCCGCCAATCAAGATCTCTCCACGTCCCTGCGAGGGACGCTAGGAGACATAGCCCCCCCACAGGATAGACTAGGCGTGTTGCTGGGAAGTTTCTTTCGCCGTTTCTTCTCTCCCAGCCATAACACGTTGCGAAACGGCAGTAAGATAGCGTAGGCCGCCGCAAACCACCGATCCCGGCCCGCCGGAATCCTTCCCCTCGGGCTTTATATTACCCGTCGCCCGTTCTCAATTAGTGCTTTGTGTCGCCCTATGGTGGGCATCATTAAATTCATCCCCCTCTCATGGCAACAGTCCAGCCGAGGTAAAACTCCTTAGGGAGCTCCCTCGAGCAAGTTGCCCCCCCGGGCTCGAGCGCCTTCGCTACGCGAAGGCACTCGCCCCAAAAACCCCGGTAAAGTTGTAAGGTCTTCGGACCAACAACATAAAGTCAAGTCCAATAAAAAAAAAAAATGTGTCCAGCGGCTTATTTCAGTTTTGACAGATCAATAATTGATCAACTCGTGATGCAAAAATTCGATTTTATATGAAAATCGAGTGACTTTGACAATACATTTTAATCGATTTGTACACCCATATCGTTATAAATAAGCCATATAACCCATATGTTTATAATTAAAAGTGACGTAAAAGCAAAAGTACGATTTTTTGAATCTAAATAAATGCTGTGGTTTTTTGCTTGTAATTAAAACATTTTCATTTTAAAACTATTTTTTTGTTGTTGTTTATGTAGTGGAACACTTACAAGCCAATAGATGGCGCTGTGCAATAATTGATGTCACAAACGTTTCCCGAAACATACAAAGAATATATACAAAATTTCAACTATAACAGATGGGCCTAGGCCTGCGAGGAACAACATTAGCCTCGCTGGAAGATCTTCCTTTGAGACGGAGGAGCATTCCATCTCGCTCCTCCACCCTTATACGGGTTACCCCCTTCATTTATAAAATTCACAGAACGGCGCTACTACTTACTTGGAACAATGAAGTATGATAATTGTCACATGTAAAATTTGCTGTCAAAAATGTGCAAATTGATGAGCGCGCAAACGTCGCAAGTAAAATAAATGTTTGGACAGAGTATAAACAAAAATACCTTAATGGCGACTGAAAATTTGTTTTTTTTAATGGACGCGAGTCCTCGGAAAGTTGGTTAGCCGTTTGTATATTTTAAATCCGTATTAACATACCTAGTAAGACTAAAAACATACTTCTTCGTGTCGTCAACATATGCGAATGACAGACAATACATCAAAAATTACGTGTTAAAGTGAAATACGTCTATTAAGAAGGTTTACATTAATATCGAAGACAGTCGCCATTTGTATCGTTGTTAACTCTCCTTCCTGAAATAGAATTAATGATAATGTATTTGACTGGTCTTGTAGGTGTTTAGGGCTTTGGTTATATATATGTCGAACGGTTTCAAATGTTGAATTATATTTTTTATCTGTTATCGTGTCTGTATCTATGCTTAGAAGTTGTCAATGTCAGATGTAAATGTCGCTGTCAGTTGAGTTTTGGTATTAGAGAGAGATTGGCTATGTTACTATGTGTGTGTAAAATTACGGTGCATTAAAATTAAATAAACGGTTTGAAATATCGATCAAGTTATTGGTTTCTTCCCACATATACTTACATGAAGTAACCAATACCCATTTGATTATGGCTGCATGCTCTAGCAGTCTAGACCAGGTAGCCATCTCCTCTTGGTGGCCTAAGTGCGAGTGACAGGTTAGTTTTACTCACAATCACCTGGCTGTTTTGTCGCCTCTTATGTCAGGGAATCTGGCCGTAGGGATGACTATTCTTTCTCCGTTGCTGCAAGAATAAAAATAGTTTTTTTTTATATATATTATGAACAACTCTACGGACTCGAGTTCCGTACCCTTTTTTACAACTTAATTTCTATGAAAGATTTTAGAGTCCATACACGCTTATTGTTTATTCTTGTTACTGTGTGTGATATTAATTTAGTGATTTTTATGTTGTGGTGTACCTTAAGAATAACTTATTATATTAATTTATTCTAATTTTAATACTAAAGTTATACTAATGTTTAGTAGTTTTAGTTAATAATTTTTAATATGCGAGATAATCTAGTCTCTACCGCTATTTTATCTTAAGCGACATTTGTACCTAAGTAGTACGCCTCCAAAAATGATCTTACTGCAACTTGTATTAATATCTTAATTTTTGACTGCTTATTTGTAATTAGCATTTACATACAAATTAGACGCACAAATTTGAAATTAAAATATACAAATACATCCTAGAGCTTAGTCATATTTTTTGTTACAAAAGGAATTTTAAATTATTATTTTTGTTTTTAGACATTAAATTTTTGGTTCATTAGGATCTAAACTAACTAAAATTGAAAGTCTCAAAACAAAATAATAGTTTAAAATACCTTTTACAACAAAAAAATATATTTAGGTACAAATGTCGCTAAGTATAAAATGGCGGTAATGGCGCAAAATTATCTTCGAATAAAAGCCGTATTTAGGGTTCTGTTGCAAAGTTACTAAAACATTTAATACTGCGGCGACCGAAGGCAGAACTTTCTAGCAGCCTAAGCTGGTCTCAAGACTTTTAGAAAAGGCAGAAGATTCTGGAAGGAAAAGATAGAGACAAATATATTTTAGAAAGGAATCGATGATGAACAAAAGCATAACGAAATGAAGATTGAAATTCTAAAATAGAAGGTTCAGCAAGAAAAGACAGAGATAGATAGATGTTTAGTAAGAGATAGACAATAAATAAAAAAATAACGAAAAGAAGATCAAAGTTATGGATATCAAAATATTCTTTCGGGTATACACGTATAAGCAGCGTAAGGCGCGCCTACCAGGGAGTCCAGTTGAAGACAGCGAGGCGACAAGTGCCACACGAGAGAATTGCAAGAGAAGTTCAATAGAAGATAGTAACAAGTTTATAGAGTTGGAAGAAGAAAAGAAAGACTTTATTTGCATAAGAGTTTAGTAGAAGATAGTGGCGAGCTTAGTGAAGAGTTTAGTGGGCAGTTGAGTGAAGGAGGAGTTTAGCATAGTTTAAAAGGAGATCCAGAAGCGAGTAACGCGCGGTGAATTCGAAGGTGAGCACCGCAGCAGCAGGAGGTGATCTACGCTATATCGACGACGGTATTGTGAGAAATGCGTACCCCCGCTCGCACGTAACAATACACTTACATTTTATACCATTTCTACGGACCCTCTCAATATGCAAGGATAGAAATAAACTTGATCAAGTTATTAACTTTTTCTATTTCCGTAATTTTAGCGTAAATGTCAAAATAAAATAACGACTTTTAAGTAGGGATGGGCCGAATTTTGTTTGAACCGAATACGAACTTCGTCTTAACATTTGGTTAAAATAAAAAATTCGGCCGAACTTCGGTTTAATTATCGCCGCGCTTTCTCGAGAGCGAAATGTCGTGACTTGTTGACGTTGTGACTTGATAACGACGAATCTTTAGCGTTTTTGCACCATAACCTGCCTCTAGTAAATTATAACAGTTTTTTTGGAATTCAAATTGCGCATTATGTAACTTACTAACATGTATATATATATATATATATATATATATATATATATATATATATATATATATATATATATATATATATATATATATATATATATTTTGTCTATTTAATTAGGTAAAGAATTATAAGACTCTTCAATAAAGAAGAACTACTTCATTTAATTTAATTTTTGTCACATTGCAAGTTAAGGTTTACATCATGTTCCTAACCAAAAAAATGACCATGAATCATTGATGGACAAAAAATTTGGACATCAAAGTCATGGGTCTATGCTTATGGTAGATATGATTTCTATTAATTTCTGTGAATATATTGCAAGTTACCTTTTTTATTGCACCGAATGTTCGTCATTTAAACCAAATTTCGGTCAAATGCCTAAGTTCGGCTTAACCTGCCGAAATTCGCTCAAACCGAATGTAAAACGAATTTCGGTCCATCCCTGCTTTTAAGTTAGAACACTAAAATAAAGTGAATATATAATTTTGGACAGGAAGTGTGATTGTTAATGAACCCTGTTTTAACACCTGATTTTTATTGTTGTAATAAAATAACAAATTGAGCGTAAAATGTTGAAGAGCGTGTCCATCTATCAAATTGAACGTAACATTTGTTTGTCTATACACAAGTGTATCAGTAGATCGTTCTACCGATACATATTTTAAGTCGTAATGAGTACAAACGTTTGTAGCATGTTTTTACTTATGACGAATTAGCCAAAATATTTCTGTCCAGCATGTGTCAGTGAAACTTCGTTTTGTTCTAATCGTCCGTCGTCGTCAGCCATTCGTAGTCCATTGCTGTATGTAGGCCTCCCCAAGTCGGCGTCACTCATCCCTGTCTTCTGACTTCCTCATCCAGCGCCTACCGGCTACCTTGCACAAGTCGTCGGTCCATCGGCCTACAGGGCATCCGATACTACGTTTACCGAGACGCGGTCTCCATTCCAGGACTCGTCTGCTTCATCGGCCATCGGTCTTGCGGCAGATGTGACCGGCCCACTGTCATTTCAACTTGTTAATTTTGCGAGCTATGCCGGTTATCTGGATTCTCTTATGGATATCCTCATTTCTAACTCTATCCGGTACAGTTGAGCGATTTGGAACTTGTGGACCAATCCTACCGTCAGTGTCCATGTCTCGGCCCCGTAGGTCAGGACGGGGAGGACGCACTCGAAGACTTTTGTCTTCAAGCATTGCGGAATAGTCGACGAGAAGACTTGACGAAGCTAACCGTCCGTTGAAGGGAAATAACAGAAATATAAAGACACATGATCCAAGAATCATGTTCCCCCTGTTTTGCTTTGCAGATCTCACCAACGGATTCAACCAGCAATCAGTTCATCTCCACCTTCCGACTTGATTGGACCTCTGTTTCTTGAACTCAATCTCTGTTCCATTTTCGATTCACTTTTTAATTCCGTATTTAATTCTAAGTCTCAGTTTTGTACAAAAGTGTAAATTCTTTTTTTTTTAAATACAATTTCCAACTTTAATATTATAGTATAGTGAATGAAACTTAGCTTATATTGTATTCTACCAATAATCCCTTAAGACTATAAATAGGATACTGAGCCTAGGTCATCGAAGTCAATGGGTAATGTTCCTAGAAGGCTGGCTACGTTATCTCGCCGGATCTCCATACTGATCCGCTGTCCGAGGTAAGAACCAGCTTTCTTATTACCCGAAGAGTCAATGAGTCGTTTTGAAATTAATAATATAATGTACTGGTAATAATAATTTTTTTTTTTATAAATAGTGTTTATAAGCAATTTTTTTATTAAACCATCTCCGAAGTATTCGGAGTGTCGTTTTTAAGTTAAATCCGTACAGTAGTTTTCACGTTGTCAACGCTTTGTCTCTGGCAACTTTTTATTTGTCTTCTAATATTTTTTGTAAAAAATGCAATAAATGCTGTTAAAGATTCCTTTTTTTTTTCTTAATTTCAATTAAAACCAGTAATAAAAAATCCAAATTAAGGGAGTATTGCACAAGAGGAGACTCCGTAACACACGTGATACTCGAATAAATAGATAAAATTTTTAAATATTATATTTTCGGACTCTGCTAGTCCAAAACAGCCTCCCTAATGTTTTCCTTTTTAAACTTTTGACCACTTGTTGCCTTTACAGCTTTATTACATTATGAACAAAGGGTTTGTTGGTACCAACCCTGATGTACGCCAGTGAAAGCTTGGTATAGCAGAAGAAGAAAGAAAGAGCTTTGGGAAGTATATGTGCGGTTTGCTTGTATTATATGATAAGGAACAATGTGATAAGGGAACGTTGTGGATTGAAAGGAGATGTAATAACAAGAGTTAAGAAAAGAATGTTAAGGTGCTTTGGACATGTAGAGAGAATGGATAAAAGTAGAACCACAAAACAGGTGTATGACAGTGCATGAGTTGTTGCCGATAAACCAAGACGAACACACCATAATCAAATATCAAAAATGTTAAATAAACGTGAATGTATGAAGAGGTTAATGAAGGTAGTTAAAATGAAAGTTGTTTGTCAGGATCATCGCAAGTGGAGATCTCTGCCTACCCCCATGGGAAACAGGCATGATATTATGTATTATGTACAGTCTTTAAACAATTACGCACTGGTTCTTTAGAACATTTATTCCGCGTACAACAATGACCTTGTGGAGGGAACTTCGCCACGGTTTTCCCATTGCACAAAATTTCTTAGAGGTCGGCAACGCGTTGGCGACACCCCTGGTATTCTATCGTCGTATGGTGGTCCGTCTGCTTGTTTACCTACTTATATTGCATGCAGAATACGACTATTAATAATACTACTAACAAGCCTATAAACCTCGTATAAATATTATAAACAAGGAAGTTTAGATAAGGAAACCTTGAAAATGTTAATAAAAATCGTTAATATTGTTTCTGAAAAGGGACTTTATTTATCATATTGTGTGTACACGGCATAATTATTCAAATTAAGAACACAATTATCGTGCGAATGGACATCTGTTTGAGGAGTTTTTCGGAACAAATGCGATCATATGCTAATTTAATCGTTTTAGTGCAAGTGTTCATTTTACCACAATAATACAATTTGTGGTTTGTTTTCTTTTATTCAAGGCATTAATTCTGTAGGGGCATGACAACGGAAGATATTTTATAACTATAACAAGTTATTCTTAATCATAACAGTTCTTTGATTCTCGGTAATCAAAGTATAGTTAGAATACTTTTTGACAAAATATTCGCCAACTAACGTAAGTTATATTATTAAATAATTTAGTAATCTAGTAATGTTTATCCGAGCAGAAACGGGGAAAGAATACAATTTCCTGCGGCCGGGCAGCGTTTGGTAAGAGGCGACAAAACAACCCGCAGCCAGGTGGTAGGGCATTTGCCCGACTGGATGGCTACCACCCCTGTTCTAAAGTATGTCGCCATAACAACCTTGAGTTGTGTTCCGGCATTAGTGACCAGGTTCCAGTCTCCCTTAAGACAGCAGCAGCACCTTTGGTGTGGCAAATGTTCATAGGCGATGTTAACCGCTTTCCATCAAGTGGGCCGTCTGCCTGTCTGCTGAACTCCTGAAATAAAAAAAAACTTTAAATAAAACTGAACTTATGGACTGAATAACAGAACTCAATTTATGTGGGTATGGAGACTGCTTTAGACGCAATGGCGGCGGAACGAAAACCAGCGGCATGTATAACACTACCCACATCAGCAGAAAATGTAAGGATTCAAAAATATAGCAGTAGGGGTACTGAAACTCGACTTTTGCATTCCATCGATCTAAAACCACTCAATCACAAGTTACGGAAAAAATAACTACGGGACTTTAAACCAAAATAATAAGAGAATCATGATCTAAGAATCGTGTGTAGGTAAGCATTATTTATCTGATTTATTTGTCATTCAAATTGTGTCCATTCCTGATCGTTCATACAACAATGTACGGCCATCTTTCATTTAAAATGGCGACCAATATTGATATTTACGACACGCATGTCAAGTTTTACAACTTTATTCAGCCAAGTCACGGTAATTTTAGGTTTGCAATTGACGGAAAAGACCAATAGTCCTGTGCGGTCCGTACTCCGTAACTAATGAGGGTGGATTTTTTTTTATAAATACCACCCAATATGCTTATCGCCTTCGTAAGGTGTTATTGTTGTCAAGATTGTGGAGAGGCGTGGTCGTTTGATATATATATTTGCAGTCTTTAGTTTCTTTTGTTATTTGTTTTACAAACGCACCGAATTTATGTTACAAATTTCCAAACTCAAAAGATTTTGCATTTTCTAAAGGTCTTAACCAATGATGCCTTAACACATTTAGGTTGCCCTCCGGCATTTAGGGAGCAGAGGAGTCTTCACCCCTGTTGACGAAGTGAGTTTGCCTTTCCGAGGCATTCTCAAGCACTGATGCGCTAGGATCAGCATGAGCGTAACTACGTTCTAAGTCGCACGCTCTTCCTGCCATAAGCGCGGGGCACATGGGAGGAGGGTGGTTTTAGTGGAGTATTGAGTCTTCGAGTCTCCACACAAGCCGGCGATTTGACTCTGGCGCCCATTCGTGGTGTCACCTCTGGTCGCTTTGGTCTAATCCCTAGTAAAGGACCCGGTAGTTTGCGAAATGCATTTCCCCCGCCTCAAAGAAAAAAACACATTTATGTTGTACTTACCACCCATGATTTAGAGTATGCCAGTCTAGACCAGGGACTGTGACCATCCAGAAGGGCAATAACTTACCTCTTAGCTGTGGGATATTGCCTCTTACGACAGGCCACCTGGCTTATAAAAATATATTTTCCTACGAAATATTATCTAATGGACCTATCCCAGTAGTTTTTGAGACAAAGCTAGCATGACATTAAAATTTCTAAAATAAAGATATCTAAATAATTTGGGCGAATTTCTTGCTACAATGCAAGATAGTCTCCCAATTTATTTCGCTTCATCACTCCTTCAATGAATTAGCCCCCGGGATTATGAAGACTAATTCCCCGAAAGTGAATTTTTGGGGTTCCTTAAGCGGGAAGAAAAATGGTTCAAGCGCTGACTTTGCAATATGGCGAGTAATGCTTTAATGCTATAATCGAATGAAGGAATTAAGGCATCGGAAAATATCTTACGTATGATTTATTATTACAATGATGGGTCATGTTCGTGGTTCTGAAATTGTAAGATTTTAGGTAATGTTATTGTACTATAAGGTATACTGTAACTGAAATATATCAATGAAGGCCAAAATGTGTCTAATATTTATACAATTGCTAATTATAGGGTAGTCATAATCAGTCTGTTTAAGAGTTTTATGTAAGTTTGTCTTCGATAGGATCCAAAACGAATCAACAAATTTCATTGAAAATTTTAGAGACTGAAACAACAATTTCATCTTAAATTTTTATATATTATATTTTATATCGATAGTTTGGAGGATTCAGAACATGTGAATATGAAGTTCGAGTTACGAACGAAGTAGCGGACGCATCTAGTACAATGTATATACGATACGAGTAAGACGTGTGTAGTGCATTTGATGAGCGATATAGTGACTCTGCGCGTGTTATTCAATTGTGTATTACATTGGGACTTATTGTATCTAGTTATATTTGTACCTATGTCATACGCGTTTGTATAGTTCTAATAAATTCTATAGTAATTCCAACGCCATTTTTAATTCGAGTCCCACACAAGTAAATATGTATATGAAAAATATATACGCCACGAACTTTAGGATTGTTTTTAAGTTATGCTGTTTTTAATTCCAACTAGTCCTTGAAATCCAAGATAATACGTACAAATACGAAAGTGTAACTTAAATAAATACAGCATAAAAATCTATTCCTTTAACATGACACTTGTTTATTCTATAACCCTAAAATGCGCAAGGTAAAGTGGCAAACATTAAAAAAATAATCCGCTTAAAAATATCTAACATGTGCTCCATTTACCGAGCAAACCGAAGTCACGATAAAAAACTAAAATAGTATGAAAGGGTATATTTTAAATCCGCAAAGAGCCCTTCATATTTCACCCTTCAGTAAATCTCTGTTAAACCGTTTGAACTTTCAAAAAGTGAATTCGAGAATAGCAAGTAGTCGACGTGTGGGCCATACTGGGAGATTTAAAAAAATAAATAGAGGCAATTTTGAAATTAATTTGTGTTTGCTTGAGATAAAAAATAAATATGTTGTGATGGATGCTTAGTCTAAATAAACGTAGTGTAGAATGCCAAGCACTTTTTTTTAAATTTATTATCCAATATGCCCACATTCACATACATTAGAAACATTTGAACTGTGGCACAGAAACCTCATGGGTTTATTCGTGCCGCAGGGAGTCGTGTACACAATATTGTTATATCAAAAATAGGAGCAGAGGCGAGTAATAGTTATCATCATTCTAGTGATTAGTTCTGATCTACTACTACGACTAGTGAAGTAAAGTCGAAAAATCTTTTTACGGATTAGATGCGATGAATTGATCTGTTTCAGTTTTCTGTATCACAACATGTTTATTACAACATACTTGTGTTGATATTAGTTAAATTACTACATGATTTTTAGCAGTTTTTTTTTAATTTTTGAGAAAAATTTAAACTCACTATTTCAATGAGTGTAAGGATTGTTTAAATATCAAATGAAAAATGCTTACAATTAAGAAATAAGTTGTCTTTGGTTGGATCTATATGCCAGTTAGTCACAGTTTGTACACAATTTTCAAGTAATTTTACCACAATAGTCACTCCTGACTATTCGCTGTAAAAATCCTTAACGGTAATTTAAGTTCACTAATATTTTTTAAAATAAAAGAAAACAAAATATTATTTCATCTCTCACTGCACCAACAGTACGTTTTCCATTCGGGCTTAATACCGATAGATAGATACCAAGTGTTATAGTTCAAGTCATGATGACTGCTCAATCCTGCCCATAAGGGGGGGTTTGATAGATGCATCGCACATAATGATTCATCGTAGTAACTCAGTGTAAGAGGAAGTCAGAATCGACAATCACTCATATCAATTCTGCGGAAAGGTAACACATATTTTCACTTTATTTGCAATAATTATTAAAGTATTATATTTTGTTGTTGTTCACATATTATTGGAAGAATAAATATAGATTTTAGGTACATCTTTTTTTTAATGGTTTAATAAAAACAAGTATTAAGTTATAATGTCTAACTGATGAACAGTTTCATATTTAGCATCTGATAAATCACCTTATTAAATCTGAATTAGAAATATATATTTATATCGATTTTAAGAACCCAATGAATGGTGAATCTCATATATTTGTTTATTATTAAAAAAAAATTAAAAAAAAGAATTACCCGTATGGTTATAAATCAAGTTTATATGTATGTCATTCCGACGTTTCGGCCACTTTTCAGTGGCCAAAACGTAGGAATAACAAAATTCAAATAAATTACCGTGCTTAAAACCGTTAAAACCTGGTTTTATTATATATACAAGTAGCGAAAACTTAAGAAAATATTATAAAAATTTACTATAACATGCTGCAAGTTATAAGTAAAACAAATATTTGCAGTTAAAATTATAGTCAATATCTCTCCTGTTTCAACCGATATCGCAATCGACGGTCCATGCCGACCAGCAGATGGCGTCGTATCGCAAATTACCGTTTCTAATCCGGTAATGAGTTCACCTGTTATACCGACATAAGCACGAGGAGGGTTAACAATGACGTAATAAATTAATTTAATTTGACTTATGATTTTCAATGCGTTTTTGTTTAGGTAATACCATTCAGTATCTACTCGCGAGGGCACCAACATCCAATGTTCGATAACTATTACCTATTCCAAATTCCAATATACGCGATATTCATAAAAGCGTCGATTCTCTTTATTTGTGTTCACATTTGACAGTTAGGTTTTTTTTAAATAATAAAATACATTTATTAATCAAAATATTTACAAGAAATTATTTACAAATAAAACAAATTATGTACGATTTCCTGGGAATGAATATTCTGTGTCCAGAATATGTTTAGAAATTGAGAAGATTCTAGTACAGGTATAAAGAATATAGGGGCCATTATCAAAAATCAAACATATAAAATTCGGACCGTCGTTTTTAAAAAATTGCCTTCTAATGGACCAGTCTTAGTCATATAATAATTTAAAATAAGTCGATATTAAAACGAATCTGTCTTGCATGTTAAATATATATAACATGTAAATAAACAAAATGAAAACAAAAAATATGTACTTAGTTGTACGTAAGATAGAAAGGAAGAAGATAGAAATGTATAAGCTGAAACAAAATCTTTTTTTTTATTCTATATTTTTTAAGGGGTTTTATCACTCAGTGACAATGCCACCCCCTTAGAGACATACATCAGATAATATAAATAATATAAAAATATATTTGTTTTAAATAATCAGTTAACACACAAGACAAGTCTTTTGCTTTTGTTTCTCAGCAAGCAAAAGATTTGTGTTACAGACACCTATGTTGTAGCTTCTGTTTATTGTTCGTAGTCTTGCACTCTGGGTGCAGTCCATCAGCACATGTAAAACATCATCTCAAGTGCAATTTAGAAGAGCCCTATAAATAATCACTTACTATATATGTTCGAGGGACAACAGGCCTGAAAGCCCGTTTAAAAAAAAAATATCATTCATCTACCGTTCAAATAAATCCAAAATTAATATTCTTATAGAAAATAAAAATAGCTTTGTACTAGATAATCTTGACGGCCTCTGTGGTTGAGCGGGCTAAGCCTTTGCCGGCTTACCTCACTACAACGCAGAGGCTCCGGGTTCGATTCCTGGTATGGTAAATTTCGGAAACGTATTTTCTTCGTTATTTACTATGGTCTGGGTGTCTGGGATCGGCCCCAGAGTGGTCCGTTGTATATTACCCATAACACAAGCGTAACTTGCTTAATTTGGGGATATACAGTGTGTGTGTTTGTCTGGCGATTTATTATTTATTATTATTATTAATCTTAAAATTGTTTTCTAATTTTGTACCTTATTAATGAATTCCGATCTAATTTCAAACACAACACTACCGCTATTATACATAGTTATGTATTAGAAATAGCATCAAACTACGCTACGAATTTTCGTTGTCATAATTCAACAAATAATACACATCGGTCACCCTGATTACACTCCATACAAAATCACATTAAAAAACAAAAAGAGAAAATTACTAACCATTTGACATATGACACCGCGAATATGCAAATTAATGCATTATCGATATGAACAGGCGCGCTTGAGTGGAAAACAGGGAGATTTTATGACACCTACACACCTGCACGAAATTGGAACACTTACCTTATTGCTGCCACAGCTTAAAAAAATCTAATGAAAGATACAGTGAATTATTGCAGTGTATAAAAAGGCAACAATGTATTTTTTTACTCTGTGTACGGTTTTTTCTTTTAAATAGGGTAAAACACATAGTTCGGGGTTATGACACGTAATTTACGCGTAAATCAAATTTGACCGCTAGGCGTGGTAGTTGTCTTGTCCATATGTCGATGTTTCTTATGTAAAGGCCGACTCTCACTTATGAAATAACTAACGTTTCGTTTGGAAGTAAAAATCTTTAATTTTAAAGATAAAAAATTCTAAGATGGTTTTTTTTAATTCGCTATTATTTATTTAGTATGATATTAAAATCAGATGTTATAATATGAATCTAATTAGATATGTATTTCAAGTTAAGTTGAAATAAACTGTTTTTTGTGGTAATACGTGTTATTTTCTGAAATATATTTGACATTAGAAAAATAAATGAAAATTTTGCTTTAAAGAATCACGTCACTAATAATATGTGCAATGAGGTTTGGAATCAAATGTTACACTTCTTATTCTAAAGTGTGGTCGTTAAAATTGCTATTTAAAACATCGGATAGAAAACATCAAATATTAATTAACTTAAAAACGCGCTGAAACTCGTTAAAACTTTTTTATTATTATTTCACATATATTTATTTATATTCTTTTTTATGTTTTTTTAATACATATATATATATAAAAAATAAACACATATTAAAAAAATATAAAAAGATGACGTCCGTCGGCAGCGGGGCCTAGGGTCCAAGCTACCGGTGGTTAAGGCTCCAGAGACAGGAACTTCCTCACAATGCGTGCCGTGCTCAGGAGAACCGCCTTCTGCATCTGGCTCTTCACCCATTTACCGAGCGAGAGCCTCTCTAGGTGTCGGTCGAGGCTCTTCGCTATTAGACCGTTAACAGACACCACTATCGGTACGATGATCGTTGAGTCCATATGCCACATGGCCGTAATCTCGTGCTAAGGTCAAGGTATTTCGTTAATTTGTCAGTTTCAGCTTTTACGAGATTATTATTATTATTAACATCTCTACGGACTCGAGTTCCGTACCCTTTTTTACTACTTAATTTCTATGAAAAATTTTAGAGTCCATACACGCTTATTGTTTATTTTTGTTACTGCGTGTGACATTAATTTAGTAATTTTTATGTTGTGGTGTACCTTAAGAATAACTTATTATATTAATTTATTCTAATTTTAATACTAAACTTATACTAATGTAACTTATGTGAGTAAGTAAGTAGTAAGTAAAAAGTATGTGTGTCTCGTTAAAACTTAGCTTTATATGGGAACGTATATTAACAAACTACGTTGATTAAAAATATGATAGCTCCAATTTTATTTCCTAAAAGTCAGTTTTGAAGTATGCTACCGAAACAGGTGACATAATACAACAAGTTTGTAAGCATATTATAGTATAGTAGGAAACAATGAGCTCATTAACATTCCTAATTTACTATTATTCCTAATTCGTGTTAGTGTACGACAATCTTATAAATGGATGATTACGTCTTCGAAACGTTCCTATTTACGTCATTTCATGATAAATGGACATCAAATTTCGTTAGACATAAGGTCTAATAGTACAATAAGCAATCATTAATTTTAGTAAAAAAAAACAATACTTAACATAGCTCATAAATATCTCACAGTATCAGCACCCCCCCCCCCCTCTCTCCATTTTTAGAAGTCGACTTTAAAAATTCTAAAAACAAAAACTCTAAATAATTTATTTTGTGTATACAATCCTTATTTTTAATTGCCTGAAGTAAGCAAACAGGCAGGCGGCCCACCTGATGGAAATTGGTTACCGTCGCCTATAGACGTTTGCAACACCAGGGGTGTCGCCAACGCGTTGCTGACCTCTAAGAAATTTTATAATGCCCCTCTTGAAAAACCCTATATTATAACGCAAGTGGTGGAAAGTTCCCTCCAGATCATCGTAGAGGACCGTTGCGTAGTAGAGCGTGGGACCTCTAGGAAATGGTGGTGAACATCCCTGACATGCAAACCTATAAGTTAAGCGGCTTTATAATGCAATACAACATTGTAAATCGCTTAAATATTGCACAGATGAACGAGGGTGTATTTATCGTGAGATCGATCTGAAGATAAGTGGGGTGGAAACAGAAAAATATGGCCTGTCTAATTATTTGCATGATCTCATTCAAATTATTGTAAATTTATTCAAAAACCTTATGTTACGATTTGACACGCATTTTGTTGTTTTTATTTCACCCAATTAGGCAATAATATTTAATTAAGTGTATACATATCTTTCAGGGGGGTTTTGTTTCAAGAAAATATGTTTTTTCATCAAAAATAAAATAATCATTGGTTTTGACACTTACGAAACAGTGCGTGCACTATTTAGATGACTAACATTCAGCAGGGTAATCAATAAACCATCTCGGCTTAATATTAATTCTTAATTTGAACGAGGCTGACTTAGTATGAATTTTAGTCGACGAATCGTCAGTCGAATGAATCTTGACTCGCACTAGGTTTTTTTCTTTGAAAGTTACAAACTTGGGGCTCTAGGATGTTAGGAATGTAGATCCATTATATCGAGCCTTTACCGCCATTTTATCGTAAGTTACATAAGGTATTTTAAACTATTATTTTGCTTTAAGACTTTAAGTTTTAGTTAGATTAGACCTTACTGAATCAAAAACTGAAAGTCTTATGAGAAAATAATAGTTTAAAATACATTTTACAAAAAAACAATATGATTAGGTCTAAATGTCGCTTACGATAAAATGACGGCAAAGGCTCGATGTTATAGAACTATGTAATATGCCAGGCGGGCTTCTTATAACAAATCGGCGGGCTACATGCGGCCTGCGGACCGCATGTTGAGTATGGCGACTCTAGACCATTTAATTTTTTTATTTATTTTTAGATTATCACTTGCATATATGTATGTATGTATGTATTATAACTATAATAATATTTGTCTTTCCTTTTATTGTGTCTTTGCATTACTGCGTATGCACTGTTTGCTACAACTCCATTAATTCTTCAAAAAGTAATTATGTAATAACATGTTTCTGAATAAAATTTATAAAAAAAAGTTTGAATTAACCAATTTTTATCTAGATGAGTTGCTGGGGAGTTTCTTGCCGCTTCTTCTCCTTAACAGCAATAACACGTTGCGAAGCGGTGTACTTAGACTAGAAAGTAAAATTAAATTTTAACTTATATGTATGACCTTCAAAAAGTGTTCTCCAGTGGGAATTATTTTGAATAAAAAAATTTGAATATGAACTTGAATATGTATATTAATTACTAGAGTATTCCCCTCAGCTACGCCGCGGGTCAGATCTTCATAGACGGGTCAATTGTACTTACATAAAAAAATTAATTAGGTTTTTATAATATACTAGCTGTCCCGGCAGACGTTGTTCTGCCCTGAAGAAATAAAACTTAGAACCCGATTGCAGCGCCACCTACCGGGTCCAAATGTAACCTATCCTATCTTTCAAGTTGGATCAAACTGCACACGGTGTGAAAATTTGATTAAAATCGGTCAAGTAGTTTAGGAGTCCATTGAGGACAAACATTGTGACACGAGATTTATATATATTAAGATTTTGAGAGCCAAGCCGCGTGCAAGATCTAGTATATATGTATATGTATATATATATATATATATATATATATATATATATATATATATATATATATATATATATATATATATATATATATATATATATATATATATATATATATATATATATATATATATATATATATGTATATACTATTAACTAATAAGATAAGTTTTATAAGCCTTCCTTTAAAAATTATCCAAGCAACTGATGGTGAAAACCGCTTCAAAATCTGTTGTGGTTTAGGAGGATGGGGAAAGCTTTTGTTTCATCTTTACTGATATTATAAAGAGATAGTTTGTGAGTTTGTGACGTTGTAGCAGGTAATCTCCAAAACTACTAAACCGATTTAAAAAATTCGTTCACTGTTGGCAAACTACACTATCCCAGGTTGACATTATATCCGTGCAGGAACGGAGAAAGAATATAATTTCCTGCGGCCGGGCGGCCTGTCGTACGAGGCGACAAAACAACCCACAGCCAGGTGGTAGGGCATTTGTTCGACTGGATGGCTACCACCGCTGGTCTAAAGTATGTTGCCATAACAACCTTGAGTTGTGTTCTGGCATTAGTGATCAGGTTCCAGTCTCCCTTAAGAGAGCAGTAGCGCATTTGTAGCAACTTTGGTGTTGCAAATGTCTATAGGCGATGGTAACCGCTTTCCATCAAGTGGGCCGTCTGCCTGTCTGCTGAGCTCCTGCAATAAAAAATAAATAAAAAAAAACATAGACTATATTATATTTTCAAAAAAATTGGGGGTCCTTACTAAAACTCAAATAGTGTAACCCAAGGTGTAAAAAAAATACCTATAATCCCGTGCGCTGAGAAAACTATTGATGATAAAATAAAATAATGTACGACGACTTTGCACAACACATCATTATTTACAAAAAGTGTCGCGACGGCATATGTCTAACTATTATAGTTATGCCACAATAAGTGTTCTTTTATTTTAAAAATTTAATTAAAATGCCGCCGCTAGAAAAGGCTCTTTATTTGTATCTTGGTATTCATCTTTATCAACATAAATTACTTAATATTCAAGACTGCTTCAATACCTTTATATAACTTTTTGAATTATTCAATTCGGACATTCCATTCGAAAGACTCACGAGTTTAAAAATGTAAGTATTAGAAAAAAGTTGCGTGGTCGCCGCGCACCCTAATCGGCTAGATAGGCTTACGCGATGTAGGCGTCACTGGGGTACGGGCAGTATGGGAGAGGAAATATTTTGAATTCGCTTAGTAGATAAAAAATAAAGAAGTAATGTTTGTGAGTTTGTGACGTTGTAGGGGGTAATCTCTGGATCTACTAAACCGATTTTGAAAATTATTTCACCAGTAGAAAGCTACATCATTCCTGAGTGACATAGGGTATATTGAATTGTGATTAATAATAAGTATTTTTTAATTTTTTTCTGATGCCCAGCGAAGTGGGCACGGGTCAGCTACTACTGTATAAAGATGTAGTATAAAAAATAAAAGCAGTATTATAATCTGCTTAACAATAAAAGATAAACACAATATAATCAAGCTAAAAAAATAATCTGAGTTTTATCGTATTATCTTCCTAAATAACCACTCACGCATTTCACGCATACTCCGTGGCGCACAACCCCTCGCGTTACTTGAACACCTGCGTGTTCACAGCTCGGCCAATTTGGACAACTTATGTTGCTTTTTCGGAATTAAATTAAGTAATGGGCGATATTGAATCTATTCAATAATACAATGGAAGATATTAAGCTCGAAAATCAGAGCTACAGTATCCACAGCACGTAGTGGACGATATAACTGAAATCTTTATATTGTTGCACTGAAAAGCTCCTAAATACTAGATGACTACATGGTGCAGTAAGGCGTGGTAGCGTATTACTCGTGCGTAGAAGGCTTGCAGATAGCCTCGTGATGTCACGCGTCGATGGTCAGTAGGGTTGACAAAAAAGGTTACATAAATAGTTGTTGCAATAAATTTATTATTGTATATACTTTACATAAGTATATACAATAATAGTAAGTAATAGAATACAATAAAATAGTGAGTAGTCATCGGCAAACCTTCTGCGCATGGTTATAATGGCTAGCGCACGCGTACCAAACCTCTTCCAGGCAACCTAGCTTAAAGATTATTTTAAATTTATCTGGCAATATAATAATATGTGGTGCAGAGCATAACATAGAACGTAAATAGATATAAACCTATTATTGAGTTCTTAAGTTTAATATTAATTAAGAAAGGGTGGGATGGGGCTTATATAACTGTAAAGGTTTTAAGTCCCATTAAAAGTAAAAAAACCAAAAGAGTCTTTGTTAATTTTACTGACATAGATAAATATGATAACTAATTATCAATATACATTTACTAGATAATTTTGACTTAAATTACGGCATTTGTTTTGAAATTACACAGATCCTTTAATTAAATTTAAGCGTAAATCAACATAATGAATTCACTGATAATTGTATATTTACATCAAGTAACTATATATACAGAAATTAAAATGGCACTCACATACACAATATAAAAATTACATGCGTTTGAGTGAGTATTTTATTCTTTGGTCTGCTAAGTTTAATCACAATACATATCACTTGAAATACCTACATAACACTGTAAGGGGAGACTGGGACTAAAATATGTTAAAGCGAAATTGTATTAACAATGATTTATTTGTCAGCTCACTTAGCGAGGGTCGCAGATTCACAAGTCACGAGATATAATGCTCGGACACTCTTACAAGTGTAGAGAGAGAATGAAATAGAAAAGTCATTATAGTTGATAAATACTCTGATTACAACACAATTCAATATGTTAATTACACTTATTACTAAACTTACTTGTATATCCTAGTTATATTGCAAAACAGATATTTTTATCCGTGCAGGAACGGAGAACGAATACAAATTCCTGCGGCCAGGCGGCCTGTGGTAAGAGAGAACGAAACAATCCACAGCCAGGTGGTAGGGTAATTGCGCGTCTCGATGGCTACCACCCCTGGTCTAGAGTATGCCCCCATATCACGCTTGAGTTGTAATAGTGCCCAGGTTCCAATCCCTATTTAGAGAGCGATAGCACATTGGTAGTATCTCTAGTGTTAAAAATGCCCATAGACGATGGTAACTGCTTTCCATCAGGTGGACCGTCTAAAAAAACATGTTTTACAAACTTTCTAATCCATTCTACGGTTGTCTAAAGGAAATCGCCTTTAGTGATAAGACCACCTATTGTTATGTGTAGGTATTTAAATTTTTGACTGTATCTAAATGTTATAAAATGAAGTATATTGTTTTACTATAGCTTACTATTTATACCTTAATAATTATTTATATATTATTACCACTCAATAATGTTGTTAACTTTAAAGTCACAGAAATCTAAAAACTTTTATGTAGAGGATAGTAACGTCGTTTTCAAATATTAAAGACTTGATGTGGTTATTATCTAAATTTCTCCCATTTTTGACCCATTCTCTAAATTAGGGTAGTAATAAGGAAAAGGGAGTCGGTACTTTTAGGTAGGCCACGCCAACCCTTTGTATCAGGTCCCTAAAGAAGTGTAGTCTAATAAGGGTTATTTATAGCCTGCTGCCGTTATTAGAGGTGACACAAACCAAAATGCGATACGCAGAGCAAAACAAAAATATAAAGTGTCTCTTACAAATTAACGACAACACACATAAGAGCATCTCATTTTCGCAATATTTTTTTTAACTATGACATCTCTATATAATACTTTCTCAACGCATGAAATATATCTTCGGATTTTTATGCCATCCATACCATCTTTGTTGATTATTTAATTTTATGATCGTCTGGATTTTTGTACGTTGATTAGAACGGCGAATTGCGTATTAGTCGTTTAATAAAGGGTCCATATATAGGTGACCAATGCCACCTATCATCCTTTAACTATAGAGATCTAATAGAGTATTAAAACAAAAATCGTATCTCAAACATTATTCAACGGAATTTGTTGAAACCAAAGTTAATTAAAAGTATTATGTAAGCTCTACCGCAATTATTTTTTAATAATATTGTACCTCATTATTCAAAAGTAAGAAAGGGACACACTTGTTACAACTTTTTATGCAAATAACTTCCTACAATGGACCCAGTTAAAATCGTCTACATAATAACGAAGTAAATAATTCCTTGAAGGTTAAAATATTTAATGTAATTTTTGGATAATAAATATAATTTACTAATTTGAGTTAGATTTCAATTACTTGATAATGATTTGATTGAATTGTGAATAAAATTACTTTCTATCCATGTAGGAACAGAGGAAGAATATTAATTCCAGCATCTGGGTGGTGTTGTGTTCCAGGAACACTGGCCAAGTTCCAGTACCCCCTTTAAGTCCAGTAGCACTTTTGGTGATACAAATGTCCATAGGTGATGATAATTACTCTGTATTAGGTAGATCGTCAGCCTCTGCTCTATTCTGAAAAAAACACCACAAAATACTATAATGATCTAAGCATGCTCCATTGGCCACTTGTTTCAACATAACTAAACCTGTCGCTTCCAATTATCACGAATCAATAGTTTCAAAAGGGGCCAAACTTAGACCGTTTCATAAAAAGTTACCTATACTTTTGTTAAAAACTACATAGAAAATATACCTTATTGCTATACAGTTAAAGCTGAACCTTCAACAAAAACATACAAAAGAGATTAAGAATACTTTAAAATAATAAAAAGTGAAACAATAATAACACGAAACTATCCCCATTGTACTTTATTGACAGTCTGATTAGATTCAAAGGAAATTGAACTTTATCTGTACATAGCAACAATGACCAAATTTGCAAGAAAAATGTTGCATACGCAGTTTTAAAAAATAACACCAACAATAACACCTACAAAAACAGAGACAAGTGTAAACGTGTTTAGTCAAACAACGTAAAGACTTATAAAAAGGAAATCCATATACTTGAATATGTGTGAAAAACAATACTCTCTCATTTTTATATCATTATTATTTTTGAGCGTATTAAAAAAAAAAAAAAATCGCACGTGTAAGGTGTCTTTGTCTTAAACTAATTTTAATGAAATTTAGTAAAGAAGTATTTTAGAGAACGGATATTATTTAAGAAGCATTCTGTCTTTGTATGTCATATAAATTTTTTTCGGTAACGGTTATCCTCAAAATACCCTTACAGATTGCTAAAATGATAAAAAATAAAAATTAGGTTACATCTAAGTGATGTTGAATGAATATTTTTCAGTGTACTTATTCGGATAATAGACATGGGGTATGATTATTAACATTATTGATTAATTAAATTTTAAAAAGTCATAATTTTTTTGGCGTGATTCTTATGGCGAGATATTTGCTTCCAAAATAGCAATTTACCCCTCTCTACCTTTAGAAATATAAGGTAAAAAAAACAGAAGAGAGTAATAGTACTAGGTAGATCTGATGAAATACTTAAAAAGAAACTAGTTTGCACAAGATCCGTCGAGTATTTTCTATTTAATAATTTTTAGGGAATCTTAGTCAATTAACAAAAACAGTAGATATTTTTGACCTCTACGCAACTTTGTAATGCGCATAGATCGGAACCTAGCCAATTATTTTCAAGGTAGTTTCAATGTAAATATTCCTAGCAATTAACTTTGGTATGCCAATCAATAGATGTCTTAATTGACCTAAGCGTTGAGCTTACGAAGATCCTCCTTTGAGTGTAACGGTATATTTCCAGGCAAATACCTGAAGTTCACAACGCAGACTGAATCCATACACAAACATACAGGCCGACGGATATTAAGCTGGCTTATGGTACAGTCGATACAAAAAGTCATACAATTAAATAATAATTTAAAAAAAATATTTACACGAAAGTTATATTAATTACCAGGGCAAAAAAACTCAAAGCTTAAGGAGGGCTCAGATTGTATTTTTTTATTGTCTTGATATTTTTATAACTGTAGTGGGTTTATTTTTTTCTTGAATTAATTGTTGAAATTCATTCACATAAATCGATTATGGTAATCGATAATTTAATTTTTTATGACCTTATCTTTCAGATTTATCGTCTTCCAGATAAAATTTAAATGTGATGTTTTCAATTTTGTAACAAAAGATATAGATAGATAAGACAGATAACAGTTTATTGTACACCATTACAGAAAACAGAAAATCTTATAGCCTAAAAATATTCTAAATGTGCACAATGGGCGGTCTTATCGCTAAGGAGCAATCTCTTCCAGACAACCCGTGGCAGGAATAAAACAGATTGTATTGGCAAAGGTGGTTGGTATAAATAAATATTAGAGGCTATGCAGTTACTTACATATATTTTATTTATTTATAAAGATATAAGTATGTGAAATATTATATAAGTAAGAATTATACTTAATAGACATACATACATAACTTTACGCCAGTTCCCTTCCGGGGTAGGCACGAACAACAGAGCGCCATTTAGGCCCATTCTTACACACCTCACTTGCTTCTTTGACGTCTCAAAATTATCTCCAGAAGGTTGTCTGGAAGAAATCGCTGTCAGCGATAAGACCGCCGATACTTAATAGATACATATAAATACACCTATTGATATCACATACATAAATATAAACATACATATATATACATATACATAATTATATGTAAAAATATCAAATATCACTATGTATATATAACGATTTTTTAAGACCTATCTCAACTTATTACATTTCTTTATGCCAAAAGTGCCCGCCTTCTTTAATGTCTTATGTATTTGTGGCAATCGGTATCGAGACTCTAGGACCATGGGGTCGCGAAGCCTATCGGTTTTATCGAGAAATATTATCTCGTTTGGTAGAAATCTCACGTGATTTATTTAAAAATTAATGTATGATTAAATGTTCCAAAAGACTTTTGTCTTCAACTATACTTGACTGATATGCGTTTATCTGCACACAGTACGCTCGATTGAAGTCCCAACATCTATAATATACTGAACTGAATTTACTACCGTTTTCCAATAATGTGCGCTGTGTCATCGAAATGGATCCCATATTATCATCTGAGTAAAATGTGATTATAAATCTTAGTGAGAAGGTCCACAATCTAGGTATATATTTTGACCAATCTTTTGTTCCCCAAATACAAGAAGTAAGTCGCAAAATGTTTGCAAGTACAGCGTCTCTTCGAAGGCTGAAAAACTTTCTTCCGCTTCATATTAAAAATGCACTTGCCCAATCCCTTCTTCTCCCTATCCTTGACTATTGGGACATCAGCTACTTAGTTATCACCGAAAGCCAATTAGATAAACTAGAGCCACTCCAAAACTTCTACATTCGTTTCTATAATTTCGTTTGCGCAAATATGATCACATTTCTAAATTTCGTAGTAAGCTCGCATGGCTTCCTATCCACCTTCGCCGGAATGCTCATACCTTATTCCTTTTGTATAATGTACTCATAGCCCAAAAACGCCCTCCTTTTTGAAGGAACGCTTTGAGTTCTTTCAAGACAGTTGTACAAGGCTCTTAAGATCATCAGCAAATCAGCGACTAATGACGCCAATACGTTCTACGCAATACCATCAGAAATCTGTGCAGACTGTAAGGTTGTGGAATGTATTACCATTGAGCGTCAGAAGTGCAAAGTCACTTACAACTTTTAATAAACTCCTCAAAGATCCCTACCTAAATTTGTAAGCAGTAATTTATATATGTGTATGTAACACTATGTACATATATTTGTATAATAAATATGTATGTGTATTTTTATTTAATAAAAATATATGGATATATGATTGTATATATTTTATACTATGCGTACTGAATACCGACCCACTATTAGAATTGTGAAATTATCTCCAGAAGGTTGTCTGGAAGAAATCGCTGTCAGCGATAAGACCGCCGATTGTACTAGTTAAATGATTGTTAACTCATGTGTATATCGAGGGCTTCATAACAAATATAGGCGTATAAGCAAAAATTGCATTTTTTTGTTGTTTACTAAAAACTATGCATGTTACAATTTAGAAAGTCTTACCAGTATGCAGGCGTACCTAAATAGACGGGTATTCCAAATTTCAGCCTTATCCAATCAACTAGTTTTGTTTTATTCACAATTTTGTCCCTTGTGTAAAACTGCACTTTTGTCTATACGCCCATTTGTTATGAAGCCCTCGATGTATGTGTTCTTGTGTGCAATAAACAATAGGCCTTTTGGATAACTAAATGAATTATTTTTACCTGCTTTTTGTAAATTGAATCTTGGTTATATTTTTTATGTTTTTGAATAAAAGTAATAATAATAACCGACCTCCCATTACAGGGGGGAACGGAGAGTATACCCGCCACGCTTGTCCAAGGCGGCTTGGCAGGTTTGACACATCGGTTATCTCGATGTGCAGGTTGCATCACAATGTTTTTCTTCGCCGTTGCTAGCACGTGGTAATTGTAACAATATACACATTAGGTCAGAAAACTGCTTAAGTGGTGCATGCGTTCCGGCCAGGATCGAACCCGCGCCCTTTGAGTTTGGGACGCGTATGCTAGCCATTACGCTACCACGACTTTTTATGTTTTTGAATATTTAACTAGAATTAGCTGTTACTTAGTTACTTCTTTTCCAGAATTATTTCATAAAATTTTAAGACCCATGTTTTAGGAGCATGTGACGAAAGTCGCAAAAAGAAATCAGGGATCAAGATTTTCTTGTCTACATAGTCTTTTGGGACGATGGTAGCGTGGTTTTAAAAAATCATAATTAATGTCTTAATATTTTTGTATATAATTCAATAAGTGATCTCCATCGTTGTAATTTAAAAGATTATAAGTACTATAAATAAAATTAATTTAAAAATTAACTAGAAATTACAAACATACAAACCTAATTAAAATGATAGTCTCAAAATTAATTATATATACAAATAAAAATAATACATACAAATTAAAAAACCCTAAAAAATATATATACTAAAATAAAACACTAAAATCCACAATCAGTCCATCTTTGACTTCCGTGATCATGGCTACTGAAAAGTGGCTGAAATGTCGGAATAATAAAAATCAAATAAAATACTGCGCTCCAAACCATTAAAACGTAGTTTTTTTTATTATAAACAGTAGATGTTTGTCAATTCTACGGAACCCATAACTGCGGGGCAATAACACGCACTTGGACCATGTTTTTTTTATTTAGAGTACTAAATAAAAGCAGCCAAAGACTCAGACAGTAAAAGATTCAATATTAATTGCGAAACTCAGTAATCCCACAGACAAAACATAGATCATACAGATACTCAGACCGTGTGTTTACTAAGCCCGCGGCTAGATGGCGTGCATTAGTTAAGTCAACACTACGCTGGTCTGAGTTTAATCTCCCTGGAGTTTGCTGCGGTCATATACTTGTAGGATATAGACTCTTATTATTAGTGGTATAGGTAATATTGAGTGATACATCTAAACATAAGCTACGCTATGGTTAGGTGTAATAATAAAGTAGGTGCTTTATGTCTCGAAATCAAAAACTCAAGCTCTGGCTAGGCTAATTGGCATAAATATTACATTTTTTTATTAAATGTATTCTTCTATTTAATTAACACCATGTTTATTACAGCATTAGGAAAGCAAGCAATCAAATACCTGCAATTGATACCTTACAACAATCTAGTTGAGTTACCGATAATTATATTTATTAATGATAATCTAAGCTTTAAGAACAGACAAGCCTGCATGACAAGAGCTATGAATGTCCAAGAAGCAAGTGAGGTGTGTCAGAATAAGCCTGAATGGCACTCTGTAGTTCGTGCCTACCCCGCAAGGGAACTAGCGTGAAGTTATGCATGTATGTATGTATGTAATGATAATCTAAATTAATGATATTTAGTAATAACAACAACAATTGAACAGATATGGAAAAAAGCTAAACTAACTTAAAAATAAGATTAAATACAATAATAAACTAAGTAATAAATAGTAAGACAATCCTATAAATAAACCTAGCTTAAAAAGAAACCTGTATCAAAGCCAGTCCAGTCCCACCAGACCACTGTCGCTGGGCATTGTACCTAGAAGGCTAGCAGCATTACCTCGCTGGATGCAGAGGCTAATCCTTTGAGCGAGGTAAGCTCCAGCCTTCCGGTCTCTTGTTGTATCGACCAAACATTTTTTAATATTTTTTATTTATTATCTAATATGCTTACATTCATATACATTAGAAACACATTCGACTGTGGCACAGAAACCTCATGGGTTTATTCCTGCCGTAGAGAGTCGTGTACACAATATTGTTACATACATACATACATACATAACTTCACGCCAGTTCCCTTGCGGGGTAGCCACGGACAACAGAGCGCCATTTAGGCTTATTCTTACGCACCTCACTTGCTTCTTTGACATTCATAACTCTTGTCATGCACGCTCGTCTGTTCTTAAGGCTCCTAACATCACCTTCTGCTAGTACACGATCAATTTGATCAACAGATGAATAAACAGATATACAATGCAAAAGTGGATGGATGCAGAAGTCGTGGAAGGCCACAATATTGTTATATCAAAAATAGGAGTAAAGGAGAGTAATTTTTATCATCATTCTAGTGATTAGTTCTGATTTGATAATAAAAGTGGGGTTATCATCGTTCTAGTATATGGTTCTCATTTTAGTCCCAGGTCTGCACATGTGAGCCTGATGATCCGCTTTTGGGATCAATATAGAATTGATCTGGCCGATTGCCAGATTTCAAGGGTGCAAGGGTAAGAGGGAATGGAGATAAATGGACTATGCGTGAATGTCTTTACGACGGGTCGATTCAGACTGATCGTTGAGACGCGGAAGTGCGGGGTAAATTACTTTTTCGGGGAATCATCGTTCGTTACGCGGTGGCGTGAACATCCTGGGGCCCGGGGAAAAGGTGACGGCTCCCATTTATAGTGCTGACTAAGTGCTGTTGTCGTCGAGGGGAAGTGAGTACCAGCTCACCAATCTTGGGTCGACTGGTTTCCGTAGTCCATTTAGATCGGGATTGGAGAGTGTGCAGGTAGGATTTCGACCACAAGGCCCAAAATCGCTGAGCCAACGCTTGCACTAAGCGAAAACGTCGTAGGGTTGATGGAGGAGAGGATTCATGGGAATGTTCGGGTAATGCGGTAAGTGGGCGACCTATAAGGAAATGACCAGCGGTTAGGACTTCGAAGTCTGTAGGGTCTGAAGACAGAGGGCAGAGTGGTCGAGAGTTGAGAACGGCCTCAATACGGGCTAAGAGTGTAGAAAATTCTTCAAAGGTCAGATGCTGCTCACCTAATACGCGATAGAGTAATTGCTTAGTAGATTTCACGGCTGCCTCGTGCAGACCGCCAAAAGAAGGAGCTGAGGGCGGATTGAGCAACCATGTGATCTGCTGTGTGGCTAGCTTGTGCGTAATTCTATCATCATTGGCCTTTAAGAAGTTTTGTACTTCTATGAGCACCGGTTGTGGGCTGACTCGATCAGCCGGTAGGTCGGCCATAAAAGGGGGATTCGGCTGAGCTCGATGCCTAAAACAGCGTACACATTTAAAGACACGGTGACGAATGACTCGCCTTCCAGATAAAATCCAGTATTGTTGACGGAGTAGCGCGTGTAGTGTATCTGCGCCCGGGTGGCAGTGTATAGTGTGGAAATGATCTATAATTAGGTCCACAAGGGGGCTTGAACTGGGTAAGATGAGGGGATGTTGTGTGTCATATCTAAGGGCTGAGTTGGACAAGCGCCCTCCTACTCTAAGAAGACCATCCTTGAGAAAGGGCGAGAGGCGTTGTATTCGCACTGTACATAATTTGTTAGTTTGCAGTCGGTGGATGTCTTCAGCGAACATATTTTGTTGGACTGAGCGTACCCAGTGTAAGAGCGCTTTCTTACGTTCGTCTACGGTAATGGGACCAACGATGCGAGAGTGAGAAGATACCAAGCAATTGTGTGCAAAACGTTTAATACATGCGGTTACGCCTACAAGTGTGTCTAAGGAGCTGAATCTCGTGAGTAAATCCGTGTCTAGATCAGGAACCGCGATGTGAGCTACCATTTTTCTGGGTTTTAGACCAGGCAGTACGTGATGACCCAAAGCAGGGGGCATCGTGGGCCAGGTATCAGGTGGGGCCTTGAGCCAAGTAGGCGACCACCATAGGTCATAGGCTAAGAGTTCCTGTGCTGATATTCCCCTGCTAGCACAGTCGGCAGGGTTAAGAGCTGAGGGTACATGTCTCCAAGTAGGGTTACATGGATTGGCTGCAATGGCAGAGACTCGATTGGCCTCAAAGACCTGTAGGGATTGAGAAGGAGTTTTAAGCCAGGCGAGTACGATAGTACTGTCTGACCAACAAAAGTGTTGCTGAATGGTAATGTGGGCAGAAAGTTGAACAGAGACGCGAGAAATGAGCAGCGAAGTGAGGTGTGCAGCTGAAAGTTCCAGCTTTGGTATAGTCTGTCGGGTTTTAATGGGGGCTACCTTGGATTTAGAAACAAGTAGTCTGACGTGTACCTGACCCGTGATATTCGTTTCATGAAGATAGACTGCGGCTGCATATCCGGATTCGGATGCATCGGCAAAACCGTGTAGGGTGTAGGTGGAATCTTTGCTGGTGCAAATTGTTCTGGGGAGTCGAAGAGCAGAGAGTAGAGGTAAGTCTTCAAAAATGTGCTGAAATTGAAATGTGACATCATTGGGAGCCGATTCATCCCAGTCTAACTTTAGAGTCCATAGGTGCTGAATGAGCAGTTTTGCGCGGAAAATAACTGGGCTGATCCATCCACTAGGATCGTATAAACGAGCGATGGTACTGAGTATTGACCTTTTGGTAAATTTTTCCAGTGTAGGTACCGAAATGTGATATGTAAATTCGTCCGTTTGGGGTATCCATTGCATACCAAGTACCTTGATTGCATTGGAGTCGGGTACAACATCAAAATCCTTGGGTATGTCACATTGATCATCCGGGAAGCGTTCTAAAAGCTGACGAGAGTTTGAGGTCCACTTTCGCAAATGAAATCCCCCTAGGGCTAGTAACTCAATGAGTTCAGTCTGCAGAGCTATTGCCTTGTCAACTGAATCATGCCCAGTCAGAATGTCATCCACGAATATGGAGTGCGTAAGAACCTGTGCAGCCTGGGGAAAACGGTGACCTTCATCAGTGACCAGCTGTATAATAGATCGATTGGCGAGGAAGGGGCTGGGTCGTAGGCCATACGTGACAGTGGACAGGGCGTAAGTGAGCAGAGGTTGATCTGGAGAAGAGCGCCATAGAATGAGTTGGAACCGTCTGTGGTCTGGGTGAACTAGTATATTTCTAAACATCATCTGGATGTCTGTACTAAAGACCACTTTGTGAGTACGAAAATTTAGAATGATGTCAGTAATATCACGTTGGAGCGGTGGGCCAGTGTGCAGACAGTCATTAAGACTGACACCATTAGAGCTCTTACAGCTGCCATCAAAAACCGTGCGAAGTTTTTCAGAGTTGGCTTTGAAGATGCCATGATGCGGGACGTAAAAATGGTCTTTTCCTTTGAATGTGCTGGGGTGACAAAGAGCCATGTGGCCCATGTCAATGTATTCCTTCATGAAGTCGATATATTTTGAGCGGAGGGTAGGATCTCTTTGGAGTTTGCGCTCCAAATTAAGGAATCGTCGTAGTGCAATAGCGTGGGTTGCACCGAGCTTAGGTGCCTTTGTAAGAAAGGGAAGGGATACTATGTATCGCCCTGTGGGATCACGTGTGGTGGTAGAACGAAAGTTCTCCTCACACTCGTCAGAGGTTGAGTTGTCCTTTGATTGCACTTCTTCGACTTCCCAGAATCTCTCCAGAGCGGAGTGTATTTCTTTATTTGAGTGTTGGGGTTGTAAACAGTCAATATTTACTAGTGCTGAATTAACTTGAGGCTCAGGCTTTGTGTAGTTTGGATTGATAGGACCTAAAAGAGCGAAATTGAAGATCGTGCCGAAGGCTATTGGTCTGCCGGGGCCCAAAAAAATTTTGTTACCATCCAAAATTTGGCCCAAGACATCAGAACCTAAAATTAAGTCAATAGCGGCTGGAAAACGATAAGACGAGTCTGCTAGGGGAAGCTGTGTCGAGTCGAGGAGTGGAACAACGTCAGGTAACATTGTTAATGGTAAAAGACCTGTCAAATCTGGTAGAATGTATGCCTTTGCGCTAATTACTGGGACTTCGGTGTGAATAGGGCGGAATGTGATGGTAGTTGAAGAACTAGAGTTTTGAGTCTGCTGATTACCGACTCCTGTAATTTTTAGTTCTGTGTGCTCGACAGGCAAACGTAATTTTTGTGTCATAGTTTTAGTTAACAAGGTTAGCATGGAACCGCTGTCTAATAATGCTCTTGCCTTATGAAATTCTCCAGCGTTGTCTGCTAGTTCTAGGGACACAGTGGGTAATAAAACTGGTGGATCGTGTACTGTAATGTGCTGAGTATGTGCTGAAATATGACTGTCATTTTGGTTAGCTTTATCAGAGGAAGTAACAGGGCTGCCGGGCAAGTGATTATTATGATAAACTTTATTATCATAGTGCTGAGTATGAAACTGGGATTTATTTTGTTTACGTGATGTAGTGGATGGTGTATATTGTAGCGATGGTATGGGTGGGTGTAGTGTAGTATTGTGTAAGTGAGTAGCAGGTAGTCATTGTTGTGAATTAATAGGTGAATTACGACGAGAAGAGTTTCTTGATTCCGTGGTTGGGCGGGTGTGTTCTTGTCCTCTTAGTTGTGGGGGCAAGAGGTGAGAATTGTCATATGTGGGTGATTCAAAGCCACTGCGATGTAAGGTGGTATGGTGTTTCTCGCTATCACATTCTCTACACCGTCCTGTGGATCTGCACTCGTCAGAGTAATGGGGTCCTAGACACTTACGGCACCGTTCATGAGCTTGGATAAAATCCCAGCGCCCTTGCGTAGGCTGTCTTAGGTATTCACCGCAGTTCAGCAACCTGTGTCCTCTAACGTGACACCAAGGGCAGTAATAATTATTGGTCGGTGCTGGTGGGTGGGCGGAATCTTGTGCTATGGGCTCGAAATATTGTGTAGACTGTGGGTATCCTTGAGCGTACTGTACAGGGTACGCTTGACTTTGTAGAGGATATGCAGGGCGCGTTAAAGGTGGGCGGACGGAAGTAGTGGGCTGAAAACGAACGTGCCGAATTTCTGGTCTGGGTGCAGAAGCGCGTGGTTGGTACCGTGCTGAGGGAGAAGCACGTTCAGTTTGTCTGTATGTCGGGCTGAGGGGAGGGGGGGGTGGGTTATATGTCTCAGTTTCTGTGCAACGTGCATGGTCTTCTAAGAATGTGATTACATCCTTTAAGGTGGGCAGAGTGTCTGAAGACCCATGCGTTCGTTCAAATAATGTGCGAAGCTCGCCCTTTAACTTCCGCACTACTATTGACACTAGGACGTAGTCTGAGTCATGTAGTGGTAAGTTTAGGTTTTTAAGCGCCGATTGGGTTGAAATAAGAGGGGCTAAAAATAACTGTCTGATTTGTGAGCGGGTGGTGATGTGGGGTAACTCTAGTATCATATCTATAAACCTATCAATGAGAACTCGGCGATTTTCGTAGCGATTGGCAAGTGTTGTCATCGCTACATCGTAGTTCTCATCGGTAACCTTGAGGTGTGATACCATACTGAGAGCTTCTCCGGAGAGGCAAGAAAATAAATAGTGTAATTTAACTGCACCTGACAAATTACCGGCAGTGTCCGTAAGGCTTTTGAAAATAGTTATGAAAGATGGCCAATCCTCAAGCTTGGAAGAAAATTTGGGTAGATCTATTTTGGGCAGAACAGTAGACGTGGAGAATGTGGGCGAGCTTGGTTTGATGCTTGAGCTGATGGTGATGTTTGCCACCAAAATTTTTTCATATGCTTCTATAGCCGAGGTGTAGTAGTCAAAGTACCATTTTTCCACTTTGTCGTCAAGGTCTTTAGAGTCCAAGATCTCATAATATACTGTATCCAACTTGCCCTTTATATCGTCCAATTTTGTAAAGCGCCCTATGAAATCGTTTACACTATACTTTTTGTCTCCTTTTAATATAAGGTTAGCTATCTCTAATAGGAAAGTTATGTACTTATGGGTTTGCATAAAGATGGCAGATTGCGATTTGGTAGGCATGACGATGAGAAGTGCACAATAAGAAAAGGAAAAGCAAACGAAAAAAAAAAAAAAAAAAAAAAAAAAAAAAATTTTTTTTTTTTTACTAATGCTAATAAAGAACACGCAAGAAAGCAGCCAGAGAAACGTAAGAAATACGAAATAAATAAAAATGATTAGGAAAAAAAAATATATATCAAACTGTCGTGTGCGCTGAGTCTTAATAAACACGAAGCTATATATAAGCTATAAAAGTTGCACGGCAAGCTAACCACACCGAGTGAAACGAATATAATATTCAATATTATTATATCGATCCGATATCACGTTTAGTGCAAGTATTCGAGAATAGGTGTGCTGAATAAAGTACAGAATACGTACTCGAGGTTATATTAACCTACCTACGTACCAAAAAATAGTTATCGTGTAGCAATTTGCGTAATTATCTGAGGAATGTGGAATGGGTATTCAAATATATAAGGGCAGAAGTAATATGTTTATAAGAAAACAAAAAAGAAAAAACAAGGGCAGAAAACGGGTAAATGGGCAGATTGATAATGATTGTTTATTTAACTTTTTAGGTATGTGAAAATTTACAATTTGGTTTGAATTAACCATAAAATGGCAAAATACGGTTGTTGCAGACTGTATAAATAGGTCGCCAGTTGGAATATTCGGTTCGAAAGACCATATGATCTGGAGATCATTTATAATGATTGGTATTATATATTCCTCGCGCCTTTTTTTTTATTTATTTTTTATTGCAGGAGTTCAGCAGATAGACAGACACCCCATTTGATGGAAAGCGGTTACCATCGCCTATGGACATTTGCAACACCAAAGGTGCTACAAATGCGCTGCTGCTCTCTTAAGGGAGACTGGAACCTGGTCACTAATGCCGGAACACACCTCAAGGTTGTTATGTCGACATGCTTTAGACCAGGGGTGGTAGCCATCCAGCTGGGCAAAGGCCTTGTCTTATACACATTATTATATTTAGGAATAATATATTTACATGCATAATATTTTCTTAAGTTTTCGCGACTTGTATACATAATAAAACTACGTTTTAACGGTTTTAAGCGCGGTAATTTTATTTGATTTTGGTTTTTCCGACGTTTCGGCCACTTTTCAGTGGCCGTGATCACGGAAGACAAAAATGTCAAGTGTCAACGAGTATTGTTAAAGTTTTATTTAGCCTACCGCCAACTTATTAATTTTAATTATTTAATTTTACTTTTGTTTATGGTTATTATTTAAGCGGATGGATGCAGAAGTCGTGGAAGGCCACGACACACCTTCCATGATCAAATTGATCGTGTACTAGCAGAAGGTGATGTCAGGAGCCTTAAGAACAGACGAGCTTGCATGACAAGAGTTATAAATGTCAAAGAAGCAAGTGAGGTGTGTAAGAATAAGCCTAAATGGCACTCTGTTGTTCGAGCCTACCCCGCAAGGGAACTGGCGTGAAGTTATGTATGTATGTATGTATGTTATTATTTACTCTATGGGAACCTAATGTAATTTACTACCGCTTCGCAACATGTTATGGCTTGAAGAGAAGAAGCGGCGCAAGAAACTCTTCAGCAAACATGCGTAGCACTAATAATTTTATATAATATTAAAATGGGTGGAAGAAAAAATAAAAGTAATTATCAGTCAAGTTGGTTTGTGTTCCGTTGTACGCAGAAAGAGCTCACACTGTCTTGAGGTCTGGCAGCTGGTTTTTGCTGGGTTTGGGTCTTAATAGTTTTTGATAATTGGATCCCAAACAGGTGGTACTTGCCAACCATCTTCTCTATTGAAATTTGGGTGTTTTTTGATTTCAATAGCCTCACGCATCATTCTAGGTATGAAACGATTCTCCTTCGCGAGGATTTGTGGGTTATCGAATCTGATGTAGTGGTTGGGTTTATCCAGCGTGTGTTCACTGATCGCAGACTTCGTAGACCTTGTGTGTTTCATGTCAGCAATGTGTTCTTTTACTCGTGTTTTTATGCTTCTCTTTGTTTGCCCAATGTGCCCACAAACCAACTTGACTGATAATTACTTTTATTTTTCCTTTCACCCATTTTAATATTATATAAAATTATTAGAGCTAGGCATGTTTGCTAAAGAGTTTCTTGCGCTGCTTCTTCTCTTCAAGCCATAACATGTTACGAAGCGGTAGTAAGTTAGATTAGGCTCCCCATAGAGTAAATAATAACCATAAACAAAATTAAAATTACATAATTAAAATTAACAAGTTGGCGGTAGGCTAAATAAAACTTTAACAATACTCGTTGACACTTGACATGTTTGTCTTCCGTGATCACGGCCACTGAAAAGTGGCCGAAACGTCGGAAAAATCAAAATCAAATAAAATTACCGCGCTTAAAACCGTTAAAACGTAGTTTTATTATATTTACATGCGTCAGATTTCAGTCTCATGTAGTTAAGTCTAGTCTGAAACTCTCTTGCAAGTTTCTACAAGATTTAATGTAATATTTAAGAATTTATTGTTTCATTTCCCTTTTTATCTATTAGGCCTATTTAATAGCAACACGCCATATATGGTGACAAGCCTCAAATGTATTTTTTTCTATTTTCATACCTCGACGAACAGAAATATATTTTCAAAAATATATCAAAACAGATGGTATTTTAAAATCAATTGATTTAAAAAAAATCTAATGATAGGCTGGGTACAAATGTAAAGGTAGACCCCAAAAAAGAGATGCATGGGTTGTGTGAAAGATGATTTGTGATGCGATGTGTGAAGATGTATGTCAGAATAGAGGAGTATAGAAGGAAGACATATTGTGCCGACTCTAAATAGTTTTGAGAAGGTGAAAGAAAAGAGAATAGACTCTTTTGAGTATTTTTTGCTATAATTATCTTATGGTACGGATTTGGCCATAGACGCTCACTGAAAATTTCATGCTGTATACTAGGGTTTGTTTCGTCTGGGTTGGTCCTGAAAATACGTAATATGAATATAGTTGTTAACGATGCCTGCCCACATGTATCTGCCCGCCTTTGGATCACGTACCCAGCGATGACGCGCATTATTCGCCTTGCCTATTTCGCGTCGGCGAAATACACAGAAAATCACGACCTTTTAACAATTTTAAGTATCTATAAAAAATACGAGCTATTCTTCTAATGCGTATTTTGTTTTACCTTCGGATGTACCTGCTTCATCTGGAATAGTGTTAATGGCTGTGGCTAAATGCATCTTGTTTATAGCGTTAAAAATAACGCCATTAATACCATAAGCCACATTAGTATATATGTTATAGTCAAAGATCGATATGCAGTCTCTTCCCGGAATTACTGGTTTATCCTAGGTATGACCAAGGCCTTTCGACAAAACCCGAAATAAATTCCAATTTCGGCTTTTGACTAAAGTAATTTTAGTAAAACCTAGAAGAACTTAACTTTTTAGTCAAACGTCGAACGTGAAATAATCTGTTTCGGGCTTTGCCTAGTCGATCCTAGAAGTGACTAAGGCAGACTCATTCAAACGTCGATTAGAACTGCAGTTGTTACATGTTTAATGACTGTATAATTTAGTCTCTCTTAGCTTATAGAAAAAATCGTTAGCCAAAGGTAGAAAATCGTAATTTCTTTGGAATTTGACTAAGACTTTATGTCAGACCTGAGGTATGACTAGACAAACCTAAGAGCGTCAGAGCTTCGATGTTTGACTGTAACATAATATATACACAATTATACATACGCTATCTGTGAATGTTTATCGCTATTTTAGAATAGAATACTTTATTGTTAAACTGTGTATATAAAGGTGGTATAAATAGAAGCCGTGGTAGCGTAATGGCTAGTGCATGCATTCCAAACTCAAAAGCGCATGTTCGATCATGGCCGGAACGCATGCACCACCTAGGCAGTTTTCTGACCAAATGTGCATATTCTTACAATTACCACGTGTGAAGGAAAACATCGTGATACAACCTGCAAATCGAGGTAGCCGATGTGTCAAATTTGCCAAGCCGCCTTCGACAAGCGTGGCGGGTATACTGTCCGTTCCCCAAAAGGGAAGGCCCGAGCGCAACAGTGGGAAATTTATGGGCTGTTATATATATAAATAGAATTAAGAAGCATCAGTTGGCCCGATGAGAGCGTACATTTGTTACCTGTATAATTACGATTAATAATTATGTCATAGATTAATTAATCATTATACTGTCATTAATTGTATACAAGCATATTATTATTATAGTTGTGATTTTTCTATAAAATTTCAGTAACATGTAATGTAATCATTTGTAACATATTTAACACTGTAGGTATATTCTAATATTATAATTTAATTAATTGAGTCAGTTTTAAGCAATTGTAATTGAATGTCGATACGAATATGTCATAGGCATTGTAAGTCAAAATTAGCCTAAATTGTAGAGACGTCACGACAATCTCACGTCTTGTCTTATTATTATTAAAGAAAGAAAGAAAGTCAAATTTACATTATTTATATTACCTACTGGCCCCAAAGTAGGCGAAGCCTGTATTTTGAAGACCAAAGCCAATGTTTATAGCCACAGCGGGCAGACGTGTGTTTTGTGTATAGGTGTGTGAGTGTGTGTGTGTGCGCGTCTCTCTCTCTCTCTCTCTCCCTCTCTCTCTCTCTCTCTCTCTCTCTCTCTCTCTCTCTCTCTCTCTCTCTCTCTCTCTCTCTCTCTCTCTCTCTCTCTCTCTCTCTCTCTCTCTCTCTCTCTCTCTCTCTCTCTCTCCTCTCTCTCTCTCCCTCCACCTCCCCCCCTCCCTCCCCTCTCTCTCTCTCTCTCTCTCTCTCTCTCTGTGTGTGTGTGTGTGTGTGTGTGTGTGTGTGTGTGTGTGTGTGTGTGTGTGTGTGTGTGTGTGTGTGTGTGTGTGTGTGTGTGTGTGTGTGTGTCTGTCTGTGTGTGTGTGTGTGTGTGAACGCATTTTCGTATCACACTATTGAGACGGTGATTTTTAGCACATTTTCAGTATCGTCGTAAGTTAGACTGCATAAAAAATTAATAACATTGTCGCAACACAAAAACCTCATCGCGAAAATAGCCCAGCATTCAACGTATCGCTACAACTGCGTGTAAGGATCACTATCAACAACATTATCCCAGATGGAGCAGGAATAGGAGAAAAGGTAGTTGTGAAGTCTGTCTATACCCATTTATTAATGCGTTTATGCCAACAAAATGCACAAGGAAGGGCTGTGTAACGTAAAAGTGGCACAAGTGCACACAATTACAGTTAATCTGGCCGTTGATAAATGACGCTCCTACGCTCTTGATTCGACTCAAACTTACAGGTTGATGTATTAATAATAATCGGCAGACAAACACACATATTGTATATCCCCAAATAAAGCTGGTTAATAATAAAATAAAAATAATATCAGCCCATTAATGTCCCACTGCTGAGCTCGGGCCTCCTATTATAGGGGGAACAGACAGTATACCCGCCACGCTTGTCCAAGGCGGCTTGGCAGGTTTGACACATCGGTTATCTCGATGTGCAGGTTGCATCACGATGTTTTCCTTCACCGTTGTTAGCACATGGTAATTGTAACAATATGCACATTAGATCAGAAAACTGACTAAGAGGTGCATGCGTTCCGGCCAGGATCGAACCCGCGCCCTTTGAGTCTGGGACGCGTGCGCTAGCCATTACGCTACCACGACTTAAAGAGAATAAAGCTGGTTACGCTTGTATTATGGGCAATAAATAATACAACGGACTACTCTGAGGCCGATACCAGACACCCAGACCATAGTAAACAACGGAGAAAATTCGTGTCCGAAATTTACTATACCAAGAATCGAACCCGGTGCCTTGGGTTGCAGTGAGATAAGCCAGCAAAAGCCTAGCCTGCTAAAGCACAGAGGCCCTTGTCTATGACTGTCCAAGGAAAATGTAATATTTTAGTATTTTTTAAAGTTTTCGCGAATAGTACACACATCTGACATCTTTGTCCTTTGTGATCACGGCTAATGACAAGTCGCCGAAACGTTTAAATAAAAATCAAATAAAATTCCGCGCTTAAAACCAGTTTCATTATTTGGTAATCTATGCTAATCACGAAAAAAGTCTATCTGTTGGTCATAAACTAATGAAAGTGTTGAAAGTAGCAGTGTTGCTGAAGTACTGCATGCCCTAAAAAAATCCACTTAAAAATCGACCTTGTTACGTACTTTATGTTTCAAATTATAGTTTAAAAATATGTTCATGATTGATGATGAACATTATACAGCATTTTAGCGCTCGAGTTTCTCTAGAAAAAAAATAATTGTTTTCGGTTAGTATATCCGTGCAGGAACGGAGAAAGAATACAATTTGCTGCGGTCGGGCGGCCTGTCGTAGGAGGTGACAAAACAGTGTGGGTACAGCCAGGTGGTAGGGTATTTGCCCGACTGGATGGCTACCACTTCTGGTCTAAAGTATGCCGCCATAACAACCTTGATTTGTGTTCCGGCATTAGTGACTAGGTTCCAGTTTCTTAAGGGAGTAGCAGCGCATTTGTAGCACCTTTGTTATTGCAAATGTCCATAGGCGATGGTAACCGCTTTCCATCAAGTGAGCCGGCTGCCTGTCTCCTGAACTTATGCAATAAAAAAAACTAAAATGGTATGTGCTTTTGTTTGGAATTTTTATACAGTTCAGATTGTGTAAGCTTCTGATCCATAGTCTGTGAAAATTTTACCATTTTTCAATTTAAACAATGTTGAATAAATCCTTTATGTAACTGAAGGTGATGTCAGGAGCCTTAAGAACAGACGAGCTTGCATGACAAGAGTTATGAATGTCAAAGAGGCAAGTGAGGTGTGTAAGAATAAGCCTAAATGGCACTCTGTTGTCCGTGCCTACCCCGCAAGGGAACTGGCGTGAAGTTATGTATCTATGTATGTATGTATGTAACTGCAGCATATGAACGTACTTATTATCGGAAATATTTATCAATTAGACTCAAGATTGTCAAGGAGTGAACAAACACAAACTCACTGTTAGATTTATATATACATATCTACCTAATAGTTTTGATGTGGTCCTTTCATATTCTTTTTTTATGTTCATGAAAATAAAAAACACGCTGTATAAATAATAGGCGTGACTCTGCGACCGTGCCACAGATTACGTGCGTAAGTACATAGCCGTGTATCCACTGGTTGTGTATATTATACACAACAATTATACTATGACTATAGTATAGTCACGGGGTCAACGGACTACATAATGGGGAATTGATGTGCCGGCAGATTAGTTGGGAAATTTGTTTCGTTATTGGTATCCCAGATTTTAAATCCAAGCAAAATATAAACATGACATACGTCAGGCCATGGACTGATATACTAAGGCGAATTGAAAGGTTCTGTGGAGTATGCATCTGCGGGGACTATGCTTCTATGTAGTGGAAGAGACCCATGGCTCTTGTCAGGATATGTGGATTTGTCAGTCTCCGCTATCCGTAGGGCGTGTTGGGTTCGCCACGTTGGGGTGACACTAGCATTGCTTGAAAGACCTTAATGCTAGGGTCGCGGGTATATGGTCTCACTACTCTGCGAGGCCCTGGCAGGCGGTGAGCAATCGGCCTTATCTGTTTCCGGGGGAACCACGCTCCCGGCGTCTTCCAGCTCTCTGTACGTGGCGCGGGTTGTGACGCGCCCCACGGGAGGAGAGGTGAGCGCGCGCAGAACACCGGCGCGTCCACATCTGGAAATAATAAACGTGTGCTCCTTGAGCAGAAGCTGATCAGGCTGGTACGCTCACACTCCCGCTCCGCCTCCATTTGGGCAGGGATAACCCGTTCGCAAAAGGAGGAGATGGCGTTGTCCCGAAGCCCTGGCATAAGGCGAAGGATGAAACACCGAGGTGTTTTAATGAGTATCCTCGACTCGGGTGGCTATACCATTGCTTCAGAGCTGCTATTACCACCGCAACGCGGCAAGTCTCACACGTCCACCGTGTTTCTGTCGCGATGGTCAGTCCTCAAACGGATTTACCCTGCTTAAAAAAAAGAGTATGCACCTAAAACAATGACGGTTATGGAAAATCATTATAATCATTTTCACATATGCGTCAATAATTCTAAGTGCGGAAACAACAACGAATTATTGCTGCCCATTTTTTGCCTAATCGTATCCCAAATTGGTCTAAATTCAGCATGTACCTAAAATTAGGTAATAAAGATTAAGCTAGGCTTACATGTACCCCATATCTAATTTTATAAATTTAGCTAATATTATAATATTGAAAACTTTATAAAAAGTATTAATTATTTCTCTAATTTCTAAGTTTACTTATTAAATATTATGTAATGTGGTCTTGGCAACCATTTGACTGCACAGCTTGCTCTTTGTTTGCTGTACTTATGCAATTATAAAAATAATATTCAAAGGAATGGGCAGTTACTCGCTATGCTAATCCAAGACAAATTAATAGATTTCTCGCATTATTAATAACTATATGTTGGTATTCTCATCGTCATTTTCTTTTTATCTATTAGCAATTAAGAAAATCAATGATAATAGTACATGCCTTAGGTCACACAACTCAAGCCTTAGGCGTTAGGGAAACTAAAAAATCCATAGATTAGGAGCGGACAGCAGTGCTCCCTATAGACAGTTGGTTTGCCCAACAGATCTTTTTTCCTTCAGGAGAAATCCACTTCAGGACAAAACACTGCGGAAGAAGCGCATTGAGGCGTGTATGATTCGCCACGTCGAAATATCTTTAGCACTCCTGCATAAGTGCTATTGCTACCAAGGTCGGGGAGAACCACTAAAACCATTGGCCGTTCGTCTAGACATTCCATGTCTGGGCTGTGGGCTTCGAACATTCAGCTCCAGCCTAAACAGACGTCACTAACACACCTGCTTAAATATGAAGCCCAAAAAACAGCCAGTTCCCGGTAGTCCTAATAATCCTGGCTACGACAGCGGTCGCTCATTGCATTGCAAAATAAAAAACTGATAATCGTACACGTCAGAAGTGAAAAGTTTGTGTTTAACGTGACATGATGTATCGGTCACGCAAGTCCAGTGTTTTTTCAAGTGCCCAACGTGCCTAAAGAAGTTTTTGCTTCAAAATTCCGTCCATATAAACCTTCCTTTATCGAACTGTACCCGCCAATTTCCGATTTCGCGGTTACACTTTTTTACCATTTCACCCTAAAATTTATTAGTGTTTTTTAACATTATTTGCTAAGGGTTTGCACACGTTAAACACCAGTTATATTTTTTCACCGTCACCCTATTTTGTGTGTATGGATGGGCAAGTTTGTCATTACCTGTCAAAATTCTTTTTGTTTCCTCGTTGAGCTGTATTGACTGCGTGGGAATGTTTTTTTTCAAATATTTTAGAAGGCAATGATGATATTTTATTTGTATTGATTTCGAAGCTTATTTCACGAAGAATTGGTAAAATTCTCTTTATAGGAGATATTCTCTAGAGACTTTGTTTTGTTCAGGCAACGTTCCATTCTAAAAACTTATAACATTCCTCTTTTGAATCGGTAGTTAAAAACATTGAGAAAATCGTTAGCTATTTCGATAGTAAGTCCTGCTACCTACCTAAGAGACATCAAAACAATACACAGCCAAATGTTAGGGCATTTACCTATAAAAATCATAATAATATCAACATAACGATAATTCGAATCACATTCGCTACGCTCAATGCGCAAAGTGATCCCTACTATTCCTCCAGCCACTCAAGATCCGAGCCCGGAACTATACCTTCCCAGAAAATAGAGCCAGCCCCCAACGCAATCTAAGAAAATCTTGAAGCAGTGCAAAACATCTCTGCAACTGCGAGTAATCACGTTTTGTACTCTCGAAATACCAACACATGATTACTACTGACAAACAAAACAATCCTGACAGTCCAAAATTGAATCACAAACATATGAAATTAAGCGAACGTGTATCTGAACGTACAAAGGAACAATAGGTCTAATAGTGTAGTGGAGTCGACGCAACCCATTCACCAAACAATTACACGTTAATAGAATAAATAGGGTAATCAGGCCACTTCAGCACTGAGTGGGTTGGTATAGTTGATTCAACGATTTAATGTGCAACAAAAAAATTAACCTTCATATGTTTGTAACTGACTACAACACTTTTAAAACTTCAATATTTCAATAAAAAATTGTTTTACCCAAACTGCAGATTCAATAATATTCACTTTATCTTTTCTATTTTGAAGTAAAATAAATAATTAAAATACACAGGGTGAATTTTCAAAAAGCACTTAAAGGAGTCTCAAGGCCTATTGGCCTGGCCCAGGGCCAAGAACGATATAGATATACATCATGACTCCTTATACAAATTTAAAAAAATAATAAAACTGAAGTCTGGCGTTTGACTCTGATTTTTCTAGCATTTCTTCCTTATACATATTAAGCGAGTTTTGTTTGCCTGTAAGAGACATGTATAGTATAAGACCTAATTAATATGTATATTTAATTTAAGAATATCAATGTATCAGTTGTTGGCAAGCTTAACAAATTTAAAAAAGGCCTATTTTCAAGAAAACTAAAGTGATATCATTAGATTTTTGAAAATCAATTACTCTTTTGAGAAATCGAATCGGCTGCTTTTGAAATAAACATTCTGTATTATTATATTAAATCACAGTGTAGCTTGTAAGGATCAATTTCTGTGAAAAAATGTCAAACCGCAAACCAAGAGCAATTTAGTTAAACCACCAAATATTATTTAATTTTTCTTCTAATGGCTCATTTAACACCAGGTTGCCTGGAAGAGATCGCTATAAGCGATAAGCCTGCCAATTCTTGTAATGGAAATGTATTCATATTGTTACATGTCGTCAAAGGAATGCGCACACCTGCCTGTCGTAAAACGCAGTTGTTACCTTTCCTGCATTCGGAGTTCTTTTGTTTACTTTATGTTTAAAATTTACAATTAGACAATAGCCTATTGTTATTGTACTTATTTATGGCCGTTCGCAGGCATAATCTTGCAGGTGTGCAGAATTATGTTTTCTGGGAATAGCGTCGACAGTGGCCAGGTGTGGTTCTGGGAAATCTTTGTTTACACAGTCGTGACATATTGTAAGCTGAGTATAAAGGAATTCCCGAGCGGAGAGATCGCCAGTCGAGCGACAATTACGATACCAGAAAGGTACACGTCTTTCTGGTTTCAACAAGCGATATAGTGACGGACTTTGCTTGTGTTATTAATCGTGCAGATTGTAACAAGTAGTGTTACTGGTTGTATCCAGTATATTTGTACCTGTTTTATACGTGTTTGTACATTTCAAATAAACTCTATAGTAATTCCAATGACATTTTAATTCGAGTCCTGTGTTGCTCGTAACAATATTAAATGACTAGGTTTAAGTTACGGTGAGCAATAAAGAGTTTTCATTCGTTCATTCATTATTCAAAGGGAAGGGTGTTCTTAACTTCTAAGCATCTAGACGGATTTTGAATGTGATTTTATTACTTGCCTGCTGTGACACTTTCAGTATTTATTAGAAATCTTTAGTAGAAAGGTTGTGGTTGCTCTGTACTATGTCTTTAGTAACAATATTTATCTTGGGATTTTACGAGAATTTCCAGGATTCATGTATTTTAATATTAAAAAACCTATTTTCCTGCGGAAAACGCCCTTTGGTTGGTGATATTGGCAATACAACTTTGACTTTTACTAAGTGTCCAACGTTGATGATGTCGTGGTCGAATACTAATATTTAATAACTAGCATAGCATTACCCACGACTTTGTCCAAATTGGACACGTAATAAAAGTTACAGTTATTCCGCTTAACATAGGTAAAATCAAAAGTTATTTTCAGCAGGGTAATAGATTATTTAATATGAAAATACACTTTACATTAGTATAAGTTTAGTATTAAAATTAGAATAAATTAATATAATAAGTTATTTCTAAGTATTCTAAGTATTATTCAATAAATGTCACACACAATAACAAAAATAACCAATAAGCATGTATAAATTCTAAAAACTTTCTTCTCAATTAATTTGTAAAAAAGGATACAAAACTCGAGTCCATAGAGTTGTTAAAAAAACTTAAAAAAAAGTGGAAATACATGAAACCCGAAAATTGCCGTAAAAACTCGAGATATGTAATGTTACTAAAGACACACAACTACAATTGTTTTATTAAAGATTTAATCGATCAGTGAAAATTTCGCATCGATATCAATTTTTTCGACCAAGAAAATTTTTGTAGGATTCTCGGGATATAAAGTACCGATGATTTTAAATCCAGAAATTTAGTATCGATCAACGAAAACCGCATCGAAATCATCCTGGTAGATTTTACGTGAATCCCGAACAAATAGACAAACCCAAAAAAATTAAGAAACAAATATTGTCAAACTTGTAGAATTTTATAACATTATAGATGATTAGGAGATTGTGACGTAACATAGCACTTTCATTGGTCGTGCGTAATTTAACCCTCCATTGCCGCTGTGCCCGCGTTAACCCAATCTCGTCCTCGTAGCTCACCTTTTGTTGCTGTTATTTGGATGTTAATGTGTTAATTATCAGTTTTGCATCCAAATTACTACCCGAGTATTGAACGCCCGTTAGTAATACCAGACTTGGATCTGGGGTTACTAGAAACCTTAATCACCATTTATTTAGGCATTACCGTTGCCGATCGTTTATTAATTTAACAATAAATAAGTATATATAATAATATGTAGACTATTGCTCTCCACTGAACTCTGCTCTAGTAATCTGCGATTTATTTTTTTATTGCATGAGTTTAGTAGACGGCCCATCTGATGGAAAGCGGTTACTATCGTCTATGGACAATTTATAACACCAAATGTTATGGTGAGTTACTCTAGACCACGGGTAGTAGCCATCCAGACGGGTAAATACCCTGCCGGAAAATAAAATAATTTTTTAGTAGTAATAGTTTTAACAGTTATAAAATTTTGAATATCAATAATTAAACTACTTTTAATCTTAATTCTCATCAGAATTTATGGTAATGCATAATATGTACGTATACTCCATGGTACCTTTTACAGCCTGTGCAGACTAGCTAAAGGATATCTGATTTGATATAGCAAGATTCATTTGCATAGTCATCATTTACTTTTACGACGATGACTACCTATTTAAATTTAAGTGCGCCTAAAGATCAATGTTTTAGGATATCATAAAAATATAATTCTATTTGTGAAGTGATAACTAGGTATTTTGTTTTGTAATCTGGCAACCCCAGATAAGAGTATCCCCGGTTATGAATATTATGATTCGTGTTTAAATGGGAATTGATTAATGCTTGTTTGCTCTGATTGTTGGCGTGGCGATGACAAGTGATGAGCTTATTATGTAAATTTGTGAATTGTTATATAATTCAAATTTAATTTCAAACCCTTTCCAAACCCGTTATATGTGTTTATGTTGAAACCTAAATACATGATTACCAATCATTTCACACTAATTATAAATCAGTTTTAGATATGTCGCTAGTATTTTAACAAATGTGAGACGTATGGGCTACGTTTCATTAGGGACTCATAACGACCACGTTCACGACCGCAATTTTACCCAAGTAAACCCAAGTGGAACGGCTATTCGACCCACCTCTTGTAAGCGTTGTGTTATCAAGTACCGTACAGTGTCGTGGACGGCGTCGACACTTTTGGCAGGCGATCCGCCCTCGCCTCTCCAGGTGGACGTACTGGCGAAAGTGCGGCGCTCCCGACAGGATGCTCTCGCTCGCGGCCTGGTCTTCTACCAGGTCGAAATCAAGGCGATCAGGAAGCGGGAAACCGCCTCCATACTCGCCATCTGATCTCAAGAGCTGGAAAACAGGCAATCAGACCGCAGCTGATGGAATGGGTCACTCGCGAAAGCGGAACCCTGACCTTCAGGATAACACAGGTACTTACCGGAGACGGGTGTTTCGATAAGTATCTGTGTCACATTGTGGGCTGCTTGGCTTCCCCGGAATGCCGCCAGTGCGGCGCACCTGACACGGCGTTTCACACGCTAGTCGAGTGCGCGGCATGGGCGACGCAGCGTTTCGAACTCGAGACACAAGTAGGAGCGATCGACTCGCTCTGCAGTCTGGTGAAAGCCATGCTGCATAGCAGCGATACCTGGGGGGCTGCGGTTACTTTTTGTGAGACGGTAATGTCTCTCAAAGAGGCCGTCGAACGAGATAGGGAGGGGAGTATTATTGCGCGTGCTAATGCGACTCCACGCGGACGCCGGCGTTTGGCTGGCATCCGGAGACGCAGGTATGAGCATGACTTCCCACCCTGAATAATACCGCTTCGGGGGGCTTTTAGCTATCAAGGGAGCAAAGGATTTATCACCCTCGCTGACGAAGTGGATGTGTTCTGATTCCCGGGGCACATTCAGGAATTTTTTGCGCCGGATCGGACTGGGCGTAACTACGTTCTGAGTCTCAGCCTTTCCTACATAAAAAGCGCGGGGCACGTGGTAGGAGGGTGGTTTTAGTGGGTAGTGGTTGTTGCCCGTGCAACTTCTCGGAGTCTCCAGACAAGCCGCTTGATTACTGTTTGGGTTGCCCCTTAAATTAAGGGAAAAGCCTCCATGATCAACTATGGTCTACTCTCTTTCAAAGGACCCGGTATTGTGCGTAAATAGCATTTCGCCCGCCTTAAAAAAAAAACCTTTTTTTTAATGGTCGAAAATGGTGACGTCATTAGAGACGTTTTCGCCACGACCGCGGTCGCCAGGCGGCACGGCTAACGGGGCATTTTAGGCGTTGTGAGCTACTAATGGAACGCCTTGCTAATGTGCTCTAGCAAAAAAAAAAAATGTAACACTGACTGTAATTGACAAAAAATATTTTAAGGCTAGTACATCAAATTAATATTATTCTCATCGTCGTCATCTTCGGATGACGCGAGAATTCTATACAAACTAGTAGATATAAGAAATCAATTATTACTTTGTTTTGTTACATTACGTAATTGTACTTACCAGGGCAGCATGGTCGCTTAAGCGACAAAGCCCTTTAATTATGAATTTAAAAAAAATCGTTTGTTGTAAGTACTTTATTATACCATATTTTTTTTGGAAAGCTGGTAAACAGTGAGACGATGAACCTAATGGTAAGTGGTTACTGTCCCCTATAAACGTTTTAAGCACCAGGGCCGAAGTCAACGCATTACCAGCCTTTAGGATGGAAAGAAAGAAAGAAAACAGGTTCATTTTTAGGACGAACGTATTACAAGTGAAACAAACACTTTTAAAGTAATGAATAAAGCACAATAAAAACAGAGAAAACAACCATAAAGTACCAGGAAAAGATATACATATACATATACATATATGTCCTAAAGATTGGATCAAGCTCAGCAAAAATGTCGATCTGTTAGACCAACGTTAATCTTCCGCTTGAACCTAGAGTGACGTCACGGCAAACTATACATTATATCTATATATACAAAAGAAAGTCGTGTTAGTTAACATTATTTATAACTCAAGAACGGCTGTACCGATTTCGCTGAAAATTTATGGGGAGGTAGCTTAGAACCAGGAGACGGGCATAGGATACTTTTTATCCGGAACCGGTAGGTAGCGCTGAGATCGGGTTCTAGAGTCCTCCTAATCACCTGGCCCGATTTTGGTGATTTTGTTTTTGTGTGTTTGAGTGGGTCCCCGGATGGTTTAAATCCACAATTGGAACCGGTAGGTGGCGCTAGGATCGAGTCCTCGATTTTTATTTTTTCAGAGCAGGACAACGTCCGCCGGGGCCGCTAGTTATTAATAAATAATTATATTATTGAGGTAATAGTGAGAAATAGTTAAATAAATTTACAAATATTTATAACATAAAATTCATATACAATCAAAATCAAGCATACATATAATTAATTTAACGATATATACAAAACAGTATAGTGGAACACTTACAAGCCAATAGATGGCGCTGTGCAATAATTGATGTCACAAACGTTTCCCGAAACATACAAAGAATATATACACAATTTCAACTATAACAGAGCCTATATACTATACAGACTATAACTAGGCCTGCGAGGAACAACGTTAGCCTCGCTGGAAGATCATCCTTTGAAACGGAGGAGCATTCCATCTCGCTCCTCCACCCTATACGGATCACCCCCTTCAACAGATTATGATGAGGAAGAGAATAGAGGAAATGGGATATGAAAGACAAAATAGGGGGAATGAGAATTGGGCCATAATTTTTATTATTATTGCATGAGTTAAAAAAAGTAGTTATCATCTCCTATGGACATCTGCAACTCCAAAGGTGCTAAAAATGCCCTACTTGCAGCTCTCTTAACGGATACTGAAACTTGGCCTTTGGCCTGGTTAATCAAGATTGTTATGGCGGCATACACTAGACCAGGGGTGGTAAGAATACAGACAGGCATTTACCATACAACCTGGCTGTGGGTTCTTTTGTCGTCTCTTACGACAGGCCGCCCCAACGCAGGAAATTGTATGCTTTCTCCGTTCCTGCACTGATAAATTAATTGGTACTTTAAATCATGTAAAAGTAAATAATTCCTTAAAACTCTCTGTGAGCATATAAGATGAAGGTTAATGTTTACTATCCCTGTCAGCGACGTATAGGGCGTTCCATTAGTAGTTCACAACGCCCAAAACGCTCAGTTAGCCGTACCACAAGGCTACCGCGATCGTTGTGGTCGTGGCGAAAACGTCACTAATGACGTCATCATTTCCGATCACACAACGCTCACGACGACCCATGTCAATAGGTGGGTCGAATAGCCGCTCCACTTGGGTTTACGATTGTTACGCCAAGAAGCAAGTGGAACTGGAAAACTCGCGGTCGTGGACGTGGTCGTTGTGAGTCCCTAATGGAACGTAGCCATAGTAAAGCAAAGTTTTGACATCACAACAATATAGTTCAATTGGTTGACACAAAACACTCTTCACAATTAGACACACTGTTACAATATCACCAATTATGACCTACTTCATCTTCAAATTGTCATGGTTCTTATTTCAAATTTGAGTTTTGTACTTTAATGCAATGACAGAAAGAATTCTATTTTCAAATAAAATTAGTAACGGTAAAAATATTCTAGGGTACTTTCTAAAAGGGGCAACTCGGTTAACTTTGACATCGGCATGCTAAGGGTTATGGGGTTACATATGACAAAATAGGGTGCAACTTTTTTCACTAGTAATGAAACCATAGATAATCGTGCAAAAAAAAATGTAACAAAACGTCGTTTACAAATTTTTATTTCGACTTTATTATTTAATAAACTTCGTAAATTCGATTTTTGAATGGCGCGCATTTAAAAAAATATATTCATTAGTGCCAATAAAAAGGTAATAGCCCATTGTGATCGATCGATGAATTTTTAAGATGATATTGCGATTTTTTTACGATCGCATCGCGATTTTTATGAGGCGCGTTCTGAATGCTGCGTGAGAACGGGTCATGCCAGGTGACAGATGACATAGTGGTTTTTTAAATGAGGAATGTCAGTTTTATTTTATTTAAAAGGGAGGATTGAGCAACAATAAACGCCTTTACCAATGCCAATCGAAAAATATAATTATTTGCATTTAGCATTTTAATGTTCCTGCTTCAACTGGGATAATGTTAGTGTCTGTGACTAAGCCAAATGCGTCTCGTTTATAGAATTTAAAAAAATCCAAATGTGTGCTGAGGCACATAGTAGAAGTGAAACTTCAAAAAACAAGTGGAAAAACGAATGGCAACGGTAAGTCGGTATTAAATCATGGTTCTGTTTATGGCTGGTTCCTATATCCTACCGACCATTCGTTTGCCTTACTTTTGGTTCAAGTTTGACATAAGCTCCATACAAGTAATGTCAATTTTCTACCGATGGTAGCGCAAGTGGTTGAATAGTAAGATATACGAACTGGCCATTAGACACTTACATACATATTTGACGGCCTCTCTGGTTGAGTGGGCTAAGCCTTTGCCGACCTACCTCACTGCAACGCAGAGGCTCCGGGTTCGATTCCTGGTGTAGTAAATTTCGGAACCGTATTTTCTCCGTTATTTACTATGGTCTGGGTGTTTGGGATCGGCCCCAGAGTAGTCCGTTGTATATTACCCATAACACAAGCGTAACTTGCTTAATTTGGGGATATACAATGTGTGTGTTTGTCTGCCGATTATTTATTTTATTTATTTATATTTGGAGTAATTGCATAGCCAGCATACGAGCCCTATCTATGTATTTCTATACTAATATTATAAAGAGGTAAAGTTTATGAGTTTGTTTGTAGAAATTAATCTCATGAACTACTGAACCGATTTTCAAAATTCTTTCACCTTTATAAAGCTACATTATTCTTGTTTGACATAGGCATATATTTTATTGTGATTAATGTGAGCACGGGTCAGCTAGTTGACCAATAAAAACAACGACCAAATACGACTAGTCAAAAGCTTTCATGTATGATTAGCTTAAGTATCTTCTCGTAAACATACCTTCAATATAAATGACAATTTCCTCTATTTAAAGTTGGGGAAAAAAATATAAGCTAATATCCCATTAATAAACAAAATCACACCCGCAGCTTCATAAAAAACAATTTAAGCACACCATTTAAGTTGGTAATGGGTACCTTTGGTATCACAACACTGTTCGCTGCCTATCCCCATTGTGGATTTGTTTTTTTAACTAATTTATGACGTTTAGACATGATATCTTACGCCCATGCTTTTGTGTGAACACGGAGTTAGAATATAAGGCTCGTTGAATGTGCTAGAAGTGGCTACGGGCCGAAACGCACAACTGCAAATTAGTATAATGCGAATTCGCAACGCAGAAACCTGCGACGCGAATTGTTGCGATACGATTTTTTTATTGCGAAGCTCGCAAACAAACATCCTGTCGTCTATAAATTTTTGCAACGCCAAGTTTGCAAGTGGCAAAGCCAACGCGTTGCCAGCCTTTAGAGGATGGGATAAAGAGGATAAACTTGGGAAAGTTTACGTCCAGCAGTGGGCAAGGACTGGCTGAAGAAGAAGAAGAAAGAGGTTTGTATGGGGATGACATAAAGGGATCAGATTTTTCTTTATGGCAAGAGTTCAGCAGACAGGCAGACGGCCCACTTGATGGAAAGCGGTTACCATCGCCTATGGACATTTGCAACACCAAATGCGCTACAAATGCGCTGCTGTTCCCTTAAGGGAGACTGGATCCTGGTCACTAATGCTGGAACACTACTCAAGGCTGTTATGACGACATACTTTAGACCAGGGGTGGTAGCCATCCAGTCGGGCAAATGCCCTACCACCTGGCTGTGGGTTGTTTTGTCGCCTCTTACGACAGGCCGCCCGGCCGCAGGAAATTATATTCTTTCTCCGTTCCTGCATGGATAAATAAATAGAAGGATATGAGGTACAGGATAGACGGTATGCGATATAGGATAGGAAAAACTGGGTAAGGGTAGGGACAAAGGCATTTCCCTTCCACGGTTCGGGTGATCATTTCTTCAACGATCGTCAACCGCACTGAACATGTTTTGTAAATTCGGTAGGTAGAGTGATGGACTGTAAAAAGAGTTGCGCACTGTTGTTATTGATAAGAAAATATAAGAAAATGGCATAGGTGAAGAATATTTGGAATGATTAGTATAATTCTATCCACGCAGGAACGGAGAAAGAATACTTATTCCTGCGGCCAGGCGGCCTGTCGTAAGACGCGACAAAACAATCCACAGTCAGGTAGTAGGCTATTTGCCCGTCTTAATAGCTATCGACTCTGGTCTAGAATATGCCGCCATAACAACCTTGAGTTGTGTTTCGGCATTAGTGGACAGGTTCTAATGTCCCTGCTAAAACTGCTGTTTTAATTTACTAAATTCTTGATGCAAAATTGCAAAATATGTGATGTCACACAGGGAGGGAGACTTCTCACGAATGTGACTAACTGTGACAAGGTAAAAATCATAAAAATCGTGTGATGTGATTTGTGGACAGCCCTTAAGGCTTGAAAATGTCACAAAGAAACATTTATAATATTAGCTGGGATTCTATAGGATATCATCAAAACAGTTCTACATAGTTTCTTTCAGTGGCATATCTATACAACTTTAATCCTTTGTTGCGCAATAGGGGTCACTCATAACTCGGGTTCAAGAAATGGGATTTTAACTACGGGTATTACATGTAAATTAATTAATAACCTCTCACATTTAATAACAGTGTACTTAACATGTTATTAGCAAGATAAGTAGCGTTTAGCTTACAGGAAATAGCTTTTATAATCAGAGGAATGATCTTTTATTCAATTTACTTTAATTATATTATATTAACATCACCTAACTTCGTATTTATACCCTCTATAGAAATTTTAACTGACAAACAACAAAACCTGTACTATAATAAATCTTTTCGGGATATTGACTTTTTACGATGAATTTAAAAAGACAAAAAACATGTCAAGAGTGCTAATTCGAACCAACAGACTCCAAAAATTTAACTTTTAATAATTTTTGTTCGTCTATGTGTGTCTGCCTGTCTGTTTGAGGATCACGTAAAAATTACTGAACAGATTTAAATGAAACTCAACACAGAGCTAGGTTATATCCCGGATCAACCACGTAGAATACTTTTTATCTCCATAGATGACGTATCTAGTTATAAAAGTTCGCTGTCTTTAGGTGGCTGTTGCAATTCGGTTGGTGATTTTAAAATTAAACCTCAAAAGATAAGACAATACTGCCATTTATGCCTGATTATATAATATTGTTCTTAAGAATTATTTTTTGCACATCGATGTTTGTTTTAAATAAGCTCCGAAAGGCTAAACGAATTTTATTGAATATATTTAGGGATTAAAACTTGAATTTTTACTTAAACTAGCTAACCCGTGCCCACTTCACTGGGCCGTCATTAAAAAAAATAATTGCAATCTAATACATTAGATTGTAATTTTTCTTAGGCTATAGCCTATGTTACTCAAGAATAATGTAGCTTTCTATTAGTGAAAGAATTTTCAAAATCGGTTCTAGAGTTCAAGAGATTAACTTCCTACAAACTTTACCTTTTTATAATATTAGTATAGATTGGCGTGTATATTTCAATTCTCTTATTTTACATGTTTCTGAAGATATAAATTATATAATATATATACCCATATATAGGTACCTAACTAAATTCATTCAAGAAGAGAAAAAATGAATTTTAATATTTCAATATTTATTTTCTTTTCCATTCTCTTGAGCACTTCGATAACATATGATTAAGTATGGTTCTAACCGTGGTTGTTACGCTGAGGACATAATTGCAATGTTTTATTAAGGCACAGTTATAATTTGAATGTTACAATCACAGAAGTTTTAGTATTACCTGGTAAATCTGGTGTAAGTATTTTGCCCGACTGGATGGCTACCACCCCTGGTCTAAAGTATGTCGCCATAACAACCTTGTGTTGTGTTCCGGCATTAGTGACCAGGTTACAGTTACCTTTAATGGCGGGTTTCTATATCTTACTGACCGTTCATTTGCCTTACTATCGGTTAAAATTTGACATAAGCTCCATACATCTAATGTTAAAATTCTACCGATGGTAGGGCAAGTGAATGAATAGTAAAATATAGGAACGACGTCTAAGAGAGCATCAGCGCATTTGTAGCACCTTTGGTGTTGCAAATGTCCATAGGCGATGTTAACTGCTTTCCATTAAGTGGGCGGTCTACCTGTCTGCTGAACTTCTGCAATAAAAAAAGTAAAAAAAAGTCCGTTTCTGTGGTTCAACTTTTGAAATAGAATAAACTTATATTATAGCTATTAAAATGCCAGCTCTTAATATTGTAACTTAGTATGGACCAGATATAAGTTCCGCTTCGGTTCATATGAGAACTTTATGCGAGTAGCGGGTATTTTAGAAGAAAACATATCTAGTCTGCTAAAAGTTACTAAATTGGCAACCCTAACGCAATATAGAACTAAAATACTAAACGAGAAATCGCACAAAAATAGTTTTAGATAGGTATAGAAATAAAATTATAATTATTACAATTAACAAAAACAGTATAAATTATTATAAAACAAATCTATCTTAAAGCAGCGCATTTGTAGCACCTTTGGTGTTGCAAATGTCTATAGGCGATGGTAACCACTTTCCATCAAGTGAGCCGTCTGCCTGTCTGCTGAACTCCAGCAATAAAAAAAAATGATACTAACAAAAAAACTATAGATAAAAAAATCATAAATACTATTACTTATTTAATATTATAGACTAACTAGCGGCCCCGGCAGACGTTGTCCTGCTCTGAAAAAATAAAAATCTAGGACCCGATCCCAGCGCCACCTACCGGTTCCAATTGTGGATCTAAACCATCGCAGGACCCACTCAAACACACACACAAAAAATTTCATCAAAATCGGTACAGTCGTTCTCGAGTTATAAAATTACAACGAAAAGTGGCATTGATTTTTATATATATAGATTAAAGATTAATATTATATGTCTTATATAGTCAAGGTGGCGAAGTCCGTCAGTGGGGAGAACTCCATACAACACTCGTTATTTCCGTGTTTAAAAAGAAACGACGGAAACAAATCGGTCAGCAAAGAAAGCTAAAACACCATTTAATTCCTTGTTTAAATTGAAGTTGACGTTAAATTCCGTTTAAAACAGATAAATAACGAGAGGTATACGAACTTACCCTACCAACGGACTTCCTACCTTGACTATAAATCTAATATATAAAATTCTCGTGTCACAGTTTTCGTTGCCATACTCCACCGAAACGGCTTGACCGATTTTGATGAAATTTTTTGTGCTTATCCGGTATCTATGAGAATCGGCCAACATCTATTTTTCATCCCCCTAAATGTTAGGGGTAGTCCACCCCTAAATTTTTTATTTATTTTTTAGACAAAATTTTTAATTTCTATTTTTTTATGATACAACATACAAATATACATACAACCCTAAATTTTTACCCCTCTACGATCAACCCCTATTTTTTATTTGTTAATTATAAACTTTAATTTTTTGACAAGATTTTTAATCTCATTTTGTCATGACTTAGAATAAATAAATTATATTACTCTTTTAGATTCGCAATTGGAACCGGTAGGTGGCGCTGAGATCGGGTTCTGGAATCCTCCTAATCATCTGAAGCGATTTTGGTGATTTTGTTTTTGTGTGTTTGAGTGGGTACCCGGATGGTTTAGATTCGCAATTAGAACCGGTACGTGGCTCTGGCATCGGGTTCTAGAATTTTATTTTTTAAGGGCAGGACAACGTCTGCCGGGTACAGCTAGTATCTTTGTATGTATTTAATTTATAAAGTAATTTAAGTATGTCTAATAATTTGCACCACTTACATCGCCAGATTAGGTGACAATTATTCCTTGAGTTAGGTTGCCTGGAAGAGATTGCTTTAAGCGATAAGGCCGTCTATTGTTTCTACCATCACAATAATGTAATCATGCAATTTGTAATCGTATATTTGGTGAGCAACAAAGTGTTATCTATTCTATTATTAAATACAGACAAATTGTTTGAAATTTTGTATTTGAGATATTTGAAGACAGTCTATTATGGTATGTCAATTTCAAGCGCAATAGTCACAACTAGATAATAGTCTAGTTGCCAACACGTCATTACAGAATACTGAGTATAGGTACTCTTTGACAAAAAAACTTCAATAACGTTTAAACTTAAAAATACATACACATACATAACTTCACGCCAGTTCCCTTGCGGGGTAGGCACGAACAACAGAGTGCCATTTAGGCTTATTCTTACACACCTCACTTGCCTCTTTGACATTCATAACTCTTGTCATGCAAGCTCGTCTGTTCTTAAGGCTCCTGACATCACATTCTGCTAGTACACGATCAATTTGATCATGGAAGGTGTGTCGTGGCCTTCCACGACTTCTGCATCCATCCACTTTTGCATTGTATATCTGTTTAGTCATTCTTTCATCATGCATTCTTTCCACATGCCCGAACCACCGGAGCATTCCTTTCCTTACCTTCACCCCGACACTCTCTTTCAGACCAACTCTCTTTCTTACTTCGGTATTACGTTATTTTTAAACTTAAAAATAACGTATTATTTCGAATTTCGATCACTGTTTGGCCAACAATTCTCACTATAATAGCAACAGTGAAATTTAGACCATTGAAAATAATCGTAAACATTCGCCTTAACGAAATATGCTAGGATTTCAATGCAACGATCTCCAGCACAGACCTTTGTATTTCAATGTATAATAACAGAAAATTGTTCCACCGTCATAGTCTTTGTTGTAACAAATATTCCAATCTGAATCTATCCAATGGAAATAGATTTGTTTTTTCTCAGTCTTTTGTATCGTTGTAGGAACGGTTTTAAAATTATCGATAAATATTTTAACGATATGTATAAAGAACATAGCTGGGCACCGTTAATCAAATAGTTAACTTCGTTAATCGCTAATACGTTACTGAAAAAGTTAACTTCGTTAAAAGTTAAAGCGTTACATTTCAGAAAATTTAACGTAAGTTAACGTTAACCGTTAATCCGTTAACACGTGATAAAAATTGCATCTTCTTATAAAAACTGTTGGTTCTGGAAATTAATAGGTAAGAAACAAAAAAAGACGGGTATAATTATTAGAGTGTTTAATATAGGCATGTTGACAAACAATGTTTTTTCATTCATTTGGATTAGGGTCTAGAATTTATTTTATTAATATAGACTAGTTGCGTTCTGGACGAAACACTAATTAGACGAACTAATTTTAAGACGATTTGATAGTAATATAATGACCAATTGCTATTTAGAAGAATTGATACATAGACCGCTTACATCTTAGACGAAACGATACTAACCCGTCCAATTTATCTGTTAATTTAGTCATCTGGCATAATATGAATATTCCCCTTCATGAACATTCATATGTTGAAGTTCTCGTCTAAAAGCGAGGCTCGCGCTCTTCCCGTGGAGAAAAGGCGTTCAACTGCAGCGCTTGAGGGTATAGCAGTATTATATTTAATAAACAGATTGTGATTGTGCTGGAGTAACGATTAACGGTCCTTGGGAAATTTAACGGAAGTTAACGAGTCCGTTAACATATTTTTCAGTTAACTTAAAAGTTAATTCGTTACTTGAAATGTTAACTTCGTTAATTAACGATTAACGGATTAACGAGTTAAATCCCAACTATGATAACGAACCAAGTGGATTGTAAACAAAATCCAATTCTTATTTACGTGTATAATAATAACTATTATCTAGGATGAATTCAGTCAATCAAAATATATACGAGGTAAAAACTATGTACAATATAAAAAAATTAATCTAATTAACTAATGTTTAGGTATTAGTTTTATTATAACTTCTCTTAAGCCAGTCTTGCAGGACGGGCTTCACCGCTTCAACAGTGGCAAGACCCGCACCGGGGTGTCTTAGGCGCTCTTCCCAGAAAAGAATACTGAGCCGAGGTCATTGAAGTTAATTATTAAGATTCCCAGAAGCCTAGCATAAATGAATGAAAACTCTTTAATTTTCACCATAACTTAAACCTGGACAATTTAATATGAATACATTTCCATTAGAACAATGGGCGGTTTTTCAATGTTAAACACATCTGAGAGATCACTGACAATCTAACTTCGTCTTGTTAAACCTACATATATCCAAGTACCATCATCCCATTAAGCTAAACACCCTTCCAAAACTCAATCACAGTTTAAAACATTCCGTTCACAAATTGAATTACTTTTATGACGTCTGTTTTACCATAAAGCTGTACAACATCAACAACCCGTGTTGTTGTCAAAATGTGTATATATGTGCTTTCAGGAAATTAAACTATAAAGTTGAGTGGTGATAAGTACACGTTGCTGGCTTTTATTGGTAGCTATTTGTATGCATTTGCGAGGTTGCGATGTTACACTCTGAATTGTATTAAACGATACATATGCATATACCAGAGTATACCAAACAGACGTGGAATGGTAACGACATCTTGTTCACGGTTTCTTAATTAAAATCAGAAGAATCATGGAATGTATTTAAAACTAGCTGCCCGGCGAACTTCGTACCGCCATATTTTCTGAATTCCTAAAAGACTTTGTTTCATGACACAAAAACAAAATCGTTCCCGGTGATTAGGAGGATTATAGAACCCGATCTCAGCGCCACCTACCGATTCTAACTGTGAATCTAAACCATCCGGAAACCCACTCAAACACACGAATACAAAATCACCAAAATCGCTCCAATTGATTAAGAGGATTCTAGAACCCGATCTCAGCGCCACCTACCGATTCTAACTGTGAATCTAAACCATCCGGAAACCCACTCAAACACACGAATACAAAATCACCAAAATCGCTCCAATTGATTAAGAGGATTCTAGAACCCGATCTCAGCGCCACCTACCGATTCTAACTGTGAATCTAAACCATCCGGAAACCCACTCAAACACACGAATACAAAATCACCAAAATCGCTCCAATTGATTAAGAGGATTCTAGAACCCGATCTCAGCGCCACCTACCGATTCTAACTGTGAATCTAAACCATCCGGAAACCCACTCAAACACACGAATACAAAATCACCAAAATCGCTCCAATTGATTAAGAGGATTCTAGAACCCGATCTCAGCGCCACCTACCGATTCTAACTGTGAATCTAAACCATCCGGAAACCCACTCAAACAGACGAAAACAAAATCACCAAAATCGCTCCCAGTGATTAAGAGGATTCTAGAACCCGATCTCAGCGCCACCTACCGATTCTAACTGTGAATCTAAACCATCCGGAAACCCACTCACACACACGAATACAAAATCACCAAAATCGCTCCCAGTGATTAAGAGGATTCTAGAACCCGATCTCAGCGCCACCTACCGATTCTAACTGTGAATCTAAACCATCCGGAAACCCACTCAAACACACGAATACAAAATCACCAAAATCGCTCCAATTGATTAAGAGGATTCTAGAACCCGATCTCAGCGCCACCTACCGATTCTAACTGTGAATCTAAACCATCCGGAAACCCACTCAAACACACGAAAACAAAATCACCAAAATCGCTCCCAGTGATTAAGAGGATTCTAGAACCCGATCTCAGCGCCACCTACCGATTCTAACTGTGAATCTAAACCATCCGGGAACCCACTCAAACACACGAAAACAAAATCACCAAAATCGCTCCCGGTGGTTAGGAGGATTCTAGAACCCGATCTCAGCGCCACCTACCGATTCTAACTGTGAATCTAAACCATCCGGAAACCCACTCAAACACACGAAAACAAAATCACCAAAATCGCTCCCGGTGGTTAGGAGGATTCTAGAACCCGATCTCAGCGCCACCTACCGATTCTAACTGTGAATCTAAACCATCCGGAAACCCACTCAAACACACGAAAACAAAATCACCAAAATCGCTCCCAGTGATTAAGAGGATTCTAGAACCCGATCTCAGCGCCACCTACCGATTCTAACTGTGAATCTAAACCATCCGGAAACCCACTCAAACACACGAAAACAAAATCACCAAAATCGCTCCCAGTGATTAAGAGGATTCTAGAACCCGATCTCAGCGCCACCTACCGATTCTAACTGTGAATCTAAACCATCCGGGAACCCACTCAAACACACGAAAACAAAATCACCAAAATCGCTCCCGGTGGTTAGGAGGATTCTAGAACCCGATCTCAGCGCCACCTACCGATTCTAACTGTGAATCTAAACCATCCGGAAACCCACTCAAACACACGAAAACAAAATCACCAAAATCGCTCCCGGTGGTTAGGAGGATTCTAGAACCCGATCTCAGCGCCATCTACCGGTTCTAACTGTGAATCTAAACCATCCGGGAACCCATTCAAACACACAAAAACAAAATCCTTCCAAAATGCTCCCGGTGATTAGGATAATTTTAGAACCCGATCTCAGCGCCACCTACCGGTTCCAATTGTAGCTGTAAACCATCCTGGGATCCATTAAAACACAGACATAAAATTTCATCAAAATCGGATGTATAGTTTACGATTCTATAAAGGACACACAAACATTCATTTTTATATATCAAGAAGATGTTGCTACCTCTTTTAAATAAGAAGAAACTAAATAGAAAGAAAAATAATCTAGATACTATAATAAATCTGTAAATGCTTCAAAACTACAACTCATAAGTATTACTTTAAACTAAAATTTGGTCTGGAAGAGAAAGGAGAGTGGTTTTGGAACTGTTTAGTCATATACAACCTGTTTATAATTATTTTTATTATTATAATTGTCAATACCTCTTTTTCTCCCGTGGTTAAATTTTGAATATGCAAATTATTGGAAACAGCAAGTAGTTATAAAACTATTATTGTACAAGTAAGACGTAGTTTTATAAATATTTCTGATTCCACATACTCATTTAGCCAGGTGGTAGGGCATTTGCCCGACTGGATGGCTACCATCCCTGGTCTAAAGTATGTCGCCGTAACAACCTTGAGTTTTCTTCCGGCATTAGTGACCAGGTTCCAGTCTCCCTTAACAGAGCAGCAGCGCATTTGTAGCAACTTTGGTGTTGCAAATGTCCATAGGCGATGGTAACCGCTTTCCAAAAGTGGGCCGTCTGACTGTCTGCTGAACTCCTGCAAAAAAAAAGTCTTATAAATACTTCTGATTCCACAGACTCATATCAATGTGAATATTTGTGTACCGTAAGTACAACTTCCCTCTCGTACAATTTCCTGAACCTCCTCCCCCCATCATAATCGTACGTGTTAATTATGAGCGCGCTTTCGTCTCCTCAAAATGTGGACATTTTGTCGAAATGGCCATGAATCCTCTTATCTTAATCCTGCCACGGAAGTGAAGTACGGCTACAAAATTAGCGATATACCTATATACATAAATAAGGTAAAAAAAACCAACCACCGTTTTATCTCATCATCATTTTTTTATATCACTTCTAAGAGTATATGACGAATAATCCGGTTCATATTTGGGTTGCGTAAATATGACCATATCTCCGAATTTCGTAATAAGCTTAAATGGTTGCCAATTCGCCTTCGCCGGAATGTTCAATTACTCTCACTTCTGCACAATATCCTTTTCAATCCCTGTACTCCCCCATATTTAAAAGAACTTTTTAGTTTCCTCTATCAATCTCATTCCTGTAATTTGCGCTTAAATGAAAATCTTCTGCTAACGATACCTAAACAAACTTCGTACTTTGTAGGAAACTCTTTTGCCGTACAGGCTGTTCGCCTGTGGAACTCCCTCCCCTTGAAAATCAGACAAGCTACATCCATTGGTACATGCAAACACTTGATCACTGACCATTATTTGTCCGCTAAATAAAATATGTTGCAGTAAATGGAATTCTATTATTATTCGCATATAAGTATATGTAATTTATATTATTTTAATCTATTTAATTATGTATGTCTTTATTAGTTTATTATTATTATTATTTTTCCCTCAATTACGATTGAATTAGTTTTTGTTAAATATTATTGAATTTTTCTTGTAATATCTCTTTAGACACCGGGTTGCCTGGAAGAGATCGCTATAAGCGATAAGGCCGCTCATTGTTCTAATTTAAATGTGTTTATAATAAATATCTAGGTTTAAGTTATGGTGAACAATAAAGAGTTTTCATTCATTCATTCAATAAAAAAGTATAATCCGTGCAGAAACGGAGAAACAATACAATTATCTGCGGCTAGGCGGCCTGTTGTAAGAGGCGACAAAACAACCCACAGCCAGGTGGTAGGGTATTTGCGCGTTTAGATGGCTAGCACCCCTGGTTTAGAGCATGCCGCCATAACAACCTTGAGTTGAGTGCTGGCATTAGTGGCCAGGTTCCAGTCTCCCTTTAGAGAACAGCAGCACGTTGGTAGTATCTCTGGTGTTACAAATGTCCATAGGCGATGGTAACCGCTTTCCATTTGGTGAGCCGTCGCCCGTCTGCTAAACTCACGAAATAAAAATTTTAAAAAGTAAATTCTGTCAACTCATGTGTTGAAAATGTAGTAAATTCCTTTAAGAGAGCAGCAGCGCATTTGTAGCACCTTTGGTGTTGCAAATGTCGATAGGCGATGGTAACCGCTTTCTATCAAGTCTGCCTGTCTGTTGAACTCCTGCAATAAAAAAAATAAACAATAAAAATTGTAAGCCAGATAGCCTACTCTTGTTAGATAGCACTTTAATAATTTAGTCATGTTAAAATATAAGAAAAAATTGTACAACTTCTGAGTACTAGGGCCTTGTCGCGATAACCAGTCTTTCATGTTATATTTACGACTCCTTGGAGGCTTGTTTAAAGAATAAGAAATCGCGTGTTCTGAAGCCACATATTACACCTATGCATAATTAAACATTTGCTTTTAATGTGTCACAATATTAATGGTGACGGAAAAGTTTGTATATATGTATATTTTGTATATGTATTATAGTATTACAGGACTTATTGTCGCACTCAGAATCGGATAACTGTAGATTAATCTTAAGTAAGTTAGGTTTGCTTAAGTTTGTTTCAGAACTGTTTTACATATATTTTTTTTATTGGAGAAGATCAGCAGACAGGCAGACGACTCACTTGATGGAAAGCGGTTACCATCGCCTATGTACATTTGCAACAGCAAAGTTGCTACAAATGCGCTGCTGCTCTCTTAAGGGAAACTGGAACCTGGTCACTAATGTTGGAACACCACTCAAGGTTGTTATGGCGACATACTTTAGACCAGGGGTGATAGCCAATAGGCGGGCAAATGCCCTACCACCTGGCTGTGGGTTGTTAAGTCGCCTCTTACGACAGGCCGCCCGGCCGCAGGAAATTGTATTCTTTCTCCGTTCCTGCACGGATAAGATATAAAACATAAATTGGACTAAGATACATATAATTATCATTAAAATATAAAAAAACTAGCGTTTCCAGTAAACGTTGCCCTGCCTTGAAAAAAATTAGAACCCGATTATTTATATACCTATGTTACTCAAGGATAATACAACATTCTACCGGTAAAAGAATTTTTGAAATCGTTGCAGTAGTTTTTGAGATTATTCGTTACAAACATACAAATATAAAAATCTTTCCTCTTTATAATATTAGTATAGTATAGACTACAATAAAGTTAACTTAACGTATATTGCATTCTGGCTATAATCCGTTAAGACTGTAAATAGAATAAAAAAAAAATATTGCAAGAGTTCGTTCAGCAGACAAGCAGACGGCCCACTTGATGGAAAGCGGTTACCATCGCCTATGGACATTTGCAATACCAAAGATGCTACAAATGCGTTGCTGCTCTCTTAATGGAGACTGAAACTTACATACTAATGCCGGAACCCTAGACCAGGGGTGGTAGCCATCCGGCTGGGCAAATACCCTACTGGCTGGCTGTGGGTTGTTTTGTCGCCGCTTACCGCAGGCCGCCCGATCGCAGGAAATTGTATTCTTTCTCCGTTCCTGCACGGATAAATAGTGAGCTTAGGTCATCGAAGTCAATGAGCGAGGTTCCCAGAAGGCTGGCTACGTCACCTCGCTGGATCGCCATACCGATCCGTTGTCCGAGTTAGGACTTATATTTTATACTATCGAAATTATTTTAATAAATCAATAGATACATATACATTTTCACGCCTCTTTCCCATTGCGGTAGACAGCGACGTTGGATCTCCACCTGCTACGATCCTGACAAACATTTTTCTATTCATCAACTTTCATTAATCTTTTCATACATACATGCTTATTTAAATTGTTTTTTATCTGACCTTTGTTCAAAATATCTTCAATTTGATCATGATGAGTACGTCGCGGTCTTCCGGCACTGACTCTACTATTTACATTGCTGTCATATACTTGTTTTGTGATTCTGCTTACATTCATTCTCTCTACGTGCCCAAACCACCTTATCTTTTTTTTTTTTTATTGCAGGAGATCAGCAGACAGGCAGACGGCCCACTTGATGGAAAGCGGTTACCATCGCCTATGGACATTTGCTACAAATGCGCTGCTGCTCTCTTAAGGGAGACTGGAACCTGGTCACTAATGCCGGAACACTACTCAAGGTTGTTATGACGATATACTTTAGACCAGGGGTGGTAGCCATCCAGTCGGGCAAATGCCCTCCCATCTGGCTGTGGGTCGTTTTGTCGCCTCTTACGACAGGCCGCCCGGCCGCAGGAAATTGTATTCTTTCTCCGTTCCTGCACGGATAAAACTTACATTTTGAGGTTTCAACTCGTTTATTTTTTAGATGACAATGTTGAACATTTTACTTTTATTTCATATATTTTGGAGAAATATTTTTTTAAATTACTTATTAAGTTAAGTTGTACGTTACATAAATGTAATTTGGTTACTGTAAGTGCAAGTTATGCTTTAAACAATTTTGTAGATCTTGTTTTTGTTCTATTAGGAGCCTTTAACGCTAAATTATGTTGATTTTTGTAATTAATAGTCTCAAGAATAACGACTGATGTCTGATCGGGAGTTTATTTCACGATTTTTTTTCATAATTTTAATAAAAAAATTAAATTATATTTAATTGTTTTATTACCTCTATAAGTTGGTTTTTATTTAGTAAAGTCAGACCCTCATTAATCCAAATACATTCTGAGATATGGATTAAAACGTTTTAAAAAAAACTTAAAAACCTCATTCTCTAAAATTGATAATTTTTAGTTGGGCCGGTATTCTTGCCAACCAGCGAAGTGTTTGAATATAGAAATGGATGTATGTAAGATATTGGACTTAAGAAACTTGTGCTCGTAAACTCGGAATTAAATTATCCGGAAATCATAAAATCCTTACTTATTTACACCTTGACGCAATTTCCTAATTTCAGATCGACTCCATTTCATTTTACGACTTTTAAATTGGACTCTAAATAGATAGCCAAGAAGTTAAATCCGAACCAACTTAACAATATGCCCATTAAAACAAAAATTGAACTCTATTTCCTATGTTTTAAAGTTGTAATCATTTTCGTTGCGTGTAATACGTAACTTTGTACTCTTCCAAAGACTTCAAACCCCCTAAGGACCTGTCAAGACAGTAAAATGAGATATCAAGCATTAAAAACTTAGCCTATTTTATTTGATACAATTTGCTATAAAAATATAAGGAAGCAATATTTCATTGTTTTATAGCTAAAAATACCTCTTTTGTTTTAGTAATAAAAAGTGAGGGTTTGTTTTTTACCTATATATAGGAAACCGTATTAATATGGCATTGCCAGAATAACAGAAATATTTTATCTATTTTACTTTTATTGCTGGAGTAAAGCAGGCAAGCTGACGGCCCAACTGTGATGGAAAGTGGTTATCGTCGCCTATAAACTTTTGCAACACTATAGGTGCTACCAATAGTATCAGTAAAAATATTCTAGATCCATAATTTCCTCTTTCTTAAACCATGAAAGAGGATAAATAAAAAATAAAAAAAATGGTGCTACCAATGTGCTGCCAGACTCGGGTGATTTACAAGGGCGAGCGAAGTGACCCACTATCCCACAATCTATGTATTTTGTGGTACTTTACACTTACACTTTACACTTTACTGAGAAACTATCACAATTTCAGATATTAGCTTCGACATGGTAATTTCAATTTATTTCTAGATCATAAAAATATTACCTATGCTCGCGTATGGAAGCGAGAGTTGGGTATGGAAGAAAGAGCATGAAAGTACGCCTACCCCGCAAGGGAACAGGCGTTAAGTTATGTATGTATGTAAAAATATTATTTTTTACACATAAAAAAATAGAAGATATAACGACTTTTATTAATTAGAAATTTATTGTATTCCTAATGCCATCTGTATAAATTAAGTATAATTAAGTATTGTTACGAGTTGCAAGACTCGAATTAAAATTCCGTTACAATTACTATAGAGTTTATTAGAACTATATAAACACGTATAACACGGGTACAAATATAACCGAACACACGTCCAAACGTAATACAGAAGGTCGTAGTTTAATAAAACGCGCAGTCTGTCACTTATTAGATTACCGATTGTAGTACACACGTCTCCCTTCGCTGGTGGTTCTCGCTCAACTGCCTCCTCCCTCAATCGGGCCATTGCTTTATACTGCACAAATGGAATATGTCCGCCCGGCCGCGTGGACCGAATTTCATAGAATCAGCTTCTACTTTAAGTCCGTAACACCTGGCTAATGAGTACAATACAACAATAGGCCGTATGCCAATAAGTAAACAAAAGAAGACGACCATAAAATAATTTCAATGTTATTTGTTCAAATGCCGACGGGTAATAAATGTGCTTTGTTTCAAATATACAGGTGGGTTTTGTGTTTGTCGGAGTCTGAGTTGTAACAGTATGTTAAAATGTAGGAAACAAGAAGAAATCCGTATAAAGAATTTTGTTTGGATAAAATAAAGAATGAATGAAAATAATTTGTCGTATGAATTATTTACAAAAGACAATCATATTAATAATTTATACGTTAAAAGATTTTCTAAAAGTCCTACTAGACCACCTCTTTTTACTAGTTTAAAAAAAAACATGAAATAACTGATTCCTGATTAATTAAACTCGCATAGACAAAAGACTTGGCACTTAGGCCAAGCGCGCACTATAAATTTTGTGGTGCGATTCTTTTCCCGCAAAATCTGTGACCTGTGGAACATCATAGAAGCGCGTACCACGCGATTTATTTTAGTTTTGTTTTTTAAATTTTGGACTGCGATATTTTTTCCTCAAAATTTAAGGAACTCTACAGAATCACTCTCTATAAAATTAATTTTGAACTGAGATTGTTTCCTGCAAAATATATGAAACAATAGTAGAACACGCACCTTGAAATGAATTCCGATTCAGATGCAAATTTTGTAGATTGATTGATTGATGCGTGCTAGGCCTTATATATATTTATAACTAGGATATACCCGCGTCTATGCTTGCCTTAAAATTCCCGCGGGATTCTCGGGACACAAAGTACCGCACCATTTCAAGACGAAAGTAAGCTATCGTTTTAATGAAAACTGTGTCGGAATAAGCTAATTTTTATACATCCGAACAATTACAAACCGCTCCAGGGAAAATTCCCGCCGGATTCCCTGGTTAAAAAATATCAAATAATACATTTTGTGACATAAAATTTGCTATCGATCGGTGAAAAAATCACATTGAAATTTGATTTTATTTTAAATCTGACTATTCTAAATAATTCCTAGAAAAATTCCTGCGAGATTCCCAGGATAAAAAGTAGCGCATATTTTAATTTACATCTAAGAATTTTCTGTCGATCAGCGAAAACCGCATCGAAATCGGCGCAGCCGTTTTTACGTGAATCCCGAACAGACAGATAAACTGACAAGAAATCTAAAAAAAAATTCATCGTGTTCTCCGTCGTTTATATAGTTTTTTTAAATAACTTTGATGTCCAGACACGGCATGTTTAGAATTTTATAATACATACATACATAACTTCACGCCAGTTCCCTTGAGGGGTAGGCAAGAACAACAGAGCGCCATTTAGGCTTATTCTTACACACCTCACTTGCTTCTTTGACATTCATAACTCTTGTCATGCACGCTCGTCTGTTCTTAAGGCTCCTAACATCACCTTCTGCTAGTACACGATCAATTTGATCATGGAAGGTGTGTCGTGGCCTTCCACGACTTCTGCATCCATCCACTTTTGCAATGTATATCTGTTTAGTCATTTATTATTATTTAGAATTTTATAATATTATAGATAAATGTCTAATCTAGTAGAGTACTGTTAGTAATACACGTGTATGTACCATACAGTGTGGTCTGCGCCTTACAAACGTATGACTCATACGAATGCAGTTATACCCGCATTTTTTGTTTCTGCTGTTAAATAGAAAATTATACTGCATTGTTGTAACGTGGTTCCACTTTATGCACAACGTTAGTTTTTATGAATCGCCTTGGGATTTATTGTTTAATTCTTGTAATAAGTGATCACTTATTTTGTTTGAAACATTCTTAGGAACTCAATTAGTTAATTAAAGTATACTTATGTTATTACGTTTATGTGTTTCTGGTTATTTCAAAACGCATTTATATTTTACTAAAAGCTTTCATTATAGAAAATTAATTCAAATAATAATAGTTACTTTATTTTTACATACATACATACATACATAACTTCACGCCAGTTCCCTTGCGGGGTAGGCACGAACAACAGAGCGCCATTTAGGCCCATTCTTACACACCTCACTTGCTTCTTTGACATTCATAACTCTTGTCATGCACGCTCATCTGTTCTTAAGGCTCCTGACATCACCCTCTGCTAGTACACGATCAATTTGATCATGGAAGGTGATGTCAGGAGCCTTAAGAACAGACGAGCTTGCATGACAAGAGTTATGAATGTCAAAGAGGCAAGTGAAGTGTGTAAGAATAAGCCTAAATGGCACTCTTTTGTTCGTGCCTACCCCGCAAGGGAACTGGCGTGAAGTTATGTATGTATGTATGTATATTGTTAGAAGTATTTCTGTATACACCTATTCCGTGTAATATATAGAACGTGTACTTTTGCGTATTACATTCTACAAGACTTATATTTTCACAAAGAGTAATATTCAAAGTTTTCTCCCCAAATGCAATAATCCAATGAAATTAAGATAACACAGGTAACACTTGCAGAGCGCAGAGTGCAAATTTCAAAAGAAGTGCCACTTTACCTCCAGACATTGCAATAATATCCGCGAACACTCTGCAGCACGGTGGAACTGTACTAATTTGCTATTACAGTTCAGCTAGTGATGGAAACTTGTGTAATTAAATAAGGTGAATTTATTAATATTACTTAATAAATTTTAGTAATTATGTTTCTTCTTTTCTTTCGCCTTTCCTAAATTTATTGGGGCGTGGAACAATATAATTAGGTTAGTAATATTTATCCAGGAAAATATAATATGCGGGAAACTTAATATCAGAAAAATACAGTGCACGATATCAACACTTTCCGCCTCTAAATAAAATTGCAATAATTGATTTTATACTTAATTTTGACCTTTACTGATACATAAATCATGGTCTAATAAGCGATTCCATTCAAGACTAGCTATTTTTATCCGTGCAGGAACGGAGAAAGAATACAATTTCCTGCGGCCGGGCGGCCTGTCGTAAGAGGCGACAAAACAACCCACAGCTACGTGGTAGGGCATTTGCCCGACTGGATGGCTACCACCCCTGGTCTAGAGTATGTCGCCATAACAACCTTGAGTTGTGTTCCGGCATTAGTGACCAGGTTCCAGTCTCCCTTAAACATTTTTACTTCCACCAAGACAGTTATTTTTATTTAAAATCATCTTATTTACAATAATGTTTTGGTACATGTTAAAAACTACCAGTAACATTCCAACTCTCCCTAAACATAGCAATGTATAGCATAATATACATTCCTAAAAATGCGATAATCACTGTACGTGTAGCAATGTATAGAATAGTATACATCTTGTTTTTCCAAAATTTTCATATCACGATTTTTTTTTATATTTTTTTGATGTGTTTTAGAGCCCAAAGAAGCTACCTATATACATTTTTTTTGCTTTTCTTCCAAAAAGCAATCTTGCCACGATAAGGGTTAAGAGAGCAGCAGCGCATTTGTAGCACTTTTGGTGTTGCAAATGTCCATAGGCGATGGTAACCGCTTTCCATCAAGTGGTCCGTCTGCCTGTCTGCTGAACTCCTGCAATGAAAATAAATTTTAAAGGTTTGCGCTAAAACCAACTGATTTTCGTAAACGGTCGATATCTCAAGTGGCGCCATCTTTAAACAGCGAAGCGAAGGTGTTCATACAATAATAATATAATAATAACAGCCCATTAATGTCTCACTGCTGGGCTCGGGCCTCCATTATAGGCGAACGGACTGTACTGTGCGATCCAAATAAGAATAGGAATGTCAATAACCTCTATCTGTCAAATGTCACTTGAAAAGTATGGTTTGCAAAAAACTTATTTGCATATCAATAGTAAATAGTCTTGCTGAAATTTAAATAAAAAAGGTTAAATTAGTAGTAAATTGTCTTAATATAATATTTAATTATTTAAAGTTATTTAAAGTCACAATATGACGCAAAGTCGATCCTATTCTCATTTGAAACGCATTATACACCCGCCACGCTTGTCCAAGGCGGCTTGGCAGGTTTGACACATCGTTATTGTCTCGATGTGCAGGTTGCATCACGATGTTTTCCTTCACCATTGTTAGAACGTGGTAACTGTAACAATATGCACATTAGGTCAGAAAACTGCCTAAGATTGGGACGCGTGCGCTAGCCATTACGCTACATTTCTTACAATACAACTACTTATTGTCATAACTGTTAAAGTCATACATAGCATAGAATTACTAAGATAGTTTCATATAATCTATTACATTACATTAGTATACAAGTAATTACTACAAGTGTAGTTTCATAACATCTATATTAAAATTCAAATTCAAAATTCAAAAGTTTTTATTCAAAATAAGTTCCACTGGAGAACACTTTTTGAAGGTCATACATGTAAGTTAAAATTTAATTTTTACTTCCTATTCTATGTACACCGCTTCGCAACGTATAAATACATATTAGCCGCCATATATTTTAGGATGAAAACAAATGATAGTAATATTTTAAATTATGTATAATAGGTTAATAAAAACTCGGTAGGAAAGACAGTAAGTGTATAGTCGACTTCTCTAAATTCCCGCGGGAATCCCGGGATAAATAATATCACACATTTTCTTACATTAAATTTGCTATCGATCAGTAAAGAATCTAACATTAGAATTCGATTTTTTTTTTATCTCGCCATTATAAATAATTCCCAAGAAACCGCATCGAAATCGGCTCATTTATTTTTACGTGAATCTCGAACAAACAGACAAGAAATCTAAAAAAACTTGCATCGTGTTCTCCATCGTTTATATAGTGTATTCCAGTTGTTTTTTTAACAAGCTTTAATGTAAAGGCACGGCATGTTTATAATGTCTAGCGGCCCCGGCAGTCGTTGTCCTGCTCTGAAAAAATAAAAATCTAGGACCCGATCCTAGCGCCACCTACCGGTTCCAATTGTGGATTTAAACCATCCGGGGCTTTCAAACACACAAAAACAAAATCACCAAAATCGGTCCAGGTAATTAGGAGGATTCTAGAACCCGATCTCAGCGCAACCTACCGGTTCTAATTGCGAATCTAAACCATCCGGGAACCCACTCAAACACACAAAAACAAAATCACCAAAATCGGTCCAGGTGTTTAGGAGGATTCTAGAATCCGATCTCAGCGCAACCTACCAGTTCTAATTGCGAATCTAAACCATCCGGGAACCCACTCAAACAGACAAAAACAAAATCACTAAAATCGGTCCAGTTGCTTAGGAGGACTCTAGAACCCAATCTCAGCGCCACCTACCGGTTCCAACGGGATGAAAAGTATCCTATGTCCGTCTCCTGGTTTTAAGCTACCTCCCCACCAATTTTCAGCCAAATCGGTACAGCCGTTCTTGAGTTATAAAAAGTGTAAGTAACACGACTTTGTTTTATATATATAAGAAGATATATAATATACTAATTTATAAGTACCTAAATATAAAAACAATACATTTTCATTTCATACCTTAATAGTACATTATGGTACTAGTGTGTAACATTGGTGATTACCGCCGAGGCGCCATTGAGACTCGAGCCGTAGGCAAGGGTCTTAAGAGAGCCGAGGACGGTAATCATCAATACACACGTGTATCATACGACGTTTTTCAACACACTTGTGAATAAAATAACAACAAAAACTCATTTTATTTAGTAGATAAAACAAAGTTATATATGAGTGAAAGTTTTATTTATTAAACACGTACGAGTTAAAATTATCTTTTTAAATAAGAAGTTGCATGAAATGAGCAAGCAATAGGAACATTAATTTATTTGTTCTATAGAACACGATCTTTTTTTTTGAATAAAAACTTTTTTAAGAACAAAGCAACTCAACCAATAAAATTAAAAAAAAAAATCTATAACTCACTAGTGAGTTATAATGTTTTTTACTCACAGTTTGATAATGGGTGTCATTCTGTGCCTAATTGCGGTGACCATAGAGCCACTTTATGAGCAAGTGTGTTGAAAAGTCATTTACGTTAATTAATATTTATATTTAATTAATTTATTTATATGATTATTAATTGCCTAACACAGTAGAAAAAAGTAAATTACCTGAACATTCGTGTTTCCTGTCTCGAATGCAAACCAAGAATTCAAACTTCATAATGTGCAATGAAACATTTTTCATTGTTCTTTTTAGCTCACTGAAAATCAATTTACAGCCAAGAAAACAATTGAAACTGGAAACAATACAAAGGAGTTAATTTTCAGTGGAAAGTAATAAAGTTCAATTAGGGCGGCGTCGCTAACTTCAGAGTGGTTGTTTATGTTTATTGACTAACTACTTTATTATATTGCTGGACGATTGTCGCAAATGGATATTCATGTAATATATGTATATTTCGGGTGCAAAGAGAATCCCTCGTGCATCTGCGACGAAGAGCAGATAGAAGATGTCCCGCACATCATTTTCTGGTGCCCGGCATATTCCCGGGAGAGATTCGAATGCGAGAGCAAGCTTAGCATGGAAGTGAAATTTAAAAACATGGCAGAATTAATGTCCAAAAATAACATAGAACACTTTATGGAATACTGTATAAAGATAGTTAAAAAAGTAATAGAACGCAATAAAACACACAATAGATAGATAAGCCTACATTTAACATATATTCATAAATATATAGATAATGTATAAAATAGTATAGATATATAAACATATTTCATAGTTAAAAGATTAAAAAAGCAAACAAAAATATATAGCAAATAAGCCTAAAAAAAATAAAAAAATTAGATAATAATAGTAAAGAATAAATAGTAATAAATAAAAGCTTGCTAAAGCAATGGTTGTAAGGTATTAGTAGAATGTAGTGTGCCTTGTAGAATATAAATAGCCAAGATAAAACAATAAATATGTACTTAGATATCACTAGTTTTAGAGTAAATGTAATATATAATGGCAAACAAATGTATTAGTATTAAGTAAGACTGTAAAATAATTTTGGAAAATTAAAGAATAAAAAGACAAAAAAGATAAAAGACAAAAAAAGAAAGGAAAAGAAAAGAATACATAAAAAAAACTAAATATATATATAAACCCCAAAAAACGTAAAAAGCCCGGATAATCTCGTTCGTCCGGAGAGAGGAAAAAAAAATATAAATATATATATATATATATGTATATACAGGTCCAGATGTTGGGCCCCTAAAGTGATACAGCACAAACGTCTCCACTCAGCTGAGATGAGAATGTTGAGGTGTGGTGTTACAAGAATGGATAAGGTGAGAAATGAGTACATAAGGGGATCTTTGAAAGTTCCACCCGTGACTGAAAAATTGAGAGGAAGAAGATTAAGCTGATATGGACATATAATGAGGAGGGACGAAAGTCATGTGACAAAAAGAATGTTATACTACTTCAATAACACGCGCAAAGTCCGTCACTATATAGGTTATCGAATGTACACGTCTTGCTTTGATCGTGGTTCTCGCTAGACTGCCGATCTCTCCATTGGGCCATTGCTGCACCAATACAATATGGCTGCCAGCCCGCATAGATCGGATTTCTTAGAATTAGTTCTACACACCTGCCTAATAACTGCCATAAAAGATGACAATACACAATGGATTGTTTTTTTAATTACGAATTTTACAAACACGAAGTAAACAAAAGAAGTCCAAATGCGGGAATAATTAAAATGTAAGTAATCGTACAATAATTATGTATATCACCATCGCCGCTCCTAATCAGCGATATTTTTGCCACGGGTAGTTTGGAAAAAATCGCTTTTTAGCGATAAGATCGCCCTTTGTACACAATTAGAATAATACTAGTTCGTAAGTTTTCTGTAATGGTGTACATTAAAGTGTTATCTATCTATCTATAATGCTCTTAGAGCTACAAGTTGGCCTTTCGAAGATATGAGGTATTCTGCTGCTGCTGGTTCTGGTGCAGCATTGAGTGGAAGAAGACTAAGGTGGTACCAGGATGTAATGAGGAGGAATGAAAGTCACGTGACAAAAAGAATGTTAAACATGGATGGTAGACAAAAAAAGAGATAGGGGGATTGTGTGAAGGATGATATGTCGATTTGTGGTGTGACAGAAGCCGACCCTAAATAATTGTTTGTTTTTTTATTGCAGGAGATCAGCAGACAGGCAGGCGGCCCACTTGATGGAAAGCGGTTACCATCGCCTATGGACATTTGCAACAGCAAAGTTGCTACAAATGCGCTGCTGCTCTCTTAAGGGAAACTGGAACCTGGACACTAATGCCGAAACACAACTCCAGGTTGTTATGGCGACATACTTTAGACCAGGGTTGGTAGCCATCCAGTCGGGCAAATGCCCTACCACCTGGCTGTGGGTTGTTAAGTCGCTTCATACGACAGGCCGCCCGGCCGCAGGAAATTGTATTCTTTCTCCGTTCCTGCACGGATAGATGATATGGATATATGGTGGATATGGATGGTATACGGTGACAGAAAAGAGAGAGGATATTTATGTAATTGTCGTCAGCTAACTATTGTCCACTGCTGGGGCTCGCCCAGTTCTAGTATTTCAATATATTGGCGTTGTGAAGATATTTAAAGGACGATTCCATTCCGATAGTATCGAAAAATCGTATTCCACTAAATCCACAATGTCTTCTCTATATAAACTATAAATGTGCGAAATTTCATACTCCTCCGTTAGCGCAATTTTCGTAAAAAGGGGTACAAAGTTTTTGCTTCACGTATTAATATAATGATTTATACACTATTTGGGTTATTCCTTTTTCAACTCCCGACAATATTTTGATCTTTCATTCTTAAAAACCCCAAATCAATATTTTTGTATCTTCAGTTTAGTCTGTCTATACATGTTTTCTTTTTTTTTTATTATTATTATTAACATCTCTACGGACTCGAGTTCCGTACCCTTTTTTACTACTTAATTTCTATGAAAAATTTTAGAGTCCATACACGCTTATTGTTTATTTTTGTTACTGTGTGTGACATTAATTTAGTGATTTTTATGTTGTGATGTACCTTAAGAATAACTTATTATATTAATTTATTCTAATTTTAATACCAAACTTATACTAATGTAGAGTGTATCTGTTACATGCTGGTGTTGTGAGGAAGTGCATGTGCAGTGTGTGCTTTATATCTATACTTATATATAGTCCTATCTAGTGCCATGTGTGCTGTTTTTTTCTTTTCTGTGCCTGGGTTATTAATTTTTAGGCTCTTTGTGTGTCTTGGTTTGTTTGTGAAGTTTGCGTGTAATGCAATGCGGTGGTGGTAGTGCGCGTTGGGTTGAGTATGTGTATAAGTTTTATTGTTAGTTATGTGTTTGTGACTTTGTGTGGTGTTATAATTTATTGTTTAATTGTTGTGACATGAAAAATTTTCAGTTGTGTCTATACATGTACTAAATATCGTATGACTAATCTTTTTAGTTCTTGAAATAATGTATCATACAGGCATTCAAATAACAGAGTGACATCATAAATTGTTACCTTCAGAACCCTATAATATAAGACATATAAGACCCATTAACAAAGTGTAACAAGTCATTCAACTTGTAGTTGGAAAAAAAAACCACAAGGATATCATTAAATCACACATACAGCCATTTAATGGAAAAGCTAACGATTTCGTTGTAATAAATTTTAATACTTGGATAAATTTTAAAGGAGTTTGTGGTTAATGACATTTGGATTTGGCGGCCATCTTTGAAAACCACAAATCGTATTCAATTCTCGGTATTACATTTTTATAAGGGCTCATTTACATTTAGGTAGATTTGATATAATATTACTATATAAATTAAGTTCCCTAGAATTGGTCAACAAAGCAAAATATGAAGGTATTAATCATCCAAATTTATTGTATCGCCTTCATATGCAAAATTTAAGACAGACTTACTGATCTGGCAAAATGGAGGACTGTAAAAAAGCTAGATGAAGAGTTAAAGAGGTCGTTTTCACAGATTCCTATGATGAATATAACAAGTATCAATATAAAGTAGAACTTTATGTTATGTCTTGCAAGTACCAGTATATCTAGACACTTGTCAATTTCTCTAAGCGATTCTCCAAAGCGACCGCTTTAGGCCCTCAGTTGTGCCTTAGCACATTTGTAACGTTAAAAAGAACTTCGACACACCCTTTAAATTTTAGAAGATATATATTGACACCATTTATTTTATGATAAATCGGTATTGAATGAATTAAAAAAAAAATAGGAATGTGTCACAAAAAGTAATTTTGATTTCATATACATTTCTATATATCTATTGAAATTCAGTGGATCCGTCTAATACTAGCATTATTCGTATATAGGTTATATTTAAAGATATCCTTCTTTAATAACTAACTTAAGACATAATCTGAAGTTGTGAAATAAATTTATAATTAATTAATACAGAACCCATCCAAAATAAAATTAATACATATAATTTAAAATAAATAAAAAACCTAACAAAATTAGTTATGCTTCAAATAAATGTATGCATAAAACTTAGTCTTAATCAAAATGACGTAATATTGTGAAAAAATGCTTGCCGTTGGAGGTTTATTCGAAATTCCTAAGATGCGCAAGAAAATATTTATTTTATAAGTACTTGCTTATAAAAATTGGTCAATAAAAAGTTGTATCATAAAAAATCACCAATCTGAATGCACCTTTAGGGCACGGTATCGGTAAACGATCGTTGTGTGACGAATCCCTTCGACCAGACGTTATTATTTTCAAATTAAGGTCGACCTGTCTGTCTGTATGTAAATTGCAATTCGGCGCTCGATTAAAACATGATAAAAAATTTACTCTTGTATAGGCTTACAACATATTTTAATTGTGAATATTTACTTGCTTACAATTTTTAGCTACAAAGCTTCTCCCGCGTAAAGATTTTGTAATTTGACGACCTCTATGGTTTTTTTTGCAGCTTTCTCCATCATAGGGTAAGATAGAGCTTTTTCTTTTTCTCATATTTTTTCCAAAATGTACTTATTATCTATCACAAACTTTGTTTATATCTATTACATATTTTACATATACTATTTATCTATTTATTCCTACGATGCTTTATGCATTTTACCTTCCTACTTTCTAAGGTTAACCTCTTTTTTTTTATTGCAGGAGATCAGCAGACAGGCAAATGGCCCACTTGATGGAAAGCGGTTACCATCGCCTATGGACATTTGCAACACCAAAGTTGCTACAAATGCGCTGCTGCTCTCTCAAGGAAGTCAGGAACCTGGTCACTAATGCCGGAACACAACTCGACGGTTGTTATGGCGACATACTTTAGACCAGGGGTGGTAGCCATCCAGTCGGGCAAATGCCCTACCTCCTGGCACTCTGACCTCTATGGTTAAGTGGGCAATTCCTGGTTAATTTCTTGGGATCCTAAATTTCGTAAGCGTACTTTCCGTCAACTACTGTCATGATGTCAGGAATCGGCCTCAAAGTAGTCCGTTTTATTAATATTATTCATAATACAAGCGTAATTTGCTTAGATTGGGGATATAAAGTAAAAGGATTGGTATGGGCATTGAGTCTGGAGGGATGTGAGAAAAAGAGTGTTAAACTCAAATACTGATGAATAGAAGTATAGAGGCAGACCAAAAAAGAGATGGATGGATTGTGAAGGATGACATGATGATTTGTGGTGTGACAGAGGACATATACGAGAATAGAGGAGTAATGAAGGAAAAGACATATTGTGCCGACCCCAAATGATTGAAAGAAATGTTGTGGTTAGGATCTTTTAATAGTAGATCGTTCACAAGAGGTGAAAGTGACCTATTTAGGCAAAAGACGGCTTAGTTAACAGTTCGAGTGCCTAAATAGGCCTTTCGCCCTAGGTTAATACTCTGATTTTCTTTTCAAATATGAGGAAATTAAATAAAAACTGATTAGTTAAACAAACCACTACTTCTCTAATGAAATCAGTCGTTAAATCCATATCTAAATCTTATGGACTTATTTAATACGTCGTGTATGAAACGTCAAGTAATTTTTTTGTCTGTGGCATTCTACCAGTTTTTTTTGTCACGGAGTTTTTGGCGGGAACTGAAAGGAGATGTTGTGCTGTGCAGTTTTATTTTCTAAAAATGTGTAAAATTACTCTAACATGAACAATAGTTGTAGGATATTGATAGTTTTTGACTAGTAATTATGTGTTTTGTGAGAAATGTGAACTGTATAGTCAAATGTGGCCTTTCGAGTTTTCACAAGAACTCCGTTGAATGGTGTGGATTGTAGCTTACAATACAACTGCGCCTGGCTTAAAGGCCTAGTTGCCAAGCCTTAAACATAAAATAATAATAAAAAATTGCCACTGATAATAGTAAATATTTAGCTGAAGTTTATGTAAATTAAATAATAATTTAGTGAAAGTAATTTATGAGTATAAAATTATGTTAAAAAATTGTTGATATTTTTTAATTATAATTTATGCTGCAATTTAACAGTGGCTGTAAAAAAAGTTGGAACAAACATGAGTTGCATGTAATATCTATGGTTCGTATAGTTTTTGAAATTTTTTGACAGCAGGAAATATGGTTCCCAGGGACGTGAAGTACTGTTTTCATCCCTGTGACCAGCGCCGCCTAGCGTAATTTTAGAATATGAGAAACAAAAGTTACTTTCTTGTCTAGATTGTTGTTTGTAGTATTTATTACTTACAGTAGGTATACGTTCCTGGTAAGTACCATGTATACCAGCATAGGAGCTAGGAGTTGATTGATGACAGTGACTTTACGATTTCGCAATTCGCGACTACCGGGCGCTTTTTTTTCTTCTTTTTCGGGTATAGCACATGACTGAGATTAATTACACAAACTACGTCGCTATTTTATTAGTTCATATTTGTTTTATTTACCATTTAATATTTATTATTTATATATCCGTGCAAGAACGGAGAAAGAATACTATTTCCTGCGTTTAGGCGGCCTGTCGTAAGAGGCGACAAAACACCCCACAGCCAGTTGGTAGGGTATTTTCCCGTCTATTAGTGGACAGGTTCCAGTCTCCCTTTAGAGAGTGACAGCAAATTGGTAGCACCTTTGCTATTAAAAATGTCCATAGGCGATAGTAAACACTTTCCATCAGGCGGGCCGTCTGCCTGTCTGCTAAACTCATGCAATGAATTTAAAAAAATGAACTCTATGAAACTAAGTAACAGCCAAGTATACGCTAGCAGATTATTAACCAAGCTGGGCACTGATTTCAGTATTACATAACATCAGTCGTCACTGATGATTTTGTCCGTATCGCAAACTTTTAATATCAATGCAGACGAAGTTGTGAGCGATTGCTATTCGAAGAAATGTTTAAAAGTCATCATAATAGAATTTTAGATATATACTAGCGGCCCCGGCAGACGTTGTCCTGCCTTAAAAAAAAAAATCTAGAACCCGATCCCAGAGCCACGTACCGGTTCTAATTGCGAATCTAAACCATCCGGGAACAAACACACAAAAACAAAATCACCAAAATCGCTCCAGGTGATTAGGAGGATTCCAGAACCCGATCTCAGCGCCACCTACCGGTTCTAATTGTGAATCTAAAAGAGTAATATAATTTTTTTATTCTAAGTCGACAAAATAAGATTAAAAATCTTGCCAAAAAATTAAAGTTTATAATTAACAAATAAAAAATAGGGGTTGATCGTAGAGTGGTGAAAATTTAGGGTTGTATGTATTTTTTAATGCTGTATCCTAAAAAAATAAAAATTTATTCAAAAAATAAAATAAAAAATTTGGTGGGGTGGACACCCCTTATCACTTAGGTGTTTGAAAAATAGATAGTATCCTATTCTCAGACTTACTGAATATGCATAAAAAATTTCATAAGAATCGGTCACGCCGTTTCGGAGGAGTATGGGGACGAACATTGTGATACGAGAAGAAGGGTTATATATATATATATATATATATATATATATATATATATATATATGTTATATATATATATGATATATATATATATATATATATATATATATATATCATATTATATTGCAACAACTATATTGCTCACCAAAATAACAGACACAAATACCTGAATTACAGTATTTTTAGGCAGAACAATAGGCGGCCTTATCGCCTAGAGCGATCTCTTCTAGGCAACCTAACTTATAGGTGTTCGATACTAATCTGGCGATGTAGGCAGTGCATAAATTCAGATTTAATTTTATCTTTCCACGGAACCATCGGTGTCAAAATCTATTAAATCAACAGCAGTAATGTACACACCCTTTACTTTTTTGCGAATACCCATACACCGATGCGGGGATCAAACCTAAGCCCCTTTGTTCACAGAACACCTGCACCATCGGACATGGGTGCTCTTTACAAACACACAGACATTAAAAAGAACTTATACATCAAACATTCTGTACACGATTTTCAACTTTAACATGTATGTAATAAAGTAAAAATTTATTCGGTTTGAGATTATATATTATTTTTCTTGTATTATTTTGTTGAAGCATCATCGTTAGGTTACACCGAAATTTTCACTCGAAAGCTTAATTAAAAGCGTATAATGATCTTAGTCATCAAGTTGTTTGTTTGTGTTTATCAGTATGTGAATTTATGTTACCCGATTACCTTTGTTCAAGTTTTTTTGAAGCGAAACTTCTTTAGAATTTTTGTGATTTGAAACTCCATGAAACGAAAAAAGCGACTCTAAAAAAAGATATTTAATTATTTAAACACTATAAAACTACGTTTTTAACGGTTTTAACGGGACACAAACCAACTTGACTGATAATTGCTTTTATTTTTCCTTCCACCCATTTTAATATTACATACATACATAACTTCACGCCAGTTCCCTTGCGGGGTAGGCACAAACAACAGAGCGCCATTTAGGCTTATTCTACCTCACTTGCTTCTTTGACATTCATAACACTTTTCATGCACGCTCGTCTGTTCTTAAGGCTCCTGACATCCCCTTCTGTTAGTACACGATCAATTTGATCATGAAAGGTGTATCGTGGCCTTCCACGACTTCTGCATCCATCCACTTTTGCATTGTATATCTGTTTAGTCATTCTTTCATCATGCATGCATTTAATATTATATAAAATTATTAGAGCTAGGCATGTTTGCTGAAGAGTTTCTTGCGCCGCTTCTTCTCTTCAAGCCATAACATGTTGCGAAGCGGTAGTAAATTAGATTAGGCTCCCATAGAGTAAATAATAACCATAAACAAAATTAAAACTAAATAATTAAAATTAACAAGTTGGCGGTAGGCTAAATAAAATTTTAACAATACTGACACTTGACACCTTTGTCTTCCGTGATCACGGCCACTGAAAAGTAGCCGAAAAGTCGGAAAAACAAAAATCAAGAAAATTACCGCACTTAAAAACGTAGTTTTATTATGTGTACAAGTCGCGAGAACTTAAGAAAATATTATATTTATACTGCTCATAAAGATAGAGTTGGAAATATTTTCAAGCTTTGAAGTTTATAAATCAAATTGAAACTAAAGCATTTGTTTCCTATTTTAGTTACCATAAGCCTCTCGTGTCATTTGTTCAAGTGAAAACATGGAATCTGAATAATTAATGTGTGTTATAATATATCTTTACATATTTTTTTATTATATATTACAATAAATTAATTATATTATTGACAGCTGAAAATTGACATCGAAGAAGAAAATATATATATATATACACACACAACTTAATTTATTAAAGATAAAAACTACAAATAGTAAATAGGTCCCAAATCACCGTCAGTTGGGAACGTTCGCTGGCTGCATTGCCACGTTGTATGGCAACGCTTATGCGTTGCCCAAAATACAGGCCAGCGTTTTGGTTTCGTGAGACATCTATCAACCGTTTTGATAGGTCTCGATAAAGGCGATGGGCTTCTGGACCCCATGGCCCGAGAGTTTCGACACCAAAAGCCGCAAATATATATCCACTACTATAAATTAATTATATTACTATAAGTAGAATACTGAGCCCAGATCACCGTCTTCTATGGGTAAGGTGCCCAGAAGGCTGGCTACGTTTCCTCGCTGGACCGCCATACTGATCCGTTGGCCGAGGTAAGCACCAGCCCTCTGATCACCCGAAGAGTCAATGAGTCGTTTCAATAAATTTTGGTAGAGGCTCATGGCGTCAGGACCCCACGGTCCAAGCGTCTCGACAGCGTAATATATCTTAAATATGTAATATATAATATCCGTGCCAGAAACGGAGAAAGAATACAATTTCCTGTGGCCGGGCGACCTTTTGTAAGAGGCGGCAAAACAACCCATAGCTAGGTGGTAGGGTATTTGCCCGACTAGATGGCTACCAACCCTGGTCTAGAACATGCCGCCATAACAATCTTAAGTTGTGTTCCGGCATTAGTGGCCAGGTTCCAGTCTCTCTTAAGAGAACAGCAGCGCCTTTGTAGTAAGTAGTCTTTGGTGTTGCAAATGTCCATAGGCGATGGTAACCGCTTAGGTGGGCCGTCTGTCTGTCTGCTAAACTTATGCAATAAAAAAAGCCTAAAATAAATATTTTCTATAACACTGAAGTTGGTGCATTTTGTAAATTTGTTTTTTATATTTTACTTGGCACCAACTTCAAGATATTTAGAAATTATTTATGATTTTATGTTACTTTTCAAGACGGTTTCTTTCTTGCTGGAAACTTTTATTCTTCACTTAAGTTATGTATCTGGTTTCCAATACGTGTTACTGGGGAGTCCCTTGCCGCGTCTTCTCCTTAACAGCAATAACACGTTGCGAAGCGGTGTACATAGACTAGGGAGTAAAATTAAATTTTAACTTATCTGTATGACCTTCAAAAAGTGTTCTCCTGTCAAACTTATTTTGAATAAAAACTTTATTTATATGAAAATATCTTGAAGCTGTACTGTATCCAATGCAAAAAGCATTATCAAAGTCGACTCAGAAACAAAAAAGTTATTGCTGAATATATATATAATATATATATATATATATATATATATATATATATATATATATATATATATATATATATATAAAAAAATACACATTTACACAACGAATTGAGAACTTTTTTTGAAGTCGGTTAAAAATAAAACTGAAGCGCTGATTTTAGCATGAGTATTGTTCTACAATATAACCCCCCTTTCTTACACCCCGAATTGATACTGAGTACATTATTGTAGTTGCATTGGTTGTTATGTTGATAGTGAGTAAACATTTATTTATCCTCATTCAAATCAACGCACAGTCAAGTGTAATAAAATAGAAGTTCATGGAAACTAAAAAAACTCGCTCTTCTGGCGCTAAAAATGATCAAGTCGACGCCAACGTGATATTTATATAAGCAAAAAGATATGTCTGAACCCTTATTCTATATATTTCAGCTCTTACGTAATGTGGAAACGTTCTCATTACATATTTAGAACGTGTTCTTATCAAAATTCTGATTTGAGGCGCCAAAGATACAGTTAATATTTTGGGGCTCTTCATACATGCACTTTTATTTTAGATGCTCCCTTACCACTCTTCAACACTTCTGCTATTTGATCATGGTATGTACGTCTTGTTCAACCGGCAGTAACTCTACCATTCACAATGCTGCCATACACTGGTTTTGTGTTTCTACTTTTATCCATTCTTTCTACATGTCCAAACCAGATTAATACCTATTCCTTTTCCAACTCTTGTCATTGAATTTTTTTTCAATCTACAGTGTTCCCTTATCATATCATTCAATTTTATATAATTTTTATTTTTAAATGTATTTTTTTAGATTCATTTTTTTATTTGTATGTATTAGTTTTATTTTAATTTTATATATAACTCATTTTAAGATTTTAATTAGGTTTGTATATTTGTAATTTATAGTTAATTTTTAAGTTAGTTTTATTTAATAATTTATTTAGAAATTGATTAAAATATCCAAGAAACAAATTGTTTTATTATATAATATAAATATATTTAATCGTAATATGCATGCACATGCTATTTTACGGACATATACGTAACATCTAGCTGTCTGACAAAATTGGAAAATATTTTTTTTGTTTATTAACCAATTTTATGAAAAAATAACAATTTAAAATTATCATAATACAATACATAAAAAAAAGAATCACGTAAATCGGATCATAACTCTCAGAGTAATCGGTGTACATATGGAACGGAATGGAAATTTTTTCATAAAAAATGTTCTTAAAATGAAAACTACTGGGCCAAACTATGTCAAATTTTTAGGGGACCAAATGGAAGCTATTCCGCGTCGAACAAAATAAGAATAACGTAAATCGGATCATAAATCTCGGAGTAATTGGTGAACATACATAAAAAAAAGATCCCGACCAATTGAGAACCTCCTCCTTTTTTTGAAGTCGGTTAAAAAACATGACAAAATTGATTTACGTACTGTTCACGCTGGTGGTACAAGTACCTGTACAATAACAACGCAAACCACAATCCTTTATGGTCTGAAAATGATGAAGATAGATAGAATGGCATTGATGTCAGTAACGATGTAAACATCCTAAAAAGTTAAGATAATAATAACGCGAAAGCGTTACGCGCGCAATAGTATACAGAATATGCCAACAGTCTGGGTACACCGGAAACACGTCGCATATCTTATAAATGAGTTGGATTCACTTGCCTGTTTTTTATGGGTTTAGTACAGTTTTTAGAAAATTGAATATGTTGATACTAAAGATAGCATTTTCAAACATGAAACGATGGTCTGTGGTGAGTGAGTCATGCCTTTATCGGCCTACTTCACTGGAACGCAGAGGTTCCGAGTTCGATTTCTAACAATGTAAATATCGCTAATGAACTTTCCATTTTTTACTATTCTGGATATCTGGTATCGGTAAGCGTAATTTGCTTAGCTTGGAGATTCACATCGTGTTTGACTGCCGATTAAAAATTGTGTGTGTAGTTCACATGCAGTAGAAGTGAAACAAAGTGCGACAAGGAGTGGAGGGGATTCTACATTTCGTGACATCACATTTCATATATTAGATAGATAGATAACACTTTATTGCTCACCAAAATAGCTACTAAAACAAAATGTATAATTACAATGATTCTTGGCAAAACAACAGGCGGCCTTATCGCTAAAAGCGATCTCTTCCAGGAAACCTAGCTAAAAAGAAATTCTTAATTAATCTAGTAATGTAGGTGGAGCAGAAAAAAAGATAGGACTGTACAATTTAAATATACACTAATTTATAAATTTAATACATACATAGATCCAGACACATTAAGGGCCTTACTTATAATCGTTTCTTAAATTTAAAGAAGCTGCTCAGCAACTGATTAGTGCAAATCTTACCCATAAGCTCGTCTTTAGTCGAACATTTTGGGTACAACCTACGTTAATCATTCAAATTTACGTTTATCTGTGGTTCTCTTAGGTAAACAACAGACAATACACGTTTATAAGTGAAATAAAAGATATTAATTGATTAGGGTCTGATTCTGATTCTCTTACTTAAGAAATGGCTAATCGTTTCTTAACTAGATTATTATAAGTAAGGCCTGTATTTTGGGCAACGCATAAGCGTTGCCATACCACGTGGTAATGCGGCCAGCGTTTTGGGGACGTTCCCAACTGACGGTGATTTGGGACCTATTTACTATTTGTAGTTTTTATCTTTTATAAATTAAGTTGTATATATATATATATATATATATATATATATATATATATTATTAGAATAGGCAAAATATGTAAATCTGCGGAGTGACGCTCGCGGACCGCGTTCGTAATACCGAAGTAAGAAAGAGAGTGTCGGGGTGAAGGTAAGGAAAGGAATGCTCCGGTGGTTCGGGCATGTGGAAAGAATGCATGATGAAAGAATGACTATACAGATATACAATGCAAAAGTGGATGGATGCAGAAGTCGTGCAAGGCCACGACACACCTTCCATGATCAAATTGATCAGGTACTAGCAGAAGGTGATGTCAGGAGCCTTAAGAACAGACGAGCTTGCATGACAAGAGTTATGAATGTCAAAGAGGCAAGTGAGGTGTGTAAGAATAAGCCTAAATGGCACTCTGTTGTTCGTGCCTACCCCGCAAGGGAACTAGCGTAAAGTTTTGTATGTATGTATGTATGTAAAATAAATACTACGATATACAAAAAAAAAGTAAGGACGTGATAGAATACCAATATATACGAAATAATCTAAATAAATATATTTATTAACGTTATATGAGCATAGTATATTTAGTATTTAGATTTATGTGTTTATCTCTTTTTATCTCACTCAGCTGAGATGAGAATGTTGAGATGGATGTGTGGTGTTAAAAGAATGGATAAGGTGAGAAAGGAGTGCGTAAGGGGATCTTTCAAAGTTGCACCTGTGACTGAAAAATTGAGAGGAAGAAGATTAAGTTGGTATGGGCATATAATGAGGAGGGATGAAAGTCACGTGACAAAAAGAATGTTAAACTACAAGATGGATGGGTACAAATTTAAAGGTAGGCCAAAAAAAAGATGGATGGATTGTGTGAAGGATGATATGCGGTGTGACAGAAGAGGTATGTCAGAATAGAAGAGTGTGGGATGAAAAGTTGAAAATGAAAAATTGGGATATGATGAAAGAAAAGAGAGATGATGACGAGCGTTTTATATTAACAATAGATAAATAAGTGAATGTTTAATATATTAGACATATTTATTTAAAAACAGATAGTACTTTCTAAGTGAGTTCCGAAATGTAGGTAATGTTTTGACCTCTTTGACAGTAAGAGGCAACGCATTTCATGGTTTGAAAACCTGCACTGTAAAAGAGTTATCATAAAAGGATGAAGTGTGTGCAGGTGTCAGGAGTCTACGATATGTATTTGAGCGCAAATTGTTAGAAGTGGAAAGGCGAATATTATATCGTTATAATATGTTTAAGCGTCAAAATCCGAAATTTGAAGTATTAATGAAAAAATTCAAAATCTTTTCCAACTCTATCTGTATGAGCATAGTGTTTTAGTATTTAGATTTATGTGTTTATCTCTTCTTAATGTCAGTTTTTCGTTTCATCAACTTGCAAAAAATAGCGATTTTAAAGAAGTTTCACTTTAAAAATTTCGCTGTATGACTCGATACTGTTATCCCTCGGTAGAGACATTTCAGTATTTTAATATATGTCGGGTTCACGACGGGAGCGAACGAATGACGCTCCGGGAATAACACAATAATAATCTGAAATATTATAATCAAAGTTTATTACACTAGAATTATTACAATTACGATATTAAATATTGCACAATGTTACACAGAAATATTAGGACAACTCCAAGAGTTGCATCCACGCTTGTCAGGTGTCAAGCAGCAATTTGCCCTTCAAGAATACTGCGATTATCAAGCAGTAATTATCGACCACATTATATTATGTGCTCCTCGTTAAAGACCATCAAAGTAGACTGTCAGTCGTAGACTTGGTTGTAGACTGTCAGTATAGATTGCCGATTGTAGACTGCCGGTTCAAGAATGCCCTTCCTCTGCCCGAACACCGCGTATTTAACAGGTCCTCGTAGTGCGCCGCAGTGACACCATCCGGTAATACTGTGGCGCCACTTCAGTTACACTTCCATCATAAAACTAAGTTCCGCCATACGTATTAACTTCCAACATCCGGTTACTCCATTTCCGATATCTGTGAGCTTAATAATAAATGCTTCTACATTGACATCCGGTTAAACAACTTCCGATTACTACGTAAAAGAATACTCTATCCAGTTATTGACTACTTCCGCCATATGGTTACTTTATAATAACAAATACGATTCCTACATATATAATAATAAAATAAGTAAACAATGTGAAATTTTTACTTTTTCAAGGAATAAAATCGCACAGAACCGTTGATTTTCCTCGTTCAACGCTGCGAAACCGGTTTGAATTAAACTGTTATCTTTTTTGCTCCATTACAGCGGGTCAGTTATGTTTTGGTTTTTTGCGAACCAACCATCGGGTGATTGGTTGTTTATTACTCTTTTTATAGCATGACTCATAGTTTTTAAATAAAGATTGGGTGCAGGTGTGATGCCGAAATCAGTAAATACAGTAAAACCTCTTTAAGTCGAAAACCTCCCAAAGTCGATTTTTTTGTGTTCCCTTCCCTCGAACCCCAAAACTTTCGTTGCTCGAAATCTGGACATTAGAATAGAATAGAATATACTTTATTGTACAAAAATGCAACATAAAATCAAGAACATTAGTATACAAATACAATCGGCGGTCTTATCGCCCATGGCGATTTCTTCCAGACAACCTTTGGATGGAATATAGAAGGGCAACAAAAGTCGGTAGTTGCTGAACTAGCACTTGTACAATAATTTTGTTTATTCTTTATAAATATTCATAATAATATATATGCGCAAAATCTGCGGAGTGACGCTCGGGGACCGCGTTCGTAATACCGAAGTAAGAAAGAGAGTTGGTCTGAAAGAGAGTGTCGGGGTGAAGGTAAGGAAAGGAATGCTCCGGTGGTTCGGGCATGTGGAAAGAATTCATGATGAAAGAATGACTAAACAGATATACAATGGAAAAGTGGATGGATGCAGAAGTCATGGAAGGCCACGACACACTTTCCATGATCAAATTGATCGTGTACCAGCAGAAGGTGATGTCAGGAGCCTTAATAACAGACGAGCGTGCATGACAAGAGTTATGAATGTCAAAGAAGCAAGTGAGGTGTGTAAGAATAAGCCTAAATGGAGCTCTGTTATTCGTGCCTACCCCGTAAAGGAACTGGCATGAAGTTATGTATGTATGTTTGTAATAATATATATATTCATAATAAAATATGATAATATATATACATAAATTAATACACATATTATATTACATATATACAAAAGTAAACAATAACACTATAGATTGAGGTAGTAATCTTTAACATTCTATAAATCGAAATAATTAGTGACTCCCTATAAGCTAATTCAGTACTTATTTTTCCTCTATAACTCGAAAAACTTAATTGGACCTCTGTATCTCGAAAATAACTGACTTTTTTAATATATACATTTTTTATGAAATGAAATGAATTTTTTGAAATGAAATGAAATTTATTTGCATATTACATGGTACATAAAAATACAGGTCTTAAGTTATACATATATGAGTCCACATGTCATTAACCATGAGGTGTGCAAATATTACATCGTCTTAAATTAAAATATTATTTAAATATGGGTATGATGATTTTTTTACAGAAAAAACATAATATAACTGTTTTGCATTCCAACAAAATAGGTATTATGTGTTGACTGAGACACACAGTGTTGTTAGAAGAAAGCATGTAATAATTTGCCACTATTTAATATCTATAGTATAATTACTCAGCAATTTCATCATGATTTTATACCTTTCTCTTTTACTCTCCAGCATGACATCTCTTTCCTTGATGTGACAGATTCGAGATAGCTGTCAATTCATATGGTCTTCAGCACACCAGCAAGAAACTTGCTGCAACACTGTGTGTCTCAGTCAACACATAATACCTGTTTTGTTGGAATGTAAAACAGTTATATTATGTGTCTCTGTCGACACACAGTGTTGTTAGAAGACCTGTTTGTTATCTGCTGGTGAAAACACAAGTAATACAATGCATATGATGATTAGAGATTTAAAATATTTCTCAAAGTATATCCGATTTACTTTAAGAATTTTAATTTGTCTGTGAAAGAAAATAAAAAATTAATACTAATAACCTCACAATTTATCAATATCCAACAATATTGATTTATATTATTATATGGATAATAGTCTCTCCCTGTCTCCCTAGGCTTGCTGGAAGAAAACTCTCTTTGGAGTTGTTAATCTTGTTTTGGTACATCACCACTCTCTGTAGTTTTATATGTAACTACTTTGTGTACAATAAAGAAAGAAAAAATAATAATCCTCCTATCTGAAATCAATTATTATTTTAAAGAAAATGTTGATTAGATGATAAGATCTCAAGGTTCCTTGGTAAAGAACTTATCTTATGAATCTTCCATTAAAAATGGAAAACCTAAAGGTAAACATAACTAAAGAGCCTTAATAACAACTAAAATTAGCTTATAGCTAATCTTGACTAGGTCTGATATCATTAATACAAATATCTGTATGTTTCAATACTTATAAGATTCCTCTAATATCTCTTGTACTGGTCATTTTATAACTAACATCTTGTATCAACATCTAGCTAATAGATATATACGTAGAGTAGTATTAATCTCTCCCCCCCCCCCTTTTTTTTATAGAGTACTATATTGTATATTTACAAAAAATATTATATACAATGTCTCTGAAAACAGTAATTATGGTTCTTTAAGCAATTTTTATCTTTCAAGATAATGATAGAAATAAACTTGTACTCATTCTCTATCTAGGCTTTTTGACCTTTCAGATACTGTTATAAAATGTTTAATGTGTGTTACAGGACAAAACAATAATTTCGGTGTTTCCGTAACATCCAGCTAGACTGCTTATTATTTTATTTATAATCTTGTTATTAAACAAAGTTGTGGCTACCAGCCAATTGTTTTGATTGTCTGGGGATGCCCTGGTGTCAACAGATCATAGATTCTACAGCCTGAGGCAAGTAATAGTAGTGACTATCCAGCTACTAATATGAAATTATATATACTTATATATATATATATATATATATATATATATATATATATATATATATATATATATATAATTTTATTTATTTATTTTAATTTTGTCAAATAGAAATGCTAATATTCTAGACAAATAGCATTTCAAATTTCTGGTTTAACAAGTGAAATGGTCTTAAGTATTTGATGATCATTTTACATCTCTGATAATGTTATTATATGATAGATAGAAAACACTTTAATTTACACCATTTCAAAAAACTTAAGAACTAGTAATATATGTTAGCCTTTTAAAAATTATTTTTGGCAATGTCTATTGTAGATATATAGTAATTGTAGTGGTAAGTATTATTAAGTAGGTGTCTGCCAACTACTTTGATAAGTCTTGCCATTTGTGATTCAGTAAGAGACTTGATCATTCAAACTCTAACTTTCTAAGCAAAAAGGGGCAATCTGTCTGTCTGTCCGTCTACTGAGATCTTCCTCTTGTCTTAAATGAGATTATTAATAATCTTTGCTTTCAAGTTTGGCCTCCGAAAGCCCTTGGTCTATTCTGGTATTAATAAAAGGAAATTTCCTTTAACCTGGTTCAAGTAAGACAGTATTCTATTAGGCTGGGTGGGGAATATTGCCAAGCCCAGCCGAAAGTCTCATTTCTACCGAATACATTGTAGAAAAATGAGCACACCTGTCTGGGGCCACTCATCACATACTTTGATGAAAATAAGTTCATGCCTTGGACGCTCCAAATTTTGAACATAGCCTCCATAGCCTGGAGCAGAAGAAGCCACTTCAGAACTTTAGGACCATTTGACATCTGGCTTCTTGTTCAGTTTAGCTTCCCCGAGAGTTAAGTGGCAGAGAAAGAGAGTTATGCTCCATTGTTCTGTGAGATTCGACAATCTGGTAAGCATCTTAATTTATTTACTTTTTTAGGTCAATGGATTACGTCCTTTTCTCACCATGTATTACAATATGCACCTCTTTGAGTCATACACTGACTATTTATTGTTACAAACATAGTATACATCTCTTTCCTCTTTGAACTCCAAGAAATTGATTACAGGCCCACTTTCCAATCAGTGAGCAAATCCTGTTTAGCTGAGCACCTCAACCTGAATTTGAGGTCAAAAGACTGAATAATACACCTATTTGAGCACTGGTTCTGAGCCCTGCTCTCCTTTGATCAACTTTATTTCAGGTCTTGCTAAACAGTAGGGTTAGATATTCCCTCTTGGCCTGCTCTGTTTGAATAATTTTAGGAACATTTGCTCACAGTGGTTGTGAAGTCAATTCTTTAAAATTGCATAGTATGCAAAATCTCAATTTAGTCATAACCCCTTTAGGAGTAGTAATATGTCTACTCCAAATTTTTGAAATCAGAACTGTTATTTTTAGTTATGGTTTTTACAACCATTTCACTCTGCCTCACCTGGTGTCCCAGACAGTTATAACACTAGGAAAACAGACCTTAGACATTGGAGCAAATAATTTGATCACACCTGAGATTTAATGCTCACATGATGGCGATTGTAAGATAGACTTTTTAATAACTTATATGCCATCCTCGTATCGAACATTCTCAGAGTTTCTGCAACTTGAGAATCAAGGACCTTCCGTCCTGACTGATTCTAGAGTAACTGGATATGGTGTCTATAGGATTTCTGCAATCCAATTTGCTATAATAGAAAATATTTTTGTGCCAAATGTTAAGCTACAAAGCAAGAGCAATAAAGAGGGGAGTTTCCAGTCTTTAAAGATCAATTGAGATACTATTTATCATCTTACAGAATGTTACAGTCTCATAGCATAGACACTTATGATAAAAATTAGTATACAAATAGACCACTACTTTGCTGTCTTAAGATTAATCAAACTATCTCTTATGTTATTATAATAGTAAGATGATAAGCTGTTATTTTAACCCCTGCTCTCTTATATGTAATCAATATAATTACTTATTGTAATGTGTAACTAAATGTTTGCTGGAAATCTTACTATAAACCACTCGGAGGAATGTCCGGATGAGGTTTAGCTATTGGTAAGTGAAAATATGCCTGTTGAATGTTTGTTGTCACTAACCACTATGTCTTAACTTTAATTAATCTCTTTATTTGTAATATAAAATGTTTTACAATATATTACATATGAATTGAGACCTCTGAGGTCCAAGAGGGCAGAAATCAACATCTGACTTCTTTATTAAAAACCATCTGAATGCAGCTCTTTGGATGGAGTTTGTTATATTCACTACTTTTAATAGGTGAACTATCTCTTTTCTCATTAAGTGTATTGTGTAGTCTAAACAATTGACACTAAGATTTATAGGCTTGGCTGTATAATTAGTAAGGCTTAGATCACTTGTCATCTAAGACATTAGATGTGTTACTTTTTAACTTTAAGTAGGTACTTGTCTTTAAATTTTAATTACCCTTGTAAGCCACTCAATGATGCTTTAATAAGTTTTACAACATCAGGACAAAAATATAGTCTTGACTACAAATAATTTGCAATGTAGTCTCTAATATTTAATTATGGGACATTGGTCCCACTGACTTATTAATCCTGTCAATGAGTAATGTAAAAATTACTAGGCTTTGGTGAAAATCAGTTGTGGTGCCTCCTGTGAGGACTTAATTTACAAGCCCTCGTTTACGAGACCAATGTTCAGGTGGGTTATAGTCACATGGCACACCTATGTACCATGAACAGATCCAAACTTTTTTTAATATAGGTTAGAAGGCTATAACCACCCAAAGTAATCTTTATATCTCAAATAATAAATAAATGGGCCGACTATCTATACACACCCCAGTGTTTTATCACTGAATTAAAGAAGCTGTTCAACTTCAGCCAGCAGCAGCTGGATGTTTATCCAGCTATAGCCTTTGTTCAGAAATTGTCATTGTTCTAGAATATTATAAAAAACAAATTTGTACACAATGGTTCTGCACCGATAAGTGGTCTTCATTTACAGTGAAATGACAAATGTTATGTCTTAGTACAACACTATTAGCAAGACAAGTTTGTGATAAATGTCCTTTCAATCATATTAATCAAAAACCAATTTAATTTTTGACACTAACTCTTGGTTAGCTTAAGTAAACAACCGGTTTACTAACCTCGGTGTTTTATTTCCCCTACTGAGATTTTCAGTTAGGTGTTAAAAACAAGTTTAATCCTGTTTGAAAACTCGTAATTGTACTTACATCTCATGTTCAGAAGAATAAGGCAAAATACTTCCCCCTTCGTCCGAACTTGAGAAACGAAGATAATTTATCGTAATTGGTTTCACTCGAAATGCTAGTAATAACAGAAATCACCAAAGGCTTAAAGATTTCGAATGTTGCACATTTCACTTGGAACACTTGCTTGTCGTAGTTTGTACTTATTATAACACAATTAAAAGAAGAATGGTAAGTGTTATAATGAAGTACTATATTATTTCCTTGGCACTGTGTTGTCAACACTTCAAAATTCTATTAATATTGAATAGTTTTAACACTTTGAAATAATTTACAAATTTTGCAATGTTTTACCGGCAAAATTTTACAATGCATATGAATTGACAGCTATCTCGAATCTGTCACATCAAGGAAAGAGATGTCATGCTGGAGAGTAAAAGAGAAAGGTATAAAATCATGATGAAATTGGTGAGTAATTATACTATAGATATTAAATAGTGGCAAATTATTACATGCTTTCTTCTAACAACACTGTGTGTCGACAGAGACACATAATATTGCATATCATTTAAGTTCATGTATATAAATAAATAATAAATAAGCAACAGACAAACAGACACATCGTATAACCCATCCCATCGTATATAATTTAATCAATTTACGCTTGTGTAATGAGTAATATATAAAGAAGCACTCTGGGGCTGATCGCAGACACCTAGACCATAGTAAATAACAGAAAGTTCAATTACGAGGTTAAAACAAAGATGACTTATTTCCTTCCATTACAATCTATGTCAATGTCAAGAATCGTGCAGCCATTTAGTCGTGAAACGTCAACAAACATGGTTATTTTCTCATTTATAATATTAAGTATGGATATGGGAGTATGTTTAAAAAATTTCTCACAAAACTGACTCATTATTCAAATTTTAAATTCGTAAACAATAATCATCAATAACTAAAATATAATGTCCCATCTCTTTCATATGTATACATTTGAAGAATCTTCTTTCTTTATCTCATTTAAATCAAATATCGATCATGCAAATTTTTTTATTGTGTTTTCGACAATTGACCGCGGATTGAGAATTTATTTTCATTGTTACTTTAAAGAGATGTGTGAATATTTACACTTGTCCTTTCTCAGTATTTGAATTTGAAAAGGTTTGTTGGTTTGCAAAATTGTAATATGTTTGGTTTATTGTAATAATGCTAACTGCTCTCACCTTTGGGACGGCTCAGCCAATTATCAACTCGAAGCACTAGAGTCGATTGAGCGGAGAGCCAGGAGGCTGGTTACAGGAGGAGGTACAATGGGCGACCTTATTGCTATTCCAAATAACCTTTGGATGGACAAGATCTAATTGCATAGATAGCGTTGGTGTGCAGTTGAAATATATATTAATATAATAATAAAATAATTATAATACATATATTATGGTTATAAAAATATATACGTACATATACATACAAAACAAACAATAAACACGTTATAGAGTTAGATATTTTTTAAAGCAGGAGATCAGCAGACAGGCAGACGGCCCACTTAATGGAAAGTGGTTACCATCGCCTATGGACATTTGCAACACCAAAGGTGCTACAAATGCGCTGCTGCTCTCTTAAGGGAGAGTGGAACCTGGTCACTAATGCCGGAACACAACTCAAGGTTGTTATTGCGACATGCTTTAGACCAGGGGTGGTAGCCATCCAGTCGGGCAAATGCCCTACTACCTGGCTGTGGGGTGATATGTCGCCTTTTACGACATGCCGCCTGGCCGCAGGAAATTGTATTCTTTCTCCGTTCCTGCACGGATAAAAACGGTCGGTTGGCAACGACCAGCTTTTCGATGAAAAAACGCAGTCTCGAACGTCGACGCAGGGTTGCCAGCTTATCGGTTTTCTATCGGACTCACTTTACACACTACTTTTACTTTGCATCTAGCTTCATCATACGTACCGCAAAGGAGTGGAACTCATTTCCGGAGTCTGTCTTTCCCGATACTTATAACCTGGGTGTCTTCAAGTCCCTTGTGAATAGGTACCTTCTAAGTAAGCGTGCTCCATCCTAGACCATATCTTCGCTCCACATGGGGCAAGATTGTGGTCAAACGCGAACCAAAACTACAATCTTATACTCTTATACTAATATATAAAGCTGAAGAGTTTGTTTGTTTGAACGCGCTAATCTCAGGAACTACTGGTCTGATTTGAAAAATTCTTTAAGTGTTAGATAGTCCATTTATTGAGAAAGGCTATAGGATCTATATCATTACGCTGAGATTAATAAGAGCGGAGCACAAATGAAGAATGTTTCAAAATCCCCCCGGATTTTATTTAACTTACTTTTTTTTAACTATTCCACGCGGACGAAACTGCGAGAAGAAGCTAGTAAAAAAAAAAAATATATTATTATTAAAATAAACAAAACGATCTATACACGTCCCACTACTGGACTTGGGTCTCCCATTTATAGGACAATTGACAGTATACTCGCCATGCTTTTCCGAGGTAAATTGGTGGATTTAGCACATCTGTTATCTCAAGGTGTAGGTCTCATCGCGATGTTTTCCTCCATCATCAGCATGTGGCAATTGTAACAATATAAACATTAGTCAGAAAACTGCCTAAGGGGTTCATGTTTTCCGGCCAGTTCGAACCCGCGACCTTTTAGCTTGCAACGAGAGTGCGCTAACCACCAAGCTATCACTGTTTCAAGGGCAGTACAAACATCTTTTTACATTCAGAAAGATAGCGTAATTTTACCTACAAAAAGTTTTCGAAGAATTTTTAAAAACAAAATAATTCTATAATACAATGGATATATACCTATATATGCATATGTTTTATACATGTATTATGACTATAATTGTTAAAGTTAAAGTGATTATTAGTGTAAACATACAAAGAATGTGAAGAACTTTTATTTTATGGTGCATAGTAATCCAAATTTTTGAATATAACACAAACACTCATATATTATACTCATATACACATCACTCATATACTCATCACTCATTATACACAGAGATAGGTACTCTAAAAACATAAAACTGACTTTGTTTCAAAGTTTTAAGTTTACCTTCTGATAAAGGAAACTTAATACTTTGAAGGTCTTACGGGGAAAGTTGAAGGCAAGAGACCTCGTGGTAGATCTCCAAACAGGTGGATTGGCTAGCCTGACTAGATATCGATTAATTCGGCTCTCCACCTTGCTCTAAACAGATCTCGATGGAGGAGAGCAATTACTCACTGCCACCAAAGTCACGATCTTGAGCAGTGAGGGAAGGATTTAGAAGAAGAATTATATAAAGAATGATTTTTAGGCACTGTTAGATTATATGAACAAAAATATAACTCTTAATTTTTGTTGAAATGTATATATCTATTTGATGCCAAAATAAATGAAATAAGCTTTTTTAAATACAAGCTTTTGAGATCCTGGATATCATGTAGCAGCAGAGTGCTAGCCAAGACAAGTAAAACGAGCCCAAACACGACGGGTCTATCTTGTTTAGTACAGGAGTTCCTATGGCCACCTTCCGACTCCATCATCAGATCAGCTCCGTGGTTCCATATTATTGCATTGTCACGCGCTATACATATACGTGCATAATTTCGGCTCAATCGGAAACCGGGAAGTTGGCCAAATTTAACTTGCAAGATTCCACCCGAACTTACATTACATACATAGATACATCCATTTCAATTTAAATAACATACATACATACATAACTTCACGCCAGTTCCCTTGCGGGGTAGGCACGAACAACAGAGTGCCATTTAAGCTTATTCTTACACACCTCACTTGCCTCTTTGACATTCATAACTCTTGTCATGCAAGCTCGTCTGTTCTTAAGGCTTCTGACATCACCTTCTGCTAGTACACGATCAATTTGATCATGGAAGGAGTTTGTTTTTAAATAAAAGCTTGTCAAAAAAGAAGAATATCCCAACCCCGACATTTTTGTATGTACTTTTTAAAACAGAAATAGACAATTTTATTTTATTTTCTATATATGTGCTCGCGACTTTCTCAGACCAGCAGCGAAGTGCAACGTGTTTCTCACTTGCAATTTTGTATAAAAATCTCATTTGCCCGATTTGGAGATTTGCAAATTTGCATTCCCCCGTACACCTCGTTAAAATCGGATACAATTTGAATAATTCAACCGTGACTAATGTACATTATTGGTATAATGTAATTTTTTATACTCGATGTCTTGTCTAATTGACCGTGAGAGCTGCAGTGCTCAATTTTTGGATAATTTATCTTGAATTTTTTAAATTTAGGGTTCATCTAATGTTCATGAGAAATATACTAACCCTGACAAGTGTCAATTCACGCACAAAGACGAGTTCCGTATCTTATACTAATATATAAAGCTGAAGAGTTTGTTTGTTTGTTTGCTTTTTAGATAGTCCATTTATCGAGGAAGGCTATAAGCTATATATCATCATGCTAATACCAATAGAAGCGGAGCACCAGTGAAGAATGTTTCAAAATCGGAGGGTTTTTAAAACTTACTTTTTTTAAACTATTCCACGCGGATGAAGTCGCCGACAGAAGCTAGTAGATGATATATAATCTACTCCTTTAGTTATTTTGCTACAGACTTAAAACAATATTTAATTAAAAATACGTCATGTTTCAACAACTAATTATGGGATAAAAAAAAATTAAATTTAAGAAATGTTACAGTTTCGTAGCCTTTTTAGTAAAACTGCGCCTTTATGAAGTCGCCGTGTGCGTCCGTCTGTTTTGTATATAATTTTCTAATGTAACTCTAGGCCTGAACCTTCTATGCGGCGCGGGTAGGCCGAGTGCCGAGTTGCGTCATCATCCATGAATTTATTGATGTATAATTTAGCACAATTAAAGACCATGACAAATACATGAACGTGATGCTGTGTAAATACAGATGATAGACATCATTGTTAGAGCTGTCGATAAGATTGGGCATTTGTCTAAATCTCATAAACTCCCCAATCTCATAAACGTGTAAATATAATATTCACGTATGGAAGCGAGAGTTGGGTATGGAAGAGAGAGCATGAAAGTAGAGTAAACGCGGTCGAGATGCGAGCACTGCGCAAAATTTGATGTATGAATTTCGCGGACCGCGTTCGTAGTACCGAAGTAAGAAAGAGAGTTGGCTGAAAGAGAGTGTCGGGGTGAAGGTAAGGAAAGGAATGCTCCGGTGGTTCGGGCATGTGGAAAGAATGACTAAACAGATATACAATGCAAAAGTGGATGGATGCAGAAGTCGTGGAAGGCCACAACACACCTTCCATGATCAAATTTATCGTGTACTAGCAGAAGGTGATGTCAGGAGCCTTAAGAACAGACGAGCGTGCATGACAAGAGTTATGAATGTCATAACTCTTGTCATGCACGCTCGTCTGTTCTTAAGGCTCCTGACATCACCTTCTGCTAGAATACGATCAATTTCATAAACGTGTAAATATAATATTTAGCATTGATTAGAATACCGGTGTGCACATCACGTAAACGATAAGGTTTCTGTATATATCTGTAGTCTAAGTAAAATTAAGAATGATGAAAAAATTAATATACTGCAAGAGTACAACAACTCGTCGTCTTATATTGAACTTCCCTCTAGGGTGATTGAGCTATGCGCTCTCGCCAATGATAGGTCACCCTATCCAACGGGGTAACTTACATCGATGTACCACACAACATTATATAAACTCCCACACACTCACTCGTGAGGAGAGTTACCGAGGGCTTGGGTTTCCTCGGTAGTGGAAGAAACTGAGGAGTCAGTACCTGCTAGGGCTAGCAGAATGGTCACGCCGTTTACTTGTGGTCCTGACATAAGGTAAAGGAATGAACACCAAGGGCTTTTTTAAATTTATTTGGACTAAGAAACAGTATTGTACAGAATTTAAATTCAAATTCAAAAGTTTTTATTCAAAATAAGTTCCACTGGAGAACACTTTTTGAAGGTCATACATGTAAGTTAATTTTTTATTTTTTTTTACTTCATATTCTATGTACACCGCTTCGCAACGTGTTGATGCTGTAAAGGAGAAGAAGCGGCAAGAAACTCCCCAGCAACACGTCTAGCTAAATATTGATTTTCTTTATATTTCATATTCTATTTATATCTCAAATTCTTTTTTTTAATAAGTATTGTACAGAAATATGTTACATAATCACTTTTTGAAGAATTAATGGAGTTGTAGCAAACAATGCATACTCAATAAGACCAAGACAATAAAAGGAAAGAAAAATAATATTATAGTTATAATAATGACATGACGTGCTAAAATGTTATGCTGCAATATGTCTCCACAAATTCCTTACAAGCATGGTAAAATAAAAAATAAAAACGTTATACATTAGTATTATGAATCTTATACATAAGTAGCTTCAATTAATACAACACCAACATCATTTGCCACACTTTGAATAGTTGGAAATTAGCGTCCGTAAGTAAAAGCAAAAGAGAGAGAAGCTTTAAGTGAGTATTCCCGATTTGGGTGGTCATAGCATTTCTTCGAGAGTGCTATCACCATCCCCAACGTTGTGAAGCCCAAAGGCCTCCCACGCTTCCCACGTGGCGGATAGTCCTCATTCGGCTTTCCTCTCATAAAAAAGGCCTACCATATTGTCAATAACTGAACAGTTTATCCGTGCAGGAACGGAGAAAGAATACAATTTTCCTGCGGCCGGGCGGCCTGTCGTAAGAGGCGACAAAACAATCCACAGCCAGGTGGTAGGGCATTTGCCCGACTGGATGGCTACCACCCCTGGTCTAAAGTATATCGTCATAACAACCTTGAGTTGTGTTCCGGCATTAGTGACCAGGTTCCAGTCTCCCTTAAGAGAGCAGCAGCGCATTTGTTGCACCTCTGGTGTTGCAAAAGTCCATAGGCGATGGTAACCACTTTCCATCAAGTGGGCCGTCTGTCTGTCTGCTGAGCTCCTGCAATAAAAAAAATTAAAAAAATTAAGTGCGGAACCAATGTACATTTTAGGAACTCGTTCCTACAATTTGTATGCAAATAAATTCAGTATGCACTTTTTCGCTTGCAAGGTGCTATTCTGATAAATATATGCAAATATTCTCTATCAGATTATCGGCATATGCTAATAGGTTGGATAATATGGTGACATACCAGTGTGTGAATTCGATTTTGTATGTATTCTCAAAGTGATCATTCGTTTTGGTGGATTTAAAGAAGACAGGTTCTTGTAATTCTGGATATTGATAGGTGTTTTATGAAAATTTTTGTGACGAATTTAAAATTTATTTATAATATTATTTGTTACTAGCTGATGCCCGTGACTTCGTCCGCGTGGTGTGGTTATTAAAATATCTCACGGGACCTCTTTAATTTTTCGGGATCAAATGTATCCTATATGTTGACCAGGGGTATAAGCTACCACCATACACAATTTCATTTAAATCGGTCCAGTCGTTTCGGAGATTAGCCGGTATGAACAGACAGACAAACAGACAATCAAAAAATTTGAAAAAATCTAAATTAGTTCTATTTCACTTCTTACATCCGTCTGACTCGGTTTTTATCAAATTTTTTTACAGAAATTTGACCACTACAATTTTATTATATATATAGATTAGTAAGAGTTATTATTTGGTTGGCTTCAATAGGACTTGTTAATGGGAAAAGAGCTTAGTACTAAACCGATTTTGATTATAAGGACAGCTATGTACTGTGATCTTTTAGGCTTAATTTTCGAAGAGCTCATGTGCTTAAAAGTAGCGTCTTTTAAAAATAGAAAGTTAAACTTCTACATCGTAGGCGTCAGTGCTGGACCTTGTACCTACTTTTTTGGGTAACATAATTTTTTCGTCAAAATTGCATGTATATATCACACATATTCCATGTATATATCACAAAAGGGGAGCGGATTATCAAATCAATTGAGATATCTTTTGTAAACTTCGGAAGTCTCGACCTTATAGATTTCGTTCGAGCGTACCTACTTATGGCGCCATAAGTAGGTACAGGTAAATGGTGTCAAATAACGTAGGTATTAATTATTCTTTGAAAAATATTTTGCTTATTTCATTTATCGAAGAACTCTTGTGCTTAAAAGTAGCGTCTTTTAAAAATAGAAAATTAAACCCCTATATCGTCGGCGTCAGTGCTGGACCTTGTAACTGCATTTTTGGGTAACATAATTTTTTCGTCAATATTAGATGTATATATCACACATATTCCATGTATATATCACAAAAGGGGGGCGGAGTGTCAAATCAATTAAGATATCTCTTATAAACTTTGGAAGTCGCGACCTTTAGATTTCGTTCCAGCGTACCTACTTATGACTCCATAAGTAGGTACAGGTTAATGGTGTCAAACAACGCATTAATTATTGTTTGAAAAGTATTTATTTATTGGGTAAACATACAATAATTAATATTCTTAAATAAAAAACACAAAATTAATACAAATATCAATCAAGTCACCGCTAAAATATATTTTGTATAATAAACAATTTTGCAAAACAAATAATTAAAGAAAAATTACCATTATAAAAAATACACAAAATGTCTATTTAAATGAGGTCAATATTGAAAAAATGACGCTAAAATACAGTCATATCTCAAAATTGAAAAAAAAAATAAGTACAGTCTACTACAAAGAGTTATTCCATTATTTTAACTTTTTTTTATTTTATTTACCTGATGGAAAGCGGTTACCATCTCCTATGGACACTTGCAACAGCAAAGGTGCTACAAATATGCTGCCACTTTTTTAAGGTGACTGGAACCTCGCTACTAATGCCGGAACACACTTCAAGGTTATTATGGCGGTGGTAGCCATCCAGACAGGCAAATACCCTACCACCTGGCTGATTAACTTACAAGTTTCTTTAATATGAGTTTTAAATTGATTTACCTATGAAAGGGTCTACATTAGTATATAGTGCATTGTGTTGCTAACAATCGTGTTTTTATAAGTAAAGTATTAGTAATTAAAATGATTTTATGATATTTTAAAAATCGGATAATCAAATGTTTTTTATATATAAATTTATTCGAATTTACTGCAACATGTGTCCGCTCCCCTATTTTGACGAAAAATTCATGTCATCAAATAATGTAATAACAAGACCCTGCATCGAAGTCGTCGATATACCAATTTTCGTTGATTTTCTGTAGTCCATTCTTGTACGATGAACATTTCTTTCTCATACAAACAATAGCTGTTAATCGTTTCAGTTGCATTTCGATGAAGCTTTCATCGAGTTTCAATGATATTTTATCAACAAAACAATGGGTAGTGTTATAGTGACTGTTGCGGGTGTACATTATAATTAATCATTGTGCAACTTATAGGGCTGCCTCGTAACTTTTTATATACTTTACGTACTTTTTGTATATTTCACGTACTTTTTATATACTTCACGTACTTTTTATATATTTCACGTACTTTTTATATACTTTATGTACTTTTTCTATGTTTCACGTACTTTTTATATACTTTACGTACTTTTTATATACTTTACGTACTTTTTATATATTTCACGTACTTTTTATATACTTTACGTACTTTTTTTTACTATAAACTGAAAATTTTATAAAGCAACGTTAGTGTGAAAAAGCTTATTATATAACGAAAGATTTTTTAGACGAAGGCACCGAATGGGAATAATGTGATCGCTACCAAGCTTCAGTAATTATAAACATAACAATGTAAAAACCTTGTAATAGTTCAAATACATAAAAAAGACCACGAATATCTATATATATAAAAGAAAGTCGTGTTAGTTACACTATTTATAATTCAAGAATAGCTGCACCGATTTGGCTGAAAATTGGTAGGGAGGTAGTTTAGAACCAGGAGACGGACATACAGGATACTTTTTATCCCGTTGGAACCGGTAGGTGGCACTGAGATCGGGTTCTAGAATCCTCCTAATCACCTGAACCGATTTTGATGATTTTGTTTTTGTGTGTTTGAGTGGGTCCCCGGATGGTTTAAATCCACAATTGGAACCAGTAGGTGGCGCTGGGATCGGGTCCTAGATTTTTATTTCTTCAGATCAGGACAACGTCTAGCGGAGCCGCTAGTAATTACATAATATAAAGTTATGCACATTTATTGTTGTGGAGATTGTTGCATCGTCCGCATCGTAAAAACAATTATTTTAGAAGTGTAGAAAGCACATAACATGTACATTAAAAAGCATTGACATGAAGTGAAAATAATAAGTGATTTTTTTATAATAACAATAATAATATTTTATATATAAAGATATATTACAATTTAAAAAATGTAGAATGAAGAAAAAACAAAAGAAGTACGACAAATATCAAATTTCTAGCTTCTGCCCGGGACTTCATCTGAGTGGAATAGTGTATAAAAAAGTAAGTTAAGTATACTCCCCGATTTTGAATCATTCTTCATTGATGCTACTCTCCTATTGGTCTTAGCGTAATGATATATAGCCTATAGCCTTCCTTGATAAATGGGCTATTGAAAGATTGAAAGAATTTTTCAAATCAGACCAGTAGTAGTTCCTGAGATTATCGCGTTCAAGCAAACAAACAAATTCCTCAGCTTTATATATTAGTACTAGCTGATGCCCGCGACATCATCCGCGTGGTACGGTTTTTTAACTATCCCACGGGAACTCTTTAATTTTTCGGGATCAAAAGTATCCTATATGTTGACCAGGGATATAAGCTACCACCATACAAAATTTGATTTAAGTCGGTCCAGTCATTTCGGAGATTAGCCGGTACAAACAGACAGACAAACAGAGAAACAAAAAATTTGAAAAAATCTAAATTAGTTCTATTTCTTACATCCCCCCTGACTCGGTTTTTAGCAGTTTTTTTCATTGTACAGAAATTCGACCTCTACAGTTTTATTATATGTATAGATAGAATAAGACAAAAACTAAGCTAACTCGTTAGTTAGTTTAGTTTTTGTCTTCCTTTATCTACCACCACTCTTTAATGGTGGTAGATATATGACTATCAATAAGATCTGTGAGATTCAATTTTTAAATTAATACATTAATTTTCAAACAATAAATATACTACTAATTGTCGTTGTAACGAATATCTGTTAATACAAGCATTAACATTTACAGTATGTTTTAAATCATCAACATTCACGTGTATGACACATAAGCACCGGTCAATCGGAGAAACACACGATATATTTACATATAAACCGTGTCAAGATCAGATACAGTTCACGTCTTGATCCACGTGCAATATTTAATTTGATTTAATTATTTAAAATTGTGCTATGGCGTTAGAAATATGCGACCTTTGACTGAAGGTGACAGACATACATCCGTAGATTCATAAGTAATGTGGGGGATGTTCGCGACCTGTGTGAGTGTGTGGGATTCGCCTGATCGGGGGTGGCACTAGCGTGCCCGGTCAGGACCGGTGCCACGCTATTGCCACTTCCCAGTTAGGGATACCCACTAAAACCCCTGGGTGTTCCGTCCTGCGCCTTATGCCAGGGCTACGGGAAATGGGCTGCCCGACTCCGCAGTGCCCTGGCAGGCGTGGGCCCCCCTCACTGGGCCTCTTCCTATGCCAGGGGACGTATCCCCCGGCTACTTCTTGGTCTATTCCAGGCGTGGGGCGGTCTGTAACGCGCCCCACGGGAAGAGAGATGAGCGCGCGCGGAACACTCGCGCTCTCATCTCGACGGCATGTGCGGGTGAGTGAGAACCCCTGTACCCCTAGGGGCCCCACCCACGCCGCCCGCTTACGGTGGCCGAAGGTCTAGCTCGGACCTCCGGCGTCGGTGCGTCCTCCTTTGGCGGGAGCGGAGCAAAGACGTACGCTCACGCTCCCGCTCCGCCTCCTCCTTCGCAAACATGACGTGCTCGCAGAAGGAGGAGAGACTACTGAGCCTAGGTCATCGCAGTAGCAACAAGCTTGCTACGTTACCTCATTGGATCGCCATACTGATTCGTTGTCCAAGGTAGGAACCAGACCTCTGATCATCCGAAGAATCAATGAGTCGCTTTGAAAGATCTTGTAGGCTCATAACCTCAGGACCCTATGGTCAAGTGTTTCAACAGCAAACGGTACACATAACTCTCACCAAGTGTTGCATATTTGCAACGCTTGAGTGGATACTAACTGGCAGATTTAGACATGTTTGGTAAATGGGATGCGGCTAACGTCTCTGGTCCATGCAATTACATCACATACCAGAGGCTTGCTACGCGCCAGGGAATTAAAGTCATTCTGTCAACTCGTCTTAATTTTAAACTAATAACATAAGCATATTTTTGACCCGTGTATTATATTACAACCAGTGCCAGTGAAACTTCTTTTGCGTTGCCATGATGACGACGTATTTACTGGTAAATTGCAGCGGCCGCACCGAAAAAACGCTACCTCAGCGCCTATTTTTTAGCCATATTCATATATTTACCGGAAATGGCCCCAGTTACCGCGGTAAAAAGTATTGTAAGTGTTAAACCGGGATATAAGGTAGCTCTGTGTTTAGATTTATTTAATTTCCAATCAGTAGTTTTCACATGGCACTCTAAAAGACAGAGGTATAAAATTCTAAAAATTGTTTTTCGTAATCTGATGGTCCGGATTAGCCCACCTGTTCTTTTCTTTTTTAAAATTAATTAAAAAACATGACCCCCCCCCCCACAGACACAGATCGTCGTCAGCCATTTGCAGTCCACTGCTGGACGTAGGCCTCCCCAAGACGGCGCCACTCATCCCTGTTCTCCAAATGCCTCAGCCAGCGCCTACCGGCGACCTTGCATAGGTCGTCGGTCCATCGGGCTGGAGGGCGTCCGACACTACGTTTACCGAGACGCGGTCTGCACTCCTGGACTCGTTTGCTCCATCGGCCATCGGTCCTGCGGCAGATGTGACCGGCGCACTGCCACTTCAACTTGCTAATTTTGCGAGCTATGTCGGTTACCTTGGTTCTCTTACGGATATCCTCATTTCTAATTTTATCCATAAGAGAAACACCCAACATAGCTCGCTCCATAGCCCGTTGAGCGACTTGGAACTTGTGGACCAATCCTGCCGTAAGTGTCCATGTCTCGGCCCCGTAGGTCAGGTCAGGCAGACACAGATCGCTTATAGTAAATGTAGAGTATACCGTTTATCCTAAAAATACCATCATTACCTACAATGTGTCGCTGTACACTTAAGTCACCGTGTCTGCGAATCATTATTTACTTTTGACCTTGATGGTGGTATATCGACCGATAACATGCTTACTTTCATCTGTCCTTTATATCAAAGAATATTCGTAAGTATCCTTGTATATACTACAGAATAGATAAATAGATCATATATATTATTCTTTTTAACGATGTGATAAGGACTACAAAAGTTTGCCAACCCTACGCTGTAAGTCGACTGTTTGGTACAGTGGTGCGCATATTAATAGCGGTGACTATGGTGTGCCGCGTTTAATGAATATTGCACTGAAACACTGACTGATGTAATGTTATATTGAGCATGCTTACAGTACAGATGATGACAAAATGTTCAAAATTAATATTTAATCTTAATATTTTATGTATATCTCTTTAGATTTAGATTCATAATTGGATTCGGTAAGTGGCGCTGCAATAGGGTGCTAAATTTTATTTTTTAGGGCAGGACAATGTCTTCTGGGCTCGCTAGTGTCCTGTAAAATGTTGCTGCCTGTTTAAAGACTTTATGGTAGATAAATCTCAGGATATAATGATATGTTACTTTTGTTATACGATAAATACTAATTTTAAATGTGGAACAGCCTTGAAGCCACGTTCTTACAGGATATCGGCGTCAAACGATTGGCTTTGAGTTAATCGTAAAAATGTAGCTGATCAAAGAGCGTTTCCGTACTGTAGAAGAATGTCTAAAAAAAGTGCTTGTCGTTATTATCAATATAGGAAAGCTTAGTGATTTATTTCTTAATTTGCTTTTGACATAAATTATAAATATTTTTGAAGTGAAACTTCTTTACATACATTGTGATTGGAAACTCGCTGAAACGAAAATAAAGCGACACTAAAGAGAGACATTTAATCATTTAAATACTATGCTCATAAAGGTAGAGTTGGAAATATTTTCAAGTTTTGAAGTTCATAAATCAAATTGAAACTAGAGCATTTGTTTCCTATTTTATGAAATGATGATATGATATATGAAATGTAATATTCTGCATTAAAGTATGAAGTAATTTTTGAGCTTGGTAAAATTATTATAGAAATAATAAGTCTTATAATTATCCTAATACTCGTGATACTCTTTATTTACCTCGTTCTCTCGTAGGCTACTTACTGAAGTTTCACTTCTGCCGTGTATGAATTGCACACATACATTTTTTTGTTATATTATAAACGTTTTCTACACACCAGTATAATGTCAGTCTAATGTTATTGTTTATAAAACCCGCTATTGTTGGTGCATTTGCATGTCGGCGAATAGCGACGTCTGCCGGCAAGACTTAACAGAAATATGATTCTCACTTTGCAGCCATTGTCTTTACCTTAGTACAAAAATATCATGATGGCTTTCTGCTGTCATCGTGTAATGTGCCACCATCTTGCGTCTAGAGTAGATTATTTTTTTCGTTTTTGAAAATTTTAATGATAATTTTTTTTAACAAAATCAAATCCGAATTCTAACTAAAAGCAAAAAATAAATATTTTCTACAACATTTTGAAGTCTTAATTGGCTTTTTTTAGTTTGAACACAAAAAATACTTTTTATTAGCTTGAATAGCTTTAGAAATAATATTGTTGCGAGTTACAGGACTCGAATTAAAATGCCGTTGGAATTACTATAGAATTTATTAGAACTATACAAACACGTATAACGCAGGTACAAATATAACTGAACGCAACCAGTACAAACGTAATATACGATTCAATAACACGCGCAAAGTCCGTCACTATATAGATTATCGAATGTACACACGTCTTGCCTCGCTTGTGACTATCGCTAGACTGCCGATCTCTCCATTTGGCCATTGCTTTATACTGCACCGATACAATATGTCGGCCTGACCGAATTTCTTCGAATCAGTTCCACACACCTGGCTAATGACTGCCATAAACTATTACAATACATAATAGGCTGTTTTTCTAATTACATTTTTTAAACATAAAGTAAACAAAAGAAGTCCAAATGCGGAAAGGTAATAAACTGCAGGTGAATTGGTCTTTGTCGGTCGTAACAACATATTACCTAAGCGCGTATAGAAATTGTACTACTGGCATGCGTATACAAATTTGCCTTTCCAAGAGTGAAGGCGCTCGGCGCTATTCAAAGGCGTTACGCTTAATTTCCGTGGGATCCACTCATCAGAACCTGCCTTAGTGACGGTGGGACTACCTCAAGAGTATATTATTTCGAATAAAGAAAAACAAATTTAAAATTGGTCCACAATTGAGGGAGAAATCGCGTAACAAATATACAAAAAACACATACAGTCGAATTGAGAACAACCTGTTTTTGAAAGTCGGTTACAAATATTTTTGAAGATATAATAAAAATAATGGTGATTTGAGACACTTTCAATTTTCAATGGATAATTACTTACATAAGTTGAAGTGACAGTGGGCCGGTCACATTTGTCGCAGGACTGAAGGCTGATAGAACAGAAGAGTCCTGGAATGAACACCGGGTCAGACGCCCGATGGACTGACGATCTGCACAAGGTCACCGGTAGGCGCCGGATGAGGAAGGCGGAGAACCGGGATGAGTGGCGCCGACTTGAGCAGGCCTACATCCATCAGTGGGCTGTGATTGGCTGACGACGGAAGTATGTACATCATTCTAACTAATTTTATAGTATTTATTCTACGTGTAGACTGCAAGTAGACTGTAGTCTAATCGTAGTCGTAGAACAATCATTATATTGTTACACGCCGACAAAAGTGGACGCACACTGCCTACCATAAAACATATACTTTATTACCTTTCCGCATTTGGACTTCTTTTGTTTACTTTGTGTTTAAAATTTGTAATTAGAAAAACAGTCTATTGCGTATTGTAATCTTTTATGGCAGTCATTAGACAGGTGTGTCGAACTGATTCTAAGAAATTCGATCTACGCAGACGGGCAGTCATATTGTATCGGTGCAGTATAAAGCAATGGTCCAATGGAGAGATCGGCAGTCTAGTCTATAGTCACAAGCGAGGCAAGACGTGTGTACATTCGATAATCTATATAGTGACGGACTTTGCGCGTGTTATTGAATCGTGTATTACGTTTGTACTGGTTGTGTTCAGTTATATTTGTAGCTGCGTTATACGTGTTTGTATAGTTCTAATAAATTCTATAGCAATTCCAACAGCATTTCAATTCGAGTCCTGTAACTCGTAACAATATCATCAGCTCATATATCAAATCTGTACATTTGATCTGAGCTATCAAGTAGACTACAGATTTGACCTTTTACATATTATATGTAGTTGGATTGAAAGAAAGAACCAAGCATATATTCCACACGTAACTAAGTAAATTTGCTTACGTTACCAAAAAAAAAAAAAATATATACTAACAAAAAATTGCACCCTAAATATAGGATGACAATACCGTACCCAACACAATAGTACGTGTGTCAAAGGATTAAGCAAAAAGTCAAAATCATTCTAACACCTGCAGTCATTTTGGTTGTAATCTATCACTCATCGATTATGCATGTTTTGGTTCATCATCCTTCTAATTTTGTACTAACTCAAAACAAGCTTTATTACTTTGTAATATGACTTAAAACAGAACTGATTGATAGTGACATGGTTACGTTTTGTAATGGGAACCTATTTCAAAAATAGGAAAGAATCTTTTAGAACAACAACAAAAATTATTCAGCAAAAAGTTTAGCTTACAAAAATAATTCTTACCATCCATAGCATAATATTGAAATTTAATATAATGAAGCAAATGCAGTCATAATTTTTGATTTTACATTAGTCTGATAAGGCGCATTAAGGGTTGAGTTTGTGTTATATAATATACTTAGTCTGGCCATAAATACTGTTACAATTAAAAAGAAACAAAATGTTGCGTTTGAATTTGAAATCTGTCATTTTTATATGATTGTTCATTGTGTTTTCTTATTTTGGCGCCAATACATTCTACAGCATTTTGCGATATTAAAATGGAGTGGGACGATAAAGAGAACCGAATCGCTGTGATTGCATTACACAAAGTAGGTATGGAGCCAAATGCAATTTTTAAAACTCTCCATATGCTTGGCATTAGCCAAATGTTTATGTACCAGGCTATTAATAGGTACAATGAGACTTCCTCTGTTTGTGACAGAAAAAGATCTCGTCGTCCACGTAGTGTTCGTACGAAAAAGGTGGTCAAAGCAGTAAGGGAAAGAATTCGAAGAAATCCTGTCCGAAAGCAAAATATTTTATCTCGGGAGATGAAGATATCATCTAGAACCATGTCGCGTATTTTAAAAGATGAGTTAGGACTTGCAGCCTATAAAAGACGCACTGGTCATTCATTTTTTAACTCATAATTTAAAAAAGAATAGGGTGGTAAAATCGAAACAACTACTGAAGCGGTACGCAAAGGGAGGTTACAGAATTTTTTTGTTTACAGACAAGAACATTTTTACAACTGAGCAACATTTTAACAAAGAAAATGACCGTTTTTATGCTCAAAGCTTTAAGGAAGCTTCGCAATTAGTCGACAGAGTGCAACGTGGGCATTATCCGTCTTTAGTGATGATTTGGTGGGGTGTTAGCTATGAAGGAGTGACTGAGCCATATTTTTGTGAAAAATGTATCAACTTAACGACACCATGTTCAATAACCAAGAATGGTCCTTCCAGCAAGACTCACGCCGGGTCATAAAGCTCGGTCCACGCAGACTTGGTCGGAAACGAAAGTTTCGGACTTCATCAGAGCTGAAGACTGGCTCTCGTCTAGTCCTGATCTTAATCCGCTGGATTATAATTTATGGTCGGTTAAGAGAGTACGGCTTGATCTAAACGCCACGATAATTTGGAGTCCTTAAAACAATCCATACGATTGGCAGTGAAGAATTTTCCCATGGAAAGAGTGCGTGCTTCTATTCATAACTGGCCTCAACGTTTAAAGGACCTGTATTGCAGCCAATGGAGACCACTTCGAATAAGCTTTTTATATTTTAAATTGTTTTATATTTATGTATTAAACTAATACACAGTAAAACTTATAAATGTTATTTGCAATAGAAAAAAAAATGTTACAATATTTATGGCAAGACTAGGTATATATAATAACAGCCCATAACTGTCCCACTGCTGGACTTGTGCCTCTTACTATAGGGGGAACGGACAGTATACCCCCGCCACGCTTGTCTAAGGCGGCTTGGCAGGTTGACGCATTGGTTATCTCGATGTGCAAGGTTGCAACACTATGTTTTCCATCACCGTTTGTTAGCATGTGGTAATTGTAACAATATGCACATTAGGTCAGAAAACTGACTAAGTGGTGCATGCGTTCCGGCCAGGATCGAACCCGCGCCCTTTGAGTATGGGTCGCGTGCGCTAGCCACTACGCTACCACGACTTTTTGAAACCTGCACGCATGAAACTATTATATTATATACTAGCTGACCCGTGCTCACTTCAGTGGACATCAGAAAAAAAAACAGTTATTATTAATCACAATCGAATATACCCTGTGTCACTCAGGAATAATGTAGCTTTCCACTAGTGAAAGAATTTTCAAAATCGGTTTAGTAGATCCAGAGATTACCCCCTACAACGTCACAACTCATAAACTTTACCTCTTTATTTTTTGTTGAGTTTAATTATCTACTAAGAAAATTCAAAATATTTCCCCTCCCGTACCCCAGTGACGCCTATATCGCATAAGCCTATCTAGCCAATTACGGTGCGCGGCGACCACGTAACTTTTTTCTAATACTTGCATTTTTTAACTCGTGATATCTTTCGAATGGAATGCCCGAATTGAATAATTCAAAAAGTTATATCAAGGTATTGAAGCAGTCTTGAATATGAAGTCATTTATTTTGATAAGGATGAACACCAAGATACAAATAAAGAGCCTTTTCTAGCGGCGGCTATTTAATTATTTTTTTAAAATAAAAGCACACTTACTGTGGCATAACTATAATAGTTAGACATATGCTGACGCCACTCTTTTGGTAGATAATGATGTGTTCTGCAAAGTCGTAGTACATTATTTTATTCTATCATGAATAGTTTTCGTAGCGCACGCGAATTTAGGTATTTTTTTAAACCTTGGGTTACTATTGGAGTTTAAGTAAGGATCCCTAATTTTTTTGAAAATGTAATATAGCCTATGTCAACCGGAAATAGTGTAGCTTGACAACAGTGAAATATTTTTTAAAATCGGTTCAGTAGTTTCGGAGATTGCCCCCTACAACGTCACAAACTCACAAACTTTACCTCTTTATAATATTAGTATAGATATCATACAATACAGAAAACATGGCAATAAAAGATTTTTCTATAACAAATGCACTTATTTCAAAGGTCGTCATTGTTTCACATGATTCACACAAGCGGATGCGGGTGTTGGAAAATGTGGAAATGTCATGGAAATTCAACACCTTACATAGTTGCTATCTTAATACGGATATGTCGTAATAATGATTTTGTTAGTAAAAGTTGAAACTGAAAGTGACAATCAGAACATAACATTGATGCAAACTTTGTAAGTATATATATATGCGAAAATATTACATCTTTATATGTATAAAAATCAGCTTTCTTATTATTTATTGTACACAAAATAATTACATATAAAACAATAAACAGTTGTGATGTATACATACAAAGGCGAGCTTAACCCTAAAAAGAGATTTCTTCCAGCAAACCTATGTCTCTAAAGATAGGGTAAAAACAAGAGGCAGGGTTGTATATACTATACTACTATACTATACTGTCCATCCTCCTATAGAGGCTCGAGCCCAGCAGTGGGACATTTATGGGATGATATTATTATATCCGTGCAGGAACGGAGAAAGAATACAATTTCCTGTGGCCGGGCCGCCTTTCGTAAGTGGCGACAAAACAACCCACAGCCAGGTGGTAGAGTATTTGCCCGTCTGGATGGCTACCACCAATGGGCTAGAGTTTGCCGCTATATCAACCTTGAGTTGTGTTCCGGCATTAGTGACCTGGTTCCAGTCTCCCTTTAAAGAACGGAAAGACTGACCCCTCTATAAGTCGTAATAATTAGCAAGTCCCTATAAGCAAGTTCAGTACTTATTTCCTCTCTGTAACTCGAAAAAGACTACAAAGACCGACAAAGACAAATTCCACGTACAGATCTGTAGAAGCACGTTTTATTACCTGCCGGCATTTGAACTAGTTGTAATCCTTTTATGATCGTCTTCGTTTGTTCACTTATTTATTGGCACACGTTTCTAATTATTGTGGAGAATAGTCTATTGTCCTATTGTACTCGCTCATTAGCATCATTATCGACGGCCTCTGTGGTTGAGCGGGCTAAGTCTTAGCCGGCCGAACTCGCTGAAACACAGAGGCTCCGGGTTCGATTCCTGTCGTGGTAAATTTCGGAAAACAAACTTTCAGTTATTTACTATGGTCTGGGTGTCTGGGATCGGCCCCAGAGTGGTCCGTTGTATATCATCCATAACAAAAGCGTAACTTGGGGATACACATGTGTGTGTTTGTCTGCCGATTATTTATTTAATATTTTATTAGACAGGTGTTGCGGATTCTTTTGCATCTGTGAAGTATAAACGACGGCCCGATGGATAGAGGGGGGCAGTCAAGCTGCAGCTACAATACGGGCGTGACGTGTGTACATTCGGGAATCTAATAGTGACGGACTTTGCGCTTTTTATTGAATTACGACCTTCTGAATTACGTTTGGATTTGTTGTGTTCCGTTATATCTGTACCTGTGTTATATGTGTTTGTATAGTTCTAGTAAACTCTATAATACTTCTAACGGCATTTTAATTCGAGTCCCGCTAAACTCGTAACAATATAATATAAATCTTAACCTCTACAACTCGAATGTTTCCTTACAAAATTCGCTAAGTGGAAATCATTCGTAAGTTGACAACTCTATAACTAGATTTTTTTGGAATCTCCCTTCGAGTTCGGTTTACAGAGATTTTACTGTATTATAGATAACAGAACAATTTACCCAATCGTAAATAATACAGAGTGAAAGAGAGTGTCGGGGTGAAGCTAAGGAAAGGAATGCTCCGGTAGTTCGGGCATGTGGAAAGAATGCATGATGAAAGAATGACTAAACAGATATACAATGCAAAAGTGGATGGATGCAGAAGTCGTGGAAAGCGACGACACACCTTCCATGATCAAATTGATCGTGTACTAGCAGAAGGTGATGTCAGGAGCCTTAAGAACAGACGAGCTTGCATGACAAGAGTTATGAATGTCAAAGAGGCAAGTGAGGTGTGTAAGAATAAGCCTAAATGGCACTCTGTTGTTCGTGCCTACCCCGCAAGGGAACTGGCGTGAAGTTATGTATGTATGTATGTAAATAATACATAAACCATGCATAAAACTTTATTTTAGCTTTTTTAAAAAGGTTTTTAAATACAAGCTTTCGAGATCCTGGATATCATGTAGCAACAGAGTGCTACACACTACAGTGTCAAGACAAGTAAAACGAGCCCAAATACGACGGGACTTTCTAGTTTGGTACAGGAGTTTCTATGGCTACCTTCCGACTCCATCATCAGATCAGCTCCATAGTACCATTATATTGCATTGTCACGCGATATACATATGCGTACAAAATTTCAGCTCAATCGGAAACCGGGAAGTTGGTCAAATTTAACTTGCAATATTTCACCCGAAGTTACAGACATACGTACATCCATTGCAAGTTAAATAAAAGCTGGTAAAAAGAACATTTTCTGTTTAAATAAGAACTGGGGCTGTCTGGTTTGTGCCTACCATCTTAGATAATTTACACTCTAAGACTACCATATTCAAATTTATTACACATATTACTAAATCTTCGTTCGCTTACAAGTGCTAAAACGCCCTAATTACAAATAACCATAAACACCATGAGTTCATTATCAAACATGATTCATTAGGCAAGTCAACAACCGCTAGTTACGAACAAAGAATATTTTCATTTCTTATCAATATAACAATGATCGACAAACTAATGACATGTCGCCATAAATGTGTTTCTTCACAAAGCTTTTTTTATTTTTTATTAAATGTTAAACTGACTGGTTTTATCTAGAGAAACTTTACTGCTTAAGGGATAGGCGGTAGCGTTGTTTAGTCTATGATTGTAACTAAGTCTTGAAAACGTTATCAATTCACTTTAAAAATATGTATAATTCACTAATTATTGCCACTGGCTACGCTCGCGTAGATTAAAAATAATCATATTTAAATAGTCAAAAAAGTTAAAACGTGGTTCCTGTTTCATCACCTTAGGGGTTGGATTTCCAGAAATGCTGATACATGTGTATATTTACAAATCTTCATCGCCTTTTGCACCCCATTAGCAGATGAATTATCAAAAATCCTTTCTCAGTGTGTACATACAGTTTAAAAAGTCGCTTGTAAATTTTTACGGTCCTAGTCCCAGTAGTTTAAGCTGTTTGTTGATTTGTCAGTCAACGAGGTTAAGTAATAATATATGTTTTTTATTGCAGGAGTTCAGCAGACGGACCACTTGATGGAAAGCGGTTACCATCGCCTATGAAAATTTGCAACACTAAAAGTGCTACAAATGCGCTGCTGCTCTCTTAAAGGACACTGGAATCTGATCACGACAGGGGTAGTAGCCATACAGTCGGGCAAATACCATACCAGTTGGCGATAGGTTGTTTTGTCGCCTCTTACGACAGGCCGGGCTCGCAGGAAATTGTATTCTTTCTCCGTTCCTGCATGGATAAAAAACCGTATGTATAGATGAACTTAGGTTTAACTAAGATTGATGGGTACAAATGTAAAAGTAGCCCAAAAAAGAAATGGATGGATAATGTGAAGGTTGATATGTTAATTTGTGGTGTGACAGAGGACGTATGTCAGAATAGAAAAGTATGAAAGGAAGAAACATATTGTGCCGACCCAAAATAATTGGGAGCAGGTGAAAAAAAAGACAAATAGAGATAAACAAAGGTTTAGCCTATTCAATTAGAGGGTTTTGGGCTTCCTTTTTCTTCTTCTTGTACAATGAAAATTCTTAAAAAAAAAATATTAGTTTTTTAACAAAAACGCTGGATCTTCCAGACTAGACCGCAAACCACAAACTATATTATCTTCAGCAAACATAACCATTCGTGAACATGGTGTTTCGTCATACATTATCGGTGTTACACCGATCTTTGTTTCACGTTTAATGCGTTGATGTAACTGGTCGATGACTTTGTAAATATTTACGATTTATTTTACTTCTTAATATGAGGTCGTAACTTCTTTTTAGAGTAATCACGTAACGACTTATTGCCATTAGATAAGTTTTTATGTATGGCTCAAGTTTTTTACTAAAATATGCTACGACTTAGACTGAATTTTACTGTATTTCAAATTCAAATTCAAATTTATTTAACCAAACTTCTCATTACATGACAAAGCTCTAACAAAAGATTGTGCTAAGGGTACGTTATCCTGGTTGTCACATTCTGAGCGAGATGTATCGCAGGGGTCATATAATTTTGTATATAAATTAAATGAAACTTTATTCAATACATATTTATAGTATGGAAGTGTGAGAGCTTTGGTATGTTGCGTCTGTGTGCGTGCGTTCGTGTGTGTGTGTGTGTGTGCGCGTGAGTTGACAGAATACGCAGTAGTTCTTCGTTTATTAATTTAGGTTTATGGCTTGGCAGCGAGGTCTTTAAGCCAGATCTTAGTTTACAATATAGTTCCTTCATTTTCTTAAGCCTATGTGTAGCACAGCTGAACTGTAGGTTATCAGCTAGTGCTATCCAACGGAGTTCTTGTGACAACTCAAAAGACCACATTTGACTATAAAGTTCACATTTCTCACAAAACACATAATTACTACTCAAAAACTATCAATATCCTACAACTATTGTTCATTTTAGAGTAATTTTACACATTTTTAGAAAATAAAACTGCACAGCACAACATCTCCTTTCAGTTCCCGCCAAAAACTCCCGCAGTAGTTCTTCTGTTTGAAAGTAAATAAGAGAATGTAAGAGTTTAAATGTAAGTTTATTGTCTGTATTAATGTTATTTACGCATGAGACAAAATGACATGTCTGTTGCCTTATTATTAGTAAATATGTCAACTGCACGCCAATTAGATCTTGTCCATCCAAAGGTTGCCTGGATGAGATTGCTTTTAGCAATAAGGCCACCCATTGTACTGCGTTTTAATATTTAAGCTTTTTGTGTATTTTTTCTCTGTAATGTTGGTACATACATACATACATACATAACTTCACGCCAGTTCCCTCGCGGGGTAGGCACGAACAACAGAGTGCCATTTAGGCTTATTCTTACACACCTCACTTGCCTCTTTGACATTCATAACTCTTGTCATGCAAGCTCGTCTGTTCTTAAGGCTCCTGACATCACCTTCTGCTAGTACACGGTCAATTTGATCATGGAAGGTGTGTCGTGGCCTTCCACGACTTCTGCATCCATCCACTTTTGCATTGTATATCTGTTTAGTCATTCTTTCATCATGCATTCTTTCCACATGTCCGAACCACCGGAGCATTCCTTTCCTTACCTTCACCCCGACACACTCTTTCGGACCAACTCTCTTTCTTACTTCGGTATTACGAACGCGGTCCGCGAGCGTCACTCCGCAGATTTTGCGCAGTGCTCGCATCTCGACCGCGTTTACTCTACTTTCATGTAATGTTGGTGTACAATAAAAAGTATTTTATTGCAGTGTATATATTGAAACACAGTGCAAGTACTGGCAAGAAAATGTCTACCAACAACGTATTGGCGGTCACATATTTGCCAGTTTTTAGCATCAATGATCAAGATAATATACATACATACATAACTTCACGCCAGTTCCCTTGCGGGGTAGGCACGAACAACAGAGCGCCATTTAGGCTTATTCTTACACACCTCACTTGCTTCTTTGACATTCATAACTCTTGTCATGCACGCTCGTCTGTTCTTAAGGCTCCTGACATCACCAAGCTAACATAATACACATAAGTACATCAGTCTAGTTGGTTTTTTATATTTATATTTGTAATATCATATTAAGCGTATATTAAATAATAGTAATAATATTTTTATTTTATTTTCCTTGCCATTACATAATTTACCCTATGCAGAATCGAACGGTGGAACCCGTCTGCGTTCCAGTGATGTAGGCTGACCAACTTTAGACATTCATTGTTTGTTGTTTTTTTTTATAGTTTTTATGATTGATTACAACGTCAATTTAATTCAGTTGTACTTTAGTTTTCTTAAACCCTAGTGCAGTAATACATTGCACTAATTTAGGCAAATTGGTACAAAGGGTACGCATAATGTAGGTAAACATTTCGACTTTATTTTGGTTTTAGGTATACCACCCTGATTTAGAGAATGTATCCCAAATTAAGGATAGTGTAATAGTTGTTTTAAAAATCTTCTAGTATTGTACTTTAAAAACACGTTACTTTGCTTTTAAAACAGCTTATTTTTTTAACTACTATTTTACTAGTAAAGCGTTAAATTTAAAAAATATTTCTCATCATAAAACGCTTGCTTTAAAAACTGAAATCAATGTGGATTTATGTGACGTGTGATTTACAAGACGCCATAAAGTGGCAACTCTATTGTGTGATGACATTTTAAATCGTTAAATAGGGCAATAATGTAAACGTCACGTATTAGAGAGCTGTGGATGAATTGACAGCGATTTTTCATAAGCGGACATGCAGCGAGATACATGTTAAATGTTCTATTTTTGAAATGATTGACGTTTAAAAAATTACAACCCTAACCTCAATGCTCCATATGTGATAATGTTATGGTTAATTAACTGTATTATGTATATATAGCAATGGTTTTAATGCATTATGATTAATGCGATATTGTTATTAATTGTTAATGACGTTGAATATTGATAGATAAAGTAATTTATAAATAGACTATTAGTTAACGGCGTTATTTTTAACGCTGTACGTATGACGCATTTGACCACAATAAATAATTATAACATCTTCGCAGATGGAGCCCGAGCGTAAAAATATGAGATTATTTTAGATTAATGTCGTCGTCGTGGTCGTCGTTAGCCATCAGTTGTCCACTGCTGGACGTAGGCCTCCCCAAGTTTGCGCCTCCTATTCCGTTACTCTGCTGTTCTCATCCAGCCTCCACCGTCGACTTTGCGGAGATCATCGGTCCATGGGGCTGGAGGGCATCCTAAACTACGTTTGCCGCGACGCGGTCTCCAGTTCAGAACTCATTTACTCCATCGACCGTCGGTCCTGCGACAAATTTGGCCATCCTACAGCTACAACTTGCTATTTTTGCAAATTATGTCGGTAACCCTGGTTCTCATACGGATATCCTTATTTCTAATTTTATTCATAAGAGATACATTTATAACATAGCTAGCTCCATAGCTCATTGAACGACCTTTAGTTTGTAAATCAACCCCACTGTCAATATCCACGTCACGGCACCATACGTCATGACATATGACTCAAAAAACTTTCGGAAGCATTGCGGGATGGTCGATATGAAGATCCAACTTAGCTTTTCGAATGGTGCCCAACCTAACTGAACGATTGACCTCCTTTTTGAAGTTTGATAATTTGTTTGGAGATTGATGTAATATATTCAAATGTTATTGATTATTCGTAGATTGGTAACACCGAAGCAAACACAGCAACGCTCTTCATTTCACAGATAAATTGGGAGCACTAAAAATGTGACGATGGCAAACATCCTAATGACGTGTTGACATTAATGCTACACTTATCCTATATTTTAAATTTAATTAATATTTCAACGCCAATCATCGCTTACAGTATAACCGCAGCCTTTTTTACCGTTCACTCAAAAAAGCAGTAAAATGATCTATTGCGTTGTAATTTTTACGGACGTTTAATATTCATATGAAATATAATATAACATTGTTGTTACAATGTATTGTTCAATGCACATTATTGTATGAAATAGATCTTTAGTCAATTTTTATTAACAGTTATAAAAACATATTTCAGTTTGAACTGTTAAAACGTTATCTGATTTTTATAGTTTAAAATCCAGAATAATAGTTGTTTGTACTAGTACATAATATCGCCAAATCCTTCGCTGTCTAGGTTGTTTGCCTTTGGAACTCTTTACCTATAGATGTCAGAAAAGCTAAATTACTTGCCATATTTAAAATAGATAGATAGATAACACTTTATTGCTCACCAAATATACAATTTCAAAAATACATAATTACAATATTGTCATAGTAGAAACAATAGGCGGCTTTATCGCTTAAAGCAATCTCTTCCAGGCAACCTAACTTAAGGAATAGGTGGTGCAGATTATTAGGCATATCATAACTAAACATACTTAAATTACATCTATACATATAATAAAACTGTAGAGGTCAAATTTCTGTACAATGAAAAAAAATGCTATAAACCGAGTCAGGGGGATGTAAGAAGTGAAATAGAACTAATTTAATTTTTTTTTCAAATTTTTTGTTTCTCTGTTTGTACCGGCTAATCTCCAAAACGACTGGATCGATTTAAATGAAATTTTGTATGTTGATAGCTTATATTCCTGGTCAACATATAGGATACTTTTGATCCCGTAAAATTAAAGAGTTCCCGTGGGATTGTTAAAAAACTTTAACTACTTAAACAGCTTATTTTACAACTTATGCACCTAATTAAGTATTGATATTACCGATATCATCATCATACAACAAAACAATTTATACATTAAAAAACAATTAGGTTATATATCATCACTAAGACCAATAGGAGCGGAGCACCAATGAAGAATGTTTTAAGATCGGTAGAGATTTATTAATTTGCTTTTTTTTTACTATTTCATGCGGACAAAGTGACGGGCAGAAGCTAGTATTTTATAAATTAAATAGTCCATAGTATAAGAATTAGGCATAATTATTTAAGGAAAAGTAGTGTTTTCTCAGTGCGTTCTTAAATGTAGGCGATGATTTGGCCTCTCTGATAGTAAGAGGCAGCAGGCTTAAAATATATACTTCTTTCTCTATTCTGCTTAACTTTGCTGTTTAATGCCCGCGTTGTACTGTTCTTCCTTTTTTATTTTATTTATTTTTAAATTAATTATACCTAGACATAAATTGTTAAAAGCATCCTCTAAGTAAGGTTGCCTGGAAGAGATCGATTTAAGTGAAAAGGCCTCTTTTGTTTTGTTGTAAAATTATTGTAATCATTTTGTAATTGTTTATTTTGGTGAATAATAAAGTACTTTTAACCGACTTTAAAAAAGAGGAGGTTCTCAACTTGAATGGCTTTTTATGTGTGTACACCGGTTACGTTGAGATTTATGATCCGATTTACGTGATTCTTCTTTAGTTTGATGCAGAATAGTTGTTTGGTCCCTTAAAAATTTAACATAAAATTGGCACAGTAGTTTTAATTTTTATGAACACTTTTTTATGAAAATGTTCCGTTCCCGTTTCTTGGGACCTATATTTTTTAAGAAGCGCGGCACCTTTCGTAGGCCTACCCATAGCTAGACACTAAAAAGTAACAAATAAAAAGAAGTTCGTGTAAAAAATCAATTTCAAAAAATAAAAAGTATAAAATAACTTAATAAATTAATGTAATAATTTTTTTTACTAAGAATTTATTTAGTTTATTAAGAGACAAAACAATATAAAATGTTCTACATCTTGAACTCAGTACCGAGCCAACCATAAAAATTACCATATATACTGTTATAACAACAAAATGTTGCAAAATATTGTAATTTTTATGGTTTACTTGGCACCGATTTCAAGATGTAGAAAATTTTTATATTATTCGGTCTCTTAATAAACTAAATAAATTCTTAGTCAAAAATCTTTATTAAGTTATTTTATATTTTTAGTTTTTGAAGTTGGTTTTTAAACGAAGTTTTTATTATGTGTGTGTTTTACATACGCCCTTATAATTCTAAGGGTGTATGCACCAAACTGACAACAGATTCGGATTCAGCGCATCGAAATACATAATAATAGATGACTCTGCTAGTATAGGCTAGTGGTCTTTAAAACACCTTTGTCATCCATTGAGCTTTCTGAGTACAACCATAAGTAATTTAGATTAAAAATGATCATATTCTCAAACCAATGTAGTATAATAAACATGGGTAAACAAATTGTTCATAATATACAAAAGTGTGCGTTATATTTTAACATCTATTTATTTCTTTGTCGTGAGAGAGTGTTTGACGATCGGCGTGAGTCATCTGCGCGGGCGCAGACTTTATACAGGTTGCTTAAATCAATTGAAAAGGAGAAATAATTTATCAATATATATGAGAAAAAGAATCGTAAAATAATAAAATATTTAAAAAGTATATTTTTCATAATGTATTCTACAATCTAAATTATTCTTTACGTTAGGTTGCCTGGAAGTGATTACTTTAAGGGACAAGGCCGCCTTAAACAGGTTGCTTAAATCAATTGAAAAGGAAAAATAATTTATAAATATATACGAGAAAAAGAATCGTAAAATAATAAAATATTTAAAAAGTGTATTTTTCATAATGTATTCTACAATCTAAATTATTCTTTACGTTAGGTTGCCTGGAAGTGATTGCTTTAAGCGATAAGGCCGCCTATTGTTTTTTCCAATACAATATTGTAATCGTGCATTTTTGTAATTGATTATTTGGTGAGCAATAAAGTGTTATCTATCTATCTGTCTAAAGTCATCATGATTAATAATTAATTTAAAATTGACTGCCTTTAAAAAAAGTACAGCAAATTTATAAAATGTATAAAAAGTGACATGGCCGTGAATGTGATGGGGACACTCTTCAGTTAATATTTTAATAATAATACTAATATAAGCTAAATACGTGTATTGAATCGATACAGAGATTTTTTAAAGACGGGGAATCCCAGCAACGGTCTGAACTGTCATTATATTTGAATCGCGCGTTCCATTCGACACAGTTATCTTGCTACTTTGCTTAGCGTCGTGAACAGGCCGTCTTTTTAATTCAGTACTCGTATTCCCAGGCGAACAAGATATGCCATAGCGTACTTTTTTTAATTTCTTTTTTTTATTGCAGTAGATCAGCAGACAGGCAGACGGCCCACTCGATAGAAAGCGGTTAACATCGCCTATGGACATTTGCAACATTGAAGTTGCTACAAATGCGCTGCTGCTCTCTTATGGGAAACTGGAACCTGGTCACTAATGCCGGAACAGAACCCAAGGTTGTTATGGCTACATACTTTAGACCAGGGGTGGTAGACATCCAGTCGGGCAAATGCCCTAGCACCTGGCTGTGGGTTGTTTAGTCACCTCTTACAACAGGCCGCCCGGCCGCAGGAAATTGTATTCTTTCTCCGTTCCTGCACGGATAGATACTTACAGAGGTCACTTATAACTAAGTCTATACATGCATACCAGTTTAAAAAAAAGAAAAAAACTTATATACTACTACTTGTTCTTATTATACTAGGTCTTACGTAATTTATAGCCTTTATTTAATATACTACATATCATTAGTACATAAATTATACTTTGTTGGAATAGATTGGGAGTAGTTGGATTGTGTTGGGATTTATTGGGAAGGATTAGAAATACTATATATACTATCCAATATACTTAAATATATACTTTCCAATTAATTGTAATATAATTTTTTTTTTTTAGTTTCGGCTAGACAACAAGTAATATTTGTTCTTTCTTTAGACATTGAAACTAAAATACATTATGTAGCAGATCATTGCCAACGGGGAGCGTGCCCAGAAAGAAGGCTGGCTGCATTGCCACGCTGTATGGCAATACTTATTTGTTGTGCAAAATATGAGCCAGCCTTCTGATCACGGGTAGTGTCAAAAAGTTTCTTACATATGTCTTTAAAGAAACTCTTTGCCGACGGACCCCACGGGCCTAATGTTTCAACCCCAAACGGCACAAATATGTAACCCCTTCCTAAGGCTCCATATTTGCGCCGTTTGAAGTCCTCAGCTGAAGCGGTAGCGTTGCCAGCCCCTGACTTAGTCATTGGAAGATGTGACGGGGCCAGTGTGTCAACACAGGTTGCATCCCACACTAGCGGCCGATATATACTTGTCTAGATTATATATTTACATATTATACTTATTGATATACTACGTATAATTTATATTGTGAACAGGCCGTTTGGAATATCGGAATGATTTTATTCAAACTGTTAGTAACACTAAACTGCCGTGTTAATTGCTTTTTATGTTGCCGTAACCAAGGATAAAAACGTGTAAGGCCTAAAAGTGTCTGGTCTAACACGCATATGGTGAAATTTTTATTATTCCTTTACGATATAAACCGTAAATCGAATTGAATTGTAAATTAATTAATCTATTTATAATAAATTTCCCTTGAATGTTTAACTAAAAATAAATGTTGATATTGTGTATGTGAATATTAACCTTTGTACATACATGCATACGTGCTTTGTAGATATGTTTTAATTCAAGCAGCCCATCACACATTGTCTAGACTAGCCAGTCAGTGTCAATCTAGCTTTATTCTCTTTACATTGTCCGGCATAAAACCTTATTAGGTTTGCTTACTACAATAAAGAAAGCTGTTGGTCATGAAAAATAACAAAGAATGAAGTGATTCATTAAAATTACTCTTTTTCAGAATATTAAATACAATTAGTTTTTAACAGAAAGTAAAAAACGTCACACGACTTTCATTAAAAATATTACTCATAGTGTGATCATAATCTTAAAGTCTGTGTAACCTTTTGAAGTAAATAAATGCTAACAAGTTTTATGTTACTGCTAAACTAATAACTAGAAAATATATGTTGACACATATGTAATCCTCTCGTTTCGGAGGCCAAGACTCACTTTGGGTCGCTGAGCCAACGGAGTTAGTTAGTTAGTTATACATACATACATAACTTCACGCCAGTTCCCTTGCGGGATAGGCACGAACAACAGAGCGCCATTCAGGCTTATTCTTTTTTTTATTTTTTTATTGCAGGAGTTTAGCAGACAGGCAGGCGGCCCACTGGATGGAAAGCGGTTACCATCACCTATAGACATTTGCAACACCGAACGTGCTACAAATGCGCTGCTGCTCTCTTAAAGGAGTCTGGAACCTGGTCACTAATGCCGGAACACAACTCAAAGTTGTTATGGCGGCATGCTCTAGACCAGGGGTGGTCGGACCAGTCGGACAAATACCCTACCACCTGGCTGTGGCTTGTTAAGTCGCCTCTTATGACAGGCCGCCCGGCCGCAGGAAATTGTATTCTTTCTCCGTTCCTGCACGGATAGAAATCCTTACACACCTCACTTGCTTCTTTGACATTCATAACTCTTGTCATACACGCTCGTCTGTTCTTAAGGCTCTTGACATCACCTTCTGCTAGTACACGATCAATTTGATCATGGAAGGTGTGTCGTGGCCTTCCAAGACTTCTGCATCCATTCACTTTTGCATTGTATATCTGTTTAGTCATTCTTTAGTTAGTTATGTATTTTATTAATTCTTTTTTTTATGTGGCATTGAATAATGATTTCACGATGTGTGTACTAAATAATTTAATGACATAAATATATTATTTTGAATGAATGAAATATATAGGAAATATACTTATTATAAAACGAAATATTTTTTGTCATTTAAGTATAAAACAAAGGTTTGTATGCCTTTATAAAGTGCAACATGGACCTATGGACATTTTGTTATATTTATGTTTCTTGCAAATAAATTATTTTGATTTAATAGTAAGTAGTTTTATTCACATAATTTTTTTTACAGTAATGTCTTAAAATATATAAACTAAGGTTTATAAATTAATTAATCGCTGATTTACTCCTATAAAAAATATAATATAATTTCTCTTTGTTAAAAGAACAAAATATTTACCTTTATTTTTCTACTAGCGACCCGGCGCGGTTTCACCCGCGCTTTATTCCGCTCCCGTGGTATATAGCGTCATGTTATATAGCCTATGACACTGCCTGTTAACGTAGCTTTCCAACAGTCAGGACCTTCAGCCACCGTAAGCGGGCGGCGCGGATGGGGCCTCTTGGAGTATAGAGGTTCTCACTCACCTGCACATGCCGTCGAGATGGGGGCGCGGCGTGTTCCGCGCGCGCTCACCTCTCCTCCCGTGGGGCGAGTTACAGACCGCCCCACGCCTTGAGAGCTCGAAGATGCTGGGGGACAAAAGTAGTCCCCCGTCAGTGCATGTGGCCTCGGGAGACCCACGCCTGCCAGGGCTGCGGAGAGGCTAGGTCATATACCCGTAGCCCTGGCATAAGGCGAAGGACGGAACACCCAGGGGTTTTAGTGGATACCTAACCGGGGAGTGGCAATAGCATGGCACCAGTTTTGACTGGGCATGCTAGTGCCACCCCCGATCTGGCGAATCCCACACTAGGTCGCGAATTATCCCCCCAAGGTTCTGCCCTTGTCGCGGCTTAGTCCTCAAACGGATTTCCCCTGGTTAAAAAAAAAAAGCTTTCCAACAGTAAAAGAATTTTTAAAATCGGTTTAGTAGATCCAGAGACTACTCCCTACAACGTCACAAACTTTACCTCTTTATAATATTAGTATAGATAATCTTTAAAGCATGCTGTATATAATCTGATGCAACAGATAAGGTGCGTACACACTGTCCTTTTTTACGTAGCGGTGCCTACTCGTACCACCGTTCTACTTCTGGAGTGAGTCATCCGCAAGAGACGACAGAATTGCATAGAGCAACTATTTGAAATAGTGTTATAAAAATTTACAACTTTTTTTTAAAGTATGCCAACGCTCTTTATAACTCGTAATGTTACTTACATTGGTTACAGTTGGTTGAGAACACACAAAACTTTTTCAGATACTACCTGGTATCTGAATTTTTTTTGTGTGTATTAGAAATAAAATAAAATCAATAGAACATTATAGAAATTTACGATTGACATTAAATCCTTTTTCTGATAATTACAATGAAATCTCTAAGTATATCGTAAATATCGGTATGTAGGTTCGTCAAATCAGCAAGGTAACTTTGTATTAATGTAGTCAACAATAATCAAATAATATAAAAAAATATTTTAAACAAAGAAATTTTCTAACTTTTATTTATACTACTTATTTGATTATTTTTTACCACGCTTCAATACAACGTGAATTTTCTGATTTGATGTACCTATACAAAAGAAATTGCTTTTGCCGGTTTGTGTTTACAAAATTTTTACATACATATACATACATACATAACTTCACGTCAGTTCCCTTGCGGGGTAGGCACGAACAACAGAGCTTATTCTTACACACCTCACTTGCCACACCTCTACAAAATTTTTGATAAAAATATTTCGGTTTTAGAAGAATAATTTTAAATAATCTCCACTGTTTTATTGTTCTTCCGTTCCGTTGACCAAACTCGAGACGATGTCTTCAAACTTTTTTTTGTCTATTTAACACCGAAAATATTTAACTCCTAAACGTTTCAAATTATAATTAGGACCCTTTGAATTGAGAATACAAACCAAGGTTACTTTTTCAACTGGACAATTTAAATTTAGAATAAAGACTATCTTATTTTGAAAGGCATAGAGTGGTATATAAAGAATTGTAGGTAAATAGATGATTTTGAAAAACTTGCACTTGGCAACTTTAATACGATCCAAATGACCAATATTAATCTCAGAATGTCGTCTATTGTGACAAAATGATTAGTTTATGGTATCCCGTAAGGACCTCTACAAACGAATGTTTAAAAAATTAAGATAATTATTATTGGCACTTTTAGTTGGCCCATAGGCAAGACCACCCAAGAGTAAATTGATTTTTGATTGATGTGCAAAAGAGCAATTTAATTAATACCAAGTGTAACTTTTTCACTTGGTGCGGTGTGTAACTAATGTCAATAAGCCTTAATATATATATATATATATATATATACAGTGCAACGTACAGTTTTGCTAGTGCACATTAACAATCTTTCAAGTCTAAACAAGACTTTTTGCGGGTATTCTGAAAGTGATGGTATGCTCTATAGTTTATTTTCGAAAATGTAATAAAATTTTAACCAGTTTAGACTACAATTTGCCGTCAATGAAAAAAAACATAATTTTCCCAGGCCATACGGAAGAGTTTCAAGGAATGTAGGACTTTTTTTGTAAAATGAGGTCAACAATAAAATATAGTATTTTTTTTTATTTTTTTTTTATTGCAGGAGTTCAGCAGACAGGCAGACGGCCCACTTGATGAAAAGCGGTTACCATCGCCTATGGACACTTGCAACAAAGGTGCTACAAATGCGCTGCTGCTCTCTTAAGGGACACTGGAACCTGGCCACTAATGCCGGAACACAACTCAAGGTTGTTATGGCGACATACTTTAGATCAGGGGTGGTAGCCATCCAGTCGGGCAGATGCCCTACTATTATAAAAAAATAAAAATAAAGCTTTTCAGTTAAATTCTTCATTATATTTGACAGGAACCGTAACTAATGGCAAAATTCGGGATTTTACCATTGACCAGCAGTGGGCATGCAATATAAGGGTAACTAAAAAGTTCACAACATGGACGGGTGTATCACCGACCTTCCAGGTTTTAATTATAATTATTTAAACAAGAATATTCTTAACAACTTGTAATTGTCCAATTTTAGAAACCATGCATAGTTATAATTAAAAACGAAAGTTTAAAATTATTGAATTCGTATGCAGACGTATATTTTCATTATTACAAAAACATTTGTCACTGTATTGATTCGAATATGATCTTATGTAGATGACCTAAAATTGTTAAAATAAAAAAGACATTGACATTATTATTTGGTGACTTTTTAATACACGTGGCGTGACAATGATGAATTTGATTTTTAATTATATATATTTTTATTGCTTTTTTTTAAATTTTTTAATGGATAGTGACACAGTTGATTTGTTAAGTGCGGTAGGTTCGAGTTTATAATAAAAGCCCATAAATGTTCCACTGCTGGGCTCGGGCCTCCCATTATAGGGGGTCGGATAGTATACCCACCACGCTTGTTCATGGCGGCTTGGCAGGTTTGACATATCAGTTACCTCGACGTGAAGGTTGCATCACGTTGTTTTTTTTTTCACGTTGGTTCTTCTTCTCCGTCGTCACACTCTTGGCAGAGTGGTCGTGGTCCTCATGACAGGGGTGGTGGCAAGCTTCACAATTCGTCGCCATTCCTCTCGCACTGTAGCTTTCCTCGTGCATTCGTGAAGTGGGCCATTTAGTGCGGATTTGATTTGGTCGGTCCAGCGCATTGGTGTTCTACCGCGCGCCCTCGTGCCCTCCACTTTGCCCTGGACCACGAGTCGCTCCACTGACGTGTCCTCTCGTCGTGTAATATGTCCAAAGAAAGTAAGAATACGACCTTGAACGATGGAAGAGAGACGTTGTTTTTATTGTTACAATTACCACGTGCTAACCAACGTGACATAAAACAACGTCACGTTGGTTAGCACGTGGTAATTGTAACAATATGCACATTAGATCAGAAAACTGCCTAAGTGGTGTATGCGTTCCGGCCAGGATCGAACCCGCGCCTTTTGACTTTGGAATGCGTGCGCTAGCCATTACGCTACCACGACTTCGAGGTCCGATATTACTTTACTGAAACTACTAGATTTAATAATAGACTAGCTGTGCTGGTCACATCGTGTGCGGCACACTTGGCTATTATATCCACATCTACTGAGCCCTGCAAGAAATCGAAGAGAAGTACACAAAAATATGAATCTTCTTTTTTTATTGCAAGAGTTCAACAGACAGGCAGACGGCCCACCTGAAGGAAAGCGGTTACCATTGCCTATGGACATTTGTAACACCAAAAGTGCTACTAATGTGCTGCCGCGGTCTAAAGGGAGACTGGAACGTGGCCACTAATGCCGGAACTCAACTCAAGGTTGTTATGGCGGCATACTCTAGATCAGGGGAGTTAGCCATCTAGACGAGCAAATACCCTGCCACCTGGCTGTGGGTTGTTTCGTCGCTTCTTGCGACAAGCCGCCCAGCCGTTAATGCACTTCTGCTTTTTTGCTTTATATTTTCATTAAAATATGCTAACCCGTTTTGGAGTTTATTCGAGAATTCAACAAGAATTCTAAAAACAATCAATTATGGTTACGCATCGTGAAAATAGTAGATTTCACTTAAATATTTTAAAAACAAAATTGTACACTCGCCTGCAAATATATTGACCCTGACTTTCCGATACAATTGATAGTCATTAGTCAATAATTGCAATGAGTCATTGTTCTATCATTTCGTCACACATTTGTCAGGTCATTGGATTCGTCATCATTGACGGCAACTGGTCGGCATGGGTGTGGCATAATGATGATTTAATGACTGTTTGTTTACAATGTCATAATGATTATATTATGTCATTTGTAATTGTTACTTATTTACCTAATGGTTTCTACTTATCCTGCCTGTTAATTTGATTGCAATATTCACAATCAACTTTAAATAAATATAACATTGAGACTGTTAGTATGTTTATTTGTCACTTTTCACTAATATTTGTAAAATTAGTATATGTTAGATAAGTATTAGGTCCATAAAGTTATCGCAAGCAAAGCCGCGTTGGTGTTTAGTACATTTAGTAATTAATAGGTTATTAAGTCTTAGTGACAGTAAGAGCCGATTCCTATATCTTACCAACCGTTCATTTACTACTTACTACCATTTACCACCTTACTATTGGTTAAAATTTTACATAAGCGCCATAATAGTAATGTCAAAATTCTCCTGAGGGTAGGGTAAATGAATGAATAGTAATATATAGAAACAGAAAATAAGTCTACATTTATTTTATTTTTTATTGTGTGAGTTCAGCAGACAGGCAGACGGCCCACTTGATGGAAAGCGGTTACCATAGCCTATGGACATTTCTAACACCAGAGGTACCACCAATGTGCTGCCGCTATCTAAAGGGAGACTGGAACCTGGTCACTAATGCCGGAACACAACTCAAGGTCGTTATGGCGGCATGTTCTAGATCATGGGTAGTAGCCAACCAGACTAGCAAATGCCCTAACACCTGGTTATGGAATGTTTTGTTGCCTCTAACGACAGGCCGCCTGGCCGCAGGAAATTGTATTCTTTCTCCGTTCCTGCACGGATAAGGGTTCCTAATATACTTTGGGAACGAGGCCTTAATATCTTACATTGATATTAAAACGAGCACCAGGAAAATCGCAAATATTCGTTTTTCAGTTACATTTAAATCTTTCAATCTTTCGGGTCTTTAAAATCATAACGATAATAATAAGTAGTATTTTTTACTAATTTATTTATATTTAATTAACAAACATAGGTTTGCAAGCGACAATAATGTAGTAACGACACAAACTTAAATAATGTACAGGATTTTTTTATTATATATTATAGCTTTATCTCCATATTCGGAAATGTGAAAATTCTTTAAGAAAAATAAAAAATCAAAGAAAATTGGTTTAAACAAGATCAGCGAAGTAACTTTAAACATATATGGTTTTTTTAGTTTTTTTTTTGGTTTGCAGCCAAAATTAGGTTATAAAAATAAATTAAATTCATCAACTATACAGAACGATATCGGGGTGAAGGTAAGGAAAGGAATGCTCCGGTGGTTCGGGCATATGGGAAGAATGCATGATGAAAGAATGACTAAACAGATATACAATGCAAAAGTGGATGGATGCAGAAGTCGTGGAAGGCCACGACACACCTTCCATGATCAAATTGATCGTGTACTAGCAGAAGGTGATGTCAGGAGCCTTAAGAACAGACGAGCGTGCATGACAAGAGTTATGAATGTCAAAGAAGCAAGTAAGGTGTGTAAGAATAAGCCTAAATGGCGCTCTGTTGTTCGTGCCTACCCCGCAAGGGAACTGGCGTGAAGTTATGTATGTATGTATGTATGTACTATACAGAACCCATCAATGTCCGTATCCGACATGCACTTAACCAATTTATTATCTGATATAAACGACCCATATGCAAATTAAAAGCTCAAATATTTCGAGGCCTCGTAATCTAGGTCATGCTCACTGACAAATATCTTAAACTATGCAACATTCTTTCAAGTTCAAAGTACATGATGCAACAATCCAGGCTTCTTACTGCGATGACTAATGCTTGGACGTATGGGAGGAAGGACCAGCTTAAATTGACCTTTGATTGCAGTACAACTTCACTTCAAGCTCAAATGTAGGATGATTCAAGTATTAATGGGCAGTGATAGCCAGTGTGTTTTCTTTTGGTAGTTTAGTGGGGTCTGCTCCAAAGTATGAGGAGGGAAGAAATTCATGTGATAAAACGTACTTGTATATTACAATAGAAAATTGATGGATATAATGTAATCGTAGCCTAAAAAAAGATGATTGGAATGTGTAAAGGAAGAAGACATGATGATTAGTGGTGTAGTACAGGACATATACCGGAATAGAGGAGTATAGAAGAATAAGACATATTGTGACAACTCCAAATGATTGAGATGAAGTGAGAAAAAAGGAAGTCTGTTCTATAGCCAATTAAGAAAAGCAGAAAGAAGGAGATTCAGAATTTGGAACCTGCAAAAAACAAATAGTGAAATAGTACTGGAGATACTTACTACATTGATTGTTGAAAGTATGTACACAAAATTTTTATCATCGTTCAATAAAATATTAAGTTATCATCTTAGCGTTTAAATCCCGGTTGTGTTCCTTGATTCACGGGATCTTCTGTATCGTTGTATAATGTACAAAAGATACATACATACATAACTTCACGCCAGTTCCCTTGCGGGGTAGGCACGAACAACAGAGCGCCATTTAAGCTTATTCTTACACACCTCACTTGCTTCTTTGACATTCACAACTCTTGTCATGCACGCTCGTCTGTCCTTAAGGCTCCTGACATCACCTTCTGCTAGTACACGATCAATTTGATCATGGAAGGTGTGTCGTGGCCTTCCACGACTTCTGCATCCATCCACTTTTGCATTGTATATCTGTTTAGTCATTCTTTCATCATGCATTCTTTCCACATGCCCGAACCACCGGAGCATTCCTTTCCTTACCTTCACCCCGACACTCTCTTTCAGACCAACTCTCTTTCTTACTTCGATATTACGGTATTACAAAAGATACCTAGCTGTTAAATTAAATCCGTGAAGACATAAAGTGTTTTTACTTTTCATTATGTTGGTGTACAATTATTGTTGTTGTAGACACAAAAGTTTAAGAAAAAATGTCTGTGATTATACCTACATATAAACAAAAGGACAGAGATGAACATAAAGATCATAAAGCATCCTCCACATACGCGTTTTCGCTAGAATGACAAAGAGAGAAATGAAGCGAGTATTCTCGTATCCTTATCTTGCGTTTTTTCAATATTCTCGCGAGGTACTCCAGAGAATGTGAAAAGCCTATAAGGGTTTTTGTCAAAATGTCTACAAAACTCTAAAAAAAAAAAGTATAGCACTCAAGACATTATATTACGCTTTTTAAAGAATAAGAACTACATTCTCTACACTCATAACTATCATTTAAAAATTACTGAATTTTTGACGTGGTAGAGCCATGCTGGAATCATTATGTTGATTACAGCTCTTGGCCCGCCTCGATCATGCTCTAAGAGAATACGGGCGTGAAACGGTTAGTCTTGAGCTACCCTATGAATCTGTTTAACAAAATTGGGTCGTTTTGGTTTCACGCCAAAAGAAAGGTTTGCACTGAAAAATCAGCGTTGTGTCGGACATAATTCCGGCACAACAATACGCTGAGTGTAAACTTCGTTTGCTGAAAATACGGCGTAACAATTCTCAAAATATGCTATGTAATATAATAATGTATCAGGAATGTAATTACGTCGCTATTTCTTTAAATAAATAATTTTTCTTTCTTTACCATTCATCTATCATTTCCCCTCTTATTCCTATATACTATCTTATCGCTCTTTCTGTTAACGAGGGGAAATCCATTTGAGGACTATCCATCGCGAGAAACCACCGTGGGGAGTATGGGATTCGCCATGTTGGGGTGGCACTAGCGCCGCAAGCAATAATTCCTATTTTCACACCACGGTCAGGGATACCCAAAAAACGCCCTCGGTGTTCCGTCCTTTGCCCTTATGCCAAGGCCGCGGGTTTATGACCATGCCGCCGTGCCAGCCCTGGCAGGCGCCTTATGGCCCCTTCCACTGCCGGGGGTAGACAAGCCCCCGGCGACGTCATACTCTCTGAACGCGCCCCAGGGGAGGAGAGGTGAGCACACGGACCACCGGCGCCCCCCCATCTCAGCGGCTTTAACGACGGATGCGAAAGCTTATCTTATGCACTTTAAACATCCCTCCTATCCCAACGCCTCTAACCCTAAAGTTTTGGTGGATTTGGTACATTCGCCATATAGCACAAGTTCGTATTCGAATTTAAAACGAAACGATTTATTCTTGTTGTCTCACTCGGTTTATATAGGATTTGTATGAAAGAAAAAATATCTTTATTTTGATATATGATCAACATTACGATGCAGTCATTTCAGGTTTGCACCTGAACTTGATACCAGGTCTCATTATGAGACAGGAGCATATAAACTTTCAGGTTAAAGGCTGGTGTTGAAGACGTCTACAGACAACCACACTCCACTCCACAGTCAAGAGTAGTGCAGTAAGTAATGTATAGGGTAGTAGTAGAGAAGACCATCCAATATTTTTCTATTTTGCTAAGGAGCCCTAAAACAATCTCTCACTTAGCTGGAAGCTTGAATGACTCATGCTTTCAGAGACCTGTTGCTAACCAAACGTGTTATGCCTAAAACAAGTTTCGAAAACATAAACAAAGGTGATTCACTAGAAATGATCCGAGACTAAGATATTATTGTATGGCGTTTTTTTCATCATTTTTTTCTAGTTCTTAGTATGGCAAAAGTGCTTTGGCACGTGTATACAATGGTAATTTGAAGTTTTATTTATATTATATGATAGGTGTTGGTTAGCAACTAGTCAGTGATGCAATGAACTTTAGCTATTTCTAACGCCATTGCTCCGTCTGCGTTAATGTTAGTCACTGTGATGAAATGCTATATACTTATCAAGTTAAAAAATAACACGTAAACGATTAACTACCACATGATTTATACAAACAAGTTAAATATATATAATAGAAATAGATTAGATATTATATTAGAATGTTTTTTTTTTATATTGCAGGAGTTCAGCAGACAGGCAGACGGCCCACTTGATGGAAAGCGGTTACCATCGCCTTTGGACATTTGCAACACTAAAGATGCTACAAATGCGCTGCTGCTCACTTGAGGGAGACTGAAACCTGGTCACTAATGCCGGAACACAATTCAAGGTTGTTATGGCAGCATACCCTAGACCAGGGGTGGTAGCCATCCAGCCATAAAGAATGTAAGAGATATTTAAAAAAGAAAGAACGCGTTTGACCATTATCCCGCTCGATTTCGAGAGGAGATATGGTTTAAGATCCAGTACCCTTACCTAGGAGGTACCTATTCCCACGGGACTTGAAGACACCCAGGTTGTAACTATCGGGAAAGACAGACTCCGGCAATGCGTTCCACTCCTTCGAGGTGCGCTTAATGAAGGTGGACTCAAAATGCTTTGTTCGTATAGGTGGTATGTCCACCATATAGCGGTGCCGCATGCCAGTGCGTCTGGTTGTCTGATGATTGAACTTTCCCATTAGAGTAAGGTGCCAGGTGGTAGGATATTTACTCAACTGGATGGCGATCACACCTGGTCTAGAGTATGCCGCCATAACAACTTTGTGTTGTGTTCCGGAATTAGTGACCAGGTTCCAGCCTCCCTTAAGAGAGCAGCAGCGCAAGTATAGCACCTTCGGTGTTGCAAATGTCAATAGGCGATGGTAACCCCTTACCATCAAGTGGGCTGTCTGCCTGTCTGCTGAACTCCTGCAATAAATTAAAAAAAAAGTAAAATAATAAAACAAAGTATACAGTTTAATTATACAATTGGGTCTTCAGATCCAAATTCCAGACTATTCAAAATAGCCCAAAACACGAAAAGGAATCTCGGGGCCGAAAACTAGAGTGGTATGTATCATTAGATTTTTGACAAAAAGCAAATACCAGAAAAATTCCCGCGGGATTCCCTGTATAAAAAGTAACGCAGATTTAAGTCTAAGAATTTACTGTCAACCAGCGAAAACCGTCTCGAAATCGGCGCAGATGTTTTTACGTGAAGCTGAATTACATGGTTCAAGAAAATTGAATCAATTTAATCGACTCAGAAATTAAACAAAACGACGATGATCACTCATATTGAATGATTCAATTTTATGTTTACATGAAGCATTTTGTTTCTTTCATCTAAATTAAAAGACAGAAGGGAATTTGTAATATCAACTTTCGAATCAAACATAGCATTGGAAGTCAATACTCAGTATCGAATAGTTGTTTAAATACTATCAATTACAAAGCAGAAGTGAAATCTGTATGTTTGTTATGCTTTTATTTTAACTAGTAGTCGCCCAGTGGTCAAAATATAACCTAATTATGGTTAAATTTTGACCACTGGGCGACCACTAATTTAAATTATAAGTTTGAACATTATTAAGGTTCTGTTGTCAAAGACTTATACTTCTATAATCACAGATTTCACCAAGGCTACACTGTTAATAAACTGTAAAGTATGTTATTTTATTAAAATAATTTTTTTAAAGTGTAAACTAAACTTGATTTTTTTAATTGCAGGAGTTCAGCAGACATGCAGACAGTCTCCTACTTGATGGAAAGCGGTTACCATCGCCTATGGACATTTGCAACACCAAAGGTGCTAAAAATGTGCTGCTGCTTTATTAAGGGAGACTGGGACCTGGTCACTAATGCCGGAAAACAACTCAAGGTTGTTATGGCGGCATACTCTAGACCAGGGGTGGTAGCAATCCAATCGGGCAAATACCCTACCACCTATCCGTGGGTTGTTTTGTCGCCTCTTACGACAAGCCGCCCGGCCGCAGGAAATTGTATTCTTTCTCCGTTCCTGCACGGATACTGGTGTTAATTATTTATTTCTAATAACATTTTGATTTAATTAGTCATAAATTGTATTTAAGTCCTATCTAATGCTCTGCACCACCATCACCTGATCAGTTTCAACTGTTCTTTAAGTTAGGTGGGGGCCATTCATAAATTACGCCACACATTAAGGGGAGGGAGGTAGTCGACAAAGTGTGACAAAGTGTGACCACGTGTGACATTGTGTCACATGGGGTGGGAGGGGTCCCAAAATTTCATGACTTTACAAAATCTAATAGCTTTAGAACGCGAAATTTGAACTATTAAGGAAAAACTTTAAAATACTTCCAACTCTAATCTTTATGAGCAGTGTTTAAATTATTAAAAAATAATTTAAATGGAAATAAAAGTAAATATGGAACTGCTGTTTTTATTAATAATTTTTTTTATATAAAATTGCAAAATACGTGATGTCACACTAGGGAAGGAGGAGTCTCACGAATGTGACCAGCTGAGACAAGGACGAAGCAAGGGTCAAAAAACCATGACATTCGTGTGACGAAGTTTGTAGATAGCCCCTTGCCTAGAAGAGACTGGTATATATATATTAATATAGTGTTTTCTAAAATAAACTTTCTCTGAACTTTTGTCGGTTTTTATAAATTTCCCGTGGGCAACGGGCCTTCCCGGGAAAAGCGATATTTATATCCCCACTATTGGTTCTGGATGGTGTGTGTCTTTGTGTCCCTTCTTCGTATTTCTGTTGTTCTTCCTCTGTCTGTGTTTGTGTGACTAATGTGTGTATGTCACAATGTCTATATATATAAAAATCAATTGCTGTTCGTTAGTCTCGCTAAAACTCGAGAACGGATGGACTGATTTGGATAATTTTGGTTTTGAATTATTTGTGGAAGTCCAGGGAAGGTTCAAAAGCTGAGTAAATATGAAAAAAATGCTTGGAATATAGTAAAAACAACAATTTCACTTTCCCTTAGAAACTATTCCCACCTCTCAAGCATTTGATGTTCGTCCCGTCGTTTAGAAATCAATTAAATTTTAAAGTCGTTCAGAAATCAAATTAAATTTAAAAGTGAAGATTTTTTTTCATTTTTTTCGTTTTGAATGTCAAACGTTTGATGTTCGTCCCGTCGTTCAGAAATCAACGTTTTTTATTTGTTGATTTTTAGGCGGTACGAGGTTTGCCGGGTCAGCCTGTAGTATATATAATATTAATATACATACATACATAACTTCACGCCAGTTCCCTTGCGGGGTAGGCACGAACAACAGAGCGCCATTCAGGCTTATTCTTACACACCTCACTTGCTTCTTTGACATTCATAACTCTTGTCATGCACGCTCGTCTGTTCTTAAGGCTCCTGACATCACCTTCTGCTAGTACACGATCAATTTGATCATGGAAGGTATGTCGTGACCTTCCACGACTTCTGCATCCATCCACTTTTGCAATATTAATATGTTATGAAATATTGCTATTATTAATATTGTACAGCTATTTCTATTGCTATGCACATATTAATAGGGTATATATTTGTATTTGTATAATATTAATATGTGTTATACACTTTTTTATTTATTTGTTTTAGTTATATGTACCGTGTAATATTTATGTATCCTATTTACATGTATTTAATTTGCACATCATCGTCATACACTTTCGATTCCTTTCACGCAATCCAGAGACCAGGTTGTCTAGAAGAGGTCGCTCTAAAGCGATAAGACCGCCCTCTGTTTCTGCCTTGATATGAAATGTCTCTAAATTTACTATATGTGTATGTGGTGAACAATAAAGAATTTCTATCTATCTAGATTGCTCAAGTGTTGAGGCCGCCTATTGTCTTAATCCTGACAATATTGTAATCGTACATTTTTACAATTATTTATTTGGCGAGCAATAGAGTATCTATGTAAATTTTAATATAAGTACAAGATTTTGTATTTAATTTCAATTTTAAAACATTGTATTCAAACTAAGTCTGATGAAGAACATTTTAAGAAATTTATGCATATAAAGAGAAAGAGAGAGAGATAACTCTTTATTGCACACATACAATTACAAAAACAGACCATATTTACAATATTTTCTAGGCGATACAATAGGCGGCCTTATCGCTCAAAGCGATCTCTTCCAGGCAACCTAAATCAAAAACAATTTTGAATCAGGCGATGTAGGTGGTGCAGGAAAAAGGCAAGCGACACATAAATACTCAAACTAATTTAACAAATAAATATACAGATACATACATATATACATAGTCATAAATATAATATATTATGCATATATGTATAGTTATGCTTTGTTATTTATTGGTCTACAAAATTTTCACTAATGCTTAACATAAAAGGCAAAAGTGGCGAGATATATACTTAGAAAATTATGCAGGGAAGCGAAATGGTCGAATGGAAGTTTAGTAACATTAATAAACCACAAAAGCCACACAAATTAGTATGTTATGAAACATTTTACATAAAATTAATTTTGTATTTGGGCAAGGGACAATAAGGATCGTTGAAGACATTAAACTACACAGTATAGAGATGTATGTTTTATATTTAATCGCAAATATAAGTACGTATAATAAAACTACGTTTTAACGTTTTAAAACGCGGCAATTTATTTGATTTTTGTTATTCCGACGTTTCGGCCACTTTTTAGTGGCTGTGATAACGGAACACAAAGATGTCAAGTGTCAACGAGTATTGTTAAAGTTTTATTTAGCCTACCGCCAACTTGTTCGTTTTAATTAATTGGTTTTAATTTTGTTTATGGTTATTATTTACTCTATGGGAGCCTAATCTAATTTAGGTAGGTAAATAAAACTTTACTAATACTCGTTGACACTTGACATCTTTGTCTTCCGTGATCACTGCCACTGAAAAGTGGCCAAAACGACGGAATGACAAAAATCAAATAAATTATCGTTAAAACGTAGTTTTATTATGGATACAAGTCGCGAAAAGTTAAGAAAATATTATGTAAGTACGTAGTTAGAATATTTCTATACTATGTATATTTAACAAACACGATAAGGTTTTCTTTTTAAATTAGTAAAGAAGAATGCTATAGACTGTCAATAGCTAGTAAAAACTTAACTCTGAAAAATCTTCTAAAACCTACATGGTTAACTGAAAACACATGTAAATTTTCAAATAATGTTTATATTATTTCAAGGTATTTAAAAATATCGTACTAATCAAAAATATAGTGTCCATATTTTTTCTTCTCAATTTCACACGTTTTATTTTACGATGAATCGATGTTAATGATATTTATCGAACATACTGGATTTGACCATAAAGGCAACACATTAAAGTACTGGGATTGTCATAATTTTAAAAGCAATTTAATTTTGGTGGGCACACTACCCAACGACAATGATCTAATCGGGCTGGACTGATTGTACTTTACGGGGTTTTCTTTTTATGTATGTATTAGTTCTTTTTTTAATTTGTATGTATATATTATAAGACTTTATATCGTTGACTTAGTATTTAATCCCTTTTTTATTTCATTTATGTGTTATTTTCATTTAATAGCATTTGTTTGTTATTTTTGAAATAATATCAAGCATTTAATTTTTAAGTTTGATTGAATTACTTTAGATAATTATTTCAATGCCTCTATCGATTACATGACCAATTAACATGGTCAATTGGTCATGTAATCTACAGAGTACATTACATTGAACATGATAAAGGCAAATTGCTGTACAATACATTGCTCAGACATTTTCAAATAACATTTAAAAACTTTTTTCATTGACTTAGAGCCGATTTTACAATCACCAGATAAAATTTGTCAGTGGAATAAATCATAACCTGACTGAATTTAAAAGTGAAAAAATTCAACTGTTTTATTCCTCAAACTGTTATTTTTCATTTTCCCATGTTATATTTTGTACTTAAGAATAAATCTTAACTAGTGATTGTAAATTCGGTATCGGTTCGGCCCTTGGTATCAAATTATAATCAAATATAGACGACTAGTTAAATTTAATAGACGTGAAATTATTTGATTTGATGTCTACTCCCTTCCAAGATAGACAAAGGCATGTTACTCAACGATATAAAAGCTCGGTAGAAGTTTTAATTGTAACTACGAGAGGTTTCATTTGAGAAATAATTGTTTGAAATATTTTCAATTAATGTTCACACATGACTTTCCTTTTACATATTATTACCGGTAAGCAATTTCATTTTATTATAATTAAAATTTTAATTTTAGTCGCTTTTACATTTAAATTAATTAATTATATGAATTTTTGTAAGTGGAAAATGTAATAACCGATGAATGTAGATTAAAATTTTAATAGGGTGATGTGTTAAGTACCACTCATAAATACATTTAAATCTTGTTTTCGTTGCGAAGCTGGCTAAAAGGCAAGGGCCCAGCTCATGGAAAGTGGTTACGGTCACCTATGGATGTTTGTCACCGGGACGAAGCCAACGTGTTGTGAGCCTTTAGAATGGATATACGATGAGATAAGGGAAATGAGATAAAGAGATCAGTCAGGATTAGTGGAATGGAGGGGATGGGATATGGGGAGGGTGAAGTCAGGTGGTAGAGTATTTGCCCGACTGGATGGCTATCACCCCTGGTCTAGAGTATGCCGCCATAACAATCTTGAGTTGTGTTCCGGCATTAGTGGCCAGGTTCCAGTTTCCCTTAAGAGAGCAGCAGCGTATTTGTAGCAACTTTGGTGTTGCAAATGTCCATAGGCGATGTTAACCGCTTTCCATCAAGTGAGCCGTCTGCCTGTCTGCTGATCTCCTGCAATAAAAAAAAACAAATGTGGGTGACGCTGGTAATAACCGCTATACTGATTGTAATAAATATTACGATTTGATATAAATATCTACCTATATATTTGTTATAAAGTCTTAAACTGAATATTGAGTCAAGATAATATGGACGAGCTTTAACGCCTGCAAGTTTTGAAATAGCAAAGCTTTTGGCGCGTAAAAGCCTTCCTTACGAGAGCTGGAATATATTTGTTACAGTTTTGAGTTTAAATTTACAAAAAGACTAGAAGTCTTTTTTCGATTTTTATCAGTTTCAAAAAACATCCCACTGCTGAACTCGAGTCTTCATTTCAGAGAAACGAGCGACATGTACGCTATTGTAATACTTTTTTTTTTTTTGAGGCGAGGGAAAATGCTTAACCGATTTACGCACAAACTGGGTCGTTGCTAGGGGAACGACACGCGTCGGTCGGGGGCGATAACACTGCAGCAATAGTATGCTCTTGGCAGTGCTCCGTCCGCGCTCGACGTCACAGAATAGTGTGGAAGACTCCGAGCGTTGCTACACGAGCGAGCAACCCCAATACCCACTAAAAAACGCTGTTGTAATACTTGCAACAACTCAGGAGGGTTTATAGTAATAAAAGAACAGCAACTGGTCACATATTTATAATCAGGAAACCTTAAGGTTTTAATACATTGAATACACTAACTCTTCACACCCTACAAGCATTTCTAGAACACCACGCCATCCCTCCAACAATTTTACAGTATAAGAAACTTAGCAATGGGCGCAACCGATAGCGGATTAAAGTCATTGATAAACTATTTTTAATTAAAGTGTTATGAATGAAAAGAATTTAATACATTATTGTTTGGAAATTTTAGATAATATTTTATATAAAATATTATACTTAAAGTTTTACATGTAATAAAATAAACCGAACACAGTATAAATCTATCGCGTCTGCCAACATGAAAATAAAATGTAGTGAATACCGTCTATATACAATTGAGAGATTTTGAATTATAATCTGTACACAATCACTACATATTAGAGATAAACATTCCTACATAATATTATGTTAAATTATAGAGTACTACTTTATAAAAAACAGGCGCCAATCACAGAATATATAAAAATATAACAGTATTATTCAATTAAGGGAATGGTCGACTGTATCGTTTAGAATTAAGAGGGTATATAACAAAAAACTAAAAAGTATAAAATAACTTATTTGTAAAGCTATTATTATTAATATATATTATCTAAAACATCTTAAAGCCGGTGCTTAGTAATTTTCAAAATATAGTAATTTTTATGTTTTACTTTGCACCGACTTCAAGATGTTTTAGATAATATATATTAATAATAATAGCTTTAGAAATAAGTTATTTTATACTTTTTAGTTTTTGAAGTCGGTTTTTTTAAACGAAGTTTTTTTTGTTTTATTTGTTACTTTTTAGTGTCTAGCTATGTATGGGCAGACCTACGAAAGGTGCCGCGCTCCTTAAAAAATATAGGTCCCGAGAAACGGGAACAAAAAAATGTTCGTAAAATGAAAACTACTGGGCCAAGTATGTTAAATTTTTAGGCGACCAAATGGCAACTATTCCGCATCAAACTAAACAAGAATCATGTAAATCCGATCATAAATCTCGGAGTAATCGGTGAACATACATAAAAAAAAACAAAAAGAATTCCGACGAATTGAGAACCTCCTCCTTTTTTGAAGTCGGTTAAAAATTAATTATTAACCTTAAAAAGAAACATGAAAAGAACAACTATGCTACTAAATAACTGTAACACTATGATGGTCTAAATCTGATTGAAAGTTTTCATACATTATCTCAACATAGGCTGTGTATAAATTGTTTAAGCGTTGCATGTTTACCCCGGCCAGGATTCGAATTCACGTCATTTGAATTTGATACTGATACCTTCGCTTAAAACTAGTGATACAAATCCTATGATTTAAAGGAAATCAATGAAGACACGTCTTATTTTACAAGATGCTGAAGTCCCTTAGATTTTATACGAGAATAGCAAGTTATGACGTCACACCTTACACGAGTCAAATAGCGTTTTAATTATTGTTTAAGCAGTCATTAAAATCCGCGGTAGCTTAGTGGTTATCACAAGAGTCCCAAACTCAAAGGGCGCGAGTTTTAATCCTGGCCGGAAAACATGCAGCAGTTTTTTTTATTGCATGAGTTCAGCAGACAGACAGACGGTCCACCTGATCGAAAGCGTTTACCATCTCCTATGGACATTTGTAACATCTAAGATGATAACAATGTGTTGCCACTCTCTAAAGGAAGACTGGAACGTAGCCACTAATGCCGAAACAGAACTAAAGGTTGGTATGGCGGAATACTTTAGACCAGGGGTGGTAGCCATCCCGACAGGCACATACCCTACCACCTGGCTGTGGATTATTTTGTTGCCTCTTACGACAGGATGCCTGGCCACAGTAATTTGTATACTTTCTTCCAGAACGGACTTTCCGTGCATGAAAAAATGATTTTTCCTGCTGTCAAAAACTTATATATTTTTTTTAATGTTTAAGGCTTGGCAACGAGGCCTTTAAGCCAGACGCCGTTGTATTGTAGGCTACAATCGACGTCATTTAACGGAGTTCTTGTGAAAACTTGAAAGGCCACATTTGGCTATATAGTTCACATTTCTCGCAAAAACACATAATTACTACTCAAAAACTGGCAATATCTTACAACTATTGTTCATTTTAGAGTGATTTTACACATTTTTAGAAAATAAAACTTTACAGCAAAACGTCCCCTTTCAGTTCCTGCCAAAAACTCCTCAAAAAACTTATAAAACTATACGAACCATAGATAATACATGGGACTCGTGATTCTATTTTTTAGTCACTGTTAAATCACGACATAAAATATAATAAAAAAATATCAACAATTTTGTAATATCATTTTATACTTATTATTTAATTTACTCTAAATTATTATTTAATTTACATAAATGTCAGCTAAATATTTACTTTCATCAGTAACAAAAAAACACTGGTAAATAGAATGCCAAAGAATTTTTTTTTACGTAACATTTCATATGTGACGTATTAAATGACTTCATCAAATTTAGATATGGATTTAACGTCTGATTTCTTCAGAGACGTAGATAGTTGTTAGTTTAACTAATCAGTTTTTGTTTACTTTCCTCATATTTGAAATGAAAAGCAGAGTGTTAACCTCAGGTGAAAGGCCTATTTAGGCACTCGAAGTATAAACCATCTCATACCTAAATAGGTCACTTTCATCTCTCGTGTAACAATCTACTATTAATGGCCGCACTTTCATCTATCCAAATACAGTAACAGCAATAAATAGATAACTTTACATGTTGAAAAGCCAATAGTAGATAACATGACCGATGAAATTAAGCAAATGCAATCAACCTCACTGCAGTTCTATGTCGTAGACTGGCAGCTAAAGTTTCGGATGGCTGATTAAATTTGCAGTTCAGTTTATAGCTCTAATGGAAACAGTTCTATTCGGCACGTATGGATGACTATCCCTGACTTTATTAATTAGAGTAGCATGCACGAGCGAAACTTCGTTTGCGTTGCCACGATGATGTCGTATTTGCTAACCTGCTGCTCCATCTGGGATAATGTTATAGCATTTTCAAGGACAAGTTTGTCCTTATAAATATAAAAATATAATACATTGTTGTATATGCATAACTAATAGAAATAAGAATATCAAATTTTGGAACTTTTATATAAACCATACTAATTTGTGTATAACTATACGCTTTTGAAAACTTTTTCAAGTACCTAATAAAATTGTTTTTATTTTTATATCTCACTAGCTGTGCCCGCGATTTCGTCCCTACCTAACCCTAATTAATAAGTAGCCTAAGTTACTTCTTATAATATCAGCCATCTGTTAGTGAAAGTTCCGTCAAAATCGGTTCAGCCGTTTCAGAGATTAGCCGAAACATCCAGACAGACAAAAATTCAAAAAATTGCATATTCGGAATCTGCTGGTCCGAATTATCCTTCTAAATTTTTTTCACATTTTTATTTTGACATTACAAACAGACATTTCAATTTTATTTATCAGTACCGATGTATAGATATCTATTAGATACAAATTAAAAGACAGAAATACACCCGAAAGAATGAAAATACTTGAATACACTATCTTGAAATGACTGAACGCAAAAATATATAAATTACACTATTAAATATATAATTACCAGGACTATCACGGAAAAAAGCCATAATTGCATTTTTATCAAAAAGACCTTGTGCAATGTATCGTGTTGCCAACAAACACGCATAATGCGGTATTGTTTGTAACAATTTGAATACATCAACTTAATGGATGCGCATGCGCATGTCACGCCTATTATTCTCGTTTAGGTGTTTATTACTAGCTTGATATTATTCTATAATATCTTCAAGCCTATGATTGGTAGGAGACAGCGCTGAACAGAAAAGCTCCTCCTTGTTTCGGAGGCCATAAATCATTTTGGGCTATTGAGTTGCAGCAGTTAGTTTAATTATTACGTGGTAGATAAAGCCAAGTCGTGGTAGCGTAATGGCTTTTTTTTATTGCAGGAGTTCAGCAGACAGACAGATGGCCCACTTGATGGAAAGCGGTTACCATCGCCTATGGACATTTGCAACACCAGAGGTGCTACAAATGCGCTGCTGCTCTCTTAAGGGAGACTGGACCCTGGTCACTAATGCCGGAACACAACTCAAGGTTGTTATAGCGACATACTTAAGACCAGGGGTGGTAGCCATCCAGTCGGGCAAATGCCCTACCACCTGGCTGTGGGTTGTTTAGTCGCTTCTTACGACAGGCCGCCTGGCCGCAGGAAATTGTATGTATATCTCCGTTCCTGCACGGATGAAATTATGGCTAGCGTACGCGTCTTAAACTCAAAGGGCGCAGATTCGATCCTGGCCAGAACGCATGCACCACTTAAGCAGTTTTCTGATCTAATGTGCATCTCGTTACAATTATCACGTGCTAATAACGATGAAGGAAGACGTCGTGATGCAACCTGCACATCGAGATAATCGATGTGTCAAACCTGCCGAGCCGCCTTGGACAAGCGTGGCGGGTATACTGTCCCCCCCCCCTAAAGTGGGAGGCCCGAGCCCAGCAGTGGGACAATTATGGGCTGTTATTATTAATTTTTTTTTATTATTAGATAGAGCCATGCTGGACACATTGATTGGTTACAGCTTTTAGGACCAGTTACATCGGTATGATACCACGATCTCATATAGAATATTGTCGCGAAACAGGCTTGAGTTAATAATATTTTATACGATGAGTGGAAGCTCCGATAGCTCACCATACTTATATCCGTGCAGGAACGAAGAAAAAATACAACTTCCTGTGGCCGGGCGGCCTGCCGTAAGAGGCGACAAAACAACCCACAGCCAAGTGGTAGGTGGGTAGCCCTCTAGATGGCTACCACTCCTGGTCTAGAGTATGCCGCCACAACCTAGAGTGGTGTTCCGGCATTAGCGGTCAGTCTCCAGTCTCTCTTTAGAAAGCGGCAGCACATTGGTAGCGCCTTTGGTGTTACAAAGGTTGTACTTTTTAGTTTAAAGTTTGGTGTTACTTTCTATAAGGTGGACTGTCTGCCTGTCTGCTAAACTCATGCAATAAAAAAGAACTTCCTCCTCTTCTGCCTCTGATCCATTTCCCTAATCCATTTCTTCTATCCCATTCACTTTATCCTAAAGGCTGGCATTGTGTTGGAATCGCATCTGGCATTGCAAAATTATTTTATTTTATTTTATTGCATGATGAGTTCAGCAGACAGGCAGACGGCCCACCTGATGGAAAGTGGTTACCGTTGACTATAGACATTTGCAACACCAAAGGCGTTACATTAGCGCTGCTGCTCTCTAAAGGGAGACTGGAACCTGGCCATTAATGCCGGAACACAACTCAAGGCTGTTATGGCGGCATGCTCTAGACCAGGAATGGTAGCTATCCAGATGGGCAAATACCCTACCACCTGGCTGTAGGTTATTTAGTCGTCTTTTATGACAGGCCGCCTGGCCTCAGAAAATTGAATTCTTACTCCGTTACTGCACGAATAAATCTTCTATAGCAGATGATAAACAATTTGCAATAGGTGGGCCGTCTGTCTGTTTGCCAGGTTTTTTTCTGAACTCCTAAACGGCCGGACCGATTTCGATGATTTTTTTTTGTGTCTTCATGTGATTCTAGAGTAGTTTAGATTCACAATTGGACCCGGTAGGTGGCGCTGCAATCGAGTTCTAAGTTTTATTTCTTCGGGGCAGGACAACGTCTGCCGGGACAGCTAGTAACTTTATAAGTATGTACGTTAATAAAGTGCTCAACCAACCAGAGAATGATGAGACATCAAAGCTTTTACTTATCATCACCATCTAAACCACTTAAGCAGTAAAAACCGTGTTTATCACAATCTCACACCCTTTCACGAACAATGGCGTTTAAAAAACAATAAAATTCAGTATCGCAATTAGGAAACGATTATGCAAATTTCACAGACCGTAACGTGTATGTAGGTATCTACATCATGAATTTCGAATCGAATTAAAATGCCGTTGAAATTATGATAGAGTTTATTAGAACTATACAAACACGTATAATACAGGTACAAATATAACCGAACGCAATAAGTCCAAACCTAATTAATGCACAATTCTATAACACGCGCAAAGTCCATCACTAAATCGATTACCGAATGTATACTAGTCTTACTTCGCTCGTGGTTATCGCGCGACTGCCTCATCCCTCAATCGAGGTATTGCTTTATACTGCACAGATGCAATATGTCTGCCCGGCCGTGTGGATCAAATTTCCTAGAATCAGTTAGTACTTTAAATCCGACACACCTGGCTAATGACGGCCATAAAAGATTACAATACACAATGGGCTGTTTTCTAATAACAAATTTCTACGGGTATGCAGATGTGAATTTGTCTTTGTCGGCGTCTAGGTCGTAACAATATAAAAGACTAGAGGTCCCGACAGACCCTGTGCTGCCCTGAAAAAATAAAAAATCTAGGACTCAATCCCAGCTTCACCTAGCGGTTACATTTGTGAATCTAAATCATCCGGCGACTCACTCAAAAACACACAAATTTTCATCAAAATCGATAAAATACTCTTTTTTACGTGGATTGTTTTTGAATTTTGATATTAATCAACTGTAAATCGTTGACGTTGATGCTAATCGTAACCTAGTTATTTTGGCAGCTTTTTTACATTTAGGTTCACGTTTGGTCACTGTCTTACCTGATATTGAGTGATAACGCGGTCTAGGAGGGAGCACGCTTACCTAGAAAATATCTGTTAACTCGTGACTAGAAGAATTATTTAGAACTACAGTAAGCTGAATTTTTCACGTTATAATAAAAAAACTTTGATGATGACTTCATCATGAAAATATTAATTGTGGCCGTGACCCTCTTAAATATTGGCGGTAAAAGAGAAAGTTGTCCAAATCATGATTCACAATACACGCAGCAACGAAGCAATTTTCAAAATTTTATTTGATACTTGGATGAAAAAGAATAAAGAATCACTTCATAAGCTTTTTGATTTAATTCGTGGCCTATAATGATCATAGGATTAATCCCAAGACCAGTACTATTAATTATCTATCAATTAATGACTATAAAATTATGTCTAAACTGTATGAGCCATAAAAAAATTATGAACATTACTACTACAATTTCACTTATGAAATTACCAATTTGCCTTTTATAAAATTAATAAATTATCGTTACTATGAGTTGTTAATCATCCTTTAAATATGTCCAGTTTCTTGGGACTCTTATACCACAAAAAATATAGCTATTATTAATTGTACGTAAAGATGTTTTATAGAAAAGCGAACAATGATGGTTTATTATGTTATATTAATGTTATTTAATGTTACATGCACTTTGAAATCTTCATGCAAGAGATATGAATATATATAGCTAATAATAATCTTTATAGCAAGGTTTCCTGCATGTCTTATAAGCACCTTCATTGCACAGATAAGAACGAACCTTTTTAGCCAACGGACAATCTAATCTACCACACGGGCCGTGTACATCTCTTTTGTTAACAAACTGACCATGCTGATATTTGCCTTTCACTGTTTCTCCATGAATAAACTGATGTTGACTTCCTCTATAGTCCATACGCTTAGGACAGTTCGTTCCACCACAAGGCCCCTTCGGAAAACCCATTGCTAATATCGCCAGTTCACTTGCAGTAAATGGAGCAACGAAATCTTCATATAGTTTGGGTTCCTCAACAGGTCTTATTGGTTCGCGGGTAATGTCCGGAGCACCGAAGAAATAAGCCACGGGTGGCACTGCATCGATCGTCGTACCTTCCCAGTGTCTTACTACTTCCACATCTTTAAGTTTGAGGTCATCCGATAGATATTTCCTACCGGGTAATCTTTCCATTTCTGGTAAAGCAACAAAATAACTCACTATTCTGTTACCTAGACAACTCAATCTAATGTAGAACTCAATTTCACCAGAAGCTTTCAAATCTTCCTCACATTGTAACGGCCTTGTTAATTCAACAGTATTTGTGATCATTTCTTGTTTAGTGGTATCTCTGTATTCAGCCTGATCCATGTTTACTGGATTCATTTCACCAGCTTTTTGAAGACAATCAAAGAAAGATTCATGCCATCCAACTACGCAGAATCCTACACAGTTCATTTCTTGGTCTCTATTCCAAACTGTTATATAAATTGGAGTCTTTTTTAATACTTCTTCAAGTTTCGATGGTCGAGATAGAAACATAACAGAATTACCAACTCCAAAATAAGGAGGCTGAGGTAACGGTTCGGAAGGTAGTACTATTTTTCTAGGGACAATTTTTCCTTTCTTTCCTTTTTTTGGCTTTGGTGGTTTTTTATTCTTACCTTTCTTACCCTTACGTGGAGGTGGAGGTGGGGGTGGAGCTATGAAATTATCATGTGCTACATAAAAATCAAAGACAGGTAAGCAATTCATCTGCATTGTACATGTTTGCATGAATTTCATTTCTTCCTCAGACGGCATTGGGGGTTCCTTTCCTTTTTTGCCCTTTTTACCTTTTTTGGGCTTTGGTGGTTTTTTCGCCTTTTTACCTTTCTTGGCTGCTGCTGCAGCAGCCAATGCTTCTGCCTCCCGCTTTCTCGCCTCTTCTTCCATCTTAAGTTCATACTCATCTTTTACAGGTGGCTCAATTTTTAATATGATTTTCTTGACAAAAACTTCTATCATGAAGATTTGCTCCATTTTGATGCTGAAAATATTATAATTGTTTTGAATAATTTTATTATAAATATAGATGCTACATTAATACCAATTTGTGTTAACATTAATAATAATAATAATCGGCAGACAAACACACATATTGTATATCCCCAAATTAAGCAAGTTACGCTTGTGTTATGGGTAATATACAATAAACTACTCTGGGGCCGATCCCAGACACCCAGACCATAGTAAATAATGGAGAAAATACGTTTCCGAAATTTACTATACCAGGAATCGAACCCGGCGTCTCTGCGTTGCAGTGAGGTAGGCTGGCAAAGGCTTAGCCCGCTCAACCACAGAGGCCGACATTGAAATCATTATGACCATGAAAGCCCAATTTGCCGGTGTGATAAATTTGATATTAAACTATCAGTGCTTATTATTACATAACATTGGTATAACAGGTGCTCATTTAAATCTTCTTAATGATATGCCATGTTTTTGTATCTTCCAGATAATCATTGTAATATATTCTTACTCAGATATATATTGAAGAGGAAAGACAGATTTCAGTAATGAAAGTAATGGACGCCAGGCAGACATAAAGAAAAAAATAAAAAGCAATTAAGTTGCAAGTAAAAATTATCAACATTTTAAATAATCCCCTTACTTACCTTAAACTTTACCTTCCAGTATGAAAAACTAAAACCAATTTCCAATAATTTAATTCCTTAAAAACATGTTAATTTTGTCCCTGATTTAAAAAGGGGGTATTGAACCCCTATCACTTGCTTCACATAATTTTGATGAACGAATTATTATGAGGGGGAAAACATAGATGAAACTTATATGGTAGAAAATATTGTACGAAAATTTTGAAGTTTGAAGCCATACTGATTGTTTGACAGATTTGTTGGCATATTAGTTTTTTATAAGCTTAGGCAACGTAAATAAGTTTTTTTTTTTGCTTTAATAAATAGATCCAAATACTTTAAAAAAAGATTAATATTCCTATAAAATGAAATACGATAAATAGTGCGAATATAATCTCTTTTCGTTAAATTGATAAGTATTAATAATTAAAGTAAAATTAACAGTACTTCCCGATTAGAACATTTTATTTTTACATACATACATACATACATAACTTCACGCTAGTTCCCTTGCGGGGTAGGCACGAACAACAGAGTGCCATTTAGGCTTATTCTTACACACCTCACTTGCCTCTTTGACATTCATAACTCTTGTCATGCAAGCTCGTCTGTTCTTAAGGCTCCTGACATCACCTTCTGCTAGTACACGATCAATTTGATCATGGAAGGTGTGTCGTGGCCTTCCACGACTTCTGCATCCATCCACTTTTGCATTGTATATCTGTTTAGTCATTCTTTCATCATGCATTCTTTCCACATGCCCGAACCACCGGAGCATTCCTTTCCTTACCTTCACCCCGACACTCTCTTTCAGACCAACTCTCTTTCTTACTTCGGTATTACGAACGCCGTCCGCATTTTATTTTTGCTACAATTAAGTATGTATATACTTGTTTGTTTTATTGCTTCAAGAATATCAGTTCGTTTCCAAAGTCTTGAAGGAGAAACCAAAATTCAAACAGAGGTACTTTTATATTAACATCAATTTTACATCAATAAACTATAGGTATGCACGTATAAATCAAATTTAAATAAATTGACATGCCAGACTCAGTGGTTACATAACAAAACCAATAAACAGTTCAGACTTAATGGGACAATTTCTCCAAAGTACTGAATAAAACAACTATTGGGAAGCCTAGATTTATTCCAGAGATATGAATAATTCATAATGTCACGTCAAAAATACTGGCATCACTACAACGCGTTGCAAATCCTCAACAGCGTACACTCGATTCTAAATTTAAATATCGACGTGCGAAAGAGACGGGAGAATTGCTCACGCGCAGTTGACATGGATGTAATAAAGATATGGATACGTCAATTTTTTTGTAGTTGTACAAGTTCACATTTGACCACGATTTGGTCCGATGTAGAGCGAAGATATGGTCTAAGACGGAACACGTTTATCTAGAAGGCACCTATTCACACGGGACTTGAAGACACCCAAGTTGAAGTATCGGATTAATTATATTTAGATATAAATAGAACTCGACACAAATCTAACTTATATCCCTGTCTACACTTGTAAAACGATTTTTTTTATTATACTTATATAGCCAAAAAGATGGCACTGAGGTCACGTTCGTTTGCTGCTTGCTGCCTTTACAATTCACCAAGAAAAACGTCCCCGGGGCAACGCGAACACAGTTTCATTGAAACGATAAAATATTTTTTTATTGCAAAAGATTAGCAGACAAGCAGATAGCACACCTGATGGAAAGCGGTTACCATCACTTATGGACATTTGTGACAATAAAGGTGCTACCAATGTGCTGTCGTTCTTTAAAGGGAGACTTAAGCCTGGCCAGTACTGCCGGAACACAAGGTTCTTTTGGCAGCATATACTAGACCAGGGGTGATAGCCGTCCAGACAGACAAATACACTTGGCTGTGGGTTGTATTGTCGCCTCTTACAACAGGCCGCTCGGCTGCGGGAAATATATAAGGAATAAAAAAAATGTCATATCCATTTTGTTCTTTATGGATCATGTACATGCGGACCCGTCCTGCGCGAGCGCATGCCCCCCTCCCTCTCGCCGCTACGTTTCCCGCGTGCGTAAACGTGACCCCTCGTTGTGAACTTTAACAACGATTATGGCTTTTTGCGTTTTTGTTTTGTGATTTTCTTGTTTGTTGTTGTTTTGAAGATGAACTTTCGAATCAAGAGCGAGTATCCCAGTTATTGGTTTATAAAACAAAAAAAACTGTTTTACATTATTATTATACATTTACTTGCAGTACAATTGGTAAAAATTTAAAATTAGTTGTATGATGTTTATGTCAAATTTTAATCGATAATAAGGGAAATGAACGCTTAGCAGCATATAGGAATTGGGCATTAGTTAATACGCCTTCCTTGGTTAGTAGTTGAGACCTAGTGCGGGCACTAGAGCTAACTTTGGACGCTGCTAAAAAATTGTCATCGTATTGTGAATTATTTTGTTCCCTGTACTCCTTATGTAGGTAAATAAATTTAATTTCATTTCTTGCTTAGTATTTAAGCAAGTGTGAAGCTCGAAAATTGTATCTTGCTTTATTAGAAGTCAAAAAAGTATTTTGTTTAAGAAGTTTGTTTTCTTTATTTGCTCTAGTCTTGGTGTTTCTGTGATCAGACCTAGTGTTGTTTATTGTATCGTCTTGGTCTTATTGAGTCTGCATTGTTTGCTACAACTCCATTAATTCTTCAAAAAGTAACATACTTCTGTACAAAACTTATTAAAAAAAAGAATTTGAGATATAAATAGAATATGAAATATAAAGAAAAACAATATTTAGCTAGACGTGTTGCTGGGGAGTTTCTTGCCGCTTCTCCTCCTTTACAGCATCAACACGTTGCGAAGCGGTGTACATAGAATAGGAAGTAAAAATTAAATTTTAACTTACATCTATGACCTTCAAAAGTGTTTTCCAGTGGAACTTATTTTGAATAAAAACTTTTGCTTTTGAATTTGTCTGTGGTATTATCCATAATACAAAAACGACATGCTTGGCTTCAGATTATACAAGTTTCCCTGTTCATCTCACGATACAATAACATTGCTTGTAATTAATTCTTAGCATGAAGGTAGGGTGGCCATTTTAAGGGGGAACGGACAATATACCTGCCACACTTGTTCACACCTCAAATATCTCCAGGACGTGCAGGTTTTATCACGATGTGTTCACTTCGCCGTTAGTAGGTGGTAATTGTAATTCTGAAGCTTCATTTGCGTTAGTGTTAAAGTTTTAGGCTGTGACCGAATGCGTCTTATTTATCTCTCTTCTATCTCTATCTTTAAAAAAAACGCCGTTAACATATAGTCCAATTAGTGCGTATTACATGGTATTACATAGGTTATATGCCTATTTGCCAGGTGGTAGGGCATTTGCCCAACTGGATGGTTACCACCCCTGGTCTAAAGTATGTCGCCATAACAACCTTGAGTTGTGTTCCGGCATTAGTGACCAGGTTCCAGTTTCCCTTAAGAGAGCAGCAGTGGGCATTTGTAGCAACTTTGCTGTTGCAAATGTCCATAGGCGATGGTAACCGCTTTCCATCAAGTGGGCCGTTTGCCTGTCTGCTGATCCCCTGCAATAAAAAAAAAAAAAAATGACCATATTTATCTATATGAAGATCCACCTTTTCAATAGGCACATTAACTAAGAAAACTGCTTGTGGTGCGTATTTTCCGGCTAGGATTCGAGTATACGTCATAGAAATGAAACAGGAGTACGTTAGCTACCAAGCTACCATGGCTACACAAAACACAGTTATCCCTTACTTCATATTATAAATTCAGCTAGTTACGTGAGACACAAATGTCTAGCCATGCCGCCTGTGCCAGGTCCCGGTTGAAAAGTAGACCCAAAAAAGCCTTGAATTCGTAAAAATGACATTCATACCAATGGCTTCATAATTGGGGATGCGCATAGACTGCATGAAGTGGAGAAGAAAAAGTAGAGAAGCGAACCCTGGGGTTCGAGGCAGACGCTCCGAATGCAACCGGGATTTAACGCTAGGGTGATGACGGCGATCCCTTATTATTTGACTATGATGCTTAGATTGTATTATTTTCACAATGTACCTTCATTTCGCATGGTTCTCCCGATCGTATGATTGTCGGGGAGTAGGAGAAGGGGGGTCGTTAGCCCACCAAACCGGTAGCCAGTGCTCATCGCGCAGCTGCGCACGCGCACCCTTAGGCCTTGTTCAGATTGGTCATATTTTACAATTTATTTAAATTAACAAATGTAACACGGAGTTTTTATTGATACAGCCTCCTCTAATAATTATGAAATTATGAAGTATTCTAAAAGAAAAAACTTCGCTATTTTCTGCTCTGTGAGACTTTTCTGTTATCTAAAGCCGCGTACTCACCTGCTAGCCGTAACCACAACCGTTGCAGTTATGGTAGGGCTACACTAGCGGACGATGTTTTGTGTTGCGTTGGCGTGCTTAAAAACATCGTGTACAGGTATACGAGATCTTATTGTCTACATTCGATCCATGTCGCGTTGGCGCGCACATCGTGCCGGGTGGTGTTCGACGCCTGTTGTGCGACCGACGGAGGCAGTATTGAAATTGGAGGAAGTAGTGACGTTGCATTGTATGTGAGTAAATTATTATTTGTTACAATTCCAGTCCATACTGTACAAAAAATCACATGCACGTCCGTCCAGATTCAAAGTCTGGACTGCACTGAAGTGATGCAGGTGTAGCCATGCAAGCGAATATGGTCATGACAAAACCGACAGTGCCCCGATAAGCATTCGTTTACTACACGATGCAACGATCTATTCGGCCACACTCATCGCGATAACGCGAATATTCGCCATAGCTCGCCTTGCATGTGTTGTCAATGTAGCCTCACCATTACTTGTGCGCGGCGCGCTGGCAACGAGCCGACAAGGCGAAGATCAATGTCGGTGTCTGCCTGTCTCATGTAATAAAAAAAATCATTACATATCTGTGTACATACCTGTTTACATATATATAGGTTATTACAAGTGTTCTAAATGAACAATGAGTCAACTAACGTTTCCATGTATGTGCTTTAGTAAATGTGTCATGCTGATTGTAGTGAAATTGAATCTTTAATGCGGACGAATGTCTGGGGCATGTACATGCTGCTACTACATGGATCGATATTGTCTATATCTGAACACTTGGTTTTAATATTTAAGTATAACATGATATATTTTGAAATAGGTTATGGACGTGGTAGAGTCATGCTGGAATTAATATCTTGATAACAGCTCTTAGAGCCCGCTTGATGGGTGTGATACCACGCTCTCACAGAATATTGGTGAGAAACGGTTAGCCTTCAGCTAATCGTGTTTCGAACGATGAATGAGAGATCCGAGATCCCACTTCACCTTCCCCCTATTCCATTCCTCTTACTTTACTCCCTACAACGCGGTGGCCTCGCTCCTGGTGTTGCAAACATCTATAGGCAAAGGTAAGAACTTTCCATCAGATGGGTCGTCCCTGTTGGCCAATTTGCCAATAACAAAATGTTATTGAACAATTTACATATGAAAGAGCGAACGTAATTTTTATGTTGGAGTACAGTAGAGCGGCTTACGTCCTACCTGATGGAAAGTAGTTAAAGTTTCTTATGGATATTTGCAACACTAGAGGTGCTAATAACGTGCTGTCGGACTCAAAGGGGGACTGCAGCTAGACTCTGATGCTGGAACACAACTCAAATTTGTTATTGCAGCATACCCTAGACTAAGGGCGGTAGCCACTACGTCCGGGTTGGAGGTGAATGCGCAAGCGAGCCCACAGCCCGGACAAAGGACGTTTGAGAATCCGTCAGAAGTTTTGGTTATACCAAACTGCGGTATGGCGTTAGCATTCCTGCGGGAATGCTAGTGTCACCTCGGCGAGGCAAATTTCAGAGACCGGCTGTGACTTTTCTACCTCGCGTGACTGATGGTCCTCAGACGGATTTTTCCTGCTAAAAAAGGGGTTGTGTCTATCCAGGCTGGTGGCCCCGATCCGATAGACAAATTTTTTACTCCCCAGAGTAGTTATAACCTTTTAACTCTTGTATCCGGAATAAAAAAATATAAATATGTGTCACATTATGGACGAGCCCTTATACGCAGTATATACAACGCTAGTGGTAGGGAACTATGGTGTAGATACGTACTACTCACACTGCACTAACCGACCAACTGTAATTATGTTATACTTATGTATATGTCAACTATATACGATAGTCTGTGTTGTAATGTATGTGTATATATATTATTATAGTCTTGGCGCCAGCTTTTGATTTATTTTATAGATCAGATGCTTTATGTTATGATAATACTTTGTTATTGTTGAGCTGAAATTTGCTATATCTCTTTATAGGATATGCTTGTGATTTTATCCACGCTTGACTTGAAATTCCCGCGGCATTTCCCTGAGCACAAAATAGCGCAACATTTGAAAAAATAATGTAAGCTCGTTTTAGTAAAAACTGTGTCGGAATAAGATAGTTTTTAGCCACCCGAACAAAAATAAACTGCTCTCGGGAAAATTTCCGTGGTATTCCCGGATTTAAAATATCATAGATTTTGTTACCTAAAATTTGCTATCGAACAATAAGAAAATCACATTGGAATTCGAAATTATTTAATTTCCTCCCAGGATAAAAAGTAGCGCAGATCTTAAGTCTAAGGGCGTGTCCACATCACCACGGCATGACGTCGTTAACGTGAAACGGTGCGATTCCGCGGCGCGGCACGTTGACGTGACGTACAAATTTTTGTTACTGTGACGTAAAAATACACGTCACGATTCCGCAACGTTACACGTTGTCTTGTAAAATTCCAGTACATTTTTCACTTACGAACCTGTGAAATAATAGTCTCTTTATAGATATGGACCGCACAAAACATATACTGCTCGTGCTATTTTTAAGATATAAACAATAATTTCTGTAACTTTTCTGCACATCTAATAGCTAGGACAATGAAACGTCAATCTTGTATATACAATATACTCTTTGATCTGAGCGAGCGCATTAGGCACGTATCGCTTTCGACGACTTCCGACGCGTCGTTCCGCGGCGACGTTGCCGTAGCGTGCATTAGCACGTCACAGCAATGCACCGCGCCGCGACACCGCACCGTTTGACGTTGACGATGTCGTGACGTGGTGATGTGGACAAGCAGTAAGAATTTGCTGTCGATTAGTGAAAACCGTTAGTCGTGGTAGCGTAATGGCTAGTACACGCGTCCCAAACTCAGAGGGCGCGGGTTCGATCCTGGCCGGAACGCATGCACCACTTAGTCAGTATTCTGATCTAATGTGCATATTGTTACAATTACCACGTGCTAATAACGGTGAAGGAAAACATCGTGACGCAACCTGCACATCAAGATAACCGATGTGTCAAACCTGCCAAGCCGCCTTGGACAAGCGTGGCGGGTACACGTCCGTTCCCCCTATAATGGGAGGCCCGAGCCCAGCAGTGGGATATTCATGGGCTGATATTATTATAATATTTTAGTGAAAACTTCATCGAAATTTTCCCCGTAGTGTTTATGTGAATCCCGATTAAACAGACAAGAGATCTAAGAAAATTGCATCGTGTTCTCCATCTTATACTAATATATAAAGTAAAAGAGTTTGTTTGCTTGAACGCGCTAATCAAAGGAACTACTGGTCTGTTTTGAAATTTTTTTCAGTGTTAGATAGCCCATTTATCAAGGAAGGCTATAGGCTACATATCATCACGCTAAGACCAATAGGAGCGGAGTATCAATGAAGAATGTTTCAAAATCGGGGGTTTTTTAACTTACTTTTTTTTTACTATTACATTTATATAATCTATTCCAGTTGTGTTTTATATAGCTTCAATACACAGACACGGCAAATTTAGAATTTTATAATATTATAGAGAGACAATATAATAACAGCCCATAAATGTCCCACTGCTGGGCTCGGGCCTCCCACTGTTGGAGAATGTATAGTATACTCGCCACGCTTGTCCAAGGCGGCTTGGCAGGTTCGACACATCGGTTATATCGATCTGCAGATTTCATCACAATGTTTTCCTTCGCCATTGTTAGCACGTGGTTATTGTACAATATTCACATAAGGTCAGAAAACTGTCTGCCGCACGCTTTCCGGCCAGGAATCTAACCCACGCCCTTTGAGTTTGGGAGTAATTGTTTGAGCCAAATTGTTTTTGTAAATATTATTTTTTAGTGGAAACTTGATTGAGATTTGTGGTTTATATTTAAGAATATTAATTATCGTATGTTTTCTAAATAAATAATATCATACATACATACATAACTTCACGCCAGTTCCCTTGCGGGGTAGACACGAACAACAGAGCGCCATTCAGGCTTATTCTTACACACCTCACTTGCTTCTTTGACATTCATAGCTCTTGTCATGCACGCTCGTCTCTTCTTAAGGCTCCTGACATCACCTTCTGCTAGTACACGATCAATTTGATCATGGAAGATGTGTCGTGGCGTTCCACGACTTCTGCATAAATAATATCAGCCCACCTAAAAGCTCGCAGTGGTCAGCGAATGCCAAAACCGGCCGACCATGCCGCTGTGGGAGCCAACTCGAACCCCGCGATAGCTATCGTAAGTCGTAGATAGATCAAACCCTGAGTGAAAGTGGGCTAAAAAGTTTCAACTCGACCCCACCGCTTCTTTCCCCAAAGGTGGCTAACTTAAGAGGGTCATTGTCTCTGCCTGTTGATGGCAGAGCTGGTACCCCTACCGGGTACTCTTTGCCCCGGTCCAAATTCGCGAGGGGCAACTACCCCCCGGTAAGGGGGTACGGAAGCCGCCTAACACATAGGTATGTAGGCGGCTCGCGTCGGCCAATCAGCTACTTTCGGTGGCCATCACAGGTTTCGCGTTGGCACCGTCTGCGGGATTATTGGCCAGTCTATCATCATATCATCCGTGCAGGAACAGAGAAAGAATACAATTTCCTGCGGCCAGGCAGCCTATCGTAAGAGGCGACAAAACAACCCACAGCCAGGTGGTAGGGTATTTGCTTGACTGGATGGCGACCACCCCTGGTCTAGAGGATGCCGCCATTACAACCTTGCGTTGTGTTCCGGCATTAGTGACCAGGTTCCAGTCTCCCTTAAGAGAGCAGCAGCGCATTTGTAGCACCTTTGGTGTTACACATGTGCATAGGCGATGGTGTCTGCTGAACTCCTACAATAAAAAAAAAAGTCTGCGGCGTCCGATGGCCATCTTGGGCCAGGTGGCTTAGGTGTCTTTGCTTAAGTGGCCATCTGTGGCGTCTGGTGGAGGTGGCGAAGTGAATGAAACCGAGATATAGTACATACTTGTTTGTTGTTAAGTGGTGCTACTGAGGTGGAAATTCCCCCACCCTGTTAAATAATTTAAAAAACTTTAAAACTCCTCATACCCTAATTTACCTTAATTGCTTCTTAAAAGAATTCTAAATTGATATTAATGATGTTTCACACGCTCCCCACAGACGTGTGTTTGAAGTTTTTGAACTAATATAATGACTGATCGACTTTTAAAGAAATTCTCAAGTAATTTACAACTTTAATTCTTCGAATTTGTTCAGTAATTGGCTGGATCTACCCTCTTTTTAATACGAAAAAAAATATTGTTATTTTGATTTTTTTATTACGAAGCTCGCAAATGGAGAAACTGTCCAGCTAACGGGAAGTGCTTACTGTCGCCTATAGATCTTTGCAACACTGGCGATGGTAACCGCTTACCATCAGATAGGTCATCTGCTCATGTAATAAAAGAAAATGAGGAGGGCATGAGATAGAGGATCAGACAGAGGGATAGGATACAGGGAGGGGGAAGCTCCACTCCAGGAACTTCATCGGAAATTGTATTAAGAATGTCAATGCAAAATGGTGTGCACTGCCGAAGAGTGGAATAATTTGCCGTAGTCTGTTTTTCCTGACAATACAATTGTTGCGGACAGAGAGCATCCCCCTGACCCGCCCGCCGGAGCACATCTACTCTCCGCGCCCCGCATAACGCCGACGCCCATAGCTGGCGCAATTAGCAACTAGGCGTCGGACGGGATGCGGGATATAGGAGGCAAAAATTGCCTATTAACGACACTGATTAATTCAGATATTCTTCAGCCATTCATATATTGCACTCAACTCTCTTGCATATTTTGTTGTACTCATTCTATGTATATTTATAATTTAATAATAATCATACAGTCCATTATTACATCGAGTTTTAATTTCCAAAAACAAGAAGCAACTGCCACCAATAACAATTTTGAACTCTTCTAGGTAAGCGTGCTCTATAGAAGACCGCGTCATCACTCAACAACAGATAAAACAGTGATCAAACGCAAACCTGTACATCAATAAAAAATGGTAGGGTAGTCTTTAAATTTCGTTTACTTCGTCTTCTAAACTCAGATTTCTATAATTCAACGAGCCCACTTTTTTAGAGTTCCGATGCCTTAAGATAAAACGTAACGTTTCGCACTACTTTATCTGTCTGTCTCGACAACTATGGTTAAATACATTGAAATAATAATTATATAATATTATTGTTAAACGCTCCACGTTAGTTTTTACAGAAATTGTTTTGTTTGATCGCCCACTAGATGTCGCTGTTCAATAATGAGACGTGAACAACAATGTAATATTTTGTGTATTTCACTTAAGGTTTGTATCATTAAAGATTCCTATATACGGGGATATTATTAAAGGTTTTTTTTTATTCGACCGACGGTATCCTAAAAGTAACCCGGGAGTCGTTGCGAGACTGGAATTAAAATGCCGTTAAAATTACTATAGAGTTTATTAAAACTATACAAACACGTACAACACAGGTACAAATATAACCGAACGCAACAAGTCCAAACGTAATGCAGAAGGTCGTAATTCAATAAAACGCGCAAATTCCGTCACTATTAGATTCCCGATTGTAGTACACACGTCTCGCTTTGATCGTGGTTCTCGTTCGACTGCCCCCCTCACTCAATCAGGCCATTGTTTTATACTGCACAAATGCAATGTGCCCGTGTAGTAGTCAACTTAATCCCCCACATCTGGCTAATGATTCGGTAGCAAGCGGCCATAAAAGAGTACAATAAAACAATGGGCTGTTCGCTAGAAACGTATGCCAATCAATAAGTAAACAAAAGAAGACGATCATAAAAGAATTACAATTAGTTCAAATGCCGACGGGTAATAAATGTGCTTCTACAAATCTGTACGTGGAATTTGTCTTTGTCGACGCCTAGGTTGTAACAATAACATACGGGTGCACATTTAAGGCTATGTAAGAAGTTACAAATATTTAAACAAATTAACTTCCATGCAACCTTCTGATTTACAACCAACACTGTTCGGTCCTTGCCTAGTGAAGTAGGTAGAACGTCGCTCCATGAATTTTGCTGTCTACCCTCTTTCTGTGTGAGGCGACGGCCAATGCACAGCAGGGTAGGGGCAGTCATTTTGGACTCGCAATCATCGATCAACGTTTTTGACGAGAACTACACCGCGCCGTGCGCTGTTACTTTTCTAAATCTGATCCACTTGCTGTGATCTGATAGTTTAACTTCTTAATTTCTAAAACTTATCATCTTGGTGTGATTACTGGCCGTGCCAAGAACATTTGCTATCCGTAAAACTTTGTACTTCAAGTGTTAGCTCCAAAGTGGAATTTAGTGCCGTGTGCTGTTCCTGTGTGCATGCAACCTGAACCGAGCCAGGAGAGGGCGGATCTCAAGGTTGGTGGAGCTTCTACTTTTCTAGTGCAAGGATTTCGGTCATATCTCTCTCATACAGTCCATAATAAATTGAACCAGCTTATTATCAGAGGGCTATAGCGCCCCATACAAATAAAAGTAACTTCCATATTCTCTATAGCAACGGAAGAAAATAAAATGCACGAAATACGGTATTCCAAATACTTTTGAAGGTAAACCAGGTTTCAATGGATACAGGTGTAAGCCCATCTGTTTAGTAGTAGTCCTTGAGTGCAGTTGTTATGTAATATTTCAATTATGTTATTGACTGTGTGTATCGACTACACGTGCGCAGAAGGTTTGCCGATAGCCTCATGATGTCACGCGTCGATGGTCAGTAGGGTTGACAAAAAAAGTTACATAAATAGTTGTTGCAATAAGTTTATTATTGTATATAGGTATATTATTATCGGTGCAGGAACCAAGAAAGAATACAATTTCCTGAGGCCGGGTGGCCTGTCGTAAGAGGCGACAAAACACCCACAGCCAGGTGGTAGAGTATTTGCCCGACTGGATGGCTACCACACTTGATCTAGAGTATGCCGCCATAACACACACACATACACACATATTCTATATCCCCAAATTAAGCAAGTTACGCTTGTGTTATGGGTATTATATAACGTACCACTCTGGGGCCGATCCCAGACACCCAGACCATAGTAAATAACGGAGAAAATACGTTTCTGAAATTTACTATACCAGGAATCGAACCCGGAGCCTCTGCGTTGCAGTGAGGTAGGCCGGCAAAGGCTTAGCCCACTCAACCACAGAGGCCGACATAACAACTTTGTTTTATGTTCCGGCATTAGTGACCAGGTTCCAGTCTGCCTTAAGAGAGCAGCAGCGCATTTCTAGCACCTTTGGTGTTGGAAATGTCCATAGGCCATGATAACCGTTTTCTATCAAGTGGGCCGTCTGCCTGTCTGCTCAACTCATGCAAGGAAAAAAACTTATGTATACAATAATAGTAAGTAATACAATACAATAATATTAATATAATACAATAATAGTAAGTAGTCATCGGCATATACTCTGCGCGCGGCTTATAAGAAGCTTATTTGGTTTAGTTTTCGTCTCTGAGTTCTTATTGAATATTTGCATCTAATAAATATATCAGCTGTACCTGTGACTTCATTCGCAAATTTCGTGGCACTTGCCTTTCTACTTGTTTGGCGTGATCTAGACATTAGAATCCGTCCTTAGCTTTAAAGCAGAGAGATTGCAAGTAGTACACATATTAAAACTACGTTGCACGGAAATTTATTAGATTTTCATTCGGACGTTTCGGCTACTTTTAAGTAGCCGTGATCAGAGAAAATAAAAGATGTCACGTGTCAATGAGTAATCTTAAAGTTATTGTTTAACCTACCACTAACTTTTTCCTTTTAATTATTTAATTTTAATGTTTGTTAATGCTTATTATTTACTTTATTGGAGCCTTATATAATTTACTACCGCTTCGCAACATGCTGTAGCTTGAAGAGAAGAAACGGCGCAAGAAACTCTTCAGCAGCAGAGATATATCTTAATATATATAAATTACGTGTCACGTTGTTTGTCCGCGATGGACTGCTAAACTACTTGACCGATTTTAATTAAATTTGCACACCGTGTGCAGTTTGATCCGACTTGCAAGATAGGATAGCATACGTTTGGACCCGGTAGGTGGCGCTGCAATCGGGTTCTAAATTTTATTTCTTCAGGGCAGAACAACGTCTGCCGGGACAGCTAGTAGATATATATATATATATATATATATATATATATATATATATATATATATATATATATATTTATATATATAATAGCCCATAAATGTCCCACTGCTGGGCTCGGGCTTCCCATTTTAGAGGTACGGACAGTATACCCGCCACGCTTGCCCAAGGCGGCTTGGCAGGTTTGACACATCGGTTATCTCGATGTGCAGGTTGCATCACGACGTTTTTTTTCACCGTTGTTAACGCGTGGTAATTTCGAGTTTTTGAGTTTGGGACGCGTGCGCTTGCCATTATGCTACCACGACTTCAGCAACATGCCCAGCTCTAATAAAGTGAGATGGGAGATAAGATACATACATACATAACTTCACGCTAGTTCCCTCGCGGGGTAGGCACGAACACCAGAGCGCCATTCAGGCTTATACATATTACACCAATATACACCTCACTTGCTTCTTTGACATTCATAACTCTTGTCATGCACGCTCGTCTGTTCTTAAGGGAGATAAGATGTGAAGAGAAAATTATCAATTAATACAATCGAAATGTTGCAATAAAAATCACTCACCGCGCTTAAAACTGTTAAACCGTAATTTTATCAGACACTAGCGACCCGGCGCGGTTTCATCGGCGCTCTGTCCCGCTCCCGTGGTATATAGCGTCATATTACATAGCCTATGACACTCCCTGTTAACATAGCTTTCTAACAGTAAAATAATTTTTAAAGTCAGTTTAGTAGATCCAGAGATTACCACCTACAACGTCACAAACTCACAGACTTTGCCTCTTTGTAATATTAGTATAGATATAGTCTTTAAATCTTCAACCAAAAATCTAATATGAAAAAGCCATGCGTAAAAAACACCAATGAATAACATTAAAATGTCAAATTGTCAGCAAAATTACAATTCAACTGTAAGAATTACAATTTCCCTTTTGTACCTTGGAAAAGGAGAAAGGAGATTTTCGTAAACATTTTTATGACGACCGCATTTTGAACAGGCTTTTTAACTCCCCCTTACGAATGGCGAATATTTTGCATTTAATCGTTAAAATTAATGTTACGCTACGGTGTCATTTATGCGATAGCTTTGGGCTTTGTACACTGCGAACAGTTTGTTTGTTAATATTATTTGTTAAGAATAAATCGATGTCAAATTGACAATACGTATTCTTTAAAGATTGGATTTGAAAATTAATGTTTTTTTATTTCTTATACTTTATTAGAAAATATTGTTTGCTTCTTCTATACCTATTTAATAGATTTTTCAAATTGTAATATTTTATAGCCATAAACATGTCGTAAATACCTGAAATTCTAATTTATTCAACCATCCAGCATTTTTAATTGCTAATTTCGTTTTTTGGCTGTTAATGGTCATCATCTACTATTGTCTTATAACTTGGGATAAAAAATTATTATATCTTCATAGCACGAAAGAAAATATACAAAATATAAACACCTCCTTAAAAATTCGATTATTAACACAGTCGAAAAAAAAAAACTCAAATATTTCTGAGGATTACGTTTTTGAGCATACAATATTAATTTTGAAAGTAATTTTGATACAGCTACAAGTATCAAATTAAACATACACATTACACAGGTATGCACAAATTGTTCGTCGTATAGCGAGCCTATTATTGCATTTTTACAAAATTATCATTTAGCTTTTGAAAATGAAATAACAACTTTATTTCTTGAGAGTTATGTAACAAGACCTTTAAAAGACAACTGGAAATTATTTTTGTTTTTATAAACCATATCTGTCAAATTTTAAAAACGAGCTAATTTGGTAGTGATATCATGTAAGGTAATAACAATCATTTTTTATAATTGTATTACCACTTTTGTTTTCATTTGTTTACACAAATTCAATAATTTCTCATAGAAACAATTTTCAGACACGATAAAAGGTGTTATAGCTTAAGAGCCCAGGGCTGCCAAACATTCGTCATTTTATAAAAACTGTCCGGCTATTGAGGTAACATTTTTATAGGTCCCCAAGTAACATATATAAATTTTATCTTTTATACTATAAAGAAAGTATAATTTCTTAAAGTTTAGGGGTGTCTGGCAGGGGGTAGCAACTATCACAAGTGTCCGGAAATGGATGACGAGATTTGTAATGTTATCCCGAAAAAAATATAAAAAATAAGCGTTATACTTTAACGAATTTAAGGTACTATTCTATACACCTTTACTACCTGTTATCTGCACAAGTAACCACAACCAAACTCTATTAGTCGCTGGTCGTTCTTATCTGTATAGGGGTCATGCACAGAAAAACTTTCAGGTTTTATAAAATGACGAAAGTCTAGCAGTCCTGGGCTCTCTCAATATTACGGAAGTTATATGATTTTATACTTTAAGTTTTTGATAAACAACATTGTATACTTTAAAAATAAATTTAAAAATATCATTATTAGTAAAATCTGTAATTTCTAGAGATTCCTGCTAACCAGTTATATGTGCTGTCGATGAAGTAATTGATGTAGATTTTCATTTACCTTTCATCTTAGAAGTTTAGAACAAAATATATTTGGTGACACTGCGCGATTTATACAACAAAACACGTAGAACTTGGAAAACTGCCAATCTAAAATATTTAGATTGGAAAATGCCAATCTAAATTATATATATATATATATATATATATATATATATATATATATATATAAATATATATATATATATATATATATATTTTTTTTTTAACAACTCTACTGACTCTAGTTCCGTACCCGTTTTTATAATTTAATTTAGATAAAGTTTAGAAATTATACACGCTTATTTGTTATTTTTGTGATTGCGTGTAACGTTTATTGAATGTATGTTTTGTTTTATTGCAGGAGATCAGCAGACAGGCAGACGGCCCACTTGATGGAAAGCGGTTACCATCGCCTATGGCCATTTGCAACACCAAAGGTGCTACAAATGCGCTGCTGCTCTCTTAAGGGAAATTGGAACCTGGTCACTAATGCCGCAACACAACTCAAGGTTGTTATGGCGATATACTTTAGACCAGGGGTGGTAGCCATCCAGTCCGGAAAATGCCCTACCACCTGGCTGTGGGTTGTTAAGTCGCCTCTTACGACAGGCCGCCCGGCCGCAGGAAATTGTATTCTTTCTCCGTTACTGCACGGATAAATTGTTAGTGTTGTGATGTACCTTAAGAATAACTTATTATATTAATCTATTCTAATTTTGATACTAAACTTATACTAATGTAGAGTGTATCTGTTAGATGTTGGTGTTGTGAGGAAGTGCATGTGCAGTGTGTGCCTTATGTCTATACCTGTATATATTAATATAACTAGTGTCTGTTGTTTTTATTATTACAAGCAACAATCTCGCACAATAATTATTAACCCTGGAGCGCTACTTATGACATGTGCATCCGAATAAAGTGGAAGTGGGAATGATTGTTTTTTTTGTGCAGGATCCAGCTGAATAGCTGCAGATGGCTGTTTCAGCGATACAGGGCTTGGTGGGCTTCCCGACTCCGTGGGAGCGGAGGCGTTCAGCCTGGAAGCAGCGCTGTTGAGGTGGCACCTCCTTTGAGGTTCGACCTGGGCTCGACCGACGTGGGGTGATGACTATATCGGATTAAGGCGTAAAAGACTAACTGAGATAAGCCAACAGGCTGAAGTTAGCTAGTCTTGTGCGGCTACTTGTATCAGTGATGAGTGGGTGTGATTGGTGGATTTTAACGTTGTGCGAGTGGGCCGGGGCCGAAGGCTCTCCGGCGTCTGTTCAGTCTTCGTCTGTTATGCCAGGCTGTTGTTCTGAGCCTCGAGAGCCTCGAGACGACGTTGGCTCGTGGGAGCGTTCATTGCTACGCCGGCTAACTTTTATATATGAGCGATAACAAAACGAGCCGAATAGTAATTAAAACTGTCTATGCCGTTTATATTATTAACAAATTAAATTAATATTAAAAAAGTAAAATCCACGATTAATACGATATGTGCAATTGTGGTAGTACAATAACTAAACCTTCGCCTCATTTTTAATTAAAATAACATCACTTGATTGCATGACGTGTAATTGTCCATCCCTTTCTTTCCTACACAATTCCCTATATTTGAGGAGCCAAATATACCTTACTCACTGGGTGAGAAGGAATCGACGGTAAGAAAGAAGGTAGTCCAATTGTGCTCTGTGCGTAACTAAAAATAACTTTAAATTAATATTAAAAATACTTTAACTAACTAACGCGCACTACCACCGCATTGCATTACACGCACACTTCACAAACAAACCAAGACACACAAAGAGCCTAAAAATTAAAAACCCAGGCACAGAAAAGAAAAAAACAACACACATGGCACTAGATAGGACAATATCCATAAGTAATAAAAGTAGTATAAGGCCCACACTGCACATGCACTGCCTCACAACACCAGCATGTAACAGATACACTCCATATTAGTATAAGTTTAGTATTAAAACTAGAATAAATTAATATAATAAGTTATTCGTAAGATACATACACCTCAACACAAAAATCAATAAATTAATGTCACACACAAGAACCAAAATAACTAATAAGCGTGTTAAATTCAAAAAATTAAATCTAGAAATTAAGTTCTAAAAAAGGGTACGGAACTCGAGTCCGTAGAGTTATTAATAATAATAAACATTATCAGACTCTAAACATTTATCAGACTCAATAATAGTAGCAATAAGATATACAAGATATAATAACATAGAAGAACTGTGCCGTATAAAACATTTGAAGGAGATCCGTTGAGTTCTTTTGGGTCCTTCGAATTTCGGTACACTAATTGTGGTTCAAATTTTGTTTCCTAATTTGAACCAAAGCGTAAACAAGAACTACTCGCAAATATTACATTAGTATAACAATAGGTGTCACTACTTGGAACAAACGTAATTAACAATATATATGCTTATTTAAACTACCTCAAAAATATCACAATAGCCTCAACTGTATCTTGTACATAAATCACGTATAAAATCATCGCAGTTCAACCCTCAAATGCTACTCCCTCGCGTGTCCCCCAATCGAAAGCATAGCCGGTCCAAATGACCGAGTATAATGACCTAACTATTGTCCTCGCAGCAATGTTTTGGAAGCCTCATTTATTTTTATAACTCTATGCGTTTTTTAACAGAAAAAAGTCGATAAAAAATACGTGGACATTACCACGATGATAGACGGAGTTGATGTGTCGTGACGGTTTAAAATGTTACGGTCATCTTTTTTGTTATGGGTCATGGAATCGAGGCTTTTGAAAGAATGGAGCTGGTATTTTATATCGATTACATAAAGTATCTACTAGGAATAATTTTGATATTTTTTTATTGTATGAGTTCAGAAGACAGGCTGACGACCCCTCTGACGGAAATTAATTGTCATCGCCTATGAACATTTCTAACACCAAAGTGCTGCCACTCTCTAAAGGGAGACTGGAACCTGGTCACTAATGGCGGAACACAACTCAAGGTGGTTATGGCGGCATACTCTAAACCAAGGGTGGTAGCCATTTAGACGGGCTAATACCATACCACCTAGCTACGCGTTGTTTTGTCGCCTCTTACAACAGGCCACCCGGCCGCAGAAACTTGTATTTATATCCACCGATCGATCGATCGATATAGTGTATGTATATAAAAACACTATACTTGGTACTATGGAGGCAAATTGTTCTGATTTTAACGGTTTATAGACGAGAGGTAGGTTATTTTACATGAACCATTGAGTACAATGTGTATAACTAAACAAAACTAATTAAAACCATTACTTGAGGAGCACTTATTAAAATGCAGCCGACATCAACCCTAATTTAGTTCACAGTGCGCTCGGTTGTTTGAGTTGATCTTCACAACGCTGTCGGCGACTTGGATTGCCTCTAGAATGTTCTGACCAATTAGATTATGCTCTGAACTCAAGAGACGAAAACACCGCGGCTGTTGAAGGGTTGGATACTATTCCTATATAATTTTAATATTTTTTTTCTTTAATGATTAATTAATACTAAACATTACCTTTATCCATAAACTAGCATTTTCCCACGACTTCGCTGGCGTTAATGTGGGTTTTGTTAATCGATTCAGGATTTTTTCTATCGCTCGAAAAGACTATTGATGAATATTGGTGGCATGAGAGCATCACATTAAAGTGTTACATTGTGATTATCGTTGGCATGACGGTGGATTTATCAGTGAATTTCGATAGCGCTGCAGTGGCGCCAATCATTCATCTATCCCTCGGGAACAGTACTCTTTTTCCGAATGAAAGGTATCTTATATTCTTTTCTGTGCCCTTGACAATGTGTATGCAATTCGTGATAATTAGTAGAGAATTCAGGGCGTGAAAGCGTAACAAACAAACAAACTCACGTTCGCATTTATAACATTGGTAAACTTTTGAAATATTTTTTACAAATTAACATATAAATGGCTGATTTTCATCAACTGGGGAAAGTCCTCCAAAACTAGTCATCTTTATAACCTGAACTAGTATGCTGCAAGCAGATCTATATTAAGCGTGTGCATATATTTTTTAATCGTGTACTAGCAGAAGGTGACGTCAGGAGCCTTAAGAACAGACGAGCGTGCATGACAAGAGTTATGAATGTCAAAGAAGCAAGTGAGGTGTGTAAGAATAAGCCTGAATGGCGCTCTGCTGTTCGTGCCTACCCCGCAAGGGAACTGGCGTGAACTTATGTATATATTTTTTCTCAGTTAAAGAGACATACATGTGTGGAATTATTGTCGTTTTGAACTAAATGTAAAAAAAGTTCGACTTAAGGCTAAGACTATTACTAAGGCTGATGTACCTACACAGAAATTTAACCAATGGTTAAAATATGGTAATCGCTAAACCTATAAGGCTAAACAGCTACCTGCAACATAGTGATATTTGATATATTTATATATATTTACTAGCTGACCCGGCGAACTTCGTACCGCCATATTTTCTGAATTCCTAAAAGACTTTGTTTCATGACACAAAAACAAAATCACCATAATCGGTCCAGGTGACAAGGAGAATTGTAGAACTCGATCTCAGCGCCACCTATCGGTTCCAATTGTGGATCTAAACCATTCCGGGACCCACTCAAACACACACACAAAATTTCATCAAAATCGGTAAAGTCGTTCTCAAGTTATAAAATTACAACGAAAAGTGGCATTGATTTTTATATAATGTATATAGATTTGTGTGAATATATTTATGTATGTAATATTAATAGGTGTATTTATATATGTCTACATACATACATACATACATAACTTCACGCCAGTTCCCTTGCGGGGTAGGCACGAACAACAGAGTGCCATTTAGGCTTATTCTTACACACCTCACTTGCCTCTTTGACATTCATAACTCTTGTCATGCAAGCTCGTCTGTTCTTAAGGCTCCTGACATCACCTTCTGCTAGTACACGATCAATTATATATATATATATATATATATATATATATATATATATATATATATATATATATGTCTATAGGTATAATTCTTACTTGTATAATATTTTACGTACTTATATGTTTATTAATTAATAAAATATAATGTAAGTAACTGCATATCCTATAATATTTATGTATACCACACCCATCACAAATTGATTATAATATTTTATTACTGCCACGGGTTGTCTGGAAGAGATCGCTTCTTGGCGATAAGACCGCCCATTGTGCAACATTTAGAATATTTTTAGGCTATAAGTTTTTCTGTTTTCTATAATTGTGTACAATAAAGTGTTATCACTCTCTTTCTTTAAATATCTATGCACACCAGCCTAAATGTAATAGGTAAGCCTTCTTTTCTGTGTCACAGTCTTGACTATTAATATCTTATATATAAAAATTAACCGTAGAAATGTATGTACGCACATAACTTGAGAACGACTTTACCCATTTTCATTAAACTTTTTGTGTGTGTTTGGGGAGCTCCCCGGATGGTTTAGATTTACAACTGGGACCGTTAGGTGACACTAGAATCGGGGCCTAGATTTTTATTTTTCAGGGCATGACAACGTCTGCCGGGACAGCCAGTTTACAATAAGTATGAATACTTTGAATACGAACAAAGTTTTTTGACTCGAGGAAGCCAGTGACGTTATAATTTCATCAAAGAAGCAAAAACAGTATCTTTCAAGGATCTAAAATGTCGTTTACAGGAGTAATAGCTCTTCAAAAATAAATACACTCTAATGTAAGCTAATAGAGTACAAATTTACTTGATCCGGTTTAATTCTAAAGATAATGCTACTGTCACATTGTTTGCATATGCAAAAGGGTACTTTGAGTGTTTTTCCTATTGATTAAGCGGTTGGCTGGATGTACAGCTACGAAGAAAAATGTTGGAGCTAATACATATTATAATTAAATCAGTATAAAAATACCGAAGATTTTAAATCAATCAATAATGTATTTGCTCAAAACATGGTGTATACATATAAGATGACATGTTTTTGCCGGTCAGGCATGCAAATTGTGCATAATTAAAACTACTTCAATAATTATCCAAGTCAATTTATAAAAATTTATATGTCATACAAATATATTATTATACTTATATTTGTTTTGATTACACAATACTAATTTTCTCATTCTATTTTATGCCTATGAAGTCTCGATGAGAACAGATACATTTCTATAATAATTTACTTATATATTTTGTTGACTTTTATATAATCGTTAACTTTATACCTATAGGAGTATACCCAAAAAAACCTCGTTCGTGTTGCCATGAAGACATGTTTGTGCATTGTAACGGTGTCAAAAGAGACGACTGCAACCTATTCTTTATTTGGCTATATTCATCTATCCACCAAATACAACCTTATTTACTGCAACAGAAAGTATTCTAAGTGTTAACCCGAAATATAAGTCAGCTTTGTGTCAAGTTCAGTAGAAGTCACATAATATAATAACAAGCAGGCAAACAAAAAAAATCAAAGTTATATTTTTACATTAAGTCTAATGTCTTTCCCATATAAATGACGTCATATCTTGGGATAAAAAGTACCCTAAATGTGGACTCGGGATATAAGCCAGCTCTGTGCCAAGTTGCATCTAAAACGGTTCGGTAGCTTTCACTTGGTGCTACCAGACAGACAAAGAGACAACAGTTTTAAAAGTTGCATTTTCGAAATCAGACGGTCCAAATCAGCGACCCTGATCTTTTCTCGTTTTTAAATCAATTGCACAAACTACAGATTTATTGTATTAATAGATTATATGTTTGTACTTCTGTGCCCCTATCATGTAAAGACTCAAAAAATGACTTTATAAGACCAATGATAACATAATCGTCTATTTTTTTTGTCATAGTATAAGTACGATATGGTTTGCGTTTGAAAATTAGTTCAAGCTGCAATGCCATCTCGTGAAAATAAAAGTTGATTAGAATATAATTTTTTTTTTAATATTTCAATTAAATTAAAAAAACGATTAATTTTTTACCCAAACAAAAAAATAAATTCATTTTAAAGATTTATGTATACAGTTAAAACAATAATACTTTATATCCTACATTCCTTACCTGCGGAGTGACACTCGCGGACCGCGTTCGTAATATCGAAGTAAGAAAGAGAGTTGGTCTGAAAGAGAGTGCCGGGGTGAAGGTAAGGAAAGGAATGCTCCGGTGATTCGGGCATGTGGAAAGAATGCATGATAAAAGAATGACTAAACAGATATAAAATGCAAAAGTGGATAGATGCAGAAGTCGTGGAAGGCCACGACACACCTTCCATGATCAAATTGATCGTGTACTAGCGGAGGGTGATGTCAGGAGCCTTAAGAACAGACGCGTGTGCATGACAAGAGTTATGAATGTCAAAGAAGCAAGTGAGGTGTGTAAGAATGGGCCTAAATGGCGCTCTGTTGTTCGTGCCTACCCCGCAAGGGAACTGGCGTGAAGTTATGTATGTATGTATTCCTTACCTGAGTAAGTTTATATGCAAAGGCTTATAATTAGCAATATTTTTCTTTATGTAGTTAATTTATATGACTGTTCCTCTGTAAGCCTTACTACAATAAATAAATAAATAAAAATAATGAAAAAAGAAATAGATTTTCAAATATTTAATATAAAAAAATATCAAACAGGCTTTTGTTCACACCAGTACAAACACATGCCAATATTTGTTTTAAACGACGCTGTGTTTATTCAAATCGCCGAAACTATCGGACAATAAGCTTTGGGTTGTCAATTAACCGACCGAATTGAGTGGGGTTATGTGTTTGAAGCCGACACTGTTTATTTAATTACGCTTGTCTTTGGTCCTAAGGTATTTTGATAGGGAACCTTGGACAGAAGGCTACAGTTTGATATAAGAAATATTATAATAACTAGTTTATGTGTACTATTTTAAAACCTTCCCAAAAAATTTTACAGCACAACACAAAAAATGACGAGAAGGTAGACTACAAGTAATTTCAATACTATTTAGCTTATTAGAAGCAATACCAAATTTTGTTTCTTTTTGCAAACGCAATATTACATCAGCAAATGCCTAGCAAATCAATGAATGCACAAAGATTTGTTTTAAAAAGAATATCAGTTGCTAGGTTCTATAATTGCACAGCTGAGCTGTGGCTGCTAGATAAGCGGCGCGTTATTCATCATATCCGCTAGACGGCGCTAATAGTTACAAATATTATTATTAATTTATATTTATGCTGCGAAATCTCTCCATAGCTTTAACAGACTTGTGAGGAAGCATTATGTAACACAACATACTGTGTATTATTTGGTGTGCATGTCTATGTATAAAATATATGTATATATATATATATGTGTATATATATATATATATATATATATGTATATACATATATATATATATATATATATATATATATATATATATATATATATATATATATATATATATATATATATATCTTAATATATATAAATTACGTGTCACGTTGTTTGTCCGCGATGGACTCCTAAACTACTTGACCGATTTTAATCAAATTTGCACACCGTGTGCAGTTTGATCCGACTTGAAAGATAGGATAGCTTACATTTGGACCCGGTAGGTGGCGCTGCAATCGGGTTCTAAATTTTATTTCTTCAGGGCAGAACAACGTCTGCCGGGACAGCTAGTACTAATATATAAAGCTGAAGAGTTTGTTTGAATGCGCTAATGTCAGGAACTACTGGTCTGATTTGAAAAATTATTTCAGTGTTGGACAGCTTATTTATCGAAGAAGGCTATAGGCTATATGTCATCACGCTAAGACCAATAAGAGCGGAGCACCAATGAAGAATGTTTCAAAATCGGGGGGTTTTGTAAAACAAATTCCATGCGGACGACGTCGCGGGCTCAGCTAGTATATATGTATGTATATATATATATATATATATATATATATATATATATATATATATATATATACATTATCATTAGTATAATCCTAAGCTGCACGCCGACAAATTGTAATGGATAAGATCCTTGTTCATCCAAAGGTTGCCTGGAAGAGATAAGGCCGTCCATTGTACTACTATCTTTTAATTTTAAGACATAGAAATGTGTTACTGTTTTGATGTTGGTTTACAATAAAGAGTATTGGTGTTATTGTTAATTTCTTTTTAACCTTAAAAGTTATCCAATGAAAGTATACGAAATTCTCTCACTCAATTTTTCATTGAAATCAGTTAAACTCTGGCAGAATATACGAAACAAAATTATAGACAGATACAATTTTTGAAAACCTTCATTTATTATGAAGCATCAAATAAATAACAGTTCTTACTTAAATTTAAAGTATTTTCTTTAATATAACAGTGACTAATTGTATTTTATTTTTTATACGCAGACAGTATTATAATAAGAAAACACTATAATTAATTAGTGCATATTAAATATAGCACACCTTTTACTATTACTAATTTTATAATAAAATAATTTAAATACAATAAGCAATTAAAATTAAAAATCATCTCACAAAAACGACGGCACGTTGCAAAAACAACTTAACCTCGAAAATCTAGAAATTGCGGCTATTTAGTGCGTATCGTGAAAACATAATGTAGTAATTAATTTTTTGACCACTTTACAACTTCCATTTATTAAAATTCTACCTACACTTTATAACAATGGTAATAAGATTTATATTTCTATATTAAATCGTATAATACACCAACATATAGTTTGCAATATGTTAAGCTTTAAAGAGGTTTTATTGAAAACAATGATCGTGGGAAAATGTTAATGTCTAATCAAGTTAACTGTAACGTAGAAAGCAAAAAGTTTAAATGTGTTGAACTGTAACTAGAAGAAAAGATGTTAAAATAACTTAAGCAATGAATAAGTAATATTTTCATTGTTACACGTGATAATCTACAAGGAAAGTTGCACGAATACTAAAAATAGACAAGTAGCAGCCACACGTGAATCCAAAAGGCGCGTGCAAGAAATTCTTTCAGAAAATTTAAACCTAGTAAGTATTGAGATTTTTTTTATTTTTATTGCAGGAGTTCAGCAGACAGGCAGATGGCCCACTTGATGGAAAGCGGTTACCATCGCCTATGGACATTTGCAACACTAAAGGTGCTACAAATGCGCTGCTGCTCTCATAAGGGAGACTGGAATCTGGTCACTAAATACCGGAACACAACTCAAGGTTGTTATGGCGACATGCTTTAGACCAGGGGTGGTAGCCATCCAGTCGGGCAAATGCCCTACCACCTGGCTGTGGGTTGTTTTGTCGCCTCTTACGACAGGCCGCCTGGCCGCAGGAAATTGTATTCTTTCTCCGTTCCTGCACGGATGAAGAAGATGAGAAATTCTAAGTTTATGCTCACATTCACTCTAAATATCATAAAAAACAGAATCAATTTAGTACCTACTTTCATGAATATATTTGCAAACTGTGTACTAGAAAATATGGACAGCTACAGCGATATCTGGGGCAACAAATATTGCACATGAGCTGTGTATTTTTCCGCAATGATTGTACTTAATCAATTCAAACAATAATTAAAACTACGTTTTAACGTGCTTGGTATTTTATTTAATTTTTATTTCGTCCTATTGGCCATTTTTCAGCAGCACTAATCACGAAAAACAAAGATGTCCAGTGTCCTCGAGTAGTTAAAAAGTTCAGTGAATGTCATCACGGCTATTGAAAAGTAACCGAAAACATCAAAATAAAAATCAAATAAAATACCGCGCTTAACACCATCAATACATAGTTTTATTTATGTATAATACTAGTGAAAACTTGAGAAAATACAATTCAAAGAATATTCAAACAAACCTCTCTAAATAAAAATAAAACCTCTCAGTTTCGTCTTCTAGAAATTTGTCAATGTACTTTTTATTTAAAACTTGACTCACACCATTTTACCAGCCAACCAGAGACATTACAGTCGCGTGAAGAATATTCAAATAAACCTCTTTAAATAAAAATAGAACCTCTTATTTCGTCTTTCAGACATTTGTCAATGTACTTTTTATTTAAAACTTGACTTACACCATTTTACCTTCCAACCAGAGACATTACAGTCGCGTGCGCAGAATCGAGCCGTCTGTTATCTGAGTGGCACTATCTTCAGGTCCCCCTCATTGATTAAATCTGTTGTCAACGTTAACTGCAACCATATAAAGTTGAACTTCGATTGACGTTTGCGAAAATTTGCACAAATTATTCATAAAATTAAAAATAAGTGCTATAGCTATTAGCGTAAAGTATATTTTTATGTGTATTTTATGTAGAGATTGCTATTCACAATATTGTAATTGAACTTTATTTATATGACGATAAGGTTGATAATCAAATAAATTTGTATACGTGACTACGATAGGTGTTATTACAATGCACTCATTAGTTTTTTGTTCTATACATATGGGCAATGTCAGGTCAAGTTCGAACTTGTTGGTTATTGAAGCGTTCAGTCAGTTAAAATCCTACACTGGCCATCAAAAAAATCGACCCACCTTGTTGTTTCTGTAAGAACCCTCTAAGGTTTACTTACAAGGCCGCAGTTGTTTATTTGTAAAACGCTGACTATTGAACATACTTTGTCACGGTGCAAGGAAAAATTAAAATACTTACTTGCACTATTTTGACTGAAGTTAATAGAAATCATATCTATCATAACTGTAATATAAAAATTGGCATCTGTATACTCATGGTCATTTATTTTAGTTAGGAACATGTAAATCTTAACGTGCAATGTGATAAAAAAGAAATAAAATTAGTTCTTGATTGAGTCTTTGCCTAATTAAATAGACATCAAATTAAAACAAAAAGTTGTATTAAATAGGCACTGATTTCTGTGTTTGTCAAGATTTTTGACTGTTGACTTGTAACTTTAGGCACATGAAGGTGCATAAGTATTTTTTACAGCAACGGGTTTGTGCATTTTTGATGGTTTAACATTTTACATCGTTCCTGGAACACAAATAGGCTTTTTAAGAAATCTTTCATTTGACCGTTTAAAACGTTCACTAATACAGGCGTTTTGAATATCCGTTATTTAAAATAGTATTTAGTATTTAAAATAGACAGTTTTTTTTTACTAACGCAGTTGAATGTCTCTTCTTGCGACACGCACTTGGATCTGGATACGGGGGACGACCAAAAGCAACGCCAAGTGCTGTCTGCTTCGTGTGTGTGGGATTCTTGTGCCAAACGGCAAACCGATTCTGCTCCGGTGAAAGCAGAGGTGGAACAAACTATCCACTAAACTTACCTGCGTCCTCGGTAAGAGAGTGCCCTTAATCAGAAGTACATAATATGGCTTAGGTCTATTGGCAGTTTAGTATCTCGTTCTGGTGCTCCAACTTGGTACTAAGACCGGGGAAGCAGAGCCAGGAAGCCGGGAGCCGCACCACTTCGTACAGTAGAGGTAATTCCACCGATACCCACGTAAACGGTAGCCCTCTACTACGGGATTACGGGAGGAATTCCTGTGCGTAATGCTCCTTCGAACCCGCGTCTGACGACACGCTGGAAGGCTACACGAACAATCCTCTTCCTCCCTCTCTCTCGGCGCCCTCCTTTTGGGTCATTACTGACTCAGCAATGGATAAATCCGCCTGCCAGTTAGCATTACTGTAAACTATGGCTTCCATCAAGATTCTCAGCAATTCTACAGACCCTAAATTGCGACGGGGCTTGAGCCAACGCGTTGTGGCGAGAACATTAAATCTCAGTCGATCTTCAGTTCGGCGAGTTTACCAAAGGTAAACCAAAGCTACAGTCCGAGCGATATCGAAAAAGACTTGAATCTGTTTGTCGGTCATCTCTTAGTATGATAACACTAAGAGATGACGGATTTATGGTTGTATGTGGCTACGCAATCGACACTTCTCGTGTTGACCTCGAACACCGCTTACGTGAAGTTCGTGGTGAATCTATAAGCTACAGTACTGTAAGAAGGAGACTTTGTGAGCAGAATTTATGACGATATAAAGCAGCAGCTAGACCTCAATTGACCACAGCTCATAGTCAAGCCAGACTGCAATTTGCTAGAATTCACATCAACTGGACTATAGGTCAATAGGAGTCGGGTCTCTTTAGTGATGAGAATACAATGATTTTATATGGTTCAGATGGACATCGCAATGTGATGCGAAGGCCTGGTGAACGATATGGTCAGTGCCGCATAATAGAAATTGTCAGTTATGGGGTTCTGTAATGTTTTGGGGTGGGATATATTTAACTGCTCGTACAGAACTGGTTTTCATTAGAAGAATCGTACTTTGAATATCTTAGCAATACCCATAAAACCACCCATGGTCAGGTAGTAGGGCATTTGCTTGACTGGATGGCTAGTACCCCTGGTTTAAAGTATTCCGCCGTAACAACCTTGAGTTGTCTTCCGACATTAGTGGCCAGGTTCCAGTCACCCTTCACAGAGCAGCAGCACATTGGTACCACCTTTGGTATTACAAATGTCCAGAGGCAACGGTAACCGCTTTCGATCAGGTGGGCCGTTTGCCTGTCTGCTCACCTCATGCAATATAAAAATAAATAAAACAACCAGATAAAATAAAGATGTTCAAATATCAGTATTGGGCCCCTTGGTGTTGCAAACGTCTGTAGATGACTGCAACCACTTTTCATTAAGTCAGCTGTCGGCCTGTTTGCGAACTTCGCAATAAAATTAATAACGCCATTGTAATAAATTTCAATATTCTATCCGTGCAGGAACGGAGAAAGAATACAATTTCCTGCGGCCGGGCGGCCTGTCGTAAGAGGCGACAAAACAACTCACAGCCAGGTGGTAGGGCATTTTCCCAACTGGATGGATACCACCCCTGGTCTAAAGTATGTCGCCATAACAACATTGACTTGTGTTTCGGCATTAGTGACTAGTCCAACTAAAAAATAGCATGGTATCAATAGTTTGAAAAGCACCCCACGCTTTTTTTACAATAAAATCATTTTTTCTTACACTATTTTTAATTCAAATTTATTTTCTATTTTCTAGTTGGATTTTCTAAAAAGCGTATTTTTTCGTTTTTTTTAACTATTATTTATTTCTCATTTTTTAGTGATTATTTAGTGATTTAATTCCCTTCTCCGTGGAAACTTTGAAAAAAGAATTAAATACACTCTTATGATAAAATGGAACGTTTTGTAAAAATAAGCTTTTTTAAAAAGGTTTTTAAATACAAGCTTTTGAGATCCTGCATATCATGTAGCAGCAGAGTGCTAGCCAAGCCAAGTAAAACGAGCCCAAACACGATGGGTCTATCTTGTTTAGTACAGGAGTTCCTATGGCCACCTTCCGACTCCATCATCAGATCAGTTCCATGGTACCATATTATTGCATTGTCACGCGATATACACATACGCGCAAAATTCGTCCATCGGAAACCGGGAAGTCGATCAAATTTAACTTGAAAGCTTCCGTTACATACTAACATACGTATGAAGCTAATAAAAGCGTATTAAAATGGTTTATAAGTATAACACTGAGTCTAGGTTATCGAAGTCAATGGGTAAGGTTCCTAGAAGGCTGACTCCGTTACCTTGCTGGATTATCTAACCTTCTGATCACCCGAAGAGTTAATGAGCTTAGATAGATCTTTGTAGAGGCTCACGGCGTCAGGATCTCATGTTCCAAACGTTTCAACAGCAAACGGCACAAACATATAATTCTAACTTTAATTTTTTTGAAGTGATAACTTTTTATGGGAGGGTAAACTTTGTTACGCAATGCGTTACGGCGCCAGTCTGTCTGGCTTCCCTTTCTCTCACGCATACGGCAGCGGTAGGCAGGCTCCTCCTCTCTCATTCTAACCCACAGCGCTAGCCGTATTTCGGTAATTAGAATAAATAATTATACTAATAATGACAACACACAAAATTCTAATGTATATATTATGCAAGAATTGTAACTAAGAATAAAATATATTTTATAATCAATAAAAGATTTTATTAATAAATAACATTACATTATCATATTAATATACATAAAATTTAAGTAATAGCTTAAGGTTTTTGTCAATTCAAACAATTTCAATATTAAATAGTTCAACTTAGATTAGTTTATGTTATCACTTCTGTCGGGCGTCCCGAGACGCACACGTTTGTTTTTTTATATCAATTTAATTTCTTTTTTAATCTTAGAAGTTTTCCTATATTGGAAACTTTTATACTGATGAGAGTCAAATATTAATCATCCGTGCAGGAACGGAGAAAGAATACAATTTCCTGCGGCCGGGCGGCCTGTCGTAAGAGGCGACTAAACAACCCACAGCCAGGTGGTAGGGCATTTGCCCGACTGGATGGCTACCACCCCTGGTCTTAAGTATGTCGCTATTACAACCTTGACTTGTGTTTCGGCATTAGTAACCAGGTTCCAGTCTCCCTTAAGAGAGCAGCAGCGTATTTGTAGCACCTTTGGTGTTGCAAAAGTCCATAGGCGATGGTAACCGCTTTCCATCAAGTAGGCCATCTGCCTGTCTGCTGAACTCCTGCAATAAAAAAAAAGGAACTATTTTAAGAAAACCATTTCCGAAAACAATTAAAATTCCGATCTTCAAATTCCTTTGTTACACCACAAACGGTTCCATAGTTACCCTCTCATTCTTATAGTCGTTAATAAATCCATTTAACTATAAACTCAATCAGTTTAACTATGAGTGTAAATACTGACAAATTTAATGACATTTATTAGGTCGTTAACCGTTTAGAATGTGGCGAGGACGGGTTAAAATTACCAAAATATTACTTAGATGTTAGATTTAAACGGGTTTATTACTAAACCAAAATAAAGCACTTGAATTACTTTAATAGATTTAGACTGATTTAACTTAACATTTATATATACATCATCCTAGTGATAAATCCGGGCTGTTTTCAGATCAGCTGCTTCGAATCTCGGTATCGCGTTACTTTATTTTCCTTTTCCACTTCGTCTACGGGTCTTTTTCTTTTTTAAATATGGCTTTGTATGATTTGTATATCTAGCCAGTGTCAAGTATTCGTGAATGTTCAGATTTTAGAATATGTTGGGAATTATTGAAAGAAACCTCAACGAAATTGTGATCGACGAATTGATTGATGCAAAACGAAGGGGTTCTTGTGTTAGCTCAAAACGGCATATTTTGAGCCAGCCACACAAAGTCACAAACACACAACCAACACCAAAACTTACACACATACTCACACCAACGCGCACTACCACCACATTGCATTACACGCACACTTCACAAACAAACCAAGACACACAAAGAGCCTAAAAATTAATAACCCAGACACAGAAACGAAAAAACAACACACATGGCACTAGTTAGGTTAATATATATAGGTATAGACATAAGGCACACACTGCACATGCACTTCCTCACAACACCAGCATGTAACAGATACACTCTACATTAGTATAAGTTTAGTATTAAAATTAGAATAAATTAATATAATAAGTTATTTACATAGCACCTCGCTCCAACGCGTTGGTGTGAGTATCACTCACTCTTTAAGACACTCGGCATTAGTGACCAGGTTCCAGTCTCCCTTAAGAGAGCAGCAGTGCATTTGTAGCAACTTTGGTGTTGCAAATGTCCATAGGCGATGGCAACCGTTTTCACCTCCAATAACCGATCTCCTGCAATAAAAAAAAATCAATCCAAAAACACTTCGCATTGTATTCGACTTTTCTCATTATGCGAGCCAGTATTTCTTGTTCAACTCAAGAAAAACCTTATATCACCATTAAAAACTGACATACGTAGTTTACGATCCACTAATTTTTTATGTTAAGTCGTTTTAATAATACCTGAACACTAAATACGCCTAAAATACTTTCAGTAGCAACAGTTAACACCATACATAATTAAAACCATTGTCTTAGAGCTTTGTAGAAATTACTTTGACCATAAATTGTAAGGAGGGTCGTTTAAGATGCCATATTTAAAATAGTACTATAAAAACATCTTAAAACGAGTGACCAACATACAAGACCTGTTATCAAGTTGGATGCATTTTAAATAGGAGCTCAAATTGATTGGTCGTACATAATTAATGACCAGTGTCTTCTGACCTATGACCTTTCTGTCTCAAATATTATGATGTTTACTTTTAACCAAATCTTATTTAAGTTAGAAAATTATTGTTAACGTATTGCGTTAAATTATTATAATGTAGCATCGCTTCTGAGAACTAATTATATGTATTTCGAAAATGAATTAATTAATTATTATCTGAACTACTGTTATAAAGTGAATTGTCTTTTAAAATGGTTTTGATTAAATATTTGATATCTATAATATCATATAACATTTTTATCCGTGCAGGAACAGAGAAAGAATACAATTTCCTGCGGCCGGCCGGCCTGTCGTAAGAGGCGACTTAACAACCCACAGCCAGGTGGTAGGGCATTTGCCCGACTGGACGGCTACCACCCCTGGTCTAAAGTACGTCGCCATAACAACCTTGAGTTGTGTTCCGGCATTAGTGACCAGGTTCCAGTCTCCCTTAAGAGAGCAGCAGCGCATTTGTAGCACCTTTGGTGTTGCAAATGTCCATAGGCGATGGTAACCGCTTTCCATCAAGTGGGCCGTCTGCCTGTCTGCTGATCCTCTGCAATAAAAAAAAAATAAACATTCTAAACATGGCGTGTCTGTACATTGAAGTTATTTAAAAAACAACTGGAATAAACTATATTAAGCGATGGAATCGCTAGAACCTCAGACAGAAGGCCCAGCTCGCCATACACAACGCAGTGCTGGTACCTACGCTCACGTATGGAATAGAGAGCATGAAAGTAGAGTAAACGCGGTCGAGATGCGAGCACTGCGCATAATCTGCGGAGTGACGCTCGCGGACCGCGTTCGTAATACCGAAGTAAGAAAGAGAGTTGGTCTGAAAGAGAGTGTCGGGGTGAAGGTAAGGAAAGGAATGCTCCGGTGGTTCGGGCATGTGGAAAGAATGCATGATGAAAGAATGACTAAACAGATATACAATGCAAAAGTGGATGGATGCAGAAGTCGTGGAAGGCCACGACACACCTTCCACGATCAAATTGATCGTGTACTAACAGAAGGTGATGTCAGGAGCCTTAAGAACAGACGAGCGTGCATGACAAGAGTTATGAATGTCAAAGAAGCAAGTGAGGTGTGTAAGAATAAGCCTGGATAGCGCTCTGTTGTTCGTGCCTACCCCGCAAGGGAACTGGCGTGAAGTTATGTATGTATGTAAGCGATGGAGAACACGATGCAATTTTTTTAGATCTCTTGTCTGTTTGTTCGGGATTCATGTAAACATTATTGGGCCGATTTTGATGCGGTTTTCGCTGATCAATAGCAAATTCTTAGACCTAATCTGCGCTACCTTTTATCTTAGGAATCCCGCGGGAATTTTTCTGGGATTTGTTACAATAGGCTATTATATTAAAAAACAAATCAAATTCCAAAGCGACTTTTTCAGTGATCGATAGCAAATTTTATGTGATAAAATGTGTGATATTTTTTATCCCGGGAATCCCGCGGGAATTTTCACGGGAGTGGTTTGTAGTTATTCGGGTCTATAGAAATAGCTTATTCCGGTACAGTTTTCAATCTGCGGTACTTTGTGTTTCGGGAAACCCGTGGGAGTTTCAAGTCAAGCGTGGATGAAGTCCCGAGCATATTCTATTCTCTCGTTCTCTATCGTTTATATAGTCTTTAGTTTAATATACATACATACATACATAACTTCACGCCAGTTCCCTTGCGGGGTAGGCACGAACAACAGAGCGCCATCTAGGCCCATTCTTACACACCTCACTTGCTTCTTTGACATTCATAACTCTTGTCATACACACTCGTCTGTTCTTAAGGCTCCTGACATCACCCTTCGCTAGTACACGATCAATTTGATCATGGAAGGTGTGTCGTGGCCTTCCACGACTTCTGCATCCATCCACTTTTGCATTGTATATCTGTTTAGTCATTCTTTCATCATGCATTCTTTCCACATGCCCGAACCACCGGAGCATTCCTTTCCTTACCTTCACCCCGACACTCTCTTTCAGACCAACTCTCTTTCTTACTTCGGTATTACGAACGCGGTCCGCGAGCGTCACTCCGCAGATTTTGCGTAGTGCTCGCATCTCAACCGCGTTTACTCTACTTTCATGCTCTCTCTTCCATACCCAACTCTCGCTTTAATATACAGTTAATATACAGACTATTATATAGTATAGTATATACTATAGTATTAATATATCTTTATATATATCATTCTTCTGTACGTGTGTTGACAGTGAACTCCTCCTAAACGGCTGGACCGATTTGAATGAATTTTTTTGTGTGTGTTCAAGTGGATTCGAGGATGGTTTAGTTTCACAATTAGACCTGGTAGGTGGCGCTGCAATCGGGTTCTAAATTTCATTTCTTCAGAGCAGAACAACGTCTGCCGGGACAGCTAGTAGTATTATAAATTACTAAGGCCCCGCGGTCTCACCCGCGTGGTGATGGAAAATCGTTATATTTTGGAAAATTCCCACTATGTCTTTATAAATTTTAGCCTATGTGTTATTCTGATGTGTAAGCTATATTATTGTACATTTTCATCAAAATCCATTCAGTAGTTTTTGCTTGAAAGAGTAACAAACATACATCCATACATTCTTACAAAATTTCGCGTTTATAATATGCATGATGAAAGAATGACTAAACAGATATACAAAGCAAAAGTGGATGGATGCAGAAGTCATGGAAGGCCATGACACACCTTCCATGATCAAATTGATCGTGTACTAGCAGAAGGTGATGTCAGGAGCCTCAAGAACAGACGAGCGTGCATGAATATCAAAGAAGCAAGTGAGGTGTGTAAGAATAAGCCTAAATGGCGCTCTGTTGTTCGTGCCTACCCCGCAAGGGAACTGGCGTGAAGTTATGTATGTATGTATAATATTAGTAGGATTCATCACAGAAGCATAACTTGGTCAGCTTGAGAATACACAATTTACTTATCGAAAACATGGCATGGCAGAGACAGTTCAAGTTATATTGGTTAGAAGACTAACCAAAAAACGTTAAGTATCATTGATCTAGCAACTCTTGGGGGCTTGGCAGCATTAAATATTTTATTGGTACTTAACGTTGCTTTATTATACCAGTCTAAGATTAAGATACAAGGCAAAATCATTAATGGTGACGATGATTAAAGACTTGTAAGTACTTTTGGTTAAATTATGCAGACTTTTGTTTTTAGTTCTAAAGAATCAAGAATTAAAAGAAAGAAGCTTGGGGTCCGTTTTCCTACTTTTTCTTCTCCACGTTACGCGATCTTCAATATTCATTATATTGTTACGAGTTGCAGGACTCGAATTAAAATGCCGTTGGAATTATTATAGAATTTATTAGAACCATACAAACACGTATAACACAGATTCAAATATAACTGAACATAACCAGTGCCAACGTAATGTACGATTCAATAACACGCGCAAAGTCCGTCACTAAATAAATCACCGAATGTACACAATTCTCGCCTTGTTCGTGGTTCTCGCTCGGCTGCCGATTTCTCCATTGGGCCATTGCTTTATACTGCGCTGATACAATATGTTTGCCCGCCCGCGTAGATCGAATTTCTTAGAATCAGTTCGACACACCTGTCTAATGACTGCTATATAAGATTACGATACACAATGGACTGTTTTTCTAATTACAAATTTTAAACACTAAGTAAACAAAAGAAGACAGTCATAAATAGTTTCAATGTTATTAGCTCAAACGCCGGCGGGTAATAAATGTGCTTTGTCTACATGTATGCAGGTGGCCCAAATTGTAGCAATATTAAGACCATTAATACGCCTGTCATCCTTTACTGCGTCAATTTAATGTGTAAGTACTATGTATAAAGAGTAATTATGTATGTATATAAATTATATTTTTTATGGGGCAAGGTACAATACTCTTCAACCAAATCCCAGTAAACATTCAAGAGCTTTCAGTAAACAAATTAAAAAAATTAGTTAAGCAACGTTTATGCGAGTAAGGTTATAGTATAATTAAAGATTTACTAGCTCTAAGCTCTTTCAGTAATCTATATATATAAAAGAAAGTCGTGTTAGTTACACTATTTACAAGAACGGCTGAAGAGATTTGGCTGAAAATTGGTGGGGAGCTTAGAACCAGGAGACGGACATAGGATACTTTTTATCCTGTTGGAACCGATAGGTGGCGCTGAGATCGGATTCTAGAATCCTCCTAAACACCTGGAGCGATTTTGGTGATTTTGTTTTTGTGTATTTGAGTGGGTCCCCGGAGGATATAAATCCACAATTGGAACCGGTAGGTGGCGCTGGGATCGGGTCCTAGTTTTTTATTTTTTCAGAGCAGGACAACGTCTGCCGGGGTCGCTAGTTATTTATAAATGTTACTTTATTAAACCTTGTATAAACTACATTTAAAAAAGCCGAATCATAATAATTATTAAGTAAAGATGTGTTGCTGAGGGGTTTGTTGCTCCCCTGCTTCTCCTTTAAAAGTAACTAAAATTGCTTTGGAAGTGGTGGTAGACTTATAACTTTTAATAAGTAATCTGCAAGATTCCATTTTGAAATTAATACATTCATTTTAATATTTTTTACAGTGCCTCAAAACATAAAAACATTGCATGGCTCACTCAATTATGGGACATCGTTAATCTAATGACCATTCATTTTATATGTCCCGATCACTTACTTTCCCATGCAGGTATCATTAGTACCCTAAAAACAGTGCATTTTAAATAAATCCGAGGTAATAGAAGATTTAAGGAAATTATGTTGCGTTATTAAAACTGCGTTTAAACGGTTTTAAGCGTAGCGTGGCGTGATAAATAAAAACAAAAAAAATTCGTTCTACGCTGATGGTGTAGCCTAAGATACCCTGGTCGATGTTGGTGTAGAAGTTAAAGACGTCTGGCATCCGGAGACGCAGGTATGCGCATGACTTCCCACCCTGAATAATATCGCTTCGGGGGGCCTTTAGCTATCAAGGGAGCAAAGGATTCATTACCCCCGCTGACGAAGTGGATGTGTTCTGATTCCCGGGGCGCATTCAGGCACTTTTTGCGCTGGATCGGACCGGGCGTAACTACGGTCTAAGTCAGCCTTTCCTACATAAAAAGCGCGGGGTACATGGGAGGAGGGTGGTTTTAGTGGGTAGTAGTTGTTGCCCGTGCAACTTCTCGGAGTCTCCACACAAGCCGGTTGATTACTGTTTGGATTGCCCCTTATTAAAGGGTAAAGCCTCCATGATCAACTATGTTCTAATCCCTTGCAAAGGACCCGGTATTGTGTGTAAATAGCATTTCCCCCGCCTTAAAAAAAAAGAAGTTAAAGACGTGTTAGTGGTGAAAACTTTTAATAACGTCTGCACTCGGCTACAACCAAAACGGAAGAAGAAAGAAATGCAACGACAGTGTTGCAAGTTTAAAATAAAATTGTTTTATGTTGGTGCTGCCAGCACTTTTTAGTTACCCAAATGCTTGAATAGCTTTAGAAAAAAAAAATGAAACACGTTACACATGCCTATAATATTCCAGGGTAGCCCTCGATTTCCCTGAGATGCACCCATCATCCTGACTTGGTGACAATAGGGCCACCTTGAGAGTGAGAGTTCGAATAAAAGAAAAATAAAAATCAGTCAACAATTGATGGAGAAATTGCGTAAGAAACATACAAAAAACACAAATTGAGTACCTCCTCCTTGTGGAAGTCGATTAAAAAGTATAGTTCCTGGCACGGATCTTGAGCGGTCGGTGGTAAGCATCACTTTGCGCATTGAACATTGCCGATCTGAAGCGATTTATCAACATAATGATAATGAGGCGGAAGGTTAAATAAAAACTTTAACATTACTCATTGACACTTAACAGCTTTGTCTTCTGGGATCACGGCTACTGTAAAGTGGCCGAAATGTCAGAATAAAAATTAAAGAAAATACCGCTCACAAAACCGTTAAAATGTAGTGATATTATTTAAAAGCGGTTCCGGCAGGCGTGGACCGGTCCTAAAAAAATAAAAATCTAGAAACCGATTCCAGCGCCACCTACAGAGTCTAATTGTGAATCTAAACCATCCCCGGGCCCATTCAAACACTAATTTTATACATTTTGGGTTACATTATTGAAGTTTTAGTAGGGCTCCCTGATTTTTCTAGTAATAAATATAACCTATATTAATCTGGGATCATGTAGTATTTATTCTATTGGTGAAAACATTTTTGAAATCGGCCCAATAGTTTTTTAGTTTGTTCATTACATACATACATAACTTCACGCCAGTTCCCTTGCGGGGTAGGCACGAACAACAGAGCGCCATTTAGGCCCATTCTTACACACCTCACTTGTTTCTTTGACATTCATAACTCTTGTCATGCACGCTCGTCTGTTCTTAAGGCTCCTGACATCACCCTCCGCTAGTACACGATCAATTTGATCATGGAAGGTGTGTCGTGGCCTTCCACGACTTCTGCATCCATCCACTTTTGCATTGTATATCTGTTTAGTCATTCTTTCATCATGCATTCTTTCCACATGCCCGAACCACCGGAGCATTCCTTTCCTTACCTCCACCCCGACACTTTCTTTCAGACCAACTCTCTTTCTTACTTCGGTATTACGAACGCGGTCCGCGAGCATCACTCCGCAGACTTGTTGATTACAAATGTACAAAAATACAATATTTTCCTCTTTGTAATATTAGTATAGATTTAAAACGATTTGTCTTTGTCCCTTTACTCGAAAGCGATAACACCTCATACTTCGAAAAAGAACCAAAATATCACTGTGGTTACGCCAAGGCGACAGCTCAAGAATCGTGCCGGGTACTATAAAATGTCTCAATTGATTTGACTGTCCACTCTTCTATTAATAATCTTCGCTAAATAATAACAATGATAATAAAATCAGCGTTACTCCAAACAAGAACATACATTACGAGCCATAATTGTAATAACCGGAAGTATTAATAGATTTAGTTGAAATACGCTTTTTGTAAGCTTAACGAGTGTCATTAGGTAAATAGTACCATATATGCTGTATTTTATTTTACTTTATTTCTGTATTGTATGTATGACTCATAGAATGTTTTCTGTTACACGATAAATTTTTATATACATATTTATTATGTTTAAATAGTTGCATTTTATCACCATATCTCGTATATGTATATAACTTATGTGTTAATTTGTATATATAGAATAGTTATATATTTATTATTAAAATGTAAGTAATCGTACAATAATTATGTATACCACCATCGCCACTCCCTAATCAGCAATATTCTTGCCACGGGTTGTCTGGAAGAGATCGCTTTTTAGCGATAAGGCCGCCCTTTGTACACAATCTGTAATAGTGTACAATAAAGTGTTATCTATCTATCTAAATTTTTGCTAAATTATTAATAATAATGTCAAATACATTGTACTGATAGTGGTGTCTGTTAACTGTCTAATAGCGAAGAGTCTCGACCGACACCTGGAGAGGCTCTCGCTCGGTAAATGGGTGATGGGCCAGATTCAGAAGGCGGTTCTCCTGAGCACGGCATGTATTGTGAGGAAGGTCCTGTCTCTGGAGCCCTCACTACCGGTAGTCTGGACCCTAAGCCCCGCTGCCGACAGACGTCATCTTTTTATATTTTTTAATATCTGTCTATTTTCTATATATATGCAATAAAAAAACATAAATAGAATAAATAAATATATTCTTTGTTGCTTTATTTTTTATTGTACACAAAAAGTTACATAAAAAACTATAGAATAGTGGTGATGTACAAAGTCGAGTTTAACCCTAAAAGAGTTTTCTTCCAGGAAACCCATGAGTCTAGCGAGTAGGGGAGAAACAAAAGGCAGGGTTGTGTACACTAAAGATATTACTACAACATATAATAAAGATTAACAAAAATATATATTATACAAGATACTCTTATGATATATACATACATATATAATGTAAAAATATAGATATATAAGGATAATTTAAGATAGTGCTCTTTGACTTTTTTTCTGAAACTGCTCTCCGATGAGCTATCTCGGATCGTATGTGGCAGGGTATACAATATATATGTGAAATAATAACAATAAAATAACCCGCAAGGGGGCTTTGTGGCGAAGCCTTAGGTGAGTAGCGACACCTCGTACCCGACTCCGGGGACCAAGGCAAGGCCCCCGCCTCCGTGCTTGCCTTAGCTGGCCGGCACGGAGTGGAGATCGCTAGAGCTAAGACTCAAGCTCCAGGGGTGGAAGTGATAAATGGCCTAACGTCGGAAGTAGCTTCGGTGAACCTGCAGCCCACCTCTCTACACCCCTTAGCCACTCACACCCATGTTGTCCCTGTCTTCTATGGCATGTTTAGGGCCCCATGCAGGGAGTGGCGAGTCACCGTCTGCCCATTTTTCCATGTTCCCGGAACATTGCGGTGGGCAGACGCCATAGTCCCCATATTCCCAGACCTCTAGTACCACTAGCAGTTCACCCCAATAGCCCGGTACTTTTTGTCTTCATTCCCCACAATAGTCTTACACTGGCCGGGGCTTGTCCTTGGGTGCATTACTATATAGTGGAGACAGGGATAATCGCCGGTCAGTGTCACGCCACATTTACATTAAATTTGTCAAAGGGCCTCTACGCGTTGGCCTTCCAAGCCCTCCAAATGTCTGGGCCATGTTTATGGTCTACTAAGACATACATGATAAAATAATTTATTTGCTTCAACAATAAGTAACAATCTTAATTACCACATGGGAGTACAAATTTGCGGTATTAGAAACTAAATTATTGTTTGTGCTTCTACTAGATCCAAAACTAGTATTAACTGTATCTTTGGAGCTACATATAGCATGTGTACATGTAATTATGTGTTTAGATGGTAAATTTAAAACATTTTAATTAGATCTTAGAGAAAATTTATTCATAGATTAAAGTATAACATAGAAAAACTAAAAATATTTAGATTCATGAATAACATTTCTATCCGTGCAGGAACGGAGAAAGAATACAATTTCCTGCGGCCGGGCGGCCTGTCGTTAGAGGCGACTTAACAACCCACAGCCAGGTGATAGAGCATTTGCCCGACTGGATGGCTACCACCCCTGGTCTAAAGTATGTCGCCATAACAACCTTGAGTTGTGTTCCGGCATTAGTGACCAGGTTCCAGTCTCCCTTAAGAGAGCAGCAGCGCATTTGTATAGCACCTTTGGTGATGCAAATGTCCATAGGCGATGGTAACCGCTTTCCATCAAGTGGGCCGTCTGCCTGTCTGCTGATCTCCTGCAATAAAAAAAAAAAACATAGTTGAATGATTTCACTTTTGATTCGCTCAGGTTATAATTTATTCGACTGATAATTATTATCTGATGATTGAAACATCGGCCGGCCCCTTAGTGATGTTCAAATTTAAACAAAAGACGTTAAGGGATTTCGATTCTCCTAATACAAAACGAAAGCCTTGATGAATTTGAATGAAATGAATTTTATCCGTGCAGGAACGGAGAAAGAATACAATCCTGCGGCTGGGCGGCCTGTCGTAAGAGGCGAAAAAACAATCCACAGCCAGGTAGTAGGGCGTTTGCCTGACTGGATGGCTACCACCCCTGGTCTAAAATATGTCTCCATAACAACCTTGAGTTGAGTTCCGGCAGTGACCAGGTGCCAGTCTCCTTTAAGAGAGCAGCAGCGCATTTGTAGCACCTTTGGTGTTGCAAATGCCTGTCTGCTGAACTCCTGCAATAAAAAAAAAAATATTATAATTTTTTAAATGGCTTTGAAAATGCAGGCAAGTAGCATAATACTTAAGTGCTGTGGTAAAACAAGAAAATGATATTTTTACGCAGTAAAACTTACTACACCTGGTTAAAGGTTCTGTCAGTTTGTATTGAAGCAATTGATGTTCCGTCATAAAAACGATTGCTGAAGGCGTATCAATAAATAAAGTTAAAACATCATCAGTTATTTTGGCACAAGGTAGTGTTTGTTCATCATTCTCGGCTTAACACGCGATAGCTGCATTAGTGCGTGTACAGATTTTGACGATTTTATTAACCTCCATTGTTAAGTGATTTCTATTTTTACATTTCGGAGACTGATGTTTTACATAACAATATGTTGTTTACTGAATGTAAATATACAAATGGTATTATTATATTAGCAAAAAAACCTTAAATGTGAGCTTTTATTAATTGTTTAATACATATTACATTTAATACATATAGAAAAATACAATTAAATACTAAAACTAAACTACAGTATGAAAAATAAACCTATAAAGCCAGCCTTCTAGATACAATGCCCAACGACAGTGGTCTGGTGGGGCTGGACGGGCCTTGATACAGGTTTTTTTTTATATTTTATTTTTAAGCTAGGTTTATTTATATTATGGATTATGCCCTCCTTTTTTATTTAGTTCTAGATTTTAATTTTAGGTTTACCTTGAATTGAAATATATCTATATATATAAAAATCAATTGCTGTTCGTTAGTCTCGCTAAAACTCGAGAAAGGCTGGTCTGATTTGGCTAATTATGGTTTTGAATTATTTGTGGAAGTCCAGGGAAGGTTATAAGGTGAGTAAATATGAGAAAAATGCTTGGGATATAGTAAAAACAACACTTTTGCTTTCCCTTAGAAACTATTCCTACCTGTCAAACATTTGACGTTCGCCCCGTCGTTCAGAAATCAACGTTTTTTATTTATTGATTCTGAGGCGGTACGAAGTTTGTCGGGTCAGCTAGTAATATTATAAAACTCCAAACATGCCGTGTCACATTAAAGCTATTAAAAAAAAACAACTGGAATAGACTATATAAACAATGGAGAACGTGATGCATTTTTTTTTAGGTTTCTTGTCTGTTTGTTCGGGATTCACGTAAATACCACTGGGAGGATTTCGATGCGGTTATCGCTGATTGACAGCTAACTCTTAGACTCTGCGCTACTTTTTATCCTGGGAATCCCGCCGGGATTTCGTCTGGGAATGATTTAAAATTACCAGATTAAAAAAAAATTAATAACAATGTGTTTTTTTACAGATCGATAGCAAATTTAATATAATAAAATGTGTGATATTTTTTATCCCGGAAATCCCGCGGGAATTTAAAGTCAAGCTTCGACAAAGTCGCGGGCATATCCTAGTATACATATAATATTTTACGCTAATTTCTTTCATCTTAATTTGAAAAAGAATACAAATAAAGAGGCTCAAATCACTGTCAGTTGGAAACGTTCCCAAAACGCTGACCGCGTTACCACGTGTATGGGAACGCTTATGCGTTCCCAAAAATAAAGACCAATCTTTTGTCAGTGTGAGACTTATATCAACTGTTTTATATTAATTGCGGGCAGATACAGGGATCCAGACGGGCAGATACCTTACTACCTAAGTAAATATCAGACATTTTATTTTATTGTTTTTTTTATTTGAACGTTATCATGGTTACCTATAAGAAGTTTGTGAAATCGAACTCAATGCTTACCATATAGACAAAAGGGCAAAGTAAACCAAACACTAATAATTTTGTTCATTTTAGGACTGCTTTTAATCTATAGTTAACTTTTAAGTGATTTATTATCTGCCCTTCTATTCGTTCCATTACAAAAACTAATTTTGCTTAACAAAACATCGATACCCAATCACCCTTTTGCGTAACAGGTACAAAAATATAACCAAAATCATAAACACTATTGAAGAGAACAATATTGAACCTTAACTCTTATACATAACGTTTATATTCACCGCAAATAAAACATTGTTTTAAAACCATTATAAAACCGTAAGGTTTGTACAACAACTTATTCTAAATTCAACTTTAAATATTTTTAATAAGTTCTATAGTAGCTGCATATAATAACATTGCAATTCATATGAAATGATTTTAAACAAATATACTAAAACATTATTTTCAATAGTTTTCGATTCTATTGCAGTGCATTAAGAACTATTCAAACTGAATACTGAAAATTGTTTTCCCTTATTGTCCTACTCTTGACCTACTATAACATTTTTTTGTGAAAAAAGCTTTTTTGTTAGATGCACGTGTTTTGGATTACTTTTGTTGCTTTTGTAAGTGCTTATTTGTTGTTTTTTTTGCAACTTGCAAACGCCCACCTGACTGACGTTGGATAAAGTACAACATGTGTGCATTATTTTTTTTCGAAATATTTAACAAAGGATCACTTGCATAGTTATACAGACGAATTTCAAAATTATTATTGATATATTGATGGTCTCTTCCATTTAACCAACAAGTAGTCGATCATCGGCACGATTCTTGGCCTGCGCACGAGTGAAAATACAAATGGATGTATGGAATCTTACAGATTATTTATATCCGTCCAGAAACGGAGATGGAATACAATTTCCTGCGGCCGGGAGGTCTGTCGTAAGAGGCGACAAAACAACCCACAGCCAGGTGGTAGGGTATTTGCCCGTGTGGATAGCTACCACCCCTGGTCTAGAGAATGCCGCCATAACAACCTTGAGTTGTATTCCGGAATTAGTGGCCAGGTTCCAGTGGGGACTGCATTTCGGATAGTCAAGCCTTTTTCTTTCTAGTTTTTGTTATCTACCTATAAAATGATAGTTCGCTTAACCATTTTAAGGGTCTATAGCAGGTTTTTATTTTAAGAATTTCGAATTGTTTCCACATTTCTGCGCGGAAACGGACAGAAAGTACATTTTCCTGCGGCCGGGTGGCCTGTCGTAAGAGGCGACAAAACAACCCACAGCCAGGTGGTAGGGTATTTGCCCGTGTGGATAGCTACCACCCCTGGTCTAAATAATGCCGTCAAAACAACCTTGACTTGTGTTCTGGCATTAGTGACCAGGTTCCAGTCTCCCTTAAGAGAGCAGCAGCGCTTTTGTAGCACCTTTGGTGTTGCAAACGACCATAGGTGGTGGTAACCGCTTTCCATTATGTGGGCCGTCTGCCTGTTTGCTGAACTCGTGCAATATTTAAAAAAAATTAAAAGTCATGACTCTATCACCGCTTCCAAAGAAATTTTAATTCACCTTCGCTAGTTGGTTTTACGGGTTTTTGAATAAAGTTTATAATAAAACTAATACATTAAAAGAAATCTTAGTTATATTGTATTCTACCTATAATCCCTCAATCTTAATATATATAAATCTCGTGTCACAATGTTTGTCCTCAATGGACTCCTAAACTACTTGACCGATTTTAATCAAATTTGCACACCGTGTGCAGTTTGATCCGACTTGAAAGATAGGATAGCTAACATTTGGACCCGGTAGGTGGCGCTGCAATCGGGTTCTAAATTTTATTTCTTCAGGGCAGAACAACGTCTGCCGGGACAGCTAGTATATATATATATTTTAATTATAAAACAAATACTGAAAAGATATCTTACACTTCTATCTTCAGACGGCTGATGGCCGCCTGGCTGGTACTTGTGCTGAATTTTAATACGTATCTCAAAACAAGTTGTTTTCGAACAATTATCAATAAATATTTATATAATTAATTTTAATTAGCAACCTAACATCCTATTAAATAAAACAGATTAACTAAATAAGCCTTTAGTACGCAAATACCATACTAAATAAGAAAAATAAACGACAGATTGTAGGTACTTTCGCAAAACACGGGAATCAATGCAATACAACTGTGTTGAAGAAGTTACTAATTATTATAATTGGTGTATGTAGATCCGCCTCGAAGGACCATTAATGGTTACGCGAATTGATAATTGTTACCTCTATTCATTCCCCTTAGTTGTAAAACCACAATGATGGAAATATAGCTGCACAGAACACAGGGAATTATAGGCAGTTATATAAAGGAAGGATGGTACAGTACCTTTGCGTAGTGAAGCGATGGTTGTCTCCGTGATTCTTAAAGTTAGCACGACACGCACAATTTCACGAATCCAACTAGTTTAGTGATATATAAAGTATATGGACGAAAATTGTTTATAATATTCAAAAGCGATGCGTATGCGTTGCAGTTTGTAAGCGATAAAGTCTATTCTATCCGATGACCAATATAGCGATGCAGTTGAAGTCTCAGGCCGTCTCCTTTCTTCTGCTTGCTAGGGCATGTACAGGAGAGAAAAAAAAGATAGGAGGTGGTTTTACATGATTTGCAGTATTACGGTTCGTTCCATTGCTTTAAGAGTTTTCAATATAAATATTAAATTAAATACGCGCGACCACTATAGATAGAATACTAAGCCAAGACCACCGTTCTGTATCGGTAAGATGCCTAGAAGACTCCCTACGTTTCTTCGCTAAATTTTTAATTAAATTAAAAGTTTGATATTTCTAAGGAGGCCGTGTGGGAATTCTAGCGGCCGGTCTTCCACTCTTACTACAAAATTTAGATTACCTCGAATGAAGCCGCGGACAAAAACTAGTATATTATACATTTTCCTGTTAATTTCATCAGTATCTACATATCCGTGCGAATTGTGGTAGGGTAATGGCTACCGCACGCGTCTCCAAACTCAAAGAGCGCGGGTTCGATCCCGGCTGGAACGCATGTATCAGTTAGGCAGTTTTCTGACCTAATATGCATATTGTTACAACTACTATGTTTTAAAGACGGTGAAGGAAGACATCGTGATGCAACCTGTACATCGAAATAACCGAAGTGTTAAACCTGCCAAGCCACCTTGGACAAGCGTGGCGGTTATATTGTCCGTTCCCTATTAGTAGGCTCGAGCCCCAGCAGTGGGACATTTATGGGCTGTAATAATTGTTCTACAGCAGACCCAGAAGATTCCAAGAGCAATAGTCCCAGATTCCAGTAAAAATGACAAACATCCAAAGACTATTTCAGAATGGCCGACCTCCCCTTTCTCCTATCTCATTCCCCTATTCCAATCCTATATCCCATACTTTCTACATTATTCTGTTGGATCCCTTTATCTTATCCTAAAGGCTGGCAATGCATTGGCTTCGCCCTTGGTGTTGCAAATGTCTATAAGCGGCGGTAAAGACTTTCCTTCAGCTAGGCTATCTGACTGTTTAACAACTTCGCAATAAACATAGAGATTAATTTTGACTGAAATAGCTCTGAGCCCCTAAAAAGAAATTATACAAGTTACTGATACAAATTTTGGATTTACGCAATCATTTCAAAAACAGACCTCCTATCGTGAATTGCAAATCATAATAAATCACTCAACAAAACCACTTCGGACCAGATAATCTAGGAACAAAGGAATCTGCAAGACCCAGTTGCAGTAATCTAGGTTGATACGATGACAGATATTCCGATTTCTAGGCATAGCATTTGTTTACATTTAGAACGGTCGTGTTAGGCCCTTGTTTGATTTTATGACTGAAAATTAGGTCTTTGGTAAAGTTAATTGCCAGTTATAATAGGAGATGCGTAATTGATGACAAAAGAGCAATTCAGAGTGCGGCAAATTCAAACTTTGCAATCAAATACATAACTCATCATTAACGCAACTTTGACCACTGAGCCGTCCAGTGCTTTAAGTTAAAAAACCACAGACGCGTGACAAGTAAAACCTGCTCACATTTGGGGGTTGAATAGCGTGCGTCCGAAAGGGATGAAGCTATATTTGGAAACAAATTAAAATATTTCCTACACGTCCGCATATGTATATTTGTAAAAAATAGACTTAACACAGAAAGAGCAGTTCTAGTCCGGTCATTGTGGCGTTCTTACGGGATGTTCTTTCGACATTACTGCACTTTGGGACTAGTCGCGGAGGGTAGCGGGATCCGAGGCACGGTGCACCGCTGGCCGACCGCAGTCAGTTGGGGGCCCTAGTAGCGTCTTAGCCACTCGTGAATGGCTGCCCCGCCAACTCGCGAAAAATCCCGGGATGCGCCATGGTGCTGGTTGGCGACCAGTTGAGAGGGCCCTGTGGACATCCCTGGGGGGGCTCGGGCGTCCCCGCAGTCTCCAGACTAGTCTCAAATAAGTGCGGATAGTTGCTGTAAATCCGGTGGTTAATTGTGGTGGATTCTTATTTTACTGCCATCTTCCTACCTCAACTCACGAAACATCATGACAAAGAGAAATAAGAGATCAGTTAAACAGCGGCTGCACTCCCTCTCGCTAAAAGTGCACCTCTCTAACATTCGAGGTTTGCACTCAAATCTCATACCTGTCCATCATCATCTCGAGACAGAAAAGCCTGCTCTCTTGTTCCTCTCTGAGACGCAGATAGCACCGCCATCAGACTCGGCTTACCTATCATACCCAGGTTACACTCTGGAGCACAATTTCAGGTCTCGTGCTGGTATTTGCTTATATGCCCGCGATGACGTGTGCTATCGGCGTCTCCGAAACCTTGAAGACCCTAGATTTTCCGTTTTGTGGGTATTGGTGGACACCGGTTCGGAAAAAATCCTTTATGCCTGTGTTTACCGATCGCACAGTGGAGACCAGGAGACGACCAGGCTGATAGAATATCTAAGTGAGGCGGCCGATACCGGACAACAAAGGTACCCTACAGCTGAATTGGTTCTACTGGGGGATTTCAATGCCCATCACCAGGAATGGCTTTTCCCATACCAGTGCACCGACCATGCAGGTAGAGAGACGCGAAAGCTTGCTTTAGCTTTAAACCTCACCCAACTGGTCCAGGAAGCTACAAGAGTCCCTGATGTGGACGGCCAAACTGCTAATTGTTTGGATCTTCTGCTGACTACCAAGCCAGAGCGCCATTATGTGTCAGTATCGTCGCCGTTGGGTAGTTCCGACCATTGCTTGATAAAAAGTGTATCCCACTACTCACCCCCTAAGGTCGATCGTTCTAGCACCCGGCGTGTATGGCGGTACAAATCGGCAGATTGGGATGAAATGCGATCATTTTTTGCATCATATCCTTGGAAGCCCATATGCTTCTCTTCCGATGACCCTTCTGCCTGTGGGGATTCAGTTCGAGATGTGATCCTTCAAGGAATGGAATATTACGTTCCATTCTCTGATAGGACCACATCTGACCAAGCTCGACCATGGTTTGGGGCTGAGTGCAAACGCGCTGAAGCTTGTAAACACCAGGCATATCTTTCATGGGTCGATGCTAGAAATCGAAAAACAGAAGACGTCAAAACCAAGAAGAGAGCTTTCAACAGGGCTACCAAATCCTACAAGAGAGTTCTGCAAAAGTCTCGATTTGACCACATAGGCCGGATCGGTACCAAACTGGCTTCTTACCCCACAGGTACCAAAGCCTTTTGGAGTCTGGCAAAGTCAGTCGAATCGAACTTCTGCCGCCCCTCACTTCCACCACTGCTGAAACCCGACGGATCACTAGCTCACACTGCTGAAGAGAAAGCTAATCTCTTTGTGGCTCTCTTTGCGGAATCTTCACATCTAGACAGCAATAACGCAAGACCTCCACGATTATCGCAGTGCTTGGCCTCCATGCCCGAAATACGCATACGCCAGAGCGAAGTTCGTAAAACCCTGCTAAATCTGGATGTGAACAAAGCTAGTGGCCCAGACGGTATTCCGGCCATAGTACTCAAAACCTGTGCGCCTGAGCTCGCTCCGATTTTGACACGCCTCTTTCGCCTCTCTCTAAAGACTGGACAAGTACCACAGTCTTGGAAGCTAGCTAACATACAGCCAGTGCCCAAAAAAGGTAGCCGTGCCGACCCTGCTAACTACAGGCCCATATCAATTACGTCCATACTTTGTAAAAGTATGGAACGTATTTTGAACGTCCGGCTCTTGGCGTACCTAGAAGACAATGACCTTCTGAGTGACCGACAATATGGCTTCCGCCGAAACCGCTCAACGGGAGATCTTCTTGCGTACGTCACCCATATCTGTAATGAGGCAATCGAGAGATATGGAGAGACGATGGCCGTCTCTCTTGACATCTCGAAAGCCTTTGACAGGGTATGGCACGACGCCCTCATAAGCAAGCTTCCAACTTATGGATTGCCTACCGGTCTTTGCGCATGGATATCCGATTTCCTGAGGGATAGATCGATCAGAGTAGTCATTGACGGATGCACATCTGATCAAATGGCTATAAATGCCGGAGTCCCTCAGGGATCGGTGCTCTCTGCAACACTTTTCGTGCTGCATATAAACGACTTGCTGAAACCCGGTATTTTGGGATATGCAGATGACAGCACTGTTGTAGAGAGCTATACATCCAACGCGCGAGCCAGTAGCTCCCAGATTCAGTCACAGAGGGAGACAATGATCACTAGGCTGAACTTGACCTTGAAGGCAGTCTCCGATTGGGGTGAATCCAACCTAGTCAAGTTCAATGCCTCCAAAACCCAGGCGTGTCTCTTCTCTGCCAAAAGGAGTCCTTTTGACTTTACTCCTACTTTCCGAGGTGTATCCGTACCGATAACCGACAGTCTTCAGCTTCTTGGCGTTTCGTTAACACAATCTTTAAATTTTGGCTCCTATATAGAGTCTGTTGCTCAGCTGGCTGGCAAAAAGCTAGGGGTTCTATCAAAGGTGAGGCAGTACTTCACACCACTTCAATTGCTGAATCTCTATCAAGCACAAGTGCGGTCTTGCATGGAGTACTGCTCTCATCTTTGGGATGGCTCAGCTAAATACCAGTTAGAGACACTCGATTCAATAGAGAAAAGAGCTAGGAAACTGATAGGCAATAACCAACTATTCGACGAGAGGCTTCAGAGCCTAAGTCATCGACGTAAGGTCGCCAGTTTGTCGGTATTCTATAGGATACACTTCGGGGAGTGTGCCACGGAATTACATGAATTGGTTCCTCCCTCACCATTCTACCACCGGACAAGCAGACGTACGCACTCACGCCACCGATATATGGTGGAAATACCAACGAAGCGGACGAAACGCTATGCTTCCTCTTTCATCATACGCACCGCTGAAGAGTGGAACTCTTTACCGTCGTCTGTTTTTCCTGAAAAATATAATCTAGGTGTCTTTAAGTCTCGCGTGAACAGGTATCTTCTAGGTAAGCGTGCTCCACCTTAGACTGCATTTCCGCCTGACGTCAGGTGCAATGTCACTGGCCACTAATGCCGGAACACAACTCAAGGTTGGTATGACGGCATACTCTAGACCAAGGGTGGTAGCCATCTAAACCTACCTAGCTGTGTATTGTTTAACGCCTCTTACGACAGGCCACTTGGCCGCAGGAAATTGTATACATTATCCGTTCCTGGACGGATACGACCATTTCAAAAAGCCGAACGCTCGTACACTTACTTATTGTGACGTGTATGCTCGAACTGGTGGTGGCGAGTCTCTCGTGGCTCACGCTTATAACACGCATACAAAACGCTAGTCTGAAACGGCTCTTTGAATATGGTTAGTGGTAACTAGAGAAAATTTAAATAAATACAAGACTAAGCAGATACTAAAAGAAGCCATGGTAGCGGGTAATGCCTCAGATCCAAACTCAAAGGATGTAGGTTTGAATTTTGACCGGAAAAGCATGCACCACTTGAGTAGTTCTCTGACCTAATGTGCATATTGTTACAATTACCATGTGCTGATTGTGAAGGTAAAATAATGTTTTACTATCATGACGAAACTTGCACATCGAGATAACTCATCTGTTAAACCCGCAAAGCCGCCTTGCACAAGACTGAAAATGTGGCGGGTGTACTATTGATTCCCTTGAAAATTTTGCAGCTTAAGCCCAGCAGTGGGACAAATATGGGTTTTTATTATTAAGCAGATTGCACTAGATATACCACACCATTCTTCACCCCACAAAATTAAAAAATAACACTTTATTGTTTATCATAATAAACAATCACAATAATACGCGATAACAATGCGTTCTTGAATCATACATACACACAGGGCCTCTTTCCAATAGAAGTAGATGGACACGGTGAACTTCTACTTTTTAGGGTCCTGACATACGTTTCGCTTAATCAATTTTTCAATTCATTTCTTTTTTTTTTCTAAAAATTTGCAGCTTCTTTATTAATATACATCTCCTTTTATATTTATATCTTTCACCTATAATCACTTTGAACCACCAAATGAGAGAAGAATTATACAGAAACTTGTCAGGACTTTCGATTTTTACTGCCTTCTTCAAAAAATATTTTTAAATAGTAAATGTTAAAAAATGAATGAATGTTAAGAAAGTTTGGACATTTAGAGATAATGTACATAAGAGGAGTAACAAAGCAAGTGTATAACAAAAGTAGAGGGTAGAGTAGATGCCGATACGCCGTGACATTATAGAATCTTCTATTCTTTCACCTTCTCCCAAATATTTAGGGTTGGCGCAATGTCTCTTTTCCTTCCATACTCCTCTATTCTGACATACATCCTCTGTCACATCACAAATCATCATGTCATCCTTCACACAATCCATCCATCACTTATTGAACTACGTTTGTACCAGTCAATTTTACAGTTTTCATCCCTTCTTATTGCATGCTTAGTCTTCTTCCTTTCAATATTAGAGTCACTGGATACACACTTTCAAAAATCCTCTTATGTACTTACACTTTTTTAACACCACACATCTGTCTCAACTTTATCATCTCAGCTGAGTGGAGACGTTTTTGGCCAATCACTTTAGTGGCCCAACATTCGAACCCGTATAACATGGCCAGGTAAAACTCACTTATAATAAACGTCTGTTATAAAACTTGTATGTGAGATTACTAAGAGTAGATGAAGCAAAAGATGTCAAGATCGTAGCAATTGGAAATCGCATCGTCTTTGTTTATTCTGGGCACTTGAAATTTCTGAGTGTTAAACCCATGAACGCGTAAAATGCTTTTAACTAAGTTCATATATTTATATTAACATTTGGATAATATCAAAAGTAAACAGTGGCCTAACTTGTCAAGTTGCCACTTTGGGTCTCTATATTTTATGGGGGCAAAAAATGGATAACACAGCTGAAGTTTGAAAAAATATAAACAAACTCCCAAACGTATGGCGACGTCGGCTGGAGATAACATTTTTTTGGGAGACAAGACCAGTTATGGTCAGTTAATGGTTTGGGATTGGGATCGAAAGTTTGTTATGGTTTTTTGTGGGTACATAGTCCAATAACTGCGTAACTATTATTAGTTTTCCTTTAAGTCTGTCTGTATGTAGGTATACATCAAGTTTCTTTAGAAGATACATTGGAACTGTTTGTTAGTGTTGTTGCAACAGCGTAATGCGTTCGGGGCGTTTTTGCGGCTCCTGCGTTTCTGTAATATATTTAGGATGTTTGTGGCTGAATGCAAGGTTGACTTTGACGCCATCCAGCGGAAGAAAACAGCCTCCCTGATAAGCAGATTACGCGGGAGCAGCATCCTGAACAATAAGCCAATAAACATGATGCTCCTCTGATATTGGCACTCGAGCAGAGAGCCAAGTCGTTATTTTCTATAAATTAGTAACACATATGTTTAAGCTCTACTAACTATAATATTTGGATCTCATTGTCTGTAGATTTATTCAAATGTACAAACTCCGTGCTTGCCTTAGCCAGCCGACATGGAGTGGAGATCGCTATAGCTAAGACTCAAGCTCCAGGGGTAGCAGTAATAAATGGCATAACGTCGGAAGTAGCTTCGGTGAACCTGCAGCCTACCTCTCTACACCCCTTAGTCACTCACACCCATGCTGACCGCCGCCAATATTGACATTTTTAGGGGCCCATACAATGTGCGGCAAGTCACCGTCTGCTCAGTTTTGTCATGTTCCTTGAACATTGCGACGGGCAGACGCTATAGTCCCCGATATATAACCTTTTGTTCTTATTCCCTACAATTACCGGGGCTTGGCCTTAGGTGCTATTTTATATGGTGTAGACAGGGACAATCGCCGATCAGTGTCACGCCACAAGGGACGTCTACGTGCTGGCCTTCCAATGACCCCACGCAAGCCCTCCAAAAATCCGGGCCATTTTCATGGCCCGTGGTCTGCAGAGACATACATATATAGTATTTCTGTAATTTATTACACTTCGCCCCGACTTCAAGATATTGTAGAAAATATTAATTCTTTGCTTTTTAGTTACTATTGAAGTCGGTTTCTTTTTTGCTAGAAAATTATTAAACGCATATTTATGCATTTATCGTCTTGCTAGACCTTTGCTGCTTAAACGTGTACAAATTGTATCAAAATATGATATGTCCATCAATAAGTTTCATAAATTTTCTCCATGCAGGAACGGAAAAAATACTAATTCCTGCGTTAGGGCAGCCTGTCATAAGAGGCAACAAAACAACCCACAGCCAGGTGGTAGGGCATTTGCCCGACTGGTTGGCTACCACCCCCGGTCTAGAGTATGCCGCTATAACAACTTTGAGTTGTGTTCTGGCATCAGAGGCCAGGTTCCAGTTTCTCCTTCAAGGCCGTCAGCACAGAGCCAGCACCTCTGGTATTACTAATGTCCATAGGCGACGGTAACTACTTTCCATCACAGTTGGGCCATCAGCCTGTCTGCTGTGCTTCAGAAATAAAAAAAAGTATCTAAGTACATCATACCTAAATGGCTGTGATGCCAAATTAAGAATGCACTTACCTGGTTGTGAAATTACAAATCTGAGGTGGTGTTAGATATAACTATAATTTTGCTAGTATATGCCTCAATTAGTGTGTGCTGGTCATAGAACCGCGACTCCGACGGCGAGAGCTGTGGGAATCGAAAATGAAAGTCAGAGCCACTTGATGATTGTAGGCTACCTTGAACCAATTGTCCCTTCATTATCATACAATTGGATATGTGAGAGAATAAATCCATGCCTGCACTGTGACTTTGCTGGGTAAGCAAGTCAATTTATTTACCAATAGGTATTACCATGGAAGAACTTAGTATTCTTCTTTCAAGGGAATACCCTTTGGTAAAATTTTTACCTTTAAAAAACGGTAATTCAAGTAAATCTGACACGTGAAATTAAATGATATTTCAGATGATAGACTTGCCAACCGTATTCTCTATTGAAATTTGAATGTTGTTTGATGTCAGTAGCCTCACTCATCATTCTAGGTATGAAACGTTTCTCTTTCGCGAGGATTTGTGGGTTATCAAATATGATGTATCTATATATGCTGGTAGGCCAATCATAGACGTATGCATGGAAAGAAACTTGTTTGTGTCGAACACCCTATTCCATCATAAGGATATTCACACGTATACATGGAGAATGAATGATCAGAAAAGTATGATTGATCTGATTTTAATTGATAGTCGCCTCCGAAACACAATAATGGATACAAGAGCCTACAGAGGCCCCACTCTTGAAACGGACCACTACCTGGTGATAAGCCGGTTTGTGGGCCTTTTCAAGAAGTGGAGACACTGGCGAGTGCGTACCAATTTCGGGGAGCTTGAAAGAATAAAGTGTGAAAAATTGGAAGATGTTAGTGTAAGGAGTATGTATGCGCGCCTAGTCGAAGAAAGGCTTGCAAAAGCGGACTTCTCCGACTTAGATGTGGATAATGACTGGGATAGTATGAAAGAAAGTCCAGTGGAAAGCGCAAAAGAAGCATGTGGATGCAACAACGAAAGGTGATGAATGGTGGGACGCGGATGTTAAATCCAGCGTAGAGAGAAAGAGAAAAGCCTGACTGGATTATGTTGCTTCCTTGCAACAGAATGACAGTATGAAAGAGATGAAGAAAGAAATTTATCGCCTCTGCAAGAATGAAACCAAAGCTTTAGTGAAAGAGAAGCGTGAAATAATAAAATTGAAAGAAGAAGAGAAGCTGACGGAGAACTTCGAGGCGAATACCAAACTCTTTTGGAGAGAGGTTAAGAAGTCTCGGGGTTGTTCGTCAGCTTCCAGAATGGAAAGAATAAAATCTAAAGCAGGGGACGTTCTTGCTAACCCACAAGAGGTATTAGCGCGATGGAGTGAATATTTTAGAGAAATGTATGATAATATCCCGGATGCTGGCACCACGACTGAGTCTGTGACCGACTCCGAGGAGTCAGCATCCGAGATCACTTTGGAAGAGATCGAATGGTCGATAAGAAGTCTGAAAACTGAGATGATCAAATCTGGTGGAACCTGCGTCCGGGACGCTTTCCTGTCCTTATGCAACTTGTGCTGGAGGACGGGAAAGGTTCCCAAGGACTGGAGGCGCGCTGTCATCGTGCCCTTGTATAAAGGCAAGGGGTCACGTATGGAGTGCGCCAGCTACAGGGCCATCAGTTTGATCAGCACAGCATCTAAAGTGTATGCGAAGATTATTGAAAAGAGAATGAGAGTTGTATCCGATGGATTACTGTGGGATGCACAAGGTGGTTTCAGAAATGGAAGGGGATGTATGGATCAAGTTTTCTCTCTCCGCAATATCGTAGAGAAGCAGCTGGCTATGGGCCGGAAGGTTTTCTGCGGTTTTGTGGATCTAGAGAAAGCATTTGACAGGGTTGTGCGGAAGGACCTCTGGGACATATTGCCCGGATATGGGATTAATGGCCAATTGATGCGTGCTGTGCAGTCCACTTACGAGGGCTGTATGGCATGCGTGCGGGTGGAAGCAGCCAGAAGGCCCAGCTCGCCGTACACAACGCGGTGCTGGTACCTACGCTCACGTATGGATGCGAGAGTTGGGTATGGAAGAGAGAGCATGAAAGTAGAGTAAACGCGGTCGAGATGCGAGCACTGCGCAAAATCTGCGGAGTGACGCTCGCGGACCGCGTTCGTAATACCGAAGTAAGAAAGAGAGTTGGTCTGAAAGAGAGTGTCGGGGTGAAGGTAAGGAAAGGAATGCTCCGGTGGTTCGGGCATGTGGAAAGAATGCATGATGAAAGAATGACTAAACAGATATACAATGCAAAAGTGGATGGATGCAGAAGTCGTGGAAGGCCACGACACACCTTCTATGATCAAATTGATCGTGTACTAGCAGAAGGTGATGTCAGGAGCCTTAAGAACAGACGAGTGTGCATGACAAGAGTTATGAATGTCAAAGAGGCAAGTGAGGTGTGTAAGAATAAGCCTAAATGGCACTCTGTTGTTCGTGCCTACCCCGCAAGGGAACTGGCGTGAAGTTATGTATGTATGTATGTATGTATCTATATATAACATAAAATGTGCTGTCGATCAATAAAAAAATCACATTGGAGTTACTCTTAATCTGGCCATTTTAAATCATTTCCAGAAAAATTCCCACGGGATACCCAGATTAAAAATTAGCGCAGAGTTTATTTCTAAGAATTAGCTATCGATCAGCAAAAACCGTATCAAAATCGGCCCCGTAGTTTTTACGTGAATCCCGAACAAAGAGACAAGAAATCTAAAAAATGCATCATGTTTTCTATCGTTTATATAGTATATTTCAAGTTGTTTTTTTTTGTAATAGCTTTAATGTACAGACACGGCCTATTTAGAATTTTCTAATATTATTAATAGATTATAATTTTTTTGTAAATGTTCCTAATTTTATTATTTCAAAAAATTGTGAAATAGGGATTTGTCGCTAGTGAATTTTGTCAATTTATATCTTTATAAATGTGGTAATACTTGAGTGAGATAGCGAACTCTAGGTAGCTGCTAAAGTCTTAATTAATGGGTAGAAATAATTTCCATAAAATTCTGCCAAGACTTTCCTTTTGATCTTAAAATTTTGAGGTAAATAAAAAATTGTTACATAGGAAACGTGATATGATTTTGATAAAAGAAAAGATTGTATTATGTACGAGAAACCTGTTTGCTTTTATAAATTCACTAGTCATGCCTGCGACTTCGTCCGCGTGGATATTTTTCGCAGAATCCAAAAAAAATAGCTCAAGTTATTCCTTATAACATCAGCTATCTGTCAGTGCAAATCCCGTCAAAATCGATCCAGCTATTTCAAAGGTTAGCCTGAACTTGATCTCCTGGTCCGAATTATCCCCTCTGATTTTGTTCGCATCTTTATTTTGACATTACAAACAGACACTTCAATTTTATTAATGTGTATGTCTAGATAGAGCTACATGAGTATAACGCTTCATTTTCATCAACTCTATTTGCATATTGTATGGCCGAAGCAGGCTTACAAACTATAAAACGTAGGCCGTAGATTAAACCGTCAAAGCGAATGAAAGGGGCTGGCTGCAATATTGAAAAATTCATAGTTTTCCATTACCCATTGTGTAAACTGAAATTTATTGTTCAGTTTTTCAATATTTACTCTTATATAGAATGATTTTGCAACGGCCAGATAAAATATATTCGAATCAAACATAACATAAAAATAATTCAGCCCATAAATGTCCCACTGCTGGGCTCGGGCCTCCCATTATAGGGGAACGGACGTATACCCGCCACGCTTGTCCAAGGCGGCTTGGCAGGTTTGACACTTGGTTATCTCGATGTGCAGGTTGCATCACGATGTTTTCCTTCACCGTTATTAGCACGTGGTAATTGTAACAATATGCACATTAGATCAGAAAATTGACTAAGTGGTGCATGCGTTCGGGCCAGGATCGAACCCGCGCCCTTTGAGTATGGGACGCGTGTGCTAGCCACTACGCTACCACGACTTAACATAACATAACATAAAATTTATAATAATTATTTTCGTACATTTTTATCCTTCAGTGAGATATAAATTTCGAATCGAATTAGCTCTCATATATATTATCCGTGCGGGAACGGAGAAAGAATACAATTTCCTGCAGCGGGGCGGCCTGTCGTAAAAGCCGACAAAACAACCTACAGCCAGGTGGTAAGGCATTTGCCCGACTAGATGCCTACCACCCCTGATCTAAAGTATGTCGCCATAACCTTGAGTTGTGTTCCGGCATTAGTGACCAGGTTCCAGTGTCCCTTAAGAGAGCAGCAGCGCATTTGTAGCACCTTTGGTGTTGCAAATGTCCATAGGCGATAGTAACCGCTTTCCATCAAGTGGGCCGTCTGTCAGTCTGCTGAACTCCTACATACATACATACATACATAACTTCACGCCAGTTCCCTTGCGGGGTAGGCACGAACAACAGAGTGCCATTTAGGCTTATTCTTACACACCTTACTTGCCTCTTTGACATTGAACTCCTACAATATATATATATATATATATATATATATATATATATATATATATATATATATATATATATATATATATATATATATATATATATATATATCTATATATATATATATATATATATATATATATATATATATATATATATATATATATATATATATATATATATATATACATTTCGGGTAATATTTAATAATGAATAATATTATCAAGATTGTAGTGGAACACTTACAAGCCAATAGATGGCGCTGTGCAATAATTGATGTCACAAACGTTTCCCGAAACATACAAAGAATATATACAAAATTTCAACTATAACAGATGGGCCTAGGCCTGCGAGGAACAACATTAGCCTCGCTGGAAGATCTTCCTTTAAGACGGAGGAGCATTCCATCTCGCTCCTCCACCCTATACGGGTCACCCCCTTCAAGATAATTATAACTAGCTTTGATGAATAAAATGATCGTTTAGTAAAAAAAAACAAAGACATTGAAACTAAAATACATTATGTAGCAGACCACTGCCAACGGGTAGCGTGACCAGAAGGCTGGCTGCATTGCCACGCTGTATGGCAATACTTATTTGTTGTGCAAAATATGAGTTAAAAAATTATTTAATAATAGAATCTTACTTACTTACTTACTTCGTTGGCTCAGCGACCCAAAGTAGGTCTTGGCCTCCGAAACGAGAGCATGCCACTTTTCTCCGTCCTGCGCAGTTTCTTACCAATAACCGACTCCTAGCTCCGAGAGGTCCGCCTCTACTCTGTCCTTCCAGCGATATTTAGGACGGCCGACCGGACGCCGACCTACCGGCAGTCCCAAATATGCTTTCCTCACGCTGCGATCCTCTCCCATCCGTTCTACGTGCCCGAGCCAGCGGAGGCGGTGAGCTTTTATTTCTCCTATTATGTTAGTCTCGGACACGAAATTCTCAATTTCGAGGTTACTTCGGACCCTCCACCTACTATCCTCTCTTTTTGTTTATACAATAATAGAATCATATATACATTTTTATATACGAGTATGTATGTTTAGTAAATATCAACACGAACATACAATAGTGTAGTTCGCTTAGTTCTGTCTTATTTGCATTGCTTTCATAAAATGTTTGTCAGCAGAACTCCGTCTCAATAAAGAAAGAATTTAATTCCAAATGCGACATATACAAGATAAACAAATTTAAAGATAACATATACAGAAATTGTATGCCGCAGCTTCAGAAATGAGCTTCGCACTCAGTATATTGCTGTGCCGAAATGTACTCCGACATAGTACTGATTTTCAGTGCCCATCTTTATATAAACTCTCAATAAAAACCCTGGTCTAGAGTATGCCGCCATAACAACTTTGAGTTGTGGTCCGGCATCAGTGGCCAGGTTCCAGTTTCTCCTTCAAGGCCGGCAGCACATTGGTAGGATTTCTGGTATTGTTAATGTCCATCACAGTAGGGCCGTCAGCCTGTCTGCCTGCCTGCTGTGCTGCAGCAATAAAAAAAAACAATATTGTATTTTTAAATTTTATTACATTTTTGTTGTTCAAACAATTACACAAGCGAAACCGCCTAATTTTAATTTTTGTTGTTGTTTACTAATGGTTCAAATTTAATGATAACTTTTACATCATACATATTCTACCGGCATTTAGAAAAAAGTTGAAACATTTAGAAATTATTCTTTTGGGGCCGTTGGCGTTAAATGCGTACAGACTTTTCAAAAACATTAAAAAATAGCTGGTCGAGGCCACAGGCGATCGGAAGGCTGGAGCTTACCTTGCTCAAAGGATTAGTGTATGTATTCAGCGAGGTAATGCTGCTAGCCTTCTAAGTACACTACCCAGCAACAGCGGTCTGGTAGGGTTGGACCGATTATAGTGTATAGTGTTTTCTTTTTGTTTGTGATGTATATATTTGTTAAGGATTTATTTATAGTATAGTTCTATTTGCCTCAAAAAAATTAAAATCTAGAATCCGACTCCAGCACCAAGTATTTTGTTTAAATTGATGGGTTGCGTTATTGAAGTTTTAGCAGGGATGGTGAAAGAATTTTTGTAATTGGTCCAGTAGTTTTTGAGTTTATTCGTTACAAACATACAAAAATACAAATCCTTCCTGTTTATATCATTAATATACGAGTATATAGATAATAATGTTGGTTACGTTTTACAAATGAACCCTTCAATTTTAATCAAGGGTCTGTACAGTGCACTATTGTAATTGACTGAGTAACAACACCTGATGTCAGTTAATTGTGTTTGTAAAGATGAATACAGTGTAAAGATGAGAACACACTTATGACAAAAACTCTCAGTCTATATATACATTACAGCCATTTACCTCTAAAACTAATTTCTCTAGATAGTAAAACTTGGATGTAATAAAATATACATCCCGTTCAAGTTTTATTTATGTAGAGAAGTTAGTTTTAGAGATGATGTCAGTTAATGGTGTTTGTAAAGATGAATACAGTCTAAAGATGAGAACACACTTATGACAAAAACTCTCAGTCTATATATACATTACAGCCATTTATCTCTAAAACTAATTTCTCTAGATAGTAAAACTTGGATGTAATAAAATATATATCCCGTCCAAGTTTTATTTATGTAGAGAACTTAGTTTTAGAGATGATGTCAGTTAATTGTGTTTGTAAAGATGAATACAGTGTAAAGATGAGAACACACTTATGACAAAAACTCTCAGTCTATATATACATTACAGCCATTTATCTCTAAAACTAATTTCTCTACATAGTAAAACTTGGATGAAATAAAATATGCATCCCATCCAAATATTATTTATTAAAAATTAGTTTTAGAGCCAAAAATGGCTGTAACGTATACATAGACAAAAGAATGGCCATATATATCTACATTTAATTTAAATGACGATCAAATAAAAACATTTATCTATTGACATATTTTTTTTAACTAAATCGTCATTATACAGTTACCCCTGGAACACTGGACTCTTTTTCGTAAAATTAGGTAAACAACAAAAAGTTTTATTTATAAAAAAACTTTTCAGTTGCATTCTTCATTATATTTCACAGGAAACGTAACCAGCGGCAAAATTCTGGATTTTACCATTGCCCAACAGTAGGCACGCAACATGAGGGTAGCTAAAAAATTAACTACACGGAAGGCTCTTTCGCCAACATTCCAGGTTTTAATATAATGTACAACGAATGTCAGTTATGGCTTGAAGAGAAGAAGCGGCGCAAGAAACTCTTCAGCAAACATGCCTAGCTCTAATAATTTTATATAATATTAAAATGGGTGGAAGGAAAAATAAAAGTAATTATCAGTAAGTAAAGTAATTATTACAATTGTTTAATCTTTGTAGGTATAGCGACGTAATTCCAAAATACCCACACTTTTTTGACAAGACTTATTCATATAGATCCAATAATTTTAGACTAAACTAACTTTGATATACATACTACATAATTATGTCGATAAACCGAACGACATAATTATTTCATACATATGCACATCCTGTTTTGTGAACTAATGATTTTTCTTATAAAGGCAACACAGAATTAATGGCCACTCGACTACCCTAACTGTCACTTCGTTCCTTTTTGCCTATCAGGATTTCTCTGATATTTCTCCATATTTGTATATTGTGTATATTTAAAACTTTCGTAGAAATCAATTAAACAACAGTGTATATAAAAGTGTAGTGTATCTAGACTTGTGGGATCGTCCGTTTATATTTAGAAAATTAGAATACCGACGCGGACGAAGTCACTTTTAAATAGTTAATGGTAGGTATATTAGAAAACAGAACAAAATAGGTAAAAGTATCAAGATCGTTCTCGATCGAATATGTACGATACTATGATACAGATTTTTTTTTATTGCAGGAGATCAGCAGACAGGCAGACGGCCCACTTGATGGAAAGCGGTTACCATCGCCTATGGACATCTGCAACACCAAAGGTGCCACAAGTGCGCTGCTGCTCTCTTAAGGGAAAATGGAACCTGGTCACTAATGCCGGAACACAACTCAAGGTTGTTATGGCGACATACTCTAGACCAGGGGTGGTAGCTATCCAGTCGGGCAAATGCCCTACCACTTGGCTGTGGGTTGTTTTGTCGCCTCTTACGACAGGCCGCCCGGCCGCAGGAAATTGTATTCTTTCTCCGTTCCTGCACGGATAAAAATAGATAATACTGTGTTGCTATGTGATCGATATGCTATGTGTTGACCTCTTTTTTTCACGAAGTTCTTGCCAAGTGAACTTTCATATTGATCTCTCCATACATACACGTATATTTTATAAGAGGTCACGATAATTTTGTATTGGATGGGTTTTGATTAAAATAGCAGAGCCTCAAATAGCTGACATAGGTAAACAAAGAACCAATCGTGATACACAAACAATCAATCATGTTAGTTCGAATAGTAATTGCAGTTATTCTGAACCCACCCTTACTAGTGAAGCGTCAAACAATGCATATATTAACGTCATAACTGTATGTACACCAAATAGTAATAGTAAACTGTATATTAATACGTGAAGCAAAAACTTTGTACCCCTTTTTACGGAAATTGCGCGGACGGAGGAGTATGAAATTTCGCACACTTATAGTTTATATAGAGAAAGAGTGAAGAATGCTAATATTTAAAATAATATATGCATAATGTACATTAAATCAATAAAAAAAACATTACACACACTACCATGTATTTGACACACACACGCATATATACTCTTTTGTTTATTGTTAAAGTCAAATTAACAGCCTTGGCGAAATCTATGATTATAGAAGTATATATATAGTCTTTGACAACGGAACCTTAATATTGTTCAAACTTATAATTTAAATTAATTATGGTTCAATTTCGAATATGTAATAAAACTGCATTCTATTGATTTTAAGTGCTGAATTTTGTTTAATTTTTCATGATTACTCCGACGTCTTCCGTGATGCTAATGAAAAGTGACCGAAACGTCGGAATAAAAATTAATAATTAAATAAAATATCGCGCTAAAATCCGTTATAACTTCTTTTATTATGTGCACTAGTCGCAAATACTTAAGAAAATACTACATAAATATGTTTTCATATTTTGTATTGTATTAATCTTATATTAATATATAAAGCTGAACAGTTTGTTTGTTTGCTTGAACGCGCTAATCTCAGAAACTACTGGTTTGATTTGAAAAATTTTCAGTGTTAGAAAGCCATTTATCGAGGAAGGCTATATGCTATATATCATCACGCTAAGACCAATAGGTGCGGAGTACCAATGAAGAATGTTTCAAAATCAGGGGGGGCCTTGAAAACAAACTCCACGCGGACGGCGTCGCGAGCACAGCTAGTGTTAAAATAAAATTTCTATTAATTAGAAGCTAGTGCAATGAAGAAATTTATAAATAATCGAATACAATAAAAGAAAACTTAACTTATTTGTATTGTATTCTACCCATAGTCCCTCAACACTATAAATAGAATACTGAGCCTAGATCACCGTCTTCTATGAGTACGATGCCCAGAAGGCTGGCTACTATTCCTCGCTGGATCGCTATACTGATCCGTTGCCCGAGGTAAGCACCAGCCTACTGATCACCTGAAGAGTCAATGAGTCGTTTTGATAAATTTTGGTAAAGGCTCATGACCTCAGGACCTCACAGTCTAAGCGTCTCGACAGAAATAAATAAATAAATGAAAAGTTATTCCTTCCACAATTGGACGTAGTTTAGCAGAAACGACCTAACACACAAAAAAGTCGTTTTTGAGATATTGAGGTTTTAAGTTTAGAAAAAAAAATCCTGGTAAATTGGTATATACAACTCATTTTTGACCACAATGTGAGTTGAGTCCTTTCTGCTAAACTACGTCCAATTAAGAGTCGATTTATCAACCATCAGTTAAATACTACCAGTGGAACAAATTATAATATCACTATCTTCAAAAGTAAAACAATTCAACTGAAATTTATTCAATTAATAACTTTTATCCAACTTTAACATTGAACAAGATATGTCAACAAATTGTCATTTTTATTTGTACCGTGACTGAATTCACAAGAACTGCATATGTTATGACGACTGAATACGTATGTATAATGTATAATGTGTAATCCAGTGGCGGATTTGCCCTAAGGCCCAGGAGTCCCGGGCCTACGGTGGCCAGATATTAGGGGCGGCCAATCGTGACAAAAAATTCACTGATGATAACAAGACTAGAATAAGACAAGATATAAGACAACTACATGGCCTGGGGCCTAGAGCGGCCAAGACTGCAAATCCGCCACTGTGTGTACCACGCTATCGTATTGGTGACAATTGTAATGATAGCGACTTTTGTAAGTTAATAAATAAATAAATCTGGTGATTGAAAAAATGGGCCCTAAGTATAATTAAAGTAAAATGCCGTAAATGAGTAATTTATTAATTACTATCCGACCCACAGTTGAGTTGGAGGATCCTAATGTTAAATTTGATTTTTTTTTATAATCTGACAAACTTATATGTAACAACTGCCAATTTGAAGTAATATTTCATAAAATGCCCATCTCCCATTAGTCACAGCACATCAGAAGGTACACAAAATACTTTGTAAATAACCACTAGCGCCATCTTGTATCAAATTATATGAAACATAAAGCATGTTGCAAAAAAAATAAATGTGATTTAAAATTTTAAAAGCTATCTGGATTATGTTTTTTACTTTTAAATGTTTATAGCAGTTTTTAATTTTTTGTTTTATAGTGAATTCTATTAATGTATAATTTAGTTTTATTTTATTTTTATGTACTAGCAGAAGATGATGTCAGGAGCCTTAAGAACAGACGAGCGTGCATGACAAGAGCTATGAATGTCAAAGAAGCAAGTGAGGTGTGTAAGAATAAGCCTGAATGGCGCTCTGTAGTTCGTGCCTGCCCCGCAAGGGAACTGGCGTGAAGTTATGTATGTATGTAATTTTATATAATTAGTATTATATTTCATATGTTTATTATATTTAAATAGTTGCATTTTATCACTATATCTTGTATATGTGTATATTTGTATGTATAGTATAGTTATATATTTATTATTAAAATGTAAGTAATTGTACAATAATTATGTATACCACCATCGCCACTCCTAATCAGCAATATTATTGCCAAAGGTTGTCTGGAAGAGATCGCTTTTTAGCGATAAGACCGCCCTTAGAATAATACTAGTTCGTAAGTTTTCTGTAATTACATACATACATACATACATAACTTCACGCCAGTTCCCTTGCGGGGTAGGCACGAACAACAGAGCGCCATTTAGGCTTATTCTTACACACCTCACTTGCTTCTTTGACATTTTCTGTAATTGTCTACATTAAAGTGTTATCTATCTATCTATAATTGTTACGGACTCTTTTCACCCTCAGATAAAGGTCAGTTTAGCTTTACCTTTAGCTACGTCTACTAAGTTTGCTAGGCAAATTAAACTTCCAATTCGTTTTATTTATCCCTTTTTATTTTATTTTGTTCAGTACGACGCTCTCTGGGTGTAATAAGTTTGTTTTGTTATATGCATAGATTTAGGTTTGAATTGGTTTCTTTGTATCGAATTCAATGTAATATTTTGATAACGTTATTATCTGTTTATTTGTGCTCTATAATCCGGCCCTGGGAGAAATTTTATGGATTCTTCTATATAACTGACGTATTGAGAAAAAATATAGATGACAATTCAAATTCAAATAAACGTCTGTTATTATAGGAATACGTGCTTATTATTTCTTAAAAGATTAATATATTAGAAATCGTGAATAATATCCCAACAATAATTGTAACCTGTATTTTTTTTTAAATATTAGATTCGTCTTATCCAATAATGGCAGACCGTCACAACTCACTGCTGGGCTACCGATTCTTTATAGGGAAAAATATTGTATAGCCGCCACGTCACGCGTACCTAAGCGTAATTGGTGGGTTTCACACGTTGCCAATCTCGATTTGATCGTTTTTCACTTTATTTGTATCATCATTAACACGTATTGATTTGTTCGAAAAGATTATATTTTTTTTAATTTTTACATAAATAATGTCGGTCAGTGAATTATTTCTAGTTTCACCATATAAAAAGAATTCTTTTAGCTCACTTGATGGTAAATGACTACCGTCGCCTATGGACGTTTGCAACACCGGGAGTGTTACCAACCTTAAAGAAATTTTGTAACGCCCATTTCACTTCTACTGAAAATGGTGATTTGAGTAATAATTATTTACACACAACCACATATACACACACACATACACATTGTGTATGTGTGTTGGTCTGAAAGAGAGTGTCGGGGTGAAGGTAAGGAAAGGAATGCTCCGGTGGTTCGGGCATGTGGAAAGAATGACTAAACAGATATACAATGCAAAAGTGGATGGACGCAGAAGTCGTGGAAGGCCACGACACACCTTCCATGATCAAATTGATCGTGTACTAGCAGAAGGTGATGTCAGGAGCCTTAAGAACAGACGAGCTTGCATGACAAGAGTTATGAATGTCAAAGAGGCAAGTGAGGTGTGTAAGAATAAGCCTAAATGGCACTCTGTTGTTCGTGCCTACCCTGGAAGGGAACTGGCGTGAAGTTATGTATGTATGTATGTACATACACATTGTATTAATGTTAAAAAGTTATAATAATTGAGCATTGGAAGAGCAACGATACCAAATATAATACAGGTTTGACCTAGTTTTAGGTGTCGAAGCCCTCATACATTAGATTTAGAGCAAACTTTATTTTATTATTTTATCTTTTATACTGTTACTTTTACTTTTATATATGTTTTACTGAATAAAAATTATTCTTCTTATTTATTTCAAACAACCCCATGTCGTAGCGCAGAGGGAAGACCTCGGCGGAAAGTTCCCGCCAAATCATTATCGGACACGGAACGAACGTTCTAGAAAACCGTTGCGTTGTTGAGCGTGGGAGCTCCAGGAAATGGGGTTGAATATCCTATCAATGGCGAGCGGTTGTAAAAATGAGATGTTGGCACTAGATCATTGCCAGGTCGTAGGGTATTTGCCCGACTGGATGGCGACCACCCCTGGTCTAAAGTATGTCGCCATAACAACCTTGGGTTGTGTTCCGGCATTAGTGACCAGGTTCCAGTCTCCCATAAGAGAGCAGCAGCGCATTTGTAGCACTTTTGGTGTTGCAAATGTTCAGAACTCATGCAATAAAAAAAAAGATCAAACAATTCCTCGGAACAGTCCCCGATAGAATACGCAGAGAGACGCGGTCTCTCCGAAAGCTAAGCGATTCTAAACCACCCGTTAGTATGGGATCGTCGACTAAACGAATAGCGCGACGCTGGTTGGCATCGAGGTAGTCCGTCTGGAAAGCGGATGACAGGCCCATAGGTTTGAGCACTACTCCATATAAAGCCTTATTTGTGTGTCTTCTTCCGTAGACTCCACTATTGTAACATCTGTTAGAAGAAATATAAAGAAGGAAATATCAACATTGCACAGACTGCCTCTATGGTTGAGTGGAGTAAGACTACGACTTCAATTCCTGGAATGGAAAATTTCGTAAACGAATTTTCCATTATTTACTATGGTCTGGGTGCCTGGTCTTGGAAATATACAATGTGTGTTTATCTGCCGATTTATTTATTATTATTACCCACTTGACAAAGAACAAAGATTAGCGTAATTAGATGCCATTTTGAATTCTTTCATACTATTACAACAGCCATCTCGTTTATATGTTATACTAAAATATAAAGCTGAAAAGTTTGTTTGCTTAAACGCGCTAATCTCAGGAACTACTGGTCTGATTAAAAAAATTCTTTCAGTGTTATCTAGCCCATTGATTGAGGAAGGCTATAGGCTATATATCACCACGCTAAAACCAATAGAAGCGGAGCACCAATGAAGAATGTTTCAAAATCGGGGTTTTTTAACTTACTTTTTTTATTAACTATTCCACGCGTACGAAGTTGCGGGCAGAAGCTAGGTTTTTATAATGTGATTTGTTTTCTGGATGTTATTGACACCTTTAAAAATGTAAAAAAGTCAATACAACAATGACCAAGTTCAAAGACGTCCACATACAGATCGGATGAGTTAACAGCCAAGAAAGTAGGTCAGCGTATGATAGGATGACTAAGCCGATTTCGATATAGTTACACTTGAAAGAACATAACTCTTAATAGGATTCCGTAGGCATTTTGGTTAAAACGGAACCCAATTTATCCAAGCAACAAAGAAAGAATACTGTACGAGCCACGTATATTATTTATGATGGGTTTCACATACAAACTCATAACGCGTTCGTATCAACCGAACGCAATACAGTTCGAATCAAGAAGCGAACATGCTCGGTCGCTTTATTTTTATTGTAGGAGTTCAGCAGACAGGCAGACGGCCCACTCGATGGAAAGTGGTTACCATCGCCTATGGACATTTGCAACACCAAAGGTACTACAAATGCGCTGTTGCTCTCTTAAGGGAGTCTGGAATCTGGTCACTAATGCCGGAACACAACTCAAGGTTGTTCCTGTGATCCAGTCGGGAAAATGCCCTATCACCTGTCTGTGGGTTGTTTTGTCGCCTCTTACGACAGGCCGCCTGGCCGTAGGAAATTGTATTCTTTCTGCGTTCCTGCACGGATAAAACAGTTTACAGCATACTATTAGTTTATCAAATAATATAATTTTGTATCATTTATCAATCATTATCAATTGTTATTAGTTTCATAAGTTTATCAAATAGCACTTAGCATTTTATTTAATATACAACATTATGGCCATTCGCGTGACTATCACTTATTATCAATGTTCTTCATTAGAACTTAGTTTGAATATGAACTACAATCGCCATACATGTAACTGACGGTTAAAAACCTTATTCCTATTCAAAGATTTGCAAAAAGGCCTGCTAAAATACAGTCGGTTAGTAATAGCAAATACAAAATTAGGTAGATGTATGTAATGAAGCGTATCATATCATTAACATATTGTATGATGTTTGCATTTAATAAAAAGTTCTAAGAATTTCTTAAGAAGTTTAACTAAATTAAATATTAGTAAGGCGTGCGTTCCGCGCTGCTTGGCTTAGTTTCAAACGATATTTCAAGAGATATCTTGCATACATATATACACAATCACGACTGTTTCCCATAAGGGTAAGCACAGACGATGGACGAGACTAGGAGAGGCCACTTACAACGATCCTGACAAACAACTTGCTTTGTCTACTTTCATTAACCTCTTCATACATGCATGTTCATTTAAGATCCTTTTTACCTGAGCTATCTTTAAGACTTCTGGGACCCAATTCTGCTATTATTATGTCATCATAATCGCCGAACACTATCCTCTCAATCGTAGGTTTGTCTGATTCCACTTTCCTATCAACTCCAATGGCGTGCCAATATTAATTTCGATTAACGCCATTTCTGCTGATGGTAATATCAATTTCTTCCTACTATTATTCTGCCACGGTGATATCAAGAGAATATTGTGGATTTAATGGAATACGAATTTTTAACACTATGTCAACAGGATTGTACTATGAATGTCTTTGCAACGCCAAGATGTTGACATAGCAGAATCGGACCCTTGATATATTGTATTTCCCGGAATTTACCTAGTTATTCTATAAAATTATTATCTTGACATAAAAAAAGGACATTGAAATTAAAATACATTATGCAGCAGATCACTGCCAACGGGGAGCGTGCCCAGAAGGCTGGCTGCATTGCCACGCTGTATGGCAATACTTATTTGTTATGCGAAACAGGAGCTAGCCTTCTGAACACGAGTAGTGTCAAAGAGTTTCTTACATATGTCTTTAAAGAAACTCTTTGCCGACGGACTCCAAGGGCCTAATGTTTCAACCCCAAACGGTACAAATATGTAACCTTTTCCTAAGGCTCCATATTTGCGCCGTTTCACGTCTTCAGCTGAAGCGGCGGCGTTGCAAGCCCTATAAGATATATCGTATCTTAAAACGTAGTAGAGTAAACGCGGTCGAGATGCGAGCACTGCGCAAAATCTGCGGAGTGACGCTCGCGGACCGCGTTTGTAATACCGAAATAAGAAAGAGAGTTGGTCTGAAAGAGAGTGTCGGGGTGAAGGTACGGAAAGGAATGCTCTGGGGCATGTGGAAAGAATGCATGATGAAAGAATGACTAAACAGATATACAATGCAAAAGTGGATGGATGCAGAAGTCGTGGAAGGCCACGACATACCTTCCATGATCAAATTGATCGTGTACTAGCAGAAGGTGATGTTAGGAGCCTTAAGAACAGACGAGCGTGCATGACAAGAGCTATGAATGTCAAAGAAGCAAGTGAGGTGTGTAAGAATAAGCCTAAATGGCGCTCTCTTGTTCGTGCCTACCCCACAAGGGAACTGGCGTGAAGTTATGTATGTATGTATGTATTTTAAAACCCGTTTTCACTTTTTTCAAGATGGTCGATCGAAGATTCTGAGACCATCTTTGAATTATCGACTAAGAATGCTCACACATACTTGTTTTTTTTTCTTTTTATTGCAATAGTTCAGCAGACAGGCAGACGGCCCGCTTCATGGAAAGCGGTTGCCATCGCCTATGGACATTTGCAACACCTAAGGTGCTACAGCGCTGCTTAAGGGAGACTGGAACCTGGTCACTAATGCCGGAACACAACTCAAGGTTGTTATGGTGACATACCTTAGACCAGGGGTGGTAGCCATTCAGTCGGGCAAATTCCCTACCACCTGGCTGTTTACCACCATCGCCACTCCTAATCAGCAATATTCTTGCCACGGGTTGTCTGGAAGAGATCGCTTTTTAGCGATAAGACCGTAGAATAATACTAGTTCGTAAGTTTTTTGTAATGGTGTACAATAAAGTGTTATCTATCTATCTACCTCATAACATAAAAGAAGCCAAGTCTGTGCATTCGTTTAATGACCTCGTGAAACAACACTATCTCAAATATGTAACTGAATAATAATGTTATTTAGTTGTATGCTTGGGATGGTGTTGTTTGACGACACACAACTTGTACTTTAGATACATATGTATGTTTATATTGTAATTTATGTAACATTTTCCTTTATATTTACGTATATATTAGTATATTATATCTATTGCATACCTACCTCCATCCATACCGAGTTTTTCTGTCCATCCAAAGATGGTCTGGAAGAAATCGCTCCCAGCGATAAGACCGGTCGTAATGGTAAGTACTTATCATTACGAGGGTATGTATAAATTTATTTTGTAACATTGTGTGCAATAAAGTATATTCTATGCTATTCTAAGATATAGCCTAGGTTGTAATTTTATACAAGAGTTATGAATGTCAAAGAGGCAAGTGAGGTGTGTAAGAATAAGCCTAAATGGCACTCTGTTGTTCGTGCCTACCCCGCAAGGGAACTAGCGTGAAGTTATGTATGTATGAATGTATGTATGTAATTTTATTATAATTACAGTACAAGGGATTCACTTTTGCGCATGATTTCACGCATCCAACGTTAGAGATGCATGTCCATGAATTTCGTGGGTACTGTCCACAGTCAGTTAAAGCATTTTCCTATCTAAATGGCTATCAACCCTTGTTTAGAATATGCCGCCATAATACCCTTGAATTGTGTTCCGGCATTAGTTGCATTCAATGCGTGCAGGAAGGTGCCTGTCGTAAGAGACGATAAAATAACCCACAGCCAGGTGGTAGGGCATTTGCTTGACTGGATGGCTACCACCCCTAGTCTACAGTATGCCGCCATAACAACCTTGAGTTGTGTTTCGGTATTAGTGGCCTGGTTCCAGTCTCCCTTTAGAAAGTAGCAGCGCATTTGTAGGACCTTTGGTGTTGCAAATGTCTAAAGGCGATGGTGACCTCGTTACTTCAGGTGGGATGGTCTAACTGTCTGCTGAACTCAAACTATAAAAAAAAATGTGATCAGGTTCAAGTCTCTCGTTTAAGCTGGTAGCTCATTGGTAACATCTTTAGTGCTACAAATATTAGGATTCATTTCGGAGAGTCCGCGGTTGGATTGTTCGATGTGATTACACCACACCATCTTCGGACGACAAGGCACTCTGGTCTACGCCATCGTTTCACAGTGCAAATAGCAGTAATGTAAACAAAACGTTTTGCCTCCACGTTATTTCTGCGTACGGCAGAGCTGTGGAATACACTACCAGATCCCATCTTTCCCGAAAAATAAAATTCAAGTGTCTTCAAGTCTCGTGTGAATAAATATATTCTAGGTAAGCCTGCTCCATCTTCGATTGCATCATCTTCTAAAATTAGGCGTCATCTTGGTCAAACGCGAACCTATTTATCATATAAAATAAAAGATTATCTCTTGCAATGTTTAAAAAGGATGAGACCTGGCCATTCTATTAATATTTACATATGATGTCTTATATTATTTTAATGATGATCATGAGTCAGGTGGTCCTTAGCGTAGTCGTTGATGATGACTAATCCTTTGTGGATTCAGTGTCGAAAAGTGTATGGGTATTAGTCCAACCGCGGTTTTTGAACACGATAGAGGTGTTTTATTATGTAATCAAGCGAAGGAGTACAATCGGAGATACTAATTGTAAGTAATAAGCGTATAAAAAAATACTTATTTTTACTATATTTGAAGAGTGAGATCTTCTATTTCGATACTTATACTCTAGTGACAACATTAGGTCTAAAAAAAGTAAAAGTTAGTGTAATTTAATTTATTAAAAAAAATATCTGTCAAAAATCTTAGTAAATCAGTGTCAGCGTCACTAATGAGTTGCTTATTAAACAAAAATCATTTTAGTGGCCAAATTTAATATCTTAGGGCCGCTTGCATAACGATCGCCTTAAAATAAAATTAGTTTATCATATTAAACTGCCTAAATATGTTTTACACAAAACGTATTGACAATTCTTTAAACGTATTTAGCGGCATATTTTGCGTTGTGCAAGACGCTAATTGTATTTAAGGGTGTTAAATACGTTTTCTGTTTCTTAAATAAATTTAAGCAACCTTATGCAAGTAGCCCTTAGTCTGCAAATGATATTATATGCAGAATACTAAATTTAATTTTGCCACTTATTCTTGCGTCACCATTATTAGGTCCAAAAAAAATACTTATTGTTTATTTATTAATTTATTACAAAAAATACTTTGTAACAAAATTTCCTGTTATTAAAATATATTTTTTATAATATCAATCTCAGTGTAAAGAAAGTGTTTGTTTGTTAAAGTTTTCAATGATAACTAGTATTATAGTCTTATTTATTGCTAGAAAAATGTTGACTGAAAAACATGAAAGTTCATATTTATGCATTGTGTAAGGTTTATTTTATTGTTGTGTTATTGTAATCATTTAATTTATTATTTTCCTTATTTTAATTAACATTTACAAAATAATATTTATTATTGACAATTAAAATTTGTTTATAAAATATACCAACTTCCAAATATATCGTTCTAATGCTTTATAATCTTCGTTAAAAAAAAAAATATTACGACAATGATACTTTGAATTTACAGACCAAAGAAAATGTATACTCAAAAATGTTACTATTACAGAGACGCGGTTTTCGTTTAAGAGATCTATTCGTAAATATTTAAAAATGATAAAATTCAGTTGAGCACTTCATTTCAGCTCAGTTCACAATGTAGTTCTCTTGTATGTATGTATCTTGTAAGCAAAGAAGCAAAGACCAAACGCATCAAGTTATTTTGAACTAAAATGAAAATAATATGTCAAGTAATGCCATTTAGTTAAAATATCTTGTATTTTAGGCCAATTAAATAATTTAAAAATTAAACGTTTATTCAAAAGAAAATTTCTATTGAAATAACTATTAGAATATGACACTAATTTATACTTATAGTTTAACCAAAACTGTGACAGAAATATTCGCCACAATAATATAACTTACATTTTGAAAATGTCGTTAGAACTGCATTGTGTCTATAACTATTGGTATTTTATTATAAAATAATATTTATTAAACAACTTTAAAACGTTAAGTGTAACATGTTTTAAAAAATTTGGGCCACTTTTTAAGTGTGAAGTTGTTGTTTCTTCGATATTCCGATGAAAGCTGCAAAACATTTCATAAAACACAGGTCGTCAATTTTCAGTCCTTTAAAAAAACCGTTCCTGTATAATAAACTATCAAAGCCTATGGACAAAACTACATTATTAAGGTTTGAAATATGTAAATTAATAAAACCTTTTAATAATGTCACTAGCAAGATAATATAATCGTATTTTAGATTCTCAATATATTTCGAAAAAAATAATTACAGTAATTGTAATATGTTAACGCACTTTTGTAAGTTAACCTATTTAGCGATTGGGAAAGATTAACGCAACACAAAATTACTAAACACGCGCGGTTTTACCATTAAACTGTATTTTTACATCTGAAACATTAGCAATCAATTTTATAACCGTTTTGACCGAACAAAGCTTTTCACTCGGTACGTAATCATAAACCCAAAAACACCTTAGCTTGCACAAAACCGCGATCGTAAAACCGTTTATAACGTTTCTAAATTACTTAACACAAGCTGTCACATTGCATCTACACCCTAAACTCACGTACAGTTCCGAACAGAACAAAGAACTACTAAAATATACCGAGAAGATGCACCTTACAAAGCTCGTAGCCGAGTGAACGCTCGACGTTTGGCAACCCCAATCTGAACCCGTTCTTACGTCACCTCACCCCATATTTATTTAGCCAATCAGACGGTCTCATTTGCTTTGGCGCGCTTTTCAGCACCAAAAATTTTAATTCGAACATCCTTCTTTTCACTTTCTCTTAGGGACTGCACTGTTGCAAATGAAGGAGAGAACGTCAATTTCTCACTTGCCTCATAACATGATGTAACTTATCCCCAATGAAACAGATATGTGATATTTGTTAAAGTTAGAAGGAGACATAAGTAGAAGCGTGTACAAAAATTGTAGCGGTGGAGTGCGAAGGGAACGTGCTACCGTGCGTTCCACTATTTATGATCAAAACGGTTCACGTTTGTGTGCGTGTGTGTTTACGTTATGCACCGCACTCGGACAAAGACTCGGAGCAACCGAGGCAATGATGGGCACGAAGTATTATCCCTTATTACACGATTCGCTTCCGCGCCGGCCGCACGTGCACAAGTCATTGTGGAGCGGTGTGCGAACTGTCAGTTTGTTTACATCAACGCGATGCATTGTGCGTTAGTTGGCGCAATTGTGTCATCGACCGACCGCTTAGAGCTAAATCAAGAGTGAATCACGGACAATGTTCGCTCAAAACTTTTTGCGTGTTTGTGAACTTTACAGCAGTAAATTACCAAGTGTTGCGAATTAAACCGTGGTTTTGAGACTTGTGCGCTTTTACAAAGTGAACTTCTTGTATCATAGAATTTTTGAGACAATTTTTTGCCTTTGACTAAGAAGAAGATAAATAATATTTTTGGGTCGAATAATTGCAAAAATCTTTTGGCTCACAGTGCTTGAGAGGTCTTTGACTCTGATCGTGGCACATTGCATTTATGCGTGCGAAACAAATAGAGATAAATCCACATTTTTATCGTAGGAAAGGACTAATTATAACGCTGAGATGGCTATAGCATTCAACTTGCCGAGCGATAGAGAGGCGTCGGAGGAGAACTTTTCTCGGCTGAATCGCCTATTGGCGGAACTGTATGAGGTGCTTTGCCACATCTTGGTATCACGACAGCCTGGTCAAGAGGCCCAGGAGAATCGTCGAGGTGAGTGCCCCCACGAGCCAATAACGCCACCTTACCATTTGAGATGCAATTCGACCTACATCGTGAACCTTGTTATGGTTGTTGCAATCATTAAAGTGTCACTTGCGTCTTCTCTCTTCAATACCATCAGATAAAATGAAGAATGTGAATAGATAAGTATTGTTAACACTGCAAAGCAGGTTTCAAGCTCTTGTTAAGTATTTTTAAGTCAATATTTTTGTATGTTTTATTTTTGTACGGTTATAATGATGTTGTGTCCAACTGCACTTTAATTGTTAATGGTGGTTTAGGTTGAATTAAACATAATGAGGTCATTGTCTCATCTCTTTAATTCGACTAATTTTTATTATTTTTAACCGAACCTATATACCTAATACTAAATCTTGCTTTATAATATTTTGAAGGTACATTGAATAGCTAAAATTGGAGTGAAGTTTGACAAAACGTCTAAATCATTTTAATAGTGTTCATTTATAATAGTATTATAATATGTCCGGTTTGTTTTAATGTGAAGTTAAACCTGAAGTAAATTAAGTTTGTAAATCTTTCCGCGAGCTGTAAAGTTGACAGAAATGATTTCAATTTACCAAAATGTTATTATCAACAACGATTAAATTTAAATATATTTTTAGAAATAAAATGAGTAAGTGATAATTTTATGACAGATTTTTACAATTTAGAGTTTGATTACAATTTTCATAAATATAATTATTTTCCCAGTTGCTATTTTATAATTAGTCATGTGAGCTTTTTACTATGATGATCATTACAAGTGCGGTTTTTGTTAAGTTTATTTTTAAGTTGTCATTTTCCATTTGATCTCCTATTTTGTTTAACAGTTTTTATATCAGTATAAAAATAATTAATTTATCAATTTCAATAAGGTCGTGTTCTGATTAGCATTTACTTTTCTTTTTTAATTTTAAGAAACATACGTATATGGATCTCATTTATATAGTTCCAAATATAATCTATAGTCAAAAATATTTGTTTAAGTGCTCTTGTAATTCCATTAAATTTGATTAGACACCAAATATTAGTTAAATAAACAGAAGTATCTAAAGAAATTATAAAAAAAAAACTCGCGGCGGTTGGAAAGTTTGTAAGTTTCGATTTCATACATAACGATTTTTTTTCTAAATTAAAATATGGTGTATATGTAAATATTAATTATTACTACTTTTAATTCCATTTCAATAATATGTATTAATTTTGTTTTATTCGCCAATTTTGATTTAATATAAAGCTATGATCTGTTTTGATAGTTTATGAAAATATTATCTTACTAACATTTGATTTGTATAAATCAATATTATTAATATGCTGAAGTAGGCTTTTAATTTTAATACTTGTAAATATTGCATTTAAATGTTTGTGATTTTTAATTTTTAAACATGTATCAAGCAATTTTTCGAATTGCAAATTTTTAATTTACAATGACATTCATATTTCTAGATAAGTGCTGCATGTAATCGTTTACATATAAACTGGATTGTGTTAATTTAATTTATCTTAATCATGTCCCATAATATTTTAATCAGGGATTTGTAAAATAAATATTATTTTGTAAAAACGATACCAATTGTTTTCAATTTCACCCGTTACTCTCAGTCGATCGTCATGTACCTTACAATGCGTTTTATATCTTACCCTTGATAGAAAATTACATTACTAGTACTGAGTTTGTCAAATTTTAATCTAAAGCAAGGCATATAATAAAGCCGTTGTGTATTATCCATAACACAAGCGTAACTTGCTTAATTTGAGGATATACAATATTGGCCTTACTTATAATCGTTTGTTAAATTTTAAGAAACTGCTCAGCAACTGATTACTGAAAATCTTAGAAAATCGTATTCTACCGAGTTTATAACGGGGAATGTTCCGAAGAACTGTTTAGAATGGTGCCTTCGTCCTCCTACCATCACACCGCTACCGAGTTCAACCCCACTTCCTTGAGCCGCTTCGCACATGTACGCAACGGTTCTGTAGAACGTTTCTCTCGCGTACCGTGGGGATTTGGAATGAGCTCCCAGCCGAGGTTTTCCTACAGCGCTACGATATAGAGTTCTTCAAAAAGGGTGTCATAAAATTTCTTCGAGGCCGGCAGCGCGTTGGTGCCATCTCTGATGTTGCAAACGTCCATAGGCGACGGTAACCGTTTTCCATCAGGTAGGCCGTCACCCTGTTTGCTGTACTCCAGCTATAAAAAAAAATCTTACCCATAAACTCCTCTTTAGTCGAATATTTTGGTTACCACTTACGTTAATCATTCAAATTTCGTTTATCTGTGCTCCTCTTAGATAAAGAACAGGTAATACACGTTTATAAGTGAAAAAACAGATATTAATTGATTAGAGTCTGCTTCTGATTCTCTTACTTAAGAGATGCCTATACGTTTCTTAACAAAATTATTACAAATAAGGCTGTATATGTTTATCTGCCGATTATTTCTTTATACAGTAATATAAAAAACAGATGACATTGACAGATTCACCAAATTGAAACAAATTGTATGTAATGCACAGAATTGAAAGGACAGGACGGGCCTCAACGAAATTGAATGAATCAAATTTGTGTTTATATGATTCACTTATTTTGATTTATTCATTCAAATTGAAGGGCATAAATAAACCGTCTTATATATCCTTAACGTGATTTTTTTTGGCGTATTGATGATTTAATCATTAATTGGGTAGGTGCCAGATTTTACAGTAAATTCTAAAATAATATTTCTATAAATCAACAGTATATAAAATATACTTGTTATTTTCATCATACTTTTTATATCATTTTTTAATAATCATTATCATTATACGAGGGTTAAATCCCGGTTTCTTTCGGAGCGTTCAATCCGACGCCCAGGGTCCGGTTTCCTACTTTGTCTACTCCACTTCGCGCGGTCTTCAGGATCCCCCATTTTGAGACCATTGGTACGCATGTCATCCTTCACAACGTCAAGCCAACATTTCTTTGACCGAGACCTGGCGGAGGCGGCATGGCTAGACATTTGTTCCCCACATAATATATATTTTAATACATACATACGTAACTTCACGCCAGTTCCCTTGCGGGGTAGACACGAACAACACCCCCTCGGGCTTTATATTACCCGTCGCCCGTTCTCAATTAGTGCTTTGTGTCGCCCTATAGTGGGCATCATTAAATTCATCCCCCTCTCATGGCAACAGTCCAGCCGAGGTAAAACTCCTTAGGGAGCTCCCTCGAGCAAGTTGCCCCCCCGGGCTCGAGCGCCTTTGCTTCGCGAAGGCACTCGCCCCAAAAACCCCGGTAAAGTTGTGAGGTCTTCGGACCAACAACATAAAGTCAAGTCCAATAAAAAAAAACGACGAACAACAGAGCGCCATTTAGGCTTATTCTTACACACCTCACTTGCTTCTATTCTTCTTCTGCTCAATATTTTAATAATATTATGATATACTTATGCGTACGATTTAATAATACAATTACTATGCTTATTGCCTCGTAAAATATACGACGTCATAACTTACTATACATGTACGAGATGTTGGAGTTTTCGCTATATTGAGACATGATAAAGTGTCTAAGTTAATTGAACTTTCATTCCAGTAATTCTAGAAGTATAATAGTAGTAGAATGTAATAAAAAAGGATTTAAAGTTACAGTTTTAACGCGCGTCAAATCAGTAGCTATCTTTAAAAAAAAAATCGAAATTGCGGAATATATCTTACCGACCGTTCATTTGCCTTATTATAGGTTAACATTTGATATAAGCTCCATACAAGTAATGTTAAAATCCAAGCAATGGTAAGGCAAGTGAATGAATAGTAAGACATAGGATCCGCTCATTTATGGAGTTAGTATATATTAAGACAGATTTTGCGGAAGAAAACCGCAGTACCAATATATATCCTGTGTGGGATTAATTCTATGATGCGCACGCTTTTATGGAGTGTCGTATGTATATAAATTATACGGCAAAAAGACTCGCATCGTGATATTCGTAGTGCGTGCTCGGCCTTAATGTAACAAACAATGAATGCTCGGTCCACACGCCGGCTGCTAAATTTAAACGCGGTTAATCGTCAATCAACTCAAAAATAACTGCAGTTTACATTTCACTAATGTCAAGAGCATGACTGAGGCTCATATTAAACGATTCTTATGCGCAAACCGACTTGATAAAATATAAGAATAACAGCCTATATATAGCCCACTTGGCTTGTGCCTCCCCATTGTCCAGAGGGAAGCAGACAGTATTTAATTGCGAATCTGGCGAAGCGGTGTACATAGAATAGGAGTTTTGGCTTGTATGTGTGACCTTCAAAGTGTTCTCCAGTGGAACTTATTTTGAATAAAAACTTGAATTTTAATTTTGAATTTGAATTGGAAAGTCGTTACCGTCTTCTATAGACGTTTGCAACGGCAGGCGTAAGGCGAAGGCGTTGATAAGCTTTAGAATGGTAGGGAAATGCGATAGGGTGATAGGAAGTGGGCTATCGGAACTATTACTCATAGTAAGAAACTTAAAAAAAAAGATTGCATGATTTCAGCAGACAGCCAGACGGCCCATCTGATAGAAAGCGGAACCTATCGCCTATGGACATATGCAACACCAAAGTTGTTATAAATGCGCTGCTGCTCTCTGAAGGAAGACTGGAAACTGGCCACTAATACGGGATCAAAACTCAAGGTTGTTATAGCGGCATATTCTAGACCAGGGGTGTTATCCATCTAGACGGACAAATACCCTACCTAAATTTTACTAACTAAATATTTTTAGTCAGTCCGTCTTCCAAGTCAGTAGCTGACTCAATGTAAACCAGCCTTTACGAGAGCTTAGTATTAAATCACTAAATTAACATAGATACATTACTACTAAACACTAATGCTGGAACACTAATCAAGGTTGTTCTAGCGGCATACTCTAGACCAGGGGTATAGCCATCCTGTGGGTTGTTTTGTCGCCTCTTACGAGAGGCCGCCTGGCCGTAGGAAATAGTATTCTTTCTCCGTTCCTGCACGGATAGAAACGTGATTAGCTAAGGCTAACCATTTCATGACGATATTCTGTGATAGCGTGTTATAACACCGATCGAGCTGGCCGTAAGAGGTGAAATCAAGATAATAATTAAGCCATGGTTCTACTACGTCAAAATATACGCGATGCTTGATCAAGGGATATAGCTTGACATGTCGGATATCTCGAAGTGCAGGTTTCATCGCGATGTTTTCCTTCACAGCCAGCACGTTGTAATGGTAATAAGACACACATTAGTTTAAAAAAAAAACTGCCTAAGTGGTGCTTGGTTCCTAGCTATGATTCAAACCCTTATCATCGGAAAATAGTTCTTCATTACATACCTGAGTTTTTTTATTTATTTTTTATATACAGTATAAGAACTATACTTTCTAATCTTTTATAGTAAAAAAATAATAAATATAATTAAAAAAATAAGTTTATTAAATAATGACATATCTAATGAGCCTCATTACCAGCGTAATAATTTAATAACTAATTATAGATAAGGCACGATTTTTATTTACTATAATAATAGAGAAAATAGTTCAAGGCTTAACATGAATCATAGCAATCACAATGACATATTTTTGGATCGAAGTCCCTTATTTCTATGTACTCAAATATGCAAACTGCAGAATGGACGGGACAGTATATTATAGGGGAATGTTAGGAATAAAGAGTCACGAGCTTTGTGTATATATATTCTAATATATAAAATTCTCGTGTCACAGTGTTGGTTACCATACTCCTCCGAAACGGCTTGACCGATTCTTATGAAATTTTATATGCATATTCAGTAAGTCTGAGAATCGGCTTTTTTTATTTTTTGGATAACTTTATTGTTTTAGGATACAGCATTAAAAAATACATACAACCCTAAGTTTTCACCCCTCTACGATCAACCTCTATTTTTTATTTGTTAATTATAAACTTTAATTTTTTGGCAAGATTTTTAATCTTATGTTGTCATGACTAAGAATAAAAAAAATATATTACTCTTTTAGATTTACAATTAGAACCGGTAGGTGGCGCTGAGATCGGGTTCTGGAATCTTCCTAATCATCTGGAGCGATTTTGGTGATTTTGTTTTTGTGTGTTTGAGTGGGTACCCGGATGGTTTAGATTCGCAATTAGAACCGGTACGTGGCTCTGGGATCGGGTTCTAGAATTTTATTTTTAAAGGCAGGACAACGTTTGCCGGGGCCGCTAGTATATATATATATAGTCCTCCTTACCGATTTCGGTAACGGCGACCCCTCAAATGTCATTATGTCGCCGCCTGTGGACCCTAATGTGGCTGGCCAGACCGAATTTATTTTTAAATTCCTGGCCACATATCGCACAATATAGTTGGCCAGTGGCGTTGTACGTATAGCTATAGGAGGGCTTGGGTCGCTCTTTACATAGGAGTGTAGTGGAATTGTTACTGTTCTCTAAACGTCCACCGGTTTACCAAAACACTCCCCAAACTCTTCACTAGTGGCTCCTAGTAGTTGTAGTGTACACAACGGCCATACCGCGGGCAACCACGATCATCAGTGGGCTAAACCTAGTGAAGGGAACTATGTATAAGCATAGTTAATTATGAGTGATCCCCCAATGTACACAGAGTCTTCATTGTAGTGATAATCGTGCAACTACCTGCCGTCCTTCATGACAGTGAAGCAAGGTAATGCGAGGCACCTTAAGAGCGTTGGCCAGGATCCGTATAGTGGCTTACGGCCTTTCGCTGCATCGCTTCCCCTGCCGATCGTACCAGTTTACTGGTCCATTGGATACCAGAGGAAGGGACGAGAGAGTGGGCTTACGTCCGCGCAACTGTATGCCCACTTAAAATATTCTCACGCGCAGATGACCCTTGCTTATGTTTCCCGGATTTGATCGTTTAAAGCCTTACGGCGATGACATCGATGCAACCAATGTGTCAAAGACGCAAATCAGCATTGTGGATACGTATGTATAATTGTATATAGCACATCCCCTAAAGCGCCCCAATCCAGCAGTGGGACGTTAGTGGATTATATCAAATTATATAAGTCATATAACTAAAGAAAGTTTTCTACCAGTATTTTTGTTGCATGTGGTTTGTAACACCAAAGGTGCTATCAATGTGCTGCCACCGGCTCTCTATAGAAAACTGGAACCTGGCCGATAATACCGGAACACAACGCAAGGTTGTTATGGCGGAATACTCTAGACCAGGGGCGGTAACCATCCAGACTGGCATATAACACCTGGCTGTGGGTTATTTGGTCGCTTTTTACGACAGGCCATCCATTGTATTCTTTTTTCGTTCTTGCACGGACAAACAAGTACCAATTAAGTACCTGAGATATGTACTTAGCGCGTCCGTGGACATCGACCATGACATCAAGGCCCATATCTCAGCAACTTGGACCACGTGGCGTGAGGTGACAGGTAGCATTTACGACCCCAAAATGCTGGTTAAGTTAAAAGGACGGGTCTACAAATCCATCATTAGAGCTGTCCTTTTGTCCATACAAACTGACACCAGCGAAACGTAGCATGTACTTGAGCAACATAAGCGAGAGCTGCGTGTCACGGAAATGAATATGCTGCGGTGGATCTGTGGAGTCAAGCGGAACGACCGCGTTAGAAACTCCCGCATCCGCAGCAGTCTTCATGTCCGTTACATAGCAGATAAACTGCAAGAGAGAAACCGGCTACTTACGTGGGGAACAAACGTCTAGCCATGGCGCCTCCGCCAGGTCCCGGTCGAAGGGGTAGGCCCAAGAAACGCTGACTCGAAGTTCTGAAGGATGACGTACGTACCATTGGTCTCAATACAAGAGATGCAGAAGACCGCGCGAAGTAGAGAAGAAAAAATAGGAAAGTGGACCTTGGGCGTCGAAGCAAATGCTCCGAATGCAACCGGTACTTAACGCTCGGATGATGATGAATTCCTTCGCCTTTCTACTTCTCACAATTTGCGCACTCATGCCTATTATAAACTGCACACACTTCATCTTTTTATGATAACTCTTTTACAGAGCAGGCTGTCAAACTTTGGAATGCGTTGCCTCTTACTGTCATAGAAGCCAAAACATCGCCTACATTTAAGAACGTACTCAGAAAACACTACTTTTCCTTAAATAATTATGCCTGATTCTTATACTATAGACTATTTAGTATAATTTAATTTGTAAAGTAATTTAAGTATGTGTATTTAATTTATAAAATATGTAGTATAAGTATATTTATTTATGATATACCTAATAATCTGCACCACCTACATCGCCAGATTAGGTTCTAGTATTCCTTAATGATGCATGATGAAAGAATGACTAAACAGATATACAATGCAAAAGTGGATGGATGCAGAAGTCGTGGAAGGCCACGACACACCTTCCATGATCAAATTGATCGTGTACTAGCGGAGGGTGATGTCAGGAGCCTTAAGAACAGACGAGTGTGCATGACAAGAGTTATGAATGTCAAAGAAGCAAGTGAGGTGTGTAAGAATGAGCCTAAATGGCGCTCTGTTGTTCGTGCCTACCCCGCAAGGGAACTGGCGTGAAGTTATGTATGTATGTATTCCTTAATAGTTGCCTGGAAGAGATTGCTTTAAGCGATAAGGCCGCCTATTGTTTTACCATGACAATATTGTAATTGTGTATTTTTGAAATTGTATATTTGGTGAGCAATAAAGTTATCTATCTATCTATCTATCTATGATGATTAAAGAAAGGTTATAGTTATACCATAATTATTCATCCTTGATAAATAATACAGATGAACAATTACGTACAACACGTGAACGTGACTCTATTATGTCAGATGTAATTATGACAATTACGGCATTAATTAACATTTTAACTTACTTAGTAATTATAATTACAAATGGTCATAACACTATACAGGTATGCAATAAATCCTAATTTATAGATGCCTAGTTACAATGGAACTATTTCATGATTTTCATATTGCATAAAATTAGGTGCTGTCAAATAACCGTCCCAATTTAATGTTTAATCAAGGAAAATAGTAGAATATTTTATAATAAAACTATGTTTTAATAGTTTCAGGCGCGGTCATTTTTTTTTTTGTTTTTTTATTATTCCGACATTTCGGCCTTGATTGACATCTTTGTCTTCTGTGATCACGGCTACTGAAAAGTCGCCGAATATTTTGTTAAAAATCAACCCTTTTCTAAGGAATAGTTTCCCTTTCAGGTTTTATGTTTGCCATTCCTTTACAAAAAATGATCCTTGGCCTGGCGTAGGGATTCACAAATTATTTTGGTCAAGGGACCCCTTTTCCAAAATGAACGCATACCTCAGACCCTCAAAGCCAAATTACTTTAAAAATCTTAGTTCTAATTTTTCCGAGTTTTTCATCTTGTATGAACTTTTTTTTAAAGTACAACAATGATACTTTCTACTATACTATAAGCCATTCATATAACAAGTTGGTACACGTACCACTGACCAGTTAGGGATACCCACAAAAACCCCAGGGTGTTTCGTCCTGCGCCTTAGCCAGGGCTACGGGAAACGGGAGCCCTATCCCCGCGTGCCCTGGCTGGCAGGGGCCTTGCACACAGGCCTCTTCTACTGCCGGGGAACTGCTTTTATCCCCCGGCATCGTCTAGGTCTAGTCCGGGTCCGGGTCTAACCGGTGGGGCGCGAACACTCGCGCTCTTATCTCGACAGCATGTGCAGGTGAGTGAGAACCCCTATACCCCAAGGGGCCACATCCGCGCCATCCGCAAGTTGGTACACATAATACAACTTATACAGTATCTTGAAACTTTCAAATAAGAACTTGTAAATAATCAATAGGGGTCGATTTTTAGACCTCGTCGACCTCCAAAATTTACAAAGATCGAGTGGCGTGCCACGGGCACGCTATTGGAGTTTGCGGTATACTAGAATCGGGCAAATCTATGATTGAGACGATAGTGTCCGGCCATTTTGATAAGATAATAAAAGCAGAATTGGACAGGTATTCTCAACGTGATAGCATGTGTGTAAAAAAATATTATTTTTAATTTAATTTAATTTTTAATAAGGATCACCAACAGTTTTGTACATTTAATCAGTTACTAGACTTATGACTAAGGTTTACAATGCGATGTAAAAACTAATTATAAGTGAACACAACTTGCAGTATAATTTCTTCACTGTTATTTACTTAGACTCTAATAATAAATATAAGTAGTATATAATAATATTATCAACAAAATGTATGTTTAATATAGATTAAATGGGAATAATTGAATATTGAATATTCCAATTAGTTATAATACGAAATAAATGTAACTAGTGGTCGCCTAGCGGTCGAAATTCGACCAAAATTAATTTAAATTATAAGTTTGAACATTATTAAGGTTCTGTTGTGAAAGACTATAATACTTCTATAATCACAGATTTCGCCAAGGCTACACTGTTAATTTGACAATAAACAAAAGAGTATATACGCGTGTGTGTCAAATACATGGTAGTGTGTGTAATGTTTTTTTATTGATTTAATGTATTTTTAATGCATAATTTTAAATAAATATCAGCATTCTGCACTCCTTCTCTATATAAACTATAAGTGTGCGAAATATCATACTCCTCAGTTTTTGCTTCACGTATTAATATCTATACATAATGATTTTAAAAACAAATTGACTTCTCAATATAAAAATAATTGCACGTGTTTTGAAAACGAAATATTTAAACATGTTAAACAGCAGTAAGTAAATAATCGAAATTGTAAAATATACATGTTTTGCTTTTAACACAATGTGTATGTACATTGTGAATTACATGCAGTATTTTAAAAGGACTTGTTCTGACATGTTTAAGAAAGACGTAGTATAATAAGCTTACGAGTATAGCTCATTATCACTATATCGTTCGTTCTAAAAAGCTTACAATATCGCAAGTGAAAACGAAGTTTGCTAGTAGGTAGTTTAGCAATTTCTCATCCTCTGTGCCATACAGCAACGTAAATAGAAAATATAATCAAACTTACTGGTGCTAAAGAGATTGCACTGTGGCTTCTTACATTAAACTACGAGAAAACAGTCTTTATTTTTCACTTATATATAAAACTTATCACATACACGGACGTATACACCACGTGAAGCCTCGATGATGGAATGGTCCTCCGTCTCAGAGGAAGATCTTCCAGCGAGGCTAATGATGTTCCTTGTAGGCCTAGGCATATCAGTCATTGTTGAAAATTTGTATATATTCTTTGCACGTTCGGGGATATGTTTGTGACCTTAATTATTGCACAGCGCCATCTATTGGCCTGTAAGTGTTCCACTACACACGCAACGAAAATATTTAAATTGTAATCTATAATTATTACAAAGAAAGATTTGTATTTTTGTATTCTTGTAACGAATAAACTCAAAAACTACTGGACCGATTTCAAACATTCTTTCACCATTCGAATGCTACATTATCCTTGATTAATATAGGCTATATAAAAATTAGAGACTCCTACTAAAACTTCAATAATGTAACCCATCAATCTAAACAAAATACATGGCCCTGGAATCGGGTTCTACGATTTTGATGAAATTTTATTTATGTTTGAGTGGGTCCCGGGGTGTTTTAGATTCACAATTAGACGTTATCGTAGTTTCCTAAGAAATTAATATTATTTTTAATTTATATAGAGACTATTTAAGGTCCCTATTGCCGCGAAAGGTCGAAAATGGGGTGCAAACGAAACAACTTTTCATTGGTAATTACTGATCAATAATTTACCCAAAAAAATTGACATAAATTATCACGATATGAGACGTAACGTAGTTTTTTTTATAATTTTCTATAATTATTTTAAGTTAAGAAAAAATTATCAAATCACCTCCAAATTATTTACATGAAACCATTTTACTTCTTTAATTTTTATCGAAACAGGATAGAATATATCTAAATTTTTATAAAAGAGAAAAAGATAGTTTAAAAAAATATGTTATTTTATTCACAATAAAATAATAACGCAATTGAGAAACGACCGCGTCTGTGGAATCCTCGCCACTGGCCGAAAAATTAGTATCGAAAAATCCTCACGGAAATTGGCGTTGCTGCAAGCCTTAATAATCATATTATACTTAGAAGCACAATAACCATTTCTTTATTTAGGTAATTTCTCCCATACCGTCCTATTTGAAACAGACTTCAACATATAAGAATTTTATAAGGAACTAGCGGCCCCGGCAGACGTTGTCCTGCCTTTAAAAAATAAAATTCTAGAACCCGATCCCAGAGCCACGTGCCGGTTCTAATTGCGAATCTAAACCATCCGGGTACCCACTCAAACACACAAAAACAAAATCACCAAAATCGCTCCAGGTGATTGATTAGGAGGATTCCAGAACCCAATCTCAGCGCCACCTACCGGTTCTAATTGTGAATCTAATAGAGTAATATATTTTTTTTTAATCTAAGTCATGACAAAATAAGATTAAAAATCTTGCCAAAAAATTAAAGTTTATAATTAATAAATAAAAAATAGGGGTTGATCGTAGAGGGGTGAAAATTTAGGGTTGTATGTATTTTTAATGCTGTATCCTAAAAAAATAAAAAAATATCCAAAAAATAAAAAAAATATTTTAGGGTGGACATCCCTTATCACTTAGGGGTTTGAAAAATAGATAGTAGCCGATTCTCAGACTTACTAAATATCCATAAAAAATGTCATAAGATTCGGTCAAGCCGTTTCGGAGGAGTATGGGAACGAACATTGTGACACGAGAATTTTATATATAGGATTTCCTTTATTGCCATAGTTCCGAAAGTCTAAAATGAGTATACGAATAATATTATCCTTTACATCCTGTTCTTAGGAGATTTTCTTTTATCTAACTACAAAATAGGGAAACTTATAGAACAGAAGTATACTTGACTTGAACTAGTTCAGCCTAGACTAAGACTTAAACTTGGCACGCTCTAAATCGTGGCTGTAGTCACGAACTTTTGTGGTACAAGTTGTAAAAGGTTCAGGTTTTTGACGTAATATTTTTAACTAAGAATACTTGTGTGTTTACTAGTTTATTTTTTTCTACCAATCACAAACGTCATTTTCATGTTTAACTAGCTGAGCCGGCAAACTTCGTACCGCCTCAGAATCAATAAATAAAAAAGCCGAATGATAATTTCAGAATGTTTCAATTTTAGTAAAAAATGTGGTCAAAACTTAACCGGAACGAACATCAAACGTTTGACATTCAAAAGCCAAAAAGAAAAACTTAACTTTTAAATTTAATTTGATTTCTGAACGACTTTTCAATTTAATTGATTTCTAAACGACGGGACGAACATCAAATTTTTGACAGGTGGGAATAGTTTCTAAGGGAAAGCGAAATTGTTGTTTTTACTATATTCCAAGCATTTTTTTTTTCGTATTTACTCACCATTTAAACCTTTCCTGGACTTCCACAAATAATTCAAAATCAAAATTAGCCAAATCAGACCAGCTGTTCTCGAGTTTTAGCGAGACTTACGTACAACAATTGATTTTTATATATATAGATACAGGTTTAACTATTTATTTGTTATTTTTCACATCAGAAGTGTCACAATAACACAGATAAATTATTTAATATGTTTACTATATTCAAGTTAACTTTAAATTATTATTATTTCTGTTCTTTTAAAATTGTCTAGATACGTATCCAGCTCTGGTATAAACCTCTAACGTATATTATTGTTTCGAGTTGCGGGACTCGAATTAAAATACCGTTGGAATTATTATAGAGTTTATTAGAATTTATTAGATCTATAAAAGCACTTATATTACAGATACAAATATAACTGAACACAACCAGTCCAAACGTAATGCACAAGTCAATAATACGCTCAAAGTCCGCTACTAAATAGATTACCGAATGTACACAGGTCTTACTTCGCTTGTGGTTATCGCTAGACTGCCAATCTCTTTATTGGGCTATTGCTTTATACTGCACTGATACACTATGGCTGCCCGCCCGCGTAAATCGAATTTCTTAGAATCAGTTCGACACACCTGGCTAATGACTGCCATAAAAGATTACAATACACAATGGGCTGTTTTCTAATCACAAATTTTAAATACAAAGTAAACAAAAGAAGTCCAAATGCGGAAAGGTAATAAAGTGTGCTTTTATGGTACGCAGGTGTGAATCTACTTTTGTCAGCGTGTAGGTCGTAACATTATGTATACCTTTAGACATATAAAACACTGTAAGATACTTTTTAATAATAACTAAAAATTATTAAGACTGACTAACTAAATATACAATACAAAAGTGGATGGATGCAGAAGTCGTGGAAGGCCATGACACACCTTCCATGATCAAATTGATCGTGTACTAGCAGAAGGTGATGTCAGGAGCCTTAAGAACAGACGAGCTTGCATGACAAGAGGTATGAATGTCAAAGAAGCAAGTGAGGTGTGTAAGAATAGGCCTGAATGGCGCTCTGTTTACCGTGCCTACCCCGCAAGGGAACTGGCGTGAAGTTATATATGTATATATGTATTAAGACTGAAGAAGAAGTAAACTTCACAAAATCATTTTCATATTTAACGATCTGTCGCTAAAATGTTATGAATTACACCAAATATTGGATTGGCAATGGACTGGATATAGTGCGCGAGTATCGAAAGCGAAAATCGAGTGCATAAACAGATTGTGGAGCAAAATCGACGACTATTGTCGGATAGGATACGATCTGAATACTGATATGACTTGAGGGATTTACGAAGTTGACATTTCGTTGGTAAAATGTTGTAATAACCAGTGCAACTTAGGTATCTTTCCGATATTCAAAAAGTAGGAACTTCAGATTGATCTGAGAAACAATCGAGCTGCTGATTTTTGTTCTTTACATCGGTGTGATACGCTACCACGCTCTCATAGAATATCAGCGTAAAACGTCTTAAGCTATAATAATATATAATAAACTAGCTGTCCCGGAAACGTTGTTCTGCCCTGAAGAAATAAAATATAGAACCCGATTGCTGCGCCACCTACCAGGTCCAATTGTGAATCTAAACCATCCTCGAATCCACTTGAACACACACAAAAAAATTCATTCAAATCGGTCCAGCCGTTTAGGAGGAGTTCACTGTCAACACACGTACAGAAGAATTATATATATAAAGATAATAATCGGCAGACGAACACACATATTGTATATCCCCAAATTAGGCAAGTTATGCTTCTGTTATGGGTAATATACAACGGACTACTCTGAGGCCAATCCTAGATACCCAGACCATGGTAAATAACGGAGAAATTTACTATACCAGGAATCGTACCCAGAGCCTCTGCGTTGCAGTGAGGTACGCCGGCAAAAGCTTAGCTCGCTCAACCACAGAGGCCGTCATAACAGCTAAACGTGTTTCATAAGATGAGGGAGAGTTTCAATAGCCCACTCCTCCCATCCGTTTCCCATATTCTCTACCCTATTCTCCTATCCCATTTCTCCTGTCGGACATCGCTATCTATCTCCTTTATTTCATTCCTTATTTCCCAATACCATCCTAAAGGCTAAGAACGCATTAGTTTCACCCTTGGTGTGGCGAAAGTCCTTAGGTTGTATGTAATAACAGCCCATAAACGTACCACTGCTGGTCTCGGGCCTCCCACTATTGAGGACCGGACAGTATACCCGCTACGCTTGTTCAGGGCTGTTTGGCAGGTTTGATACATCGGTCATCTCGATGTGCAGGTTTCATCACGATGTTTTCCTTCACATCTGTTACCACTTGGTAATTGTAACAATATGAATATTAGGTCAAAAAACTGCCAGAATTCGAACTCGCGCCCTTTTGAGCTTGGTTTTTTATTACTTTTAACTTTAACTTGGGCTGTATATACAGACCTATATTACCTTGGTAACATATATGTAACCAAGTAACTATTGTCTTTTTGTGCATTCTTTTATACAATAAAGTGATGTATATGTCTATGTCTACCTATATTTTGACATAGATAAATGTTGCTGGTTACAAGAATATTCCTATTCTCGGAAAAAGTTTCCTGAATAGGGACAACCTCATTCCGAAAGAATATAGTCATATCAAAGAAAGTAAAGTCATCGATAAAAACGAAAACAATAACTTTGAATACAATTGGAGTGGTAAACGACGGTTCAGTAGTTACAAAAGTAAAAACTTTTTTCTAAAATAAACTGAGGTTTGTGACTACTGTATACAACGAACATTCGATAAGTTCAAAGCCCTTTACTATTCAGTGGATAAACATTGTGATATAACAGTTGTATTGTCATTTGAAGTTTTTAAAGAACATTAGTCCTTCTTCTTCAGCTAGTTCCTATCCACTGCTAGGCTTAGGCCTCCCCAAGTTTGCGCCACTTATCCCGATCTCCCGTTTTCCTCATCCAGCCCCTATTAGCGACTTTACACAGGTCGTCATTCCACCAGGCTGGAGGTCTTTCGTTACATTTGCCGAGACGTGGTCTCCACTCCAGGACACGTCTCCTCCATCGGTCGTCAGTCCTGCGACAGATGTGAGCGGCCCACTGCCAGTTCAACTAACTAATTTTGCGAGCTATGTTGGTTACCTTCGTTCACTTACGGATATCCTCATTTCTGATTCTATAAATAAGAAAAACACCTAACCTAAAGAAAAATAGTTTTTCTTCTTCTTCAGCCAGTCCCTGTCCACTGCTAGGAGTAGGCCTCCCCAAGTTTGCCCCACATATCCCGGTCTCCCATCTTTCTCATCCAGGCCCTACCGGCGACTTTGCGCAGGTCGTCAAGGACTCCTTCACTACGTTTGCCGAGACGTGGTCTCCACTTCAGATATCCGAATTTCTGATTCTATCCATAAGCTAAACACCTAACTTAAAGAAAAATAGTAGATGATGCAAATAAAAAATAATAATAATCCGGCTCGAAGGACCATCATGAAGTAGACTTTTCTTGAAAGTAGAATTAATGACGCACACTTGTTTTTAGTATTAAATATGACTTTATTTCGTGGGCGCACTGTACAAATTGTAAATGTAAATACATGTAAATGAAAAGTATGAAAATCAACAAGTGGTGTTGCTATTGCATCGCTCTAGTAATGTAATAAGTAAACAGTATCTTAATAGAAGTAAATAAACTAGATGGGTGTGTACAAAATATTTTGGCAAAAGTGAGGAAATGTATATATATAAATGAATGATTAAAAAACTTTATTATTCTCCATAAATTAAAACTAGGTCACAATAAGATTAAACAAAAAGCAGCCTTATCGGTTAAAGCGACCTCTTCCTAACAACCGCCTTGATTGAGGAAATATGTAAACTTTAATAAGTTTGGTAAGATTACAGTTAGTCTTAAAACTAGGACCTAATCTAAGTCACTTTCTAAATTCAAAATTAACCAAAAAACCCTGGCATAACCGATCCATCATCATATCCATCCATTTGTATGCTTTTTTTTTAAATAAAAACTTAAAACTGGAAAATTTCCGAAAACCAAAACGTATCCAAAAGGATTAAAAATGAAGAACGCAAAACGAAACTTTATTAAACCCCAATTTTTTGTGGGATCCTTTGCAAGGGACCCCACGATGGAGTTTATATTCTACAGGTGTGCCCCGGACAGGTGCGCCGTCCTTTTAGGGTACCGTACGTTTAAAGAATTAATATCATTGTCCTAAATACAAAAGTCATTTTAAACATAACCGATAAACAGTGAAATAATAACGACGACGCACGAATGAAGCACGCACGCACACATGCACAGATACATATGCATGAAAGGTTATCATTATGTATTAATGTTTATAAAAATATCGACCATTGTAAGAGCACCGACACATAAAAAAAATGTGTTGTATAAATTTTAAATTTAAAAAAAAAACAGTAAAACTGCCTCGAAATTAGCTTCGTGATTTTTACGTGAAACTCAAACAAAGATTTCGAAAAAATAAACAACATATTTTGTACTCTACAACAATAATAGTTTCTAATTTAGTACTTATGTAAAAATATACAAAAATTGTATAATTTTTAAAGCCTCATTGCTGTGAATGAAAGATAATATGTGTACCTCTACTTATCTTTTTTTTAAATAGTTTGTATGGTTTATAAAATACTTATACCTCTATGTTTTATGAGTACTGTTAGGGACTGTATGAATTTAGAAAGAATATTAAAAATTATAAGCTGGACAACGATGGTCAAAGTACATATATTTGGTAACTATATGAATCTAGGGCCAAAGAAATGTCATTCTCTTATAAATAAAATAAATTAAGAATGTAAATACGGAAGAGTTCGTAACAAGTACTTTCTGTTAGTTTAAAATATTTTTAATTTCATGTGCAGTAAATATATTCTTTTCTTTCTTTAGTATGGTAATTATTACCCTATTACTATTATCATTACTACATTACGTTATTTTCATTACCGAGAAACTGTTCAGGTTGGTGCATTTGTCTTCCTTTTACCACCGCACCGCACGCCATCGGCTGGGCGTTCATCCCCACTTCCTAGAGCCGCTTCGCTCTTGTACGTAACGATTCTCTAGAACGTTTCTCTCGCTCCGTGGGGATTTGGAATGAGCTCCCAGTCATGGTTTTCCCACAGCAAAAGTATTTTTGTTTTTAAGCTGTAAAAATGTAGTACTTTTTGGAAATTTGGGTGAAAAAAAAGAGTCAACATTTATTTTTCATTATTGATTATATATTTTATTTATTTCATTATTGCATATTCTTTATATTATATATTTCTTGCTTTGGCCAGCAAAGATATTTTTTTTTTAAATAATCATAAGTATCTGAACAAAAAGCGCGACCGACAATCGAATTAGCAATGAAAATACAGTACATTTCGTACTATATAAGTTTTCTATAATATAATATAGTACAATTGGCTAAAAGATAGTACGATACTATATATTATAGTACGGTTGGCAACTATAGCTACAATATTCTTTAAAAAGAGTGTCATAAATTTTCTTGGAGGCTGGCAGCGTGTTGGTGACATCTCTGGTGTTGTGAACGTTTATAAGCAACGGTAACAGCTTTCCATCAGGTGGGCCGTCTGCCTGTCTGCTGTACTCCAGCTATATATAAAAAAAAAATCAACCAATATGGTAAATGAAAAATATAATAATTAAGTTAAGCAATCTCGTGTTAATTCGACCTTGAAATAAGTTATTACATACGGAACCTTGAACATATGCGCTCCGCACGCTTGTCCTTTTTATTTATTTATTTTTCTTTCGTCCAGCAGGTTCAGACATGTTCAATAGAGTTTTGTCTGGAGTCGCTCCTAGCGCTGATTTTGGGTTATCTTTTTTTTGGCTCATTCGATGTGTACGTAACGAATGTTAATTTATTGCAACGCGCTTGAATTTTAAAAGGAGTTTAATGTCATTTAAACCTTTTTATTGTATGTTTGAATTCTAGTTTTAAAATTTTATTAACATAGTTACTGCTTTTAGGTTTTTACGTATCTTTTTGTTGGTGTATGTGGTCGTTTCAGATTAACTGAAGAGGACCGTGTAATATCTATTTCTATATGAAAAAGCGTCTATTATGTAGTCGTTTCTTATTGACTGAAAGCGCCAATAAATTTGGGTGAAGTAAATGATTGAAATATACATATAAAACCAGTGGTCGAAATTCGAACATAACTAATTTAAATTATAAATTTGAACATTATCAAGGTTCTGTTGTCAAAGACTATACTTCTATAATCACAGATTTCGCCAAGGCTACACTGTTAATTTGACTTTAACAATTAACAAAAGAGTATATATGCGTGTCTATATTAAATACATGGTAGTGTGTGTATTGCTTTTTTTATTGATTTAATGTATTTTTCATGCATAATTTGAAAAAAAAACATTAGCATTCGTCACTTCTTCTCTATATAAACTATAAGTGTGCGAAATTTCATACTCCTCCGTCCGCTCAATTTTCGTAAAAAGGGGTACAAAGTTTTTTCTTCATGTATTAATATATAGAGAAGATATATGTGCTTCATTTCAGCGATATGGGTACGATCCTTATAAGAGTAGATATAATCGTCGTCAAGTTGTCAGTTCTTTGAGCTGGAGGGCATCCAACATTTCGTTTATCGAGACGCGGTCTCCATTCCAAAGAGCCCTAATTCTGCATTACAATATCATCACAATGATCGATCACTGGCGTCATAATGGTTATTTTTGTATGAAAAAACAGTAATTATGACGCCAGTGGTCGAACATGTTATGTTTATATATCTATGTATATATGATTATTAATATTATTTTGATATCTAATAACCCGTTTTATTTTTATAATTATTTAACTGAACCGATTTTTTTATATTTTATATATTTATAAAATTAAAAAAAAAATTATTTGTGTTGTATTGTCCTCCGTGACTCCACCTGCTGGTCTCAGGCGGAAGAACAGCGCTGGTCTTAGCAGCTAGCATTACGCTGAGTCTGGGTCCAATTTTAGCACTTATATTATACATACATAACTTCACGCCAGTTCCCTTGCGGGGTAGGCACGAACAACAGAGCGCCATTTAGGCTTATCCTTACACACCTCACTTGCTTCTTTGACATTCATAACTCTTGTCATGCACGCTCGTCTGTTCTTAAGGCTCCTGACATCACCTTCTGCTAGTACACGATCAATTTGATCATGGAAGGTGTGTCGTGGCCTTCCACGACTTCTGCATCCATCCACTTATATTGATGCCTTTATTTTATTTTTCTCAGTATTATTAACTCTTCAGCTCACTATTAGTATATATATGTCCGCGATGACAGTGCAGATCGCGTTTGTGCACGTGATCGTTATTGTGTTGTTGTCTCACTCTGTTTATATAAGATTTGTATGATTTATATGAAATGGGTATATTTTCTTGGTATATTACGAGATGGTGATAGTGTTAGTCTTGCGGCTTTTGTAAGAACTGAAGGGTTAAAGTGTTTATTTGTACTAAATAAAACTATTCTTTATTCCTTTCTTTCTCAACATTCTCGTCCATAGCTGATCCATTGGCCATCGGTTCAGCGACGTACATGACCGGCTAATTGCCATTTCAACTTGCTAATTTTACAAGCTATGTCGTTTACATTGCTTCTCTTACGGATATTCTTCTGATTCTATCCATAAGAGTTATACACAGCATAGCTCTATAACCAAAAAACTGGTAAAATCTTTAAGAATCTTGAAAATATATTTCTTCCACTCCGTTTTTTTATTATTATTAACAATCTACGGACTCGAGTTCCGTACCCTTTTTTACAACTTAATTTCTAGATTTAATTTTTTGAATTTAACACGCTTATTAGTTATTTTGGTTCTTGTGTGTGACATTAATTTATTGATTTTTGTGTTGAGGTGTATGTATCTTACGAATAACTTATTATATTAATTTATACATACATACATACATACATAACTTCACGCCAGTTCCCTTGCGGGGTAGGCACGAACAACAGAGTGCCATTTAGGCTTATTCTTACACACCTAACTTGCCTCTTTGACATTCATAACTCTTGTCATGCAAGCTCGTCTGTTCTTAAGGCTCCTGACATCTCCTTCTGCTAGTACACGATCAATTATCAATATTAATTTATTCTAGTTTTAATACTAAACTAGTACTAATGTAGAGTGTATCTGTTACATGCTGGTGAGGAAGTGCATGTGCAGTGTGGGCCTTACATCTATACTTATATATATATATATATATATATATATATATATATATATTGTCCTATCTTGTGCCATGTGTGTTTTCCACTCCGTTTAACTTCTTTAGAAATTAAAATATACCAAAAGGGTCAGAGTGTATTTTTATCAAACACCAAATCATAATGGGGTCAGGTCCATCAGGTTATAATCTTATTAAGACCGCAATTTGAAAGCGCTTTGAAAATGAAAAAAAAACGACTTGCTTTAGAATTTTATTGACCGTGAAATTTTAGAAATTGTCTAGTTATTAAAATTAACATACCTTTAGTAATTGCAAAACAAGTTAATCTTGGCGGTTTATGTGAATATGTTCTGGTGGTTTTTGTGAATATACCAGTCTACGTAGTCATAGACGTGTGAGCTTTTGTTACTCAAATTTGAAGACCGTTAAAAAGTGAAAGAGAATAACTAGCGCCATCTAGTCATTAAGGATTTAGCAGCTTTTCAGTTTCGATATTTTATGGGACAATTGTTATTACTAGTGGTCACGCGTGGTCGAAATTCGAACATAACAATTTGTTGTCAAAGACTATACTTCTATAATCGCAGATTTCGCCAAGGCTACACTGTTAATTTGACTTGAACAATAAACAAAAGAGTATATATGCGTGTGTGTGTGTCAAATACATGGTAGTGTGTGTATTTTTTTTATTTTATGCATAACTTTAAAAAAATATTAGCATTCTTCGCTTCTTCTTTATATAAACTCGAAAGTGTGCGAAATTTCATACTCCTCCGTCTGCGCAATTTTCGTAAAAAGGGGTACAAAGTTTTTGCTTCATGTATTAATATATAGATTCCTAGTATCTATGTACCATAATCAAGCTCCATAATAATATTATAAGCAGAGTTAGAAAACACAGTATTTTTAAATTTTATAAAATAAACAGTTCAAAATGTTTTAAACGAGTGGTTTTTTTTTAACTTTTACTCATCAATTTGAAATCAATTAGACATAAAAATGATTCATTAGATATTTCTAGACTATTCTCAAATTCGTCTTAGCAAACATTTACAAAAATCGATGAATCGATAAACATTTATTTTTCTTTGTATATGTCTAATCAATACTGAACGCTTTGCATACATCTTATATATTCTGACGTACTTTCTTAATAGGGGAAGCCCCTTAAACTATATTTAAATAAGGGAAATACCCAATAATGCATTGAATTGTTTTTTTGTTCTAGTGATGGGCATAACGGTTCTAAGCCAATATCGAATATTGTAGATTAAATCATTACAGAGGAATAATGTTCTAAAATAACGCTATTTTAGAAAGAAGTTGTTATGATTATTGCGCAAAAGGTATATGATATGGAAATATTAGTCTTAAGCGGCCACGGTTAGAGAATATAAATAAATTCTTGAGAATTAATAAGATTAAGAATAAATACACCATATATTGATTGTTAATTAATAATACGTACTTAGCTATTTATAATTAAAATGGTTAAACAATTAATAAAGAAAACATTGTTGTATTTCAAACCATTTTAAACACGTGAGTTAGAACAACTTGTTTTAACCATGCCATCCCTCATCATAAGTCTAATAAGAAGTTTTCTTATAAGATAGAATTACATACATACATACATAACGTATGTATGTATGTAATTCTATCCGTCCGTTCTATCCGTAATCTATATACATCTATCCGTGCAGGAACGGAGAAAGAATACAATTTCCTGCGGCCGGGCGGCCTGTCGTAAGAGGCGACTAAACAACCCACAGCCAGGTGGTAGGGCATTTGCCCGACTGGATGGCTACCATCCCTGGTCTAAAGTATGTCGCCAGAACAACCTTGAGTTGTGTTCCGGCATTAGTGACCAGGTTCCAGTCTCCCTTAAGAGAGCAGCAGCGCATTTGTAGCACCTTTGGTGTTGTAAATGTCAATAGGCGATGGTAACCGCTATCCATCAAGTGGGCCGTCTGTCTGTCTCCTGAACTCCTGCAATAAAAAATAAAAAAACTTCACACACACACCTCATTTGCTTCTTTGACATTCATAACTCTTGTCATGCACGCTCGTCTGTTCTTAAGACTCCTGACACCACCTTCACACCACCTGATAGAATTACAACGTCTTATAATAAACAGAAGTATACATATCTTACTCAAACAAACAAATTAGGTAGACCGAAACCCAAGCTCTCATAGTGAAGCTGGCTGAAGGAAGACGATCGCTCCGCAGTGCGTTAAAGTTGATTTACACTGATCCAGCGACTGTCTTTAAATTCAAAGGAAGTCAGTGCTGCCTTCATACTGGCATCGTATAAATTTATTAGAAGTTATTACAGCGCTACCAAATCTGACAGATTTCAATTTTTTTTTATTGCACGAGTTCAGAAGACAGGCAGACGGCCCACCTGATGGCAAGCGGTTACCATCGTCTATACCATCATCTGTCCACTAATGCCGGACCACAACTCAAGGTTGCTATGGCGACATACTCTAGAGCAGGAGTGGTAGCCATCCAGACGGACAAATACCTTACCTAAATATTACCAATTGAATATTTTTAGTCAGTCGGCCTCGAAGTTAGTAGCTGGCTAAATGTAAACCAGCCTTTACGAGAACTTAGTATTAAATCTCCAAATTAGAACGCATAACAGTGGAATAATTTTCAATGGATACATTACTACTCAACACGCAGACACACATAATGTGTATATATACAGATAAATAAAATTGCATTGCCTGTTTGTAATGTTGAAATAACAATTTTTTACTAAATGCATATGTATACTTATATCAAAAAATCAATTTTTAAAATTTTGGCTGTCTGTCTGGATGTTCCGGCTAATCGCCGAAGCGACTGGGCCGATTTTGACGAGACTTTCACTAGTAGATAGCTGATGTTATAGGGAGTAACACAGGCTACTTTTTTTAGGCTAGACGAAGTCGCGGGCACAGCTGGTAATACGTAAGTTGAAGCATATAACTTAAAAAAAAAATGCTTCATTTTATTTGACGCATTTGTTCACGTGGGCTCCGTTTATACTTTTACTAGCTTCTGCCCGCGACTTCGTCCGCGTGGAATAGTTAAAAAACTCCCCGATTTTGAAACATTCTTCATTGGTGCTCCGCTTCTATTGATCTTGGCGTGATGATATATAGCCTATAACCTTCCTCGACAAATAGACTATCTAAAACAGAAATAATTTTTCACATCAGACGATTAGTCACTGAGATTAGCACGTTCAAACAAACAAACTCTTCAACTTTATATATTAGTATAAGATTAGTTTGAGTTAATTATCTTACTGATAAATCTCTTTCAAAAATGTTAATAGATCCTTTTGTAATTTGTATGACGTAATGAAAGCAACTAAACACTATAATTGAGACACGTATGACCAATTATTGTTGAGACAAAGGGTTTTAACTTGCCCTTATTGTCTTAGTTGATCTAACCATAGAGTAGTTGTAGAGACAGATAATTTCATGATTAAAAAAGTAGCCTTAATACTTTCAATGTTTTCATTGCAACGAAGTTCCTTATCGCATGTTAATCGGCGGATGGGAACTACACCAAAAAACTGTTAGCGAAAGAAAAAATGCTGACCACTATATATTATACAATTTTGAACTTCAATACAATAAAATAAGATCTAAAATGGTATCTATTAGAATAATATACGCTGTTTTGAAAATAGAAGGTTTTGTAATTGCCCTTATACTATATCATTTCTCCAATGGCCTCTGATCGCTTCCGACGGCCTCTGATGGCCTTTGACGGCCTAGGATGGTCTTGGAAACTTCATTCTAACCAGGTATCCCAGGGATACCTAATTTGTTTTTTTTTTTACATATTTTTTGCCTTACTGTACTATCATTGAAAGATCCACTTCCTCCTTCACTCAGCTATGTTAGATGTCTTTCTGAGATACAAAATTATAAATAAGGATATCTGTAAGAAAACCAAAGTAACCGACATCGTCGTCGTCAGCCATTTGCAGTCCACTGCTGGACGTAGGCCTCCCCAAGACGGCGCCACTCATCCCTGTCCTCCGATTTCCTCAGCCAGCGCCTGCCGGCGACCTTGCATATGTCGTCGGCCCATCGGGCTGGAGGGCGTCCGACACTATGTTTACCGAGACGCGGTCTCCACTCCAGGACTCGTAACCGACATAGCTCAGAAAATTAGGAAGCTCAAGTGGCAGTGGGTTAGCCACATCTGTAGCAGCACCGATGGCCGATGGTGCAGACGTCTCACGGAGTGGAGACCATGAATCAGCAAATGTAATGACGCTCTCCATCCTGGTGGATCGATGACTTGCGTAAGTTCGCCGGTGAGGGATGGATGAGGAAAGCGGAGGACCGGTAGATGATGATATCGATGACATATGTACATTGAAACCGATCAAGATCATCTTCTTTAGAGGTACAGAACGTTCTGTTTTACGATTCCGAAACCTAAAGCTAAATAAATAACATTTTTAGTCTTACTCTGGTATCTGGCCGTGTGTTTATAGGTCACGGCTGCTTATTTCGGAAGCTGCTAAGGCTAAATGACTTTTAATGCCTTATTGACGCGCGCTTGTATAATGATAGCGTCCGGCAAGTATAACAGCGGACCCATAATGACAATATGACAACATACCACTTGCACAAAGTTACATTACAGTCCGGACGTGTTTTCTGTGTGGTGCGCGAACGTTCGTTTTTGTTATAATTAAAGTGAATACAAGGTAGTTTTAAAAAGTTTTAAAGTGACTATATTTTAATTATTCTGCTATTTTATCATGAAAATGAATAAATTTGAAGAAATATTTAAAAACTGGACCACTCAGATTGAAAGTAAATATGATAAATTATTGGATACTGTTAATATAATCAAAGAACAAAATACTATGATTTCCTCTTCAATGGAATTTTTTTCCGCAAAATATGATGAATTAACTTTACAAATTCAGAAGCTACAAAACTCTAGGAAAGATGATCAAATATACATTCATACTTTGGAACGAAAAATTGAGAATATAGAAAGAAACGCCCGTGTTTCATCCGTAGAATTGAGAAATATCCCCGTCAATAAAAATGAAAGTAAGGAAGATTTGTGCGTTTTAGTGAAGAAAATAGGACAGATTTTGGACATGCCTATCAAGACATCAGACTGCAGAAACATTTATCGAGGTTTTTCCAAAACTGAGTCTAAAAAACCAATTATTTTAGAGTTTAACTCAGTCATACAAAAAGACAAAATGTTACTCTCTTATAAGCAGTACAATAAATCAAATAAAACAAATAATTTAAATTTATCCCATATAAATATCAACGGACCTCCTACTAAGATCTATATTACGGAGTATTTATCTTCTAAAATGAAAAGATTACATTTTTTAGCCAGAGAGTACGCCTCATCCAATGGATATCGCTTTTGCTGGCCGACACCTGGATGTATATATATGCGGAAAAATGAAGGAGATTTACCTATTCAATTAAAAAACGAAGAAGACTTAAAAAACTTGCAGGAGACCTAATTAATCAGTTGTGTACTTTATCTTATCTTTTTATTTTTATTTTCTTAAATATGATGTACCTTTTATTATGTGATTCTTTATGTTACATAACTAGTTATTTTTATAAAAAGTTTCTAATAACATTTAAGCAAAGATGTGTACTGACATGTATGCAACGTTTAAAATATACACATACACTATACAAAATACAAAATCTACACTATACAATAACGCCAAATAAAATACAACATATAATATTTAAAATCTCCCCACACTCATCAACACAAATAAAACTGATTATGCGTTCTTATCTATGCAACAAAGTTGTAATTTATATAAATCAAACCATGATAAAGTTTTATTATGTTACTACTTTCTATTCTATTGATAGAATAGTTACAACCTCATATCTGCTTCTATTTTTAATAACACTTAAAATTCGCGTCAATAAATGACCTTATTAATAGTATTGATAATATTAACTTATTGCAACCAATTTCTTGCGAACCACAAGATTGTTTTTCATTACTGCAAAAGCCAAATAATTGTGTAAATATACTACAACAAAATATTAGAAGCATAAATTGTAATTTTGATATTTTTTGTGTGTTTCTTGCTAGTATTAAAATCAAATGTGATATTATTGTATTAAGTGAATGTTGGCTATCTTGCGTTAGTAATCTTCCAATATTGGAGGGATATTCTTTTTACAGTACTACCCGCAATTTTAATCAAAATGACGGTGTAGTGGTAATGATGAAAAATAGTCTAAACTTTTCTGTGGAAGAGTACGAGTTGCAGGATGCAAACTGTTTGCTCATTAAACTTGGGTCTGATTTCGCTATAATAGCAATATATCGTCCACCATCCTTTATTGTAATTGATAACTTTCTAACATCTTTACAACAGCTCCTGTCGTCACTAAAGTGTTATAAAAATATAATTTTGCTAGGTGACATAAATATTAACATTGTAGAGACCAACATTATATCTTCCAATTATCTTGACATGCTGTCCATAAATGGTTTACTTCCAGCGCACTACTCCTCAACGAGAGTTAACAGCTGTCTTGATCACGTAATTATTAAAACTAAATGTATCACGCAAACCTTTATCTTACATTCTGATATCACTGATCATGATGCAGTACTGTGTAGTATTTATAACAAGGATACTAAAATATTCAATAAACCTACCATTAAAACTAAAATTAACTTTGACACCCTAGAAGAATCTGCCAAACTTTTAGATTTTAATAGTATATGTGATATAGAAGACTTAAATGAAGCTATGCATGCCTTTCAAAGAAATATACAAGAATTAGTGCACAAAAACTCTAACAATTATAAAGTATCAAGAAGCAAAGTTATATATAAACCATGGATCACTGCCGGTCTACTTAAATGTCTGCGAAACAGAGATAAAATGCATTATAAATTAAAAAAAGATCCCACAAATGAAATTTTAAAAATTACATACAAACGCTACCGAAACTTTCTAAAAAATATTACTAAAAAGGCAAAACAAGATTATGAAAAACAAGAAATACAAAATTCAAAGAAAGACACTAAAAAACTGTGGGATACTATCAAATCTATAGCTAATCTAAACACTATAAATAAGCATCCCCTGGAGCTTTTATGTATTGCTGACACTGTTCAAGCTTCTGTGGATACGGTTAATGAATTTTTCGCAAATGTGGGCCCTAAATTAGCTTATAACATCCGACCAACCATTTCATCAAGTTTATCAATCAATGCTAACCAATATGACATTGGAGAATCTTTTGTAATTATAGAAACTGACAATGAAGAAATAGATTCCTTAATTTTAAATTTAAAATCAAATTGTGCTATAGGATGTGATGGTATCTCCTCTCGGGTTTTGAAATGTCTTAGAAAATATATTGTGCCAACCTTGACACTCCTTTTTAATCGGTGTTTGAATGAAGGAGTTTTTCCTAATTGTTTAAAGAAAGCTATTGTGATTCCTATACATAAAGCCGGGAAAAGAGACTGTGTCGACAATTATAGACCAATTTCTATTCTCACTGCTCTTTCGAAAATTCTAGAAAAAATTATTAATAAAAGATTATTGAATTACCTAGAAGCAAAACATTTGATATCGGGCAATCAATTTGGCTTTAGAAAAGGTAGATCAACTGATGATGCGGTCAATCATTATATTAACTTTTTAGTAGATTTGCTTGATAATAAAAAGAAATGTTTAACAATCTTTCTGGATTTGGCTAAGGCATTCGACACAGTCTCGTTTTCCAGTTTATGTAATAAGCTAGAACGTATGGGTATCAGAGGAATTCAATTGAATCTTTTTAAAAATTATATTTCTGATCGCACGCAAATGGTTAAAATTAATGACTCCATTAGTCGTGAATGCCTGCTTACTTTTGGGGTACCGCAAGGCAGTGTTTTAGGGCCATCTCTTTTTCTTTGTTACATTAATGAATTGTGCAATATGCAACTACCAAATTGTAAAATATTGTCGTATGCGGATGATACTACTTTAACGTTTTTTGGTGATACTTGGGATGACGTATTTAATGACGCACAAAGAGGGTTTGATTACGTATGTCAGTGGTTATCTGCAAATTCCCTAACCCTGAATTCTAGTAAAACAAAATATATTCCTTTTATGATACGAGGCTCTTCAGACGATAACATTAACGAACACAATATTCTAGCGCATACTTGTGACTCCATTAACTGTACTTGTTCTCCACTAGTTATGACAAATAACATTAAATATTTAGGTATAATCATTGATAAAAATTTAAATTTTCGAGACCACGTAAATAGCCTGACAAAAAAAGTAAGAAAACTAACATACGTATTTAAACAACTTAGAAATGTCGTAGATAAAGAGCTTATAAGGACTATCTACCTTGCTTTATGCCAATCAATTTTGTCTTATTGCATATCCTCTTGGGGTGGTACTGCAAAGACCAATCTGATACAACTTGAAAGAGCCCAAAGACTTATTCTAAAAATCAGCTACAATAAACCTCATTTATTTTCAACTGATGCTCTGTATAAAGAAACTAAGGTTCTAACTGTCAGGAAGCTCTTTCTCTTAGAGATAATAGTTAGAAAACATTCCCTCGTACCACTAAATAAAGACCATTATAAGGAGGACATACGTAGAAGCTACATGGTTTGCCAGCAGCTATCGGTAAAGACATCGTTTGCACAACATTTTTTTGAATTTCTGAGTAGTACTTTATACAATAAAATTAACAAAATTTTAAAAATACACTCCATGCGCAAAACAGATTGTAGGAAAGTTTTAACGACTTGGTTTCTGACACTCGGTTATGAAGAGACTGAAAATTTAACTAAACAGCATATATTATAACATAATAAATAATCAGCATTTAATATACCCGTATTTAGTTCATATACACAATCACACACAAACACTACACACACATACTCATACTCAAACACACAGACACTTAGACTCACATCCTCTTAAACGCGCGCGCGTACTTACACATACTTTCGCTCATTCATCTAAGCATAACAATGCACACTTTATATTTTTAATATTTACATTTTCTTTAGTTTGGATCTCTTAAGAAAACTATGTACTGTACGAGAGGCGGAGGCCAGGAGTTTCCATAGGACGGGGCTTTCTCAGTTTGGACTCCTGTCTCCCTCTGCTCCATTTTAGATAAAATTTTTGTGTATTGTATAAGTAAGACTTATTTATAACAACATTATTTAACTAAGACTTGTATTTTTGGGAGAAAATAAAGATTATTATAGTATAGCAGTCATGCTCCCAACCTATTTGTTTAGTCTTGTCTCTGTAATAGCTCATTACTCTATGCAAAGTCAATTGTATTATGTAAATCATATGACTGTGAAACATGAACGTTTTAAACGTTATTAACATGAAATTATAACAACAACACGCCTTCAAATAAGGTACTGAATAAAACGTGGGATTTCTTACGGTTCATTGCGTGAGAATTTTGATTTTATTGCTTCTATGGAGATTCGATGGTAGTTTTGTACTAATAATCTTTACATAGAATAAAACAAACTGATATGATAACATTGTTACGACCTGAATGCCGACAAAAGACAAATTCACACCTGCGTCTGTAGAAACACATTTTATTACCCTTTTGGGATTTGGACTTCTTTTGTTTACTTTGTGCTTAAAAAAATGTAATTAGTAAAACCGCCCATTGTGTATTTTAATCTTTTATCGTAGTCATTAGCCAGGTGTGCAGTATAAAGCAATGCCCCAATGGAGAGATCGGCAGTCTAGCCATAGCCACAAGCGAAGCAAGACGTTAGTGACGGACTTTGCGCGTGTGATTGAATCGTACATTACGTTTGGACTGGTTGTGTACAGTTATATTTGTACCTGTGTTATACGTGTTTGTATAGTTCTAATAAATTCTATAGTAATTCCAACGGCATTTGAATTTCGAGTCCTGCAACTCGTAACAATATGATAAGGGAACATTGTCGTTTGAAAGAAGATGTAATAACAAGAGTTGACAATGGAACGTTAATGTGGCTTGGGCAAGTAGAGAGAATGGATGAAAGTAGAGTAGTAGAGTTGGTGCGGGTAGACCGCGACGTACACACCACGATCATATAGCAGAAGTGTTAAAGAGAGGTCAGGTAAAAAGCATCTCAAATAAACGTGCATGTATGAAGAGATTAATGAAAGTAGAATAGTAAGTCGTTTGTCAGGATCATCGCAAGTGGAGATCCATAATCTCTGCCTACCCCCATTGTAACAATGTATGTATTACCTATTTAGCTACTTGTTATTATAATTTCCTTTCTCGTTAATGACAGCGTTTTAATATTACGTTCATTTAAAAGATACCGAATCAAAATTATTTCTAAGAACGGACTCAATGGGTTTTCCTGTTAGCCCTCCGAGAACAAATACGCCGTTTGCAGGAAACTGTAGTAGTTTGCGGTTTTAATAATACACGTTTTTCTTTGTTATTGTTCCAGTAATTTTATCATTATATTTTACAATTATAATTACATCAATTATAATTCAATACCACTAAAAACATTTTAACGAAATCTGTCTGATACATAACATGTTAAAGACCGATTTCTTAATCATCAGATAAGAATTATAAATAAAAAAAAAACAAAATGGAAAAATTAATAATGAAGGTTACGTGAATGAAACACTTGAATTGTTTCATGTTTTAATTTAGTCAGGTTATAATTTGTAGTGGAACACTTACAAGCCAATAGATGGCGCTGTATAATAATTGAGGTCGCAAACGTTTCCCGCGACGTACAATACAATATATAGAGAACAAAAACACTTGTTTGAAGCAACAATAGCCTCGCTGGAAGATCTTCCTTTGAGACTGAGGGGTATTCCATCTCGCTCTTTCAACCGTTAGGGTCATCACCGGTCATCCCTAAAAATGTATTCGATTACGATAATTCGAGAGTTACCTTTTATCTGATGATTGAAAAATCGGCCCTAAATGATTATAATTCCTCAAAATTATAAGAATAGTGAAAACGTGATAGTTTCCTAGGGAACAGACTGTATACCGGCCACGATTGCTTAAGAGGATTGGCGAGTTTGACACATTAATTATCTCTATGTGCAGGTTTCATCACAATGTTTTGCTACACCGTTAATACGTAATAATTGTAACAATATGCACATTAGATCAGAAAACTGTCTAAGTGACGCAAGTTTTCCGGTCAGGATTCGAACCGGCGCCCTTTGAGTTTAGGACGAGAGTGCATTTACTAAGCTAACATGGTTTCTATTAAGTAACTTTATACATTTTCGTGTATCTTTTATGTTGTATCTTCTTTCATATGAAGTATTAATTTAATAGTTTGTAATTATAAACCATTATGTTATTTTATTGTTGTTTTGTTAATAATATATTAAATTTAAAAGTCTGTGTCGATTTCAGATGTATATTTTATGTTTTTACAGCTTTTTATGTAATTAGATTTGTAGTAATATTTAGATGTAATATTTATGTTAGACGTATGTAAGGCGAGTGACATATGTGATGTATGACAATATTATATTGTAATGAAATAAGGTTCCTTCCATGATCAAATTGATCGTGTACTAGCGGAGGGTGATGTCAGGAGCCTTAAGAACAGACGAGTGTGCATGACAAGAGTTATGAACGTCAAAGAAGCAAGTGAGGTGTGTAAGAATAAGCCTAAATGGCGCTCTGTTGTTCGTGCCTACCCCGCAAGGGAACTGGCGTGAAGTTATGTATGTATGTATGTATGTATGAAATAAGGTTGTAATGAATGAAAAGGTTCTGTTAGTCGCAGACAATTCTTTTTATAATTTTATTTAATTAGCAATAATTAATTAGTATTTCTTTTGTTGCAGGTATGTTCTTTCATTTATTTTAGAAGACCTATTTCTTATACAATGCGGTAAGATAACGTGAAATTATTTTAAATTGTTTTAATCATTATGCTTATTATGGTTTTATACATTTTGTTTTTAATTACAAAATGAATTTAGATTAACATGAGTCACCGAGTTTCTCTCTTGGGAATGGTATAACCCGCTGCTCGAGTGAAATAGGTAGACCTAAATGGCTATATTGCAATAGTTAAACATGCGAAGTTTACTGGTCAACAACGCAACTTCCACCTGTTGAGAGCGGTGCTAGTCGGGTCCTGGGCAGCTTTAATGACCTATAACCCTTAGTATAGGTCTTTTTTAATTTCTCCTCCTTCCTGACAAACACGAACTGTCAGCGTATTATTTACATTCTTATATCTATTACATGTTGTTTACTAGTCTAAGTCCAATCTTATATTTATTGCATTAGTTATTTATCGATTTAAATTATCGGCAGTTTACTATTTTCTTCAAGTTACTATTTTCGTACTACTATCTATGTATATTCTTTTTATAGTTAACTTTCATTTGTTACTTTTTTTTATTGCAGGAGATCAGCAGACAGGCAGACGGCCCACTTGATGGAAAGCGGTTACCATCGCCTATGGACATTTGCAACACCAAAGATGCTACAAATGCGCTGCTGCTCTCTTAGGGGAAACTGGAACCTGGTCACTAATGCCGAAACACAACTCAAGGTTGTTATGGCGACATACATTAGACCAGGGGTGGTAGCCATCCAGTCGGGCAAATGCCCTACTACCTGGCTGTGGGTTGTTAAGTCGCCTCTTACGAGAGGCCGCCCGGCCGCAGGAAATTGTATTCTTTCTCCATTCCTGCACGGATAAAATGTTACTACTTTTACGATATTGCGAAGAGAGAAAACTTGATCCATACATCCATTATATAATATATTATAATATTACCTTCTTAAAATGTATATAACAGACTTGTCGTTTATCTAAGAATATTAATTATATTAAAACCTTAAAAAAAAAACCAAAGACATTGAAACTAAAATATGTTATGTAGCAGATCACTGCCAACGGGGAGCGTGCCCAGAGAAGGCTGGCTGCATTGCCACGCTGTACGGCAATACTTATTTGTTGTGCAAAATATGAGCCAGCCTTCTGATCACGGGTAGTGTCAAAGAGTTTCTTACATATGTCTTTAAAGAAACTCTGTATATATGTATTTCACTTTATAACTATATTTACAGCGGAGGGTGATGTCAGGAGCCTTAAGAACAGACGAGCGTGCATGACAAGAGTTATGAATGTCAAAGAAGCAAGTGAGGTGTGTAAGAATGGGCCTAAATGGCGCTCTGTTGCTCGTGCCTACCCCGCAAGGGAACTGGCGAGAAGTTATGTATGTGTATGTATGTAACTATATTTACAATATTCATGCAATACTTAATGAAGTCATCTTGGTGCTTCTTTGCCATCAGATCATACATGTTCTCATACTTAATGGCCATCCCTAGTTTCACCTCGAGATCAGTCCTCGATCGAGCGTGCAATGGGCAGTAAAATATTAGATGCGGTACAGTCTCGAGGATGTCCGTGTCGCAAATGCATGAAGGGTAGTATATTTGCCAGGTAGTAGGGCATTTGCCCGACTGGATGGCTACCACCCGTGGTCTAAAGTATCTCGCCATAACAGCCTTGAGTTGTGTTCCGGTATTAGTGACCAGGTCTCCCTTAAGAGAGCCGCAGCGCATTTGTAGCTCCTTTGGTGTTACAAATGTCCATAAGCGATGGTAACCGCTCTCCATCAAGTGGGCCGTCTGCCTGACTGCTGAACTGCTGCATTAAAAAAAAACTACTATGTTTGGCTAAATCCAAAAATGAAAAAAAAAATCTACATTTCAAAATGAACATTGCCTTGAGTCTTTCTTTTTTTTCACCTTATCCAAATTATTTGGAGTCGACACAATATGTATTTTCCTTCCATACTCCTCTATTCTGGCATACTGTCATACTCTTTTTTTGGTCTACCTTTACACTTATATTGCGTATGTTAATGGATGTATAAGTATATTTTTATATTTAGAAACAGACAATTGTCATACATAATCCAATCAACAACAGTCTCACATTACGCTCTCATATCGAAACATGATCTGACATTGTATGAACTTTGTATGATCGATTATGTCAATACAAAATTATACAACATCTACTTGGTCTTATAAGAATATCTGTTTTGATCTCTATTGCTTAAGTAATAAAATTTAATATTTGGGAAAAGGTGTTTCACAACTGTAAATTATATCCTTGTAGGCTTTTGGACACTTATAAGGTTGTCGACATGATAAAACTAGCAATAAACGGTGCTTTAAGAGGGCTTGCGGAGTTTTCTACCTAGTAATAATTTTGAAAATAGTTTAAGAAAATATATATCCTTTAATGAACCACAATTATTATTGATAATGAATTATGGATTACTTGTTTGGGCTTAACTAAAAAAATCCAACGTGTTTTTAACTATACAACACTCTGTTTATATATTTACATCGATATTAGTTATTTAGTTTTCGAACAGATGGCGTTAGTAATAACAGTCCATTTGATATTACACATGTCTTATTGGTTTTATAGTTTTCGACGGATGGCGCTAGGAATACAATAAAATTCTTATTAATAAAAATTGATATATCTTCAATTTATTAATGTGTGTAAAATAATATTTTTATGATAGATAAACACATCTAGAAATCAATTGAAATTACTATGTTAAAGCCCAAATCTGAAAGTTTGATAGTTTCTCAGTAAAGTGTACCACAAGAATGCATAGATTGTGGGATAGTAATAAGGCTCGCTTCGCTGATAAATATGAATTCTGATTTAAAGTTACTCATACTGTGGACAATGTTAATATTAATTAAAATATACATGAAATATAAACTAGTCGCGAGCTAACTATAACTTCAACCATCAATTGTCAACATTACATTGACAAACGTCAATGTGACAAGAACAAGACAGGAAGGAAGTTGCATCAATTTTTGAACTATAATTTTTTGAATACCAACTTCAACGACTTCAAGCTGATGACTACTTGTAATCCTACAATAAATAAATTAGTCATTCTCAAGTTAATTTTAAAAATAAATAAACTAAACTATACTGTAAATAAAGCTATACTTACAAAATAACATAAGTCTACAAATAAAAAAATGACTCCAAATCGCTGTATTGTCAAGTAATTAGCGCCTATAATTTCTACTGCGAAATCTGGAAGCTCAAACAACAATGAAGAAAACTTAGTTAACTAAAGGTTATTATTTGGTAGGTATATTGTATTCTACCTCTAATTCCTTACGACTGTAAGTAAAATATTAGGCCATTGCAGCCAATGGGGTCAGGTTCCCAGATAGCTGGGAACATAACCTCGCTGGATTGCAGTACTGATCCCTTGGGATAGGAACCAGCCCACTGATCAGCTGAAGAACCAATTAGGCCTTTTGTTAGTTCCTTGTAGAGGTTCACGGCTTCAGGACCACACGGTCAAAGCGTCTCAACAGCAAAGGGTATAAAAAGTATCTAACTCTCATTAAGGGTTGCATATTTGTCCCGCTTGAGTGAAATGTTAATTAAAGAACTTTAATTTTTGGCAGACTGTTGATGGGTGGTGTTTGGATGCGAAGTTTGGTTTTATTTAGAATATAATTTGTTTTAAAAATGTGCAATAGTTTATTTTATTTTATTTTATTTTATTTTATTTTAGTTAGTTGTAAGATATAGATTATTTTAACCAATAATTGTCTATTTGTGTGGAATATCTTGTATATTTATTTATCTAGCAGTTATTTTTAGACTTGCCTCAACAACGTTATTGCTCACCAACCCTATACGGGTAGTACGACTTTCATTCTTAACTCAAGGCGAGATTAAGTTTGGTGAAGTGATTGAACTTTACAGTTGACTTCATTTCGACGGTTCACAGACTACAAGAAGTTAAACAATAAGTTACGTTTTTTATAGCTGGAGTACAGCAGACAAGTTGATGGAGTACCTCGTGGAAAATGGTTACCGTCACCTATGAACATTTGCAGCACTGCCAACCTCGAAGCGATGAATAGAATAGGATGCCCACTAATACATCAATTTGACGGCCTCTGTGGTTGAGCGGGCTAAGCCCTTGCCGGCCTACCTCACTGCAACGCAGAGGCTCCGGGTTCGATTCCTGGTATAGTAAATTTCGGAAAAGTATTTTCTCCGTTATTTACTATGGTCTGGGTGTCTGGGATCGGCCCCAGAGTAGTCCGTTGTATATTACTCATAACACAAGCGTGACTTGCTTAATTTGGGGATATACAATATGTGTGTTTGTCAGACGATAAAAAAAATAATAATAATAAAATTTTGTTATGACGGCATGTTCTAGACCACCTGTGGTAGTCATCCAGTGGGCTAATGTGCTACCATAATATGGTTTTAGATTCTTTTGTCGTCTCTTATCCGTGCAGGAACGGAGAAAAAATATAATTTCCTACGGCCGGGTGGTCTGTCGTAAGAGGTGATAAAAACACCCCACATCCAGGTAGCGCCTGGATGGGTACCACTCCTGGTCTAGAGTATGCCCCCATGACGACAACCTTGAGTTGTGTTACGGCAATAGTAACCAGGTTCCAGTCTCCGTTGAGTCCCCAGAGAGCGGCAGCACATTGGTAGCACCTTTTGTGTTACAAATGTCCATAGGCGATAGTAACGCCTTTCCATCAGGTGGGCCATCTGCCTGTCTGCTGAACTCATGCAATTCTTTATCCGCTTCTGCATGAAAAACTAAACTAGATCCTTCTAATCGTGCTTATAAAAATTGTGTAAATTCCTTTTTGATACAATTTCTTAATTACTTTGTATATATCTTATGTATTGTTCTACAATACGAGTATGTAATTAAGACATGTTCTGATCATCTTGTTGAAAAAAGGATTTCTATCATATTTCTTTAGTAACTGGTTTTAATGTATGTGAATAACTGAAAATATATTTTATAGTCGACAACACCCGGTTACCTATTTATATAATGAAGTTGTTAATACAAACTAATATACACTATAACAAGAGTATTCTAGACCATAAAGAAACGTAGCAAGCTCATATTGGAAACATTTTCCAAGTATTGACCATCAGCATAAACGCTCAAACCATTATCCCAAGACCATCTATAAGAAATACGTCTAGCTCTAGACATTATACTGGATGAATGCGATATAGTTTTGCTAAATGAAGCGGAACATCTATAAGGCTCTATACAACTTTATTTACCACCCTTTTTTATTTTGTTACATTATCATCACAAACTTGATTTTGCACTTCTATAACTGCAACAAATCCTTATTGTGCACCTTAAGCTAATGGATTACGATCTTTTATGGTATATTTTTTAACATCGTCGATGGCAAATTTTAGCTGGTCATATTCAAGGCACTGTCTATGGGTCTAGCTTGCGAATGATTAATGTTTTCATTCCGGTGAATTTTATTGTATTCGTAGCTTCTGTATCTACTATAATTTGTTATTAAAGCGTCATGCTATTCTATTTCTTTATCCACGGGATTATCTAGATTCTCTTCATTCTTAACTTTTAAATTATCTAATAATTATAATGAACAATTGAAAGGAAGAAGAGTTGAGGAAGAAGAAGAGGAAGGAAGAGTTGAAGAGGTGATAAAATCATGACCATACCACCGGATGATCTCGAGCCTACTATTAATGAGTTACTTGTGCAACCTTTTTACTAAAAATAATATTAATTTATTAACTTTAACATGTTACCTCTTCTGTTAGTTGAAAACAAATTTATCCGTGCAAGAACGGAGAAAGAATACAATTTCCTGCGGCCGGGCGGCCTGTAGTAAGAGACGACTAAACAACCCACAGCCAGGTGGTAGGGCATTTGCCCGACTGGATGGCTACCACCCCTGGTCTAGAGCATGCCGCCATAACAACTTTTAGTTGTGTTCCGGCATTAGTGACCAGGTTCCAGACTCACTTAAGAGAGCAGCAGCGCATTTGTAGCACCTTTGGTGTTGCAAATGTCCATAGGCGATGGTAACCGCTTTCCATCCAGTGGGCCGTCTGTCTGTCTGCTGAACTCCTGCAATAAAAAAAAACAAATTTTAAATTTATGTTAGTAGGTCAGACACGACAGTTTAATATAGTGTTAGCTAGATCTGAGATTTCTTAAAATCCCTTTTGCTTCTACAATATAACCCCAAGCAATTGGTCACCTTTACTTCCTGTTGGATGTAATTGCAAATAATTTTTCCAAAAACTCAGATTTTGGTTAAAGAGAATACCTAAATATTTAGCCACATGTTTTAATTCATGCAAAATTTAAAGAAACAAAATGGAATGGAAACATTTTCGAGAAATCTTACACTAATATATAAAGCTGAAGAGTTTGTTTGTTTGATTGAACGCGCTAATCTCAGGAACTAGTGGTCTGATTTGAAAAATTCTTCCACTGTTTGATAGCCCATTTATCGAGGAAGGCTATAAGCAATATATCATCACGCTAAGACCAATAGGAGCGGAGCACCATTGAAGAATATTTCAAAATCGGGGTTTTTTTAAACTATTGCACGCAGACGAAGTCGCAGGCAGAAGCTAGTAAAAAAATATTTAAACAATCAATATATTCTAAAATTCCATTAAGAGTGACGTTATGGGAAGACTTAAATCTTTAAGATCGTTGGAAAATCAATATATATAGTTAAAATGACTATTAAAGTATTATATTTGTACAAGGATGAAATATCTACATGAAGAAAGCAGCAATGATTGCTTTGGCTTTTCTCGAGACTTCACTCGTGTATAGTTCTATTGGGTTTTTAAGATATTATTTATTTTCTAGGATATGTCCGTGACTTCTTCCACTCTTGACTTGAAATTCTCGCGGGATTCCCGGGACCCAAAGTACCGCAGCTATCGTATTAGGCAAAACTGTGTCAAAATAAGCTAATTTTTATGCACCCGAACAATTACAAACCGCTTCCGGTAAAATTCCCGCGGGATTACTGAGATAAAAAGTACCGTAGATTTTAAATCTATAAATTTGCTGTCGATCGGTAAAAACTGCATTAAAATCGGCCCTATAGTTTTTACGTGAAATAGATCGATCAAACGTTAAAGTTTAACACCTCTCTGTTTTCGAAACCTACATATAAAGAGATTCGATGTGTATAACCCGCCGATCTTACTTGAAAAAGCATGGCCCGAACCCAGCAGTGGGACATTTATGTATCTCGAGAACAAGATGAAAACTTTTAATGCATGCAGTAGGCTAAAACCTTACTACGATGATTTAGGGACCCGGTACATACGCTGGGGGTGGCCTAGCTAAAAATTTTCATTACCCTATTCTTAATAAAACTACGTTTTTACGGTTTTAAGCGCGATAATTTTATTTGATTTTGGAAAAGTAGCCGAAACGTCGGAAAAACCAAAATCAAATAAAATTACCGCGCTTAAAACCGTAAAAACGTAGTTTTATTATGTATAGAAGTCGCGAAAACTTAAGAAAACATTACCCACATTTAAATTTTCATCCGTGCAGGAACGGAGAAAGAATACAATTTCCTGCGGCCGGGCGGCCTGTCGTAAGAGGCGACTAAACAACCCACAGCCAGGTGGTAGGGCATTTGCCCGACTGGATGGCTACCACCCCTGGTCTTAAGTATGTCGCTATAACAACCTTGAGTTGTGTTCCGGCATTAGTAACCAGGTTCCAGTCTCCTTTAAGAGAGCAGCAGCGCATTTGTAGCACCTCTAGTGTTGCAAATGTCCATAGGCGATGGTAACCGCTTTCCATCAAGTGGGCCATCTGCCTGTCTGCTGAACTCCTGCAATAAAAAAAATAAAAAAAAACCCTATTCTTAATAGACTACTCTAATTTTACCTTGGTTTCAACCTTTTTTTTATTGCAGGAGTTCAGCAGCAAAGTTGCAACACCAAAGGTGCTACAAATGCGCTGCTGCTCTCTTAAAGGAGACTGGAACCTGGTCACTAATGCCGGAACACAACACAAGGTTTTTATGGCGGCATACTCTAGACCAGGGGTGGTCGCCATCCAGTCGAGCAAATACTCTACCACCTGGCTGTGGGTTGTTTAGTCGCCTCTTACGACAGGCCGCCAGGCCGCAGGAAATTGTATTCTTTCTCCGTTCCTGCACGGAACCTAATTTTACTCTAACTTTACCTTAGCTTTACCCTGATTTAGAAAAAGGGTCCTAAACTCAAAGTAGTCTAATACGCGTTTTAATAAAAACTGAGTTTTTAATAGCTTCAAGCTCCATACTGGTAACTGTAGTAAATATCATATTTAATTGCGTAGCAGTACATAAAGTGTATACCAAGATAATTATTTATTATTATACAAGTGTCGAGTGTCGTAGTAAGCGAGTACGTTTCTATACGACGACTTGTATTTCAAGTCCGGCGCGTGCGCAGATCAAATCTAAGATCAGTTTAAATGCGGCTCTCGACTTGCTAGTGGTGTTGATGCACGGATATCGATATGTCGATACTTAAAAACAAATATGCAAATGTAGCTAAAACAATATTACAAATGTTATTTTATTAAAAAGATTAATAATAACTCATAAATGATAAGCGTCGGTCAGTGTCACGCCACATTTAAATTAAGTTTGTTTAAGGCGCTTCTACGTGTTGGCCTTCCTATGACCCCAGGCAAGCCCTCAAAAATCCGGGTCATTTTTATGGGCCGTGGTCTCTAGTCATAAATTATATATTTGGTTTGGATCAAATAGGTATACCTTTTCTAGCGATATGTTGCTTTTTTATTTTTTGAAGCAGACAAAAAATATACGCTCACCTGATGAAAAGTGGTTACCGTCGCCTATAGATGTTTGCAACATCAATGGCAATGCCAACGCGCTGCCAACATCTAGCATGGGGGTAGAGATGATGAGATAAAGAGGCTGGCATAAGATACATGTTAACAGTGTACATATGACATACTGTTAGCATATAATAATTCAAATAATATACATATCAGCTCAGTGGCCACGATTTGAATCCATGATAATCGAGTAAGATGCGATTGCTATAGAAACTAAGCAATTTTAAATTTGGATACTAACATAATAAATTCCAGTCTACCCAGCGCTTAATCGTTTGACCTGCCAACAAAATACAAATGTTGAAATGTATTAATAAATAACTGACCATATTTTAATTTTATATCGAAGTTAATTTTAATTTTTTTAATTGTCTTTAGTAACATGCTAAAACCAAGGTTTGCATTGATAAGTAATCAGGGTTGTTTTGGACATGATACCGGTACAGCAAAAATCTGAGTGCAAGCCTTGTTAGCTAAAAATGCACAAATTCTCAAAATGTGATTTTTTTATCGTCATGTAAGCAATATAATTACGACACTATTTCTTCAAATAAAAATCTTATTTCTTTTTTTCTGACTTATATAAATATAAGCCACACAACACTTCTAACTGTAACTTGAAAACTGATGAAATTTATTTGTAATATGAAAAATATTTTATAATTAACTCCGAAACGAGAACACGCCAACTTTTTCTGTTCTATGCGATTTCTTCAGGGTCTTTACGGTCTTCGGGTCGGCCTCCATTCTGCCTTTCCATCGGTATATGGGGCGATCAACCGAATGTCGACCATCCGATGGTCTCAAACAGGCTTTCTTTACGCCTCGATCCTTTGCTATCCAAACTAGTGACCGAGTCAGCAGAGCCGGTAAGATTTTATTTCTCTTTTATGTTAGCCTTTTTGAGGCTACGCTTTGTAGTACGTTTCTCTTGCGTACGTGGGGATTTGGAATAAGATCCCAGCTGAGGTTTTCCCACAGCGCTATGATATGAAGTTTTACAAAAAGGGTGTCATAAAATTTCTTCGAGGCCGGCAACTCGTTGGTGACATCTCTGGTGTTACAAACGTCCATAGGCAATGGTAACCGCTTTCTATCTGGTGGGCAGTCAGGCTGTCTGCTGTATTTCAGCTATAAAAAAAAGCTAAAAAGTCGAACATAATAGGAGTTAATATTTTAGAAAAAAAAACGTCAAATTCGTTAAATAACACAAATAGAGCCCATCACTATCGCTAGTTTGTCGTCGCACGAACGGTCCTGCGGTATGGTTCAGATAAATATAATATTTTGCGGTCGAGAAGCGCGATGTGCGGGTTCTCGTAATACGACCGCGACGGTGATGTAAGCTAATCTAATATTGAAATATCGTTATACACCATCCAATATTATGGCTTGTATAAATCGGTAGTCAATTTCAACAATTTATATTTTAACTATGATATTCTTCAAGTGCTATCATGTTCTTGCAATGTTTATACATAAAAGTCTTCTGTTCTTGTGTTTGTCACTGAACTCCTCCTAAATGGTTGGACCGATTTTGAGGATTTTTTGTGTATATTTTAGTGGGTCCTGGGATTGTATAGATTCACAATTGGACCCGAAAGATGGCGCTGCAATAGAGAGCTAGATGTTTATTTTTCAGAGCAGAAAGATGTCTACTGGCCTGCCGTTATATTATGTTTATTTACCTTTACCATAATTAAATATTTATTAAATTTAAGGCAAAAACTAATACAATCAATAAAACTTAGTTATATTGTATTCAACATAATAATATGATCTCTCAAGACTATAAGTGGAATACTGAGCTTAGGTCACTGTATTGTACGGTGTTGTAAGGTTTGTTGTGTTGTAAGGTGGTCAGAAGGCTGGCTACGTTTCCTTGCTGGATTTTTTTTTTTAATATTATGCAGGCTTCTCTACCATTGGTCATGGCAGAGTTCTCATTACTTTTAATTTTATCTATTTTATTTATGTTTTCTCAAAACTTTACATTTTGCTATTGCTTATACATATGTTACTGCGGGTAAATATCTATAGTTATATTATATATACATTTATATATTTTTATATATTTTACCTATCTAGTTAGTAAGTAGTGGTTCTTTTAATCTAGTTCTCTTAGTTTTTGTACTATCTTTAACTATTTTCTAGGTACAATGCTACTGTTTTCATTCTTTCTTATTCTATGTAACAACTATTGATGCTGTTTCTATTCTACATATTTCCTTGCTGGATTGCCCGAGGTAGGAACTAGCCCTCTGATCACCTGAACAGTTGATATGTTATTTTGGTAGCTCCATGGCATTAAGACCCCACGGTCCAAGCGCCTCAATGACAAATGGCATCATTAATTCGGTCCTTGGCGAATAGGCTCTACCTGGGTCACACTTTTAAAACTATCACCAGCACCTGCTCTGCCGTATTCTAAATTAATTACAGTCCTTATTGCTACGTCATTTCCTTATGATCTAATTTTATTAATGTCATTTGTTCGTCTATTTTAAATCGGTTCTTACACATTTATCTCCAGTTTTACATTCTTATTCTATGTACATATGTTCTAATGTTTTTCTTGCTTACATTTCTAATCCCTTCTTAATCATGATTAATGTGTTCTAGTGCAGTTTTTTTATTTGAGGGAGGCAAGGCTGCTATAACCTTAATAATAATTAGATTGTGAAAATGAGAAAATTATAAATGAATGAAAAATAAGAAAAGATTAACGTTGTGGAACGAAAGAAGATGCAATAAAATAGAGTTTAGAAGGGAATTTTAAGGTGGTAGAAAGAATGGAGGAAAAGTCTGACAAAGCAAGGGTATGGACAACAGTGTGGATGGTAGAGTTAGTGCTGGTAGACCGCGACGTACTTACCGCGATCAAGTTGCAGTTGTCTTAGAGAATGGCCTGGAAAAAATTACCTGTAATGACTATGATGATGATGATTGTTCCGACCGTTTTCGGCCATGGCGACCACTTTGACCCCTAGTCGGATAATTGGAGCTGGTGCGCGCGAAGATGACTTATGTAGCCTATCTTGGCGGCGAAACTCCGTGCACACTGAGGGTATGTGAGTACGCCGTTGTCATAATTGTATATAATGGCAGCAGGTGGGCGAACCTCTAACTGGTCGCGTTTAGTATCAAGGTCAGCTATACGCTGAACCTCGAACTCGTGTACTTGGCTGTTCACCATCCTGTGCCATTCTGGCCGCCGTGCTGCCAAACCTTCCCATCGAGAGGGCTCTATATTGCATCTTTTCATGTGTCGCTTTTGCACATCCTTGTACCGGAGGAGGGGACCGCTATGATTCCGCTTTCCTTCCTCCAGTTCAGAAAAGAAGATGCGCTTGGCCACTCTTTCCTCCGCCATACGAGAAGCAGCGGAAGCGGTCAGATGCGCAGGATATATTAACGTGCACAGGGGTACGCGCGAGACCCAGGTGCACATGCTCATCCTTCCTTCAAGACCCTGTGGAACGGAGGCCGTTACGACCGGAGAAAGGCTTGGATGGATGGATCAGTATCATGGTGAGAAAGTTACAAGGGGCTAGTACCTTCTCACACTCAATTAATCGCCTTTTACGATGCCCACGGGAAGATATGGGGTGGTGCTTTTCCACTCTGCCGGCACCACACGGCAATCCTGTAATAAACGTGTATATATGAAGAGTTTAATGAAGCAATCATCACCATCGTCTCTCTGCCTACTCCTATAGGAAAGGAGAAAAAGTTAATCCAAGTGCAACGGACTTGAAAGCACGGGGAACAGCTAGTATATCAAACACAAATTACCAAATCACCAACACACAGTAGCTACACTATTGGTAATTTATGATAATTCGAAAGCGCCCCGATGCGGTTTGTTTTTCTATCCGGAATGTGTTTCGGATAATGATATATAATCATATCTATACGTAATGAAACCAATATAATAATTTTGTTATATTATCATGGGATGATTTGTAAAAGTGATTTCTATGATTGTATGTGGTGATAGAGCTACTGTCGATACGTAGTATAATGTGTTCTACGAATGTTTAAGCACATTACCTTCACCTTTATTCTAGAAACTTTTTCTTAACCTCCATCCGTGCGGGTATGGAGAAAGAATACAATTTCTTGCGGCCGGGCGGCCTGTCGTTAGAGGACAAAGCAATCCACACCCCTGCTCTAGAGTATGCCGCCATAACAACCTTGAGTTGTGTGCGAGCATTGGTGGCCAGGTTCCAGTCTCTCTTTAGTAAGCAACAGCGAATTAGTAACACCTTTGGTGTAGCAAATTTTGTAGGAGGTGATGGTAACCGCTTTCCATCGAGTGGGCCGTCTTCCTGTCTGCTGAACTCGTGCAATAAAAAAAACCTTTCATTAAAAATGATTCATGTACCAAGAGATGAGAAACAAATATAGGTATAAACTTAGCAATTTATTTTTATATTTGTCAAGTATAAAGGACATACTTAAAGATGCCTTTCCAACCTGAACCATAAACTCAAATTTTTGCATTCAAAAAGTAAACTATTTTAAGCTACACTTTATACTATTTGCCTAAGTAGTTCATGCTTTCCAGTCAGTACTCGAACCCGCGCCCTTTAAATTCGGGATATGTGCTCTAACTATTAAGCTACCACGGATTGGACATATTTTTACAATTACCACGTGATAACTAACGGTGAAGGTAAACATTGTGATGAAACCTGCACATCGAGATAACCGATGTGTCAAACCTACCAAGCCGCCTTGAACAAGCGTAGCGGATTTAGTGTCCGATCCCCCTGTAAAGAGAGGCCCAAGCCCAGCAGTGGGACGTTTATGAGCTGTTATTATTATATACTGTTTAATTTGTTATCTAGAACACTGATTTTTATTAACAGAAATTATGTAAGTAATATATTAGCGTTTAACCCTTAAGACAATTATCGATATACCAAAAAGCCGCAAGACTAACACTGTCACTATCTCGTAATATACCAATAAAATATACCCATTTCATACAAATCATACAACTCCTATATAAACAGAGTGAGACAACAACACAATTAACGATCACGTGCACAAACGCGATCTGCACTCTCATCGCGGACACATATGTGCTAATAGTGAGCTAAAGGGTAAATAAGTAAATTAATTTGTATATTTGAAGTATATATCGTTATTACAATAAGAAACCTAGATCAAAATTGGGTCTTGTGGGAGGCGGAGACATTTTCTTTTTAAAGGATGGGAGGCCTCAAAGCAAAATACTGAGTGCCAACCTCATTTCGTAAATTGCGACACACTTTTTCATTATTAATGTCTTTCAAGACCACGGGCCATAAAAATGGCCCGGACATTTGAAGGGCTTACGTGGGGCCATGGAAAGGCCAACACGTAGAGGCCCTTTGACAAATTTAATGTAAATGTGGCATAACACTGACCGGCGATTATCCCTGTCTACACCATATAACAATGCACCCAAGGACAAGCCCCGGTCAGTGTAGAACTATTATGGGAAATGAGGACAAAACGTAACGGGCTATTGGGGTGAATTGCTAGTGGTACTAGGGGTCTGAGAATATGGGGACTATAGCGTCTGCCCGTCGCAATGGGCAGGCGGTTACTCGCCACTCCCTGCGTGGGCCCCAAAAAATGCCATAAAGACAGGGGCAACATGGGTGTGAGTGGCTAAGGGGTGTAGAGAGATGGGCTGCAGGTTCACCCCAGCTAGTTCTGACGTGATGCCATTTATCACTTCCATCCCTGGAGCTTGAGTCTTAGCTCTAGCGATTTCCACTCCGTGCGGGCCAGATAAGGCAAGCACGGAGGCGGGGGCCTTGCCTTGGGCCCCGGAATCAGGTACGAGGTGTCGCTACTCACCTAAGGCTTCGCCACAAAGCCTGCGGGTTTATTAATGTTATTATTATTCATTATTATTAAGTGTCGCATTTTTATAAATAAATATTTTCTATCTTTCTTTCTTAGGCCTCTCTTTTCTTTCATACTCCTCTATTCTGACATACATCCTCTGTCACGCCATAAATCATAATATCTTCCTTCACACAACCCATCCATCTCCTTTTCGGTCTACCTTTACATTTGTATCCATAGGAGGATGGTAGGCCTCAGGAGGTTGAAACATGTCATACTTACTTAGCAATCATAAATTAACTAATAATATATTCTACCATATTATCATCCACACGCTCTACTGTTTAATTGCAGATAGCAGTGGATGCTATCTGGGGTTTCAATTTACATTTTGTTTATTTTATAACTTTTAATTAAAGCGAAGTGTTGCTTTATAAATATTTTATTTGTATCATTGATCTTATCAGGAATTTTATACAAGTAATTTTAATTATAGTTTTCATTATGCATATAAGGATGAAACTAAGTTTGTATGCTTGTTGGATAGTTGTTTGTTCTGTTTGTTATGGTCTTTGAAATGAAAGTATGATGATATTTGATGAGAAAGCGGCATAATTTGCAGACTTCAAACGATGCAGTTTTCTTACGTATGATAAGATTTATACGATGTAGCTAGAAAATTCATTTTTCTCTACATTTTCCGCCCTTTTAGTCTTTCTTGACGATTCCGCAATAACTCCTTTTAACATAAAAGAGACTTTAATATTAGTATTTTGCAAAAAGATATAGAAAGAAGAGTGAATTTGGGGAATAGTGTGAATGGAGCGTTAGGTAAACTTCTAGGTGCTAAGAACCTCAGCCAGAAGGCCCAGCTTGCCATACACAACGCGGTGCTGGTACCTACGCTCACGTATGGAAGCGAGAGTTGGGTATGGAAAAAAGAGCATGAAAGTAGAGTAAATGCGGTCGAGATGCGAGCACTGCGCAAAATCTGCGGAGTGACGCTCGCGGACCGCGTTCGTAATACCGAAGTAAGAAAGAGAGTTGGTCTGAAAGAGTGTCGGGGTGAAGGTAAGGAAAGGAATGCTCCGGTGGTTCGGGCATGTGGAAAGAATGCATGATGCAAGAATGACTAAACAGATATACAATGCAAAAGTGGATGGATGCAGAAGTCGTGGAAGGCCACGACACACCTTCCATGATCAAATTGATCGTGTACTAGCAGAAGGTGATGTCAGGAGCCTTAAGAACAGACGAGCGTGCATGACAACAGTTATGAATGTGAAAGAAGCAAGTGAGGTGTGTAAGAATAAGCCTAAATGGCGCTCTGTTGTTCTTGCCTACCCCGCAAGGGAACTGGCGTGAAGTTATGTATGTATGTATGTAAAAATAGAACACTACATATATACACGTATCGAGCCTTTACCGCCATTTTACCGTAAGCGACATTTAGACCTAAGTATATTTTTTGTAGCAAAAAGTATTTGTATCATGATTTTGTTTTGAGACGTTCAGTTTTTTATTCAGTAGGGTCTAATCTAACTAAAACTAAAAGTCCTAAAACAAAATAATAATTTAATATACTTTTTCCAACAAAAAATATACTTAGGTCCAAATGTCACTTACGATAAACACTCGATGTTATCAGCCCTGTTTCGTATACGTCAATGTAGACAATAGAGTTCCCTTGCTATGATCTTTGATAACGTTCCAGTTTCATTTTTTATTCCTGGAGTACAGCATACAGGCTAACCATCTACCTGATGAAAAGTAATTACTGTACCCTACGCACAGTTGCAACATCAAGAGTGTTACTAATGTGTTGCCTGCCTCGAAGAGAGTGTTTTAAGTTGGACATCTATGCCAGAACTCAAGGTTATTACGGCGACATACTCTTGACCAGGTGTGAGAGCCATGCAGACGGGCAAATGCCTTACCATGTTATTTTTGTGTTAGTTGTTTTATCGACTCTTACGAAAGGCTACCAAGCCGTAGTAGATACAATTCGTTTTGCTTTTGGATAAGATTCATTTCGATATCTTGCAGTGTTCAGAATATACATAGTGTTTGTGTAGGAGGGCTTATTACACTAGGAAAGATTTTTTAGACGACCGCACCGAATGGAAATAATGCGATCGCTACCAAACGCTTTCAATAATTATTCATTCTAAACTTCTGTTCAAATAATCTTATAAAAAGACGACAAATATTTAAATACATACATAACAATTATAAATTAAATATATGTTACTAGGGATCTTTTGGCGCCGCTTCTTCTCCTTTAACAATAACTGAGACTCACGACTGATTATAAGTAGTCTTTAAGATTCTATTTTGACACAAATACTTGCCAGGTGGTAGGGTATTTTCCCGACTGGATGGCTACCACCCCTGGTCTAAAGTATGTTGCCATAACAACCTTGAGATGTGTTCCGGCATTAGTGACCAGGTTCCAGTCTCCCTTAAGAGAGCAGTAGCGCATTTGTAGCACTTTTAGTGTTGCAAATGTCCATAGGCGATGGTAACCACTTTCCATCAAGTGGGCCGTCTGCCTGTCTGCTGAACTACTGCAATAAAAAAAAATACCTTCAAAATTAAAACTAAGTTTTAAGTGTTTTATTTGATTTTTATTTCGTGATTACGGCTATTGAAAACAGGCCGAAAAGTCGGATATAAAATTCAAATAAAATTTCGCGCTTTAAAAAACCTTTAAAACACATTTTTTATTTTACTACCAGTCGTGAAAACTTAAGAAAATTTTTTCATTTTCAAAGTCCCACATGAAGCAATCAATGGCCACGGTAAATAATACATTTAATACTTTACAAAGAATCCAAGCAATAAATACCTTACATTACCAATAAATAACAAATAAATAATTCATAAAATTACATAAATACAATTATTTCTCACAGAATTACTCATAATAATAAAACCGCATACGGTATTGGCCTTAACAGTGTAACGCAATTGCCTTATCTCGTCTGCACATGCGTAGTAGTTGTAAAATTATCTCTTTATGAACACACAGTCGTACGTATTGATGTTACTTATATTCTATTATTACATTATGTAATGTAAATAATAATTTGTAATAATCAACGGTCGAGTTGTGACCTGTTGAGTCGAATGAATAGTATATTGACTTTTTAAGGTAATACAGTATTGTACTTAGCTTTCTTACTTGTTTGGATGTTTTACTACGTTTAAGGTCTGATTTAGAAAAAATAAAGAAAGACAAAAGAAAAAAGAAAGTTAGTTATCCGTGCAGGAACGGAGAATACAATTTCCTGCGGCCAGGCGGCCTGTCGTAAGAGGCGACAAACCCACAGCCAGGTGGTAGAGCTTTTGCCCGACTGGATGGCTACAACCCTTGGTCTAAAGTATGTCGCCATAATAACCTTGTGTTGTGTTCCGACATTACTGACCAGGTTCCAGTCTCCCTTAAGAGAGCAGCAGCGCATTTGTAGCACCAACGGTGTTGCAAATGTCCATAGGCGATCGTAACCGCTTTCCATCAAGTCGGCCGTCTGCCTGTCTGCTGAAATCCTGCAAAAAAAAGAAAGATTTTTTTGTATTCAAGATAAAAACAATACAGAATATTATCGAACAGTAAAACAATAGAAGCAGAATAAGTCTTAAAATTGGACCCAGACTCAGTATATGCTGGTAAATTAAGAACAGTGCAGTTCTTCCGCCTGGGACCAACTTGTGAAGTCACGAAGGACAGTAAAACACATATAATAATACATAATATACATACATACATACATACATAACTTCACGCCAGTTCCCTTGCGGGGTAGGCACGAACAACAGAGCGCCATTTAGGTCCATTCTTACACATCTCACTTGCTTCTTTGACATTCATAACTCTTGTCATGCATACTCGTCTGTTCTTAAGGCTCCTGACATCACCCTCCGCTAGTACACGATCAATTTGATCATGGAAGGTGTGTCGTGGCCTTCCACGACTTCTGCATCCATCCACTTTTGCATTGTATATCTGTTTAGTCATTCTTTCATCATGCATTCTTTCCACATGCCCGAACCACCGGAGCATTCCTTTCCTTACCTTCACCCCGACACTCTCTTTCAGACCAACTCTCTTTCTTACATAATATACAACGCAGTTAAAAAAGTTACATTTGCATTAGTTAATTAAATTGCAAAATTGTTAAGTGCTTATTATCGTTTGAACAGATTTTTTTTCAGTTGAGTAATAAGTTTTTGATTAAGTAGATCTCTGTCCTAACCATGATAAAGACTTAATCTCTAGTTATCTAGTTAGATAACATGCGATTAAGTTGCAAATTAAATCAGGTGTTATTTCTGGACATTTGTTCCTAATAGCTGGCTGTACCAGCTAAAGTGATTCTTCGAGTCTGTATGTTCTTTATATAACAACTGCTATGAAAGGAACATATGAAAGTTCTTGTTATATATGTATGTTTCTAAAATTCCTAAATATGTTTTACGGTTACCGACTGGATACAAAATAATAACAGCCCATAAACGTCCCACTGCTGGGCTCGGGCCTCCTATTTGTAGGGGAACAGACAGTATATGGGTGCGCAGGCCCAGCAGTGCGACGTTTATATGCTGTTATTATATTATACACAACTATATACTTATACATGTGGGGGGGTGGGTGCGTTGATAAAAATTTGGCTCGTCTTCAATAAAACACCTCCTTTGAAATGAAACACTTTTTTTAAATCTTTTTTGAATAAAATACACCTTAGAACAACAACTTCGTCTTACACGCACCCTACCACCCTCTTTCGCTTCCGACTCACGACTCTCTGCTCTGTCCATTCCAAAAATCAATCAAACCTTTCATTCATTCATCTCATTCGATCTACACTTGCGTTCCGTTACACATAAAACATTCTTAACATTCCTACATACATATATAATAACATTTTCAACACTCAACTCCATTTAATTATGGTGGTTACTTCTGCTCTATATTTGTCTTACGATATCTCTGGTAGCATTTTATAATACTTATACATACGGCATGCAGATTACAATTGCTATAAAATTTCATACCTACATGTATATGTATGTATTTATGTATATGTATGTATATATGTATATGTTATCTATACATGTATATATATTTATCTATGTATAGCGAAGGCTAATCTTAGACAAGACACAAGTGCTATATGAATTTCAATTTACAATAATGTTATTGTAATTTGTTTATTTTATCAATTATTATTGTTCTCACTTTGTTTTGCTGTGCACGTGGTTGGTACAATAATTATATATTTTTAAATAATTATTAATGATTATGATTATGTATATTATTAAATAATATTATTTTGTTTTGTTATGTTATCTTTAAATCTATATATATAAAAGAAAGTCGAACCGCTGTACCGATTTCGCTGAAAATTGGTGAGGAGGTAGCTTAGAACCAGGAGACGGATGTAGGATACTTTTCATCTCATTGGAACCGGTAGGTGGCGCTGAGATCGGGTTCTAGAATCCTCCTAATCACCTGGACCGATTTTGGTGATTTTCTTTTGAGTGTTTTGAGTAGTTTCCCGAATGGTTTAAATGCACAATTGGAACCGGTAGGTGGCGCTGGGATCGGGTCCTAGATTTCTATTTTTTCAGAGCAGGACAACGTCTGCCGGGGCCGCTAGTACGTTATAATTTTATTATAATTTAATTGCATTGTATTATTATTTATTGATCGTGTACTAGCAGAAGGTGATGTCAGGAGCCTTAAGAACAGACGAGCTCGCATGACAAGAGTTATGAATGTTAAAGAGGCAAGTGAGGTGTGTAAGAATAAGCCTAAATGGCACTCTGTTGTTCGTGCCTACCCCGCAAGGGAACTGGCGTGAAGTTATGTATGTATGTATGTATGTATTATTATTTCTGTTGTATTGTCCTTCGTGACTTCACTTGCTTGTCACAGGCGGAAGAACAGCGCTGGTCTTAATTGGCCATTTTTTTTTATTGCATGAGTTCAGCAGACAGGCAGACCCACCTGATGGAAAGTGGTTACCATCTTCTATGGACATTTGCAAAACCAAAGGTGCTACAAATGTGCTGCTGCTCTCTTAAAGGATACTGGAACATGACAACTAATGCCGGAACACAAGTCAAGGTTGTTATGGCGACACACTCTACACCAGGGGTGGTAGCCATCCAGACGGGCAAGTACGTTACCACCTAGCTGTGGGTTGTTTATTTCTTCTGATTTTCCCTGAATAAAATATATCTTTCTTTTCTTTGTTTTCCCAATAGTTTTTGACAAAAATTACTATAATATGCAAATACAGACGGAAGGACGGACATAACAATTTCATAGCCGTAATGTTTTTGCTAAAATATGTACATGACCCTAAAAATACTGAACACTGCAATTCGCTTCAATGCTTTGATGTTATTATAAATTTATTTTATTAAAAGTTTATATCGCAATCGTGTCAAGTGCATCGATAATCTACTTTAAACACTGCAATAAATGAAACGTTCATATAGAATATGTGAGTCAACATGCTAGTATCAACTCGTGTGGGAATGATCTATATTTGCAATAAACCAGTCCTTATTGGTCAAACACTTGACGTACTTGTTCTATTTACTCTTATAACAAGTTTAATATTATTAATATTCACTTTAAAATAAACTATTTTTAAATTCTCTATGCCTTCCATTCCTTCTGCATTTTTTGATATTGTTACGAGTTGCAGGACTCGAATTAAAATGCCGTTAGAATTACTATAGAGTTTATTAGAACTAAACAAACACGTATAACACAGGTAAAAATATAATCGAATACAACAAGTCCAAACGCAATGCAGCAGGTCGTAATTCAATGAAACGCGCAAATTCCGTCACTATTAGATTCCCGATTGTAGTACACACTTCTCGTTTTGATGGTGGTTCTCGCTCGACTGCCCCTTCTCTCCATCAGGCCCTGGTTTTATACCTCACAAATACAAACATGCCCGCCCGGCAAGCGTCGACATAATTTTCTAGAATCAGCTTGTACTCATAATCCGTAACACCTGGCTAATGACAATAGGCTGTGCGCCACAATATGTAAAATAAGGAAGACGATCATAAAATAATTACGACTAGTTCAAATGCTGGCAGGTAATAAAATGTGCTTCTACAGATCTGTACGTGGAATTGGTCTTTGTCGACGCCTAGGTTGTAACAATATAAAAATAAAATATACGAAATCTCTACAACTATGCACACTATTAACTTTCGGTTACATAGGTATTTCGCGGCCAACCTAATATTGATTTATTCGTATCTACAATACAATAGAATGTAGCAACATAAAGTACATATTCCCTAATAAATTGTATCTGTATAAGTAGATCCAGTAGTTCCGAAAAAACGATAGACGTTGGAGACAGAAGGATGGACGTACATGACAGAGAGATAGACAAAAATTGGAGCAGCTGTAAGTTCCCATTTTGTCCATCTGTCGGAAAGTTTGTATCGCATAAGGTTCTGAGGCCTTACTCTCAAACGCCTTTCGTCGTTCGTTTTCGTCTGATCAGAAAGAGAGAGAACAAAGATATCTTTAAAACTACAAAAGTAATAATAATAATCGGCAGAGAAACACACGTATTGTATATCCCCAAAGTTACGCTTGTGTTATGGGTCATATACAACGGACTACTCTGGGGCCGATCCCAGACACCCAGACCATAGTATATAACGGAGAAAATACGTTTCCGAAATTTACTATTCCAGGAATCGAACCCGGAGCTTCTGCATTGCAGTGAGGTAGGCCGGCAAAGGCTTAGCCCGCTCAACCACAGAGGCCGTCAAAGTGAACCATATAAAAGAAAAATAAATGGAACATACAATGGAAAAGAGACTTAAATATAAAAAAACAGAAGCAGCAAAGTTCTAAAAACCAAAACGGACGACGAAAGATATTTGAGCGTAAGCCCCCTGAAACGGCTTAACGATTTCAATAAAAATATTTTGGGCGTAAAACAGAAATTGTATTTTCAACCGTCTACCAGATGAGCTTTTGAATATAACTACTATTAATATATTTAAACGTAAGGTTAAGACATTTTTAATACAAAAAGCATATTATACAGTGAACGAATATCTAGGACATAAATAACTATATTATAATTCATGACGACTCACATAATGTACAACAGCATAATTTTGAAATTGTTTATTTGACGATGAAATATGAATATTTGACGATGAAATATAATTTATAATAATGTGATATTGATTTATGGTTCTATAAAGTTTTATAATAATTTATTGATTGATTAAATAATATACTTATGGCCAGGCACCATTACAATCGCCTGTATTGTACGTCCGAAAGGATAAACTGTCGTTCCAACAAAAAACTCGAACAACTTTGTAATTTTATGATTGTGACAGTTTATACAATAAATGTTTATTCTATTCTATTCTATTCTAAGTTTTCGTCTATGTTTCATTTGGTTACGTTACCGAGTTCGGAAGATATAACGGTGTGAAGTCCAAAATTCATGCCCACCAAATATTTGGCTTCTATTCTAGTAGCTGTATTTGAATTAGGTATCTTACAAGAAACTAACTTAAAAACTTGTTTTCATAATCGCTTTTATACAAATGTGACATGAAAGTGTTGAATGTATAAAAGTGAACAACAGTAGTCAAGTTAAGCGCTGTAACAAGTAAGGCTAAACCAGAGATAATAACACTGTTGTAACCTAAAAACCTATCTAACTTCAAGAGAACAGTGTATAAATATAGACAAGTAAGGGCTAAGAAAGGCTCTAGGGTTATAGCGTTGTAGCTTCTGTCTACCAATGTGGTTTGGTGCAAACAACAAGATCTGTTATGATTGCAATTAAAAAAAAATGTGAGGGTGCAGTTCATACGTAGTAGAGGTACAACAAAGTGTGACAAGGGGTGGGAGGGATTCTAATATTTGTGACGTCACATTTTAAGCTTTAAAACATGAAATTTGAAGTATTAACGAAAAGTTTTTAAAACATTTCCAACTCTCTCTGTATGAGCATAGTGTTTCTATCTCATTCTCTCGTACTCGTAGTCCTATAAGATTTATGTGTTTATCTCTTTTTAGTGTCGCTTTTTCGTTTCATAGAGTTTTAAATCACAACGATTCTAAAGAAGTTTCACTTCAAAAAATAAAATAAATTGAACTGAACGCTTCCCTTTGTATTTATCTTATGTTCAGGGTTATAAGTACTTCTGTGTCCAGATTAACGTAAAAGCTTCAGGGTCTCAATGTAAGCGAGAAAAAACTTTTAAATTGTTTGTTTCCCATAATCTCAAATTGTTATTAATTAAAATAGGTCCATAATGAATATCCATAAGACTAAATTGGTTATTTCCAAATTGAATCTTACTAATTACTTACTTAAAGTCTTGAGTCTACCACCGCTTTCGGAGCTAATTTTAATACTGTTAAAAAAGAACATGCGGTAGGTAGACCACAAAAGAGATAGCTGGATTGTGTGAAAGATGATATGATTTGTGGTGTGACAGAGGATGTATGATAGAATAGAGGAATGTGGAAGGAAAAGACATATTGTGTCGACCCCAAATAATGTGCAGAAGGTTAAGGGAAAAAAGAGAAAATAAATGTGAAATGTGTCGCAATTTCCCACCAACGTGTTGAAGATTAAATTTCTTGTCTATTCTTATATTGCTTGCAAGAAAAGTGTTCAATTTGTTAACACGGATCCCAGGAACGTTGCTTTTAAGTTTTATAATACGTACCTATATTTTGAAACACAGCCTTTTCAGCCATTCATTCATACGATTGCATTGGTGTCATAGTATATCCAAATGAATTTAAATCTGCCTTATATCTACCTTTATATACACACGTGTCAATTTCACTAAGCGGTTCACCAAAGGCAGGCTTTAGGCCCTCAGAGTATTAGAACTAAAACAATAAAATCCCACAGATGTTATGTAGGTAAAATACGATTTATCTATACCATTGTGACATCTAGCGAACAGATTGAAACTGATAATGATCCGAACACATTTAACTACAGTGTAAACTCCATGTGACGTCACTCGATTTAACGACAAACTCCCTTAAGCGCCAGAATCACTTGATTTTGGTTGATTTAGCTTGACTTCCATACAATGATACACTCTATATAGCGTTACATCCACTCTCAATAACGACAATTCGTTAAAACTGCGCAGCTGTGTACGGTCTTTCATCTCTTTATTATCTTAGCCCGTAATAAACTCGGCTATCGGCATCATGCATACCGAAATTTCTGAGAAATTCCGAAATCTCGAAATTTTTAAGTACTTCCTTTAGCACTAAGATGCCTCAATATCGCAAGATATGAATAAAATAAGTAAAAAATACAACAAAATTACTGGTGCAGTAATAGACGTCAGACAAAAATAACAGACCTCTCTCCATTTAACGACTACTCTCTATAACGCCATAAAATGCACAGTCCCTTCGGTGTCGTTATACAGAGTTTACATTGTACTTACATCCTATGATAAAAAACTTTTGTACGTTTCTTGTTCTTTGGAGGTTTTTCCAAATATAAACTAGCCGGACAGTTACAGTTATATACCGCTAAGCGTTTGTCAATTGTTCCACACGTAAACTATACTATAACATAGTCCTTTATAGTTAAGCGTATACTCGTATGAACTTTTGCAGAAAACAGCAGAAGCGGGTTTCAAACCGGTTTGTGGAATACTGCACGCTGGTTCCAATGAGCATAGCCGTCTAGGAGATGTCTTTGACTATAAAAATATTAAAGAGTAGGTAATGTTTAATATAGATCTAAAATTCAAATTCTAGAAGAAAACTTAGTTGCAAGCAGACGTTCTGTTAGGATGGTGCTCCGTGGATCTCTTTTAAAAAAAACGAATTTATTTACTGTAAGAGTTTAATTAAAATATACGTCTGCACTATATGATGGTTAATAAAGCTCTCTCCTTATTATAGAAAATCAAATTGGTTTTATATAATGTACAATTGCACAGGTAAGCAAATATACATATAATACAGTGTCATAACAGTTCGAATAATAAATAAACCTATCCAACAATTTGAATGAAATTATTTTAAATAATTCGTTTCTGTATAACCTTATGTAAAGATAACTTATTTGTACCTTTTAGCGTTGTAACATTATGCTTGTAGTGTCCAGTCAACAGAGTTTCTACAAACAGGCCACTTCATGGTAAGTTATCACTGCGGCCTATAGACATCGGCAACACCAGGAATTCTGCCAATGCATAGCCGGCCTTGAAGAAATTTTATAGCGCCCTTCTTAAATGACCACATACCGTAGCGCAGAGAAAAACCTCGTCCAGAAGTTCCCATCTATTGGCAAGAAAATCTTTGTTATTACCTATCACATAATCGGAGGGCTAATTCAAACTTTGCACAGCAAATCAGCCGTCCACTGTAACAATGCAGCCAGTATTTGCACATCAGAATGGCTGCCAACTCTGGTCTAGAGTATGCCGCCATAACGGGTTTGAGTTATGTTCCGGCATTAGTCGCCAGGTTCTAGTCTCCCTTAAGAGAGCAGTAGCACATTTATAACGCCTTTGGTGTTGCGAATGTCTATAGGCGATGATAACCGCTTTCCATGGGGTGGGCTGTCTGCCTGCCGAACTCATGCAATAATAAATTTTAAAAAGGCCAGCATTGCTTGGGCCTACTCTTCCACCTGGACCTGGCTGAGGTGGCATAGCTATATATTTGTGGCAATGATCTGGTACATACATACATACATAACTTCACGCCAGTTCCCTTGCGGGGTAGGCACGACCATCAGACCGCCATTCAGGCTTATTCTTACACACCTCACTTGCTTCTTTGACATTCATAGCTCTTGTCATGCACGCTCGTCTATTTTTAAGGCTTCTGACATCACCTTCTGCTAGTACACGATCAATTTGATCATGGAAGGTATGTCGTGGCCTTCCACGACTTCTGCATCCATCCACTTTTGCATTGTATATCTGTTTAGTCATTCTTTCATCATGCTTTCAGTTATTTAGTTTTATTTATGACATGAAATAAACATGAATTAATTAAAATATATTAAAACTTTTCTCTATCACAAAGATTGAACAACTAACACTGTCTCCGTAGATTTTTGTATCCTAGCTAAGGCAAGATTTTGCTTTGAGGCGTCTTTATTACTCCCCGTTGTAAGATACTATCGTGTAGCACACACAATCACTTACTATAACTATATTGTGCCTTTTATATTTCCTGGTCGTAAAATATTCTTAGATCTCTAAGCATTTGTTTCAACATGACTTTAATTTGCAACTTGCAATTTCATTTATCTTCTATTAACATTTACGATAGGTACACAATGCTTTATCAGAGTTGCAAAAATTAATAATTCTGGATGGTGCTCATAGACAATCGTAACTGAGGGATGATTAAAAAAATTTAAAAACGAATGGGGTATTATCATTCAAAGTCAAAGTCAAAGTAATTTATTTTATGAATACAGGTTTGAATATGATGTCCATATATATTTTTTTTATTAACAACTCTACGGATTCTAGTTCCGTACCCTTTTTTACAATTAAATTTAAGAAAGAGTTTAGAAGTTTATAATAAAACTACGTTTTAACGGTTTTAAGAGCGGTAATTTATTTGATTTTGGTTTTTCCACTTTTCGGTGGCCGTGATCACGGAAGACAAAGATGTCAAGTGTCAACAAGTATTGTTAAAGTTTTATTTAGCCTACCGCCAACTTGTTAATTTTAATTTTGTTTATGGTTATTATTTACTCGATGGGAGCCTAATCCAATTGACTACCGCTTCGCAACAAGTTATGGCTTGAAGAGAAGAAGCGGCGCAAGAAACTTTTCAGAAAACATGCCTAGCTCTAATAATTTGATATAATATTAAAATGGGTGGAAGGAAAAATAAAAGTAATTATCAGTCAAGTTGGTTTGTGTTCCGTTATACGCAGAAAGAGCTCACAGTGTTTTGAAGTCTGGCAGCTGGTTTTTGCTGGGTTTGGGTCTTAGTAGTTTTGATGATTGAATCCCAAACAGTTTAGAAGTTGTACACGATTATTTGTTGCTCTTATTATTGTGTGTGACATTTAATGAATGTATGTTTGTCTTGTGGTGTACCTTAAGAATAACTTATTATATTAATTTAGTCTAATTTGAATACTAAGCTTATACTAATGTAGAGTGTATCTGTTAAATGCTGGTGTTGTTAGGAGATGCATGTGCAGTGTGTGCCTTATGTCTATACCTATATATATTATCCTAACTAGTGCCATGTGTGTTGTTTTTCCTTTCTGTGTCTGGGTTATTAATTTTTAGGCCCTTTGTGTGTTTTGGTTTGTTTGTTAAGTGTGCGTGTAACGCAATGCGCTTTGATGTGGGTATGAGTGTAAGTTTTGTTGTTGTGCGTTTTTGACTTTGTGTGGTGTTATAATTTATTGTTTAATTGTTGTGACAATGTGTTGACTGGGAATTGTTGTTGAAAAATTTTCAGTTGAGATGTCCATCATTATAACAATTTAGGTAAGTATCACTGTATCCTGCCACATATAGCTAAATAACTTACATCATTAAAAATAACTAATGTTGACGTTACATTAAAACAAGGTTTTAAAAATAACAAAAATATCTTCGTAAGACTTATAAAATATGTATATCAAGCAATATGCGGGGCATTATGAGCTTCCAGAAGCATGACAGGTATCAAATCCCGCTTTCCGAGTTTTGAACTTTAGCGTGTATAATTATAAAAAAAAGAAGTAAGAAAGAACAAGGTAGACAAAGAAAAATCTTTTGGATAAAGTCTATTGAGTTTATGAGGTATTTTCAATCGATGTGTTAAGTTTCCGTAATCAAAAGATAAAAATGGACGATCGTCGTCTCTATGAAACCCCCTCAATGTGGAATGACACGCACTTAGCCGATATTTAGTAATCTCAACATGTTTGCAAAATATTGAAACTATTAATTTACAACGTTAAATTACCATTAAGTCGTGGTAGCGTAACGGCTAGCGTACGCGTCCCAAACACAAAGGGAGCGGGTTCGATCCTGGCTGGAACACATGAACTACTTAGGCAGTTTCTTGACCTAATGTGCATAAAACATCGTGACGCAATCTGCACATCGAGATAACCGATGTGTCAAACCTACCAAGCCGCTTTGGACAAGCGTGGCGGGATTACTGTCCGTTCCCCCTATAGTGGAAGGCCCGAGCCCAGCAGTGGGACAGTTATGGGCTGTTATTATATTTTATATGATCAAATTGATCGTGTACTAGCAGAAGGTGATGTCAGGAGCCTTAAGAACACACGAGCGTGCATGACAAGAGTTATGAATGTCAAAGAAGCAAGTGAGGTGTGTAAGAATAAGCCTAAATGGCGCTCTGTTGTTCGTGCCTAGCCCACAAGGGAACTGGCGTGAAGTTATGTATGTACGTATTATATTTTATATTAAATTAACATTAAAATATTTTATTAAATCTTTAACGACGTAGTACTTTGAAAAACAGCAGTTTCTTTTGTGTTATTAAATTTACGATTCGTTCAATAAACTACGTCGTTACATTTCGATTGTAAACTTTATGCCTTTGAAATAAGATTGTATACTTAATTATTTGATAGCAAAATTATTTTTGTTTTCAAGTGATTCTGTTAGCGCAATTTCAGCACGAATCAACCATAAAATATCCTCTTTTATTAGGGATTGTACTGCTTAATAGAAATTATGATTATTGGTTAATCAAGAAGACTATTGAAATTATCATCGATAGCAATAGGAATTATGGTAACTTTGTTGTACTTGAAATTTAATAGAAATTCTATTATTATAATAAAAACATAGCCAAAATTTGGTTTTATTTTTCAAATAGATTTTATTCAAGTCAGGAAAATTATTTTGGTATTGTTACGAGTTGCGACACTCGAATTAAAATGCCGTTGGAATCATTATAGAGTTCATTAGAACTATACAAACACGTATAACACAGGTACAAATATAACCGAACACAATAAGTCCAAACGTAATGCAGAAGGTCGTAATTCAATAAAACGCGTAAAGTCCGTCACTATTAGACTCCCGATTGTAGTATACATGTCTCGTTTTGATCGTGGTTCTCGCTCGACTGCCCCCCTCCCTCAATCAGGCCATCGTTTTATACTGTACAAATGCAATGTGTCCGCCTAACAACGGGACCGAATTTCCTAGAATCAGCTTGTACTTTGAAATCCGTAACACCTAGCTAATGATTACAATACAATAATGGACTGTCCTCTAGAAACGTATGCAAATCAATAAGTAAACAAAAGAAGACGATCATAAAAGAATTACAACAGTTTCAATGTTATTAGTTCAAATGTCGACGGTTAATAAATGTGCTTCTACAAATCTGTACGTGGAATTTGTCTTTGTCGGCGCCTAGGTTGTAACAGTATGAACAAGTTAGTAGTTTCTTAACCAAAAATATAATTCTATAACATACTATGTAATGTCCACTGTTTTGTGTTTTTTTTTTATTGCAGGAGATCAGCAGACAGGCAGACGGCCCACTTGATGGAAAGCGGTTACCATCGCCTATGGACATTTGCAATAATAAAGTTGCTACAAATGCGCTGCTACTCTCTTAAGGGAGACTGGAACCTGGTCACTAATGTCGGAATACAACTCAAAGTTATTATAGCCACATACTTTAGACCAGGGGTGGTAGCCATCCAGTCGAGCAAATGCCCTACCACCTGGCTGTGGGTTGTTTAGCCGCCTCTTACGACAGGCCGCCCGGCCGCAGGAAATTGTATTCTTTCTCCGTTCCTGCACGGATAACCTCACTGTTTCACCTCTGTTTCTTCTAACGGTAGAGAGAGGCTATGGATTTCTACTTAGTATACACATTTCACTTTATATTATTTGATTAATATCTTCAGATATTCCTGAGCTAAGCATATTTCGCTTGTGATACGGATAATACATGTAACTGAAAGTTCATTTATGAAATTTTCCATGTCAGAAATCGCACCCTGATCTTCTGTATACAAGTATACTTGTCAAAATAACCCCCAAAACACAAAGGCCTATCTATATGTTACTTTAAAGTACTTTGTACCTGATCTTTTTTTAGAATCTCTATACAATAATAGCGTGTGGTAAATATGCTCACGATATACTGATAATAACTTCTCATCCGGACCTTTCAATAAGAAACTGTCATGACTGCATTAGGAAATTTCCACTACTAAAATTGCAATGCTATGTTAATTCAATTTATAACAGAACTATTGATAAACAAAAATAAACCTAAACAGAGCGCTATTCGCCATCTATCAAATTTGACCTACTTTCTGACACTAGCAGATAGCTGTTTTCAACGAGCTTTAATACTGATTACGTGTCATATAAAGTAAGCTGTTTTACTGGAGTACTATTGAATTAGTCAAGTTTATTATAACATACATGTCCCCAAAAATATATACATACTAGCTGACCCGGCAAACTTCGTACCGCCTCAGAATCAATAAATAAAAAACGTTGATTTCTGAACGATGGGACGAACATCAAACGTTTGACATTCAAAATAAATAAAAAACTTAAATTTAATTTGATTTCTGAACGACGGGACGAACATCAAATGTTTGATAGGTAGGAATAGTTTCTAAGGGAAAGCGAAATTGTTGTTTTTACTATATTCCAAGCATTTTTTTCATATTTACTCACCTTGTAAACCTTCCCTGGACTTCCACAAATAATTCAATACCAAAATTAGCCAAATCAGTCCAGCCGTTCTCGAGTTTTAGCGAGACTAACGAACAGCAATTGATTTTTATATATATACATAGATAAGCGAAATACCACACATTGACTGAGATCACGAGATCTCCGAAAGCATTCGTCCGATTGACTTAAAATTTTCATAGGTACTTTCGCAATGTAGACGCGTACTAAGAAATGATTTTACGAAAATCCTATTCAAATTTGTTTTTTATCTAACATCACAAATAATACAATCGCTGCTATGGTAACCATTGCCATAGTAAACGTTGCTATGTTAATCACTGTTCAAGTGTATTCGAGAATGGTTCAGATTCACAATTGGACCCGGTAGGTGGCGCTGCAATCGGGTTCTAATTTTTTTGAAGGCAGGATAACGTCTTTCGTGCCAGCTACTATAGAATAAAATTCCAAAAGAGCTAAAAGCTCTAAAAATTATTATATTAATCACAATTTTAAAAAATATTAATAAAATAAGGCACTATTGTGTAACGGAGCTCCTTAATGATAAGTTATAAATATAGGTGATAAGACAAGTGTTTAAATTTATTTATAAAAAAATTGCCATAAAACTGTCATTATAAACATATTATATAAATTTAATTTTTATATTTATTTATCATTTTTGTTAAATTTGAGGAGTTATTATATATTTCATAAATAGTTTATACTAAACTAACTTAAAAAAAATACAACTAAATATTTGAAATACACGAAGTTATAAATTAATTAAACTATACTATAAATTAAACTAAAAATAAACTATATGAACAAACTAAAATTAAACTATCAAATTTAGTACCAGATCGGACCACATTTAAGGATAAACATAATTATAACATTGAAATATTACATACACACATACATAACTTCACGCCAGTCCCTTGCGGGGTAGGCACGAACAACAGAGCGCCATTCAGGTTTATTCCTACACACCTCACTTGCTTCTTTAACATTCATAACTCTTGTCATGCACGCTCGTCTGTTCTTAAGGCTCCTGACATCACCTTCTGCTAGTACACGATCAATTTGATCATGGAAGGTGTGTCGTGGCCTTCCACGACTTCTGCATCATTACATTTATTTATATAGTCAGATAGTTTCTTATCTCTTAGGATCGTAGTATTTATTTGATTTATTGTTGGATGTTTCTATCTCCTCGTAATTTATTTGTCATTATACAAAAGTTCATGAAATTCTGGGACTCTGTGATCATGTTGTCCAATGCGTATTATTGCGACTTGTCAGAGTTCAGCTGTCGCCGTTCTCTCGTCTTCTATCCTTTGCTGCTATTACTTTATTTATTTGCAAATGTCAAATACCTGCGTTATTTTAACCTCTTCTACCCTTATGACCTTCTTATTCTGTGCAAAATAGTATAAGTTTTTTGTATTATTTTGACAGCGAGCATTCTCACAGGTTACATTGCATTAAAATTTTATGCAGGCGCTTTTCGTCCCTGGACAATTCCCACTATCCCAATAAATAACATTATAAGAGATGTACATTTTATGAGATAAAAAGTACCCTATGTTCATTCTCGGTTTTGAAACTACGTGTATATCAAATTTCCACAAAATCGGTCCCGTAGATTTTCCGTGAAAGCGTAACAGACAGAGTAACTTTCGTATTTATAATGTTAGTATAGATAAGTTCGTACTTGGATAACAATCTTACTGTACATTAATTTATGATGTGATGATGAGAGGATGAAATAAGCCGATGTAGAAAAACCCATTTGCCTGCATTATATTTTCCAGGAACACATGATTTAGTAGTACATACATACATAGCTTCAGGCCAGTTCCCTTTCGGGGTAGGCACGAACAACAGAGTGCCATTCAGGCTTGTTCTTACATACCTCACTCGCTTCTTTGACATTCATAGCTCTTGTCATGCACGCTCGTCTGTTCTTAAGGCTCCTGACGTCACCTTCTGCTAGTATACGATCAATTTGATCATAGAAGGTGTGTCGTGGCCTTCCACGACTTCTGCATCCATCCACTTTTGCATTGTATATCTGTTTTGTCATTCTTTCATCATGCATTCTTTCCACATGCCCGAACCACCGGAGCATTCGTAGTACGTATATGTGCTGTAAAGAAACTGGTCCACACCAAATGTCCTTGGGTCCAAAAATGGAAAGAGGTAGGGGATGTAGATAAAGCTGTAGAATATTAAAGATCCACAGTGGTCTAGTGTTTGTAGTTATTTGAAATAAACAAATAAAGGATATACAACGTTAATAAACTTAAAATAACTCGATTACAAGACAAACAAGAGAAAACAACAGAATACAAAAAAAAAACTGGTGTCAAAAGGGAATTCAAAATATCTGGACATTCGAGTTGCCAGTGCCAAATTATACAACCTCGTTTTAATATAAACAATTCAAAAGAACACTCTTCAAAGTGTATCTTTATATTTGGGTCGATAGTCTGTCTACAACCTCTAGGCTTTACAGTGCCACATTAACAAGCTGGCCGTTTCCAATCATTTCTAATCTCGCAGCAATCGCCTATTGATCACAGAAGCATGGTAACATGACATAATATTCAAAGAGAAAATGTTTTAGCTGTTCAATAACAATTAGTTCGAATCGAATCACACACCATATAACATTTTGATTTATAAGTTAAAGTGATCTATTGGACAATATTATTGACACTAAACCTACGCAAGTTGCGACAATTCGCACCTGTTTTAGATCAATTTTATTGGCAATGGCTTTAGCAACAACTAGGTTAAATGTAATTTTTTATTTTTGCTATAATTTCAATTGGCTTTTTTTTTATAAATTTATCTTTGTGACCTTTGTATACTAGCAAGAATGACAAAACAAAAATGTTTCTGAAAAGTTATCCCAACTATTATTTATTTCAATATCATCTTTTATCAATCGTATATTGTCGGCACGTTGTTGTCGTCTTTTCATACGTTTCTATTCTTGCATATGTCCTCTGCCACACCAAAAGCCATGTCAATCTTCATACAATTCATATATTTTACTTTGATATTCATCAGAACCTCTTATGAGTCCCAACTATTATCTCTTTCAATATCATCTTTTATCAATCGTATATTGTCGGCACGTTGTTATCGTCTTTTCATACGTTTCTATTCTTGCATATGTCCTCTGCCACACCAAAAGCCATGCCAGTCTTCATACAATCCATGTATTTACGACCCTCTTTACTTTTATATTCATCCAATAAGAAACTAGCAAGTATAATTACCCACACCTTGGTTTAAAGTTTGCGTACTTTCTGAATAAAGTAATAACGCAAATTGAAATACATATTCGTTTTATCCCTAATTTCAGGAACTGTGTTGCCAATAGAAACTTACGTTCCCATTTTCCGCTCTTCAATATTCTTTACGACAAAAGGTGGCTTTATGTTTGCTCCTGGATACAGTCTATCTAATTGACAAATATCATTAAATTCTATTCAGCCTTTTATGGCCGGTGCCTTTAATGTTCAGTCATTTGCCTTATCATCGATTGAATTTTAACATTACTTGTATAGAGTTTATATCAAATTTTAACCAATAATAAGGTACATAAATGGTAGGTAGGATATGGGAGTCAGCCATTACTCGCGAAAAGGTGACAGACTTATTTTCGCATTTGTTAATACTCTACAAAAAATCAAAGATTAAGCAAACGATCAAAAATCATACAATTTAATAATCTATCGACAATGCAGTAAATAATTCGTATAGATCCAAGTCTTCTATCTGAAAAGCCTCACCGATACCTGCCTTAACAATATTGCGTCGAGCCCAACCCGCGAATATTGTTTATTTTGTAAAACTGGTTTCGATGCAAGGTGTGCTCCACGTAGGAGGACCTGCTCTGCACAGGTTATAGATTCGCTGCCGATTTCCAACGAGCACGAGTTTTGTGGTAATAATTTACACCACTAAATATCTTGGTAGATTTAGTATTAGTCTAAGAGACGCCGAAGATAGATCTTCACCCATCTGATAACCAGATGAGACACATTTTATCAAATTATATTAATTTTTAAACACGCGTATAATACCTTACCAAGCGAAAAGCGGTCATGGCTATTTTTAATTAAATTAATTTTAAACAATTTTTTCATAACCTTCACTATGACCTATATTGACTTACCTATTCATACCTGCTTGCTAGGTAGTCATGAACAGTAATAAGTAGGTAAGCCTATCACGGCATATTATCCATGTTAAAAACTATGGGTTGAAGCTAAATTTGTTCAGTTATCAAAAGAGTGAAGGTTATAAAAAAATGATTAAAATTAATTTAAATAAAAATAGCCACGAACACTTCGATTGGTAAGTTATCATATGCATGTTTACAAATCAATATAATGTGATAAAAATATATGTCTCATCTAATTATCAGATGGGTATAGGTCGATCTTTACCGTCTCCTTTACTACCTAAAAATGACACCAAAATATAAATATTCTATTGCTTGTGAATTACAAGAAGTTTTCAATAAAATTATATTTATTTACGTGATAAGTACAGGGAACATAACATTATTTAACAATACCAGGACAACAAAAGCGTAGTAGTGTTTTGTAAGAGCTTCCAAATTAACTGTGGTACGCGCACTAGGTCTCTTCAGAGGCTATGTGGCGGGCCGCAGTGGAATTCGTCTTTCTCTCTCAGTACTTGATGGAAGTGTGAGTATATATATATTAATAATATGTGTGCAAGTTTGCTTGCGTGCATGTGTGTGTTATGTGTGTGCGCGGGTGTTATGTGTGTCCTTGTGTGTAATGAGTGTACATTTCTAAGGACGTATACCTAATGCAATATACATACATAATATCACGCCTGTTTCCCATAAGAGTAGGCAGAGGCAAATAATTCCGCACCGGATTGAAACTCGGTTTTGCCAGGTGGTAGGGAATTTTCCCGACTGGATGGATACCACCCCTGGTCTAAAGTATGTCGCCATAACAACCTTGAATTGTGTTCCGGCATTAGTGACCAGGTTCCAGTGTCCCTTAAAAGAGCAGCAGCGCATTTGTAGCACCTTTGGTGTTGCAAATGTCTATAGGCGATGGTAACTGCGTTCCATCATGTGCGCCGTTTGCCTGTCTGCTAAACTCCTGCAAGAAAAAAAAAACTCGGACGTGTGATTTTATTTCCGCAAAATTTGAAACAAGTGGAACTCCATAGAAGCCAGCGCGCGCCACGGAATTTAATTCTATAATATTACTACAGATTCGTGGATGACATGATGATTTGTTGTGTGACAGAGCACGTTGTAGTAGAGGAATATGGAAGTAAAAGAAATATTGTGCCGACCCCAAATGATACGGTGAAAGTAAATAGATGACTTTCCTATAGATTTGATATAAAATTTAGGACTTATAAATAATTAATATTAAAGCCAGGTTGTTTTTTTTAATTTCTATTGCAGGAGTTCAGCAGACAGGCAAACGGCCCACTTGATGGAAAACGGTTACCATCGCCTATGGACATTTGCAACACCAAAGGTGCTACAAATGCGCTGCTGCTCTTCTAAGGGAGACTGGAACCTGGTCACTATTGCTGGAACACAACTCAAAGTTGTTATGGCGACATAATATAGATCAGGGGTGGTAGCCATCCGGTCGGGAAAGTCGCAAATGTCCTACCACCTAGCTGTGCGTTGTTTTGTCGCCCCTTACGACAGACCGCCTTGCCGCAGGAAATTGTATTATTTCTTCGTTCCTGCACCGATAAATGTGTATGACTAAACTCCAATAAATTCATATCTTCTATACGTAACAATCGTATATCGTGCGTGAGAAACATGTAGGTCAAGTACAAATGGGTTGTGATTCATTTTTCTGATCGTCATAGTTGATAGGACTTGAATTATATCATGTAAGGACACGTAGACATGGCACCCTGACGTTTCGTCTGACACAGGTCCTCTCGGGGCATGGCTGCTTTGGGAGGTACCTGTGTCGCATAGGCCGTGAGCCGACGTCAGGGTGCCATCATTGCGACATCGGCGACGAGGATACGGCGCTGCACACACTCCAGAAATGTCTTGCCTGGACAGAGCAGCGTCGAGACCTCGTTGCCATCACCGGACCAGAACTCTCGCTCCCGGCCGTGGTACACGCCATGGTCGGGAGCCTACCAGGATGGGACGGCGTCTCCTCCTTTTGCGAGCGCGTTATGCTTGCGAAGGAGGAGGCGGAGCGGGAGCGTGAGCGGACGTCCTTGCTCCGCTCCCGCCAAAGGAGGACGCGCCGACGCCGGAGGGCGGATTTCGACCTTCGGCCACCGTAAGCGGGCGGCGCGGGTGGGGCCCCTTGGGGTATAGGGGTTCTCACTCACCCGCACATGCCGTCGAGATGAGAGCGCGAGTGTTCCGCGCGCGCTCATCTCTCCTCCCGTGGGGCGCGTTACAGACCGCCCCACGCCTAGAGAGCATGATGATGCCGGGGGATGAGTCCCCCGGCAATGGAAGAGGCCTCGTGAGGGGGGCCCACGCCTGCCAGGGCTGCGGAGAGGCTAGGTCATATACCCGTAGCCCTGGCATAAGGCGAAGGACGGAACACCCAGGGGTTTTAGTGGGTATCCCTAACCGGGGGTGGCAACAGCATGGCACCAGTTCTGACTGGGCATGCTGGTGCCACCCTCGATCTGGTGAATCCTACACACGGGTCGCGAATTATCCCCCCAAGGTTCTGCCCTTGTCGCGGCTTATGGTCCTCAAGCGGATTTCCCCTGGCTAAAAAAAAAAAAAAAATATCATGTAAGGAAGTATTATTATTATTCTAACATAGTATTTTCGTAGATTTTTTATTTATTTTTTTATTGCATGAGTTCAGCAGTCCGTCTGGATGGCTACCACTTTTGGTCTAGAGTATGTCGCCATAACAACCTTGAATTGTGTTCCAGCATTAGTTTGTAGCACCTTTGGTGTTACAAATGTCTATAGGCGATGGTAACCGCTTTCCATCAGATGGATTGTCCGCCTGTCTGCTGAACTCATACAATAAAAATAAAATAAAAAGTAACTTCTCAGATGAACTAAATAGGTAGACCGATCCCTAAGCTCTCAGAGTGACGCTGGCTAAAGAAACCGATCGCGCCGCAGTTCGTTATGAGAACTTAGTATGAAATAATTGAATTAGTACATTGTGGGATGCGACTTGCGTAGACACGTTGGCCGCATCCCATTTACCAAACACGTCTAAATCAGCCGGTTCAGCGGTGGTAACAGCCGAATCACTCAAGCGGCGCAAATATGCAACCCTCTGTGAGAGTTATATGTTTGTGCCGTTTGCTGTCGAGACGCTTGGACCGTGGGGTCCTGAGGCCATGAGCCTCTACCAAAATTTATTGAAACGAATCATTGACTCTTTGGGTGATCAGAGGGCTGGTGCTTACCTCGGCTAACGGATCAGTATGGCGATCCAGCAAGGAAACGTAGCCAGCCTTCTGGGCACCTTACCCATAGAAGACGGTGATCTAGGCTCAGTATTCTACTTATAGTCTTGAGGGACTATGAGTAGAATACAAATAATATAAAAGTGATTTTTTTTCCAGTAGATACATTACTATTATCTACAAAGAAACCATGTGTTCACACTACACAAATTTACGCACACAAATTATAAAAAAACTGCTTCACCTTATTTGACGCTTATATTCACATAGGCTCCGTCTATACTTTTATTCATTTGAGGTCAACTCAAATTGAATGAAAAAAAAATATAAAAATTCGCTATGAATAATTCCCACACAAATAAGCGTTGTAAGTATTCCTGTCAGTTTTCCAAACATGACAGTACTGTCACGACGTCTAACGGTGCTGATTGTTATTCAAAACCTAGTTCTAGACTCGGCAGACATGACCTAGGACACCTACGTATGACTACTTAATTACATCACGAATATGTTGCTAAAGATTGTAAGCATTGTTACACGTAGTATGTACGACATACGATTTCTGTCTTCGAAGTATTGTGTTTTGAAATTATTTTAATTGTTATTCCAGAAAGAGGTTGCATTTCATTGTCGTTTAGAATTGACTCGTAAGGCCCGTGAGGTCCATTGCCAAAGAGTTTCTTTAAAGACATCTAAGAAACTCTTTGACATTACCTGTGATCAGAAGACTGGCTCATATTCCGTCCAGCAAAATGGCATTGCCATACACCTTGGCAAAGTAGCAAGCTGGATACGTTTTCCACTAGCAGTGATCTGCTACATAATCTAGAATAGGGATTCCCAAACTGTTTTGGGTGAGACCCCTTTTCCAAAATGAACTGATACCTCAGACCCCCATAGCGAGATTACTTTAAAAATCCCAGTCAAAACGTGCCTGAAACACTTGTACGCTCGTACTCATTATCTTGCACGAACTTGTCCATGCTTATCAACTTGTAGTTTTTTTTTTAAAGCACAACAATTATACTTCCTACGAAAATATTAGTCATTCTTATAACAGGTTGATACGCGTAACACAACTTATATAGTATCTTGAAAGTTTCAAATAAGAACTTGTGTTTATTAATAGGGGTCGATTTTTAGACCTCGTCGACCCCCAAAATCAGTTTTCGTTTAAAACGACTTCAACCCCAGAGGGTTGTTATCGACCACTTTGAGAATCCCTGGTCTAGAACATAAGATTTTTTTCTTAGGTTATGTTTTTATTTAAGTACTGTATATATAATCTAAAACAGAAGATCTCTCCAATTCAGCTATCTCTATGCTACTTATATTATATAATAGGTAGGCTAACGTGTAAGTATTTTCAACCAGTTTGTCTTGGGAAAAATTTAACATGGCGTCCCATTGTCAGGATAATTGAGTGATTATAAAATTATATTTTAATATTAATAAAATAATACAATAGAATATCATAAAAGCGTACTTATTACAATCAACCAATAGAACCGATCAATTTTTACGTCTAAATAATAAAAGCAATGATTGAATGTTGTAATTTTGATGTCGAAGTTATTGTGCTGCGTGCAGTAGCAGCTAAACGCGAGTTTTGGTGTAAAGGGTCGTGTACATGAGATAATAAATTATATGTTTAAGTTGATTTTTCAGTATGAATCAGACGTTTCGACCACTTTTCACATGTATACCAAAAATGTAATATAAATTATTTTGCAACTTTTTTTCGAATTACATTAATAATTTTTGAATTATTCGAGAATTGTTACTTTTTTATAGGAATATTAATTTTAAAAAATCACATATTATTAAGCAATTTTGTTCTTACTATTCTTATAAAATCGTTTAAATCAAACCTGTTAAGAACTTTATTCTTTTTTGACGTTTCGTTAATAGCCTGTATACTCCAGCCTTTACAAGTGTACTTCTGTCTAATTGAGACAATTATGCTGGTTTAGACCTGGAGTGCACGTAAGCGCACCTATCATTATCACAAATTGATAAATAATCGTGATGCATTTTAATGTACTGGTGTGTACACAAGTGAATGTAACTTGGTTAAAAATTATATAAAATTTTAGCATATAATTTCATAATATTCAGTACAACCAATGCAGCTGAACATTTTCTATCCGTCCATATCAATAAAACTTATGTAATTTTGTGATTTCAAAATAAATGATAAAATTTAAGTTAAAACCAATATTTACGCAGGTTTTGTCTCTCAGTCTGTCTGATATACTGCGAAACAACTCACCGAATTTCAATTGAAACTTTAAATATTAAAATAGAAAATCCTTATGAAATATTTCCAAGTCAACCCACAAACACTTTACTAGTTTTGCAGCCGCAAACATACGGATGTTGATTTTTTATATATAAAGACAAAATTAGCACGCCCTCCTGATTTCTTTTTCATTTAGTACATACAAACTATTAAGAAACTACAATTGAATAATTAAAAATATTATAAATAAGAAATTTATAACTATATAACTAGTTAGTGGTTTGTGAAATAAAAACAATCTAGAAATTTAATATGTATTTTCATATATGTTTTGTTTCGTGTTGTTCCGGATTGAGAAGATATTGAGGAGTGAAAAGCTGTTTATTTAAAGATCAGGCGATATTTTGAAAATATATTCGAATCATAGTTTAAAGTTTCAAATAAGCTAAAAAATCACACCTTTAATAAACTGTCTATCATATTTGACCAAAAAAAACATGTAGAAAATTGATTGGAAATCAAGTTTTGTTACATTTCCTAAGTTGAGACATTAATATGAAAAAAGAACAATAATTGTATTCTCTCACAAAACATCGCTTGAAATATACAATTTTTCACCCTTTATTTTGAAGTCCACGACTCACGCGATCGCTATCATGGATAGTTATTAATAAATTAATACGACGAATATTTAAAATTATTTTTTATAAAAAACAATTTTATTGTAATACTAGGATATGCCCGCGACTTCGTCTACGGTAGACTTGAAATTCTCCCGGAGTTGCCCAAAACACCGCAGCATTGGAAAAAAAATATAAGCTATCGTTTTAGTAAAAACTATGTCGGAATAAGCTAATTTTTACGCACCCGAAGAATTACAAGCCGCTCCCGGAAAAATTCCCTCGGGATTCCCAGAATAAAAAGTAGCGCAGAGTTTAAGTCTAAGAATTAGCTGTCGATCAGTGAAATTTGCCTCGAAATCGGCTTAGTAGTTTTTACGTGAATCCCGAACAAACAGACAAAAAATCTAAAAAAATGCATCGTGTTATCCATTGTTTCCAGTAGTTTTTTTTTAAATAGCTTCAATGTAAAGACATGGCAGGTTTAGAGTTTTATAATTATCATCATCCGAGCGTTAAATCCCGGTTGCGTTCGGAGCGTTCACTCCGACGCCCAGGGTCCGCTTTCCTACTTTTTCTACTCCACTTCGCGCGGTCTTCTGCATATCCCGTTTTGAGACCATTGGTACGCATGTCATCCTTCACAACGTCAAGCCAACATTTCTTGGGCCTTCCCCTTCGACCGGGACCTGGCGGAGGTGGCATGGCTAGACATTTGTTCCCCACATAATATATACTTTTAGTTTAGAGTTTTATAATATTATAGATTTAATTTATTTTAAAACTAAACCTTTTGGAATGAACTGTACACCAACCATCTCGACTTATTACCTATTGTTGCATCATAACAAAAGCATAAGCTCTTTAATTACGTATTGTGCAGTCGTTTTATGGAATAACCAATGCATCAACAGAACTGGAAAATGTTGAATGCAGTCATTCTTACATTAAGACCTTTAAATTCTAGAACATACATACATACATATATACATAACTTGACGCCAGTTCTCTTGCGGGGTAGGCACGAACAACAGAGCGCCATTTAGGCTTATTCTTACACACCTCACTTGCTTCTTTGACATTCATAACTCTTATCATGCACGCTCGTCTGTTCTTAAGGCTCCTGACATTCTAGAATAAGAAGAGAAATTTAAAATATAAGATTTTAATTTAAAAATTTAATTTTAACTTTAAAAGGTTTAATCAAGTAAAGAGTATGACTTCTTAACTGGGTACTTACCAAATAATCTCCTGAAAACGGTAGAGCAGACTGTAGGTAGGTAGATTAGAAAAAAATGTTGATCTTGCTAAGTGGGCATCTTTGATTGGTTTACTAGAGATATTGCTTTTGTTGTTGTTGATTGCAACCCCGTAGTATTGTCGTTTTTTTTTTAGTTGAAACACTATTATTTTACTTATTATGGTTATTTTATTATTATTTATACAGTAGCTCTTAATTATTATTTTAACATAATTCTTAGAATTACAGTGTTTAATGTATCTCTATGTTCGTTCGTAGAAAGGGGGCTTGGGGCTCAGTGGTATGTCATCTGTCATTACTGTCAAAAAATATTGACAGTGACGTTTTACTGTACAGATTAAATACTGTTAGTACACCCGTAACCTGAGTTATTTTCAAATTTAACAATGTCTTCATGTAATTTAAAAGAATAAAATAAAGCATTATAAAGAGGCCGTCATCAACACCTAAAAACTCTTAAACTTTTCTTTGATTGGACTTTTTTCACAACAGTAAGTCTGTGTCCAAAGGAAATCTTTTTTACTAAATGCCAGGTGGTGGGCAGCATTAAAAACGGATAAACCATGATTAGATAACGACGCCTTTGTTATTAGATATTGGAGGCAAAAAGTGTCGATGCTGCAACACGGTGGCAGGGTTGGCACTTTCATTTGTCCAATTTTGAAAAGGAAGAAAATTTTATTGTCGAGTAGAAATAAATTTATTTTTTATTTCGAGATAAAGAAAAAAATATATGATGAAATAGCGACGTATTTACATTGCTTACACGTTCACTTCACTTCAGTTTTTTTATTTATTGGCAACCGGCTCGTTCTTTATTGAACCACTATTACTGCTAGTGTCAGTTGTGAAAAAACCAAGGTATAGAAAAAAAAAACATGAGCAAGGGTGATTTGAGAATGAGGAAAGAGAAAAAAAAACACAAAAACTTCTTCATATGTACAGATTACCACCACCTGTAAGCTACACATTGTACTAACACTATTTAATCTGTACAATAAAACTTCACTGTCAATATTGTTTGACAGTAATGACAGATGACTCATCACCGAGCTTCTCGCCCTCTTCTACAAACCGAACACGGAGACACAAGAATCCATTGCTAAAACTAAGATTTATAATAATATAATAATTAAGAGCTAGTGTATAAATAATATTATATTAAAATAAACGTAATATAAATAATAATAACAAACGACAATAATCACGTAAAGTAAAAAGCATATTTTAAAAATTTGTACGCCTCATTTTTAGCAGCATTTTATGTTGTTTTGATAAACATTGAATGAGTAAAATGATTTCATGTCTTTAGATAATTTTTAAAATATATATGTGTTGTCTAAAATAACCATAAAAAAATTACGACAAAACCACACTACGTCTTATATCGTAAATATTTATGTTGTATTTTTTGGTAAATTATTGGTGAATAAATAACAACGGAAAGTTGTTTCGTTTGGACTTCACTTTCGACAATTTGCAGCAACAGGGCCATAAGGAGAAGACACTTTATTCATGTGTTCCTTGTTAACGTTTAGCTTAGACCACTACATTTTGTTTTGAGAGTATTATAACACTAACTCAAATGGTTTTGACCTTTTCAGTCGTTCTTATAAGTCTGTATTATCGAGGAGATGGATGACCTCGAATTTATATGGTGATGAAGCCGTTGCTGATGGACTTAAGTGAATTTTTGAAGTGATAACTTCTTATGGGAGGGTAAACCGCTTCGTTACGTAACGCGTTACGACGCCAGTCTGTGTGGCTTCCCTTTCTCTCAAGCATACCGCAGCGGTAGGCAGGCTCTTCAAATTAAACAGTTTTAATATTAAATAGTTTAATTTATCACTTCTGTCGGGCGTTCCGAGACGCACACGTTTTTTTTAAATTACGCTAGTGACGAAGTCCACTTTTACGATTAAAAGCATTTTTTTTGGATAATTAATAACTAGTGGTCGCCCGTGCTCGAAATACGACCACAATAATTATCATGTCAAAGACTAAACTTCTATAATCACAGATTTCGCCAAGGCAATAATAAACAAAAGAGTATATACATGTGTGTTTCAAATACATGGTAGTGTGTGTGTGTAATGTTTTTTTTATTGATTTAATGTATTTTTCTTGCATATTTTTTTTTTTAATATTAGCATTCGTCGCTTCTCTACATAAACTATAAGTGTGCGAAATTTCATACTCCTCCGTCCGCGCAATTTTCGTAAAAAGGGGTACAAAGTTTTTGCTTCACGTATTAATATATAGATTATCGGCAGACAAACACAAATATTATATATCCCCAAATTAGGCATGTTATGCTTGTGTTATGGGTAATATACAACGAACTAATCTGAGGCCGAGCCCAAACATCCACACCATAGTAAATAAGGGAGAAAATTCGTTTCCGAAATTTACCATACCAGAAATCGAACCCGGAGTCTACGTTGCAGCGTGATTATCCGGCAAAGGCTTAGCGCGCTCAACCGCAGAAGGGGCCATATTTTTTTTATTTTCTTACTGCTGGGGTTCAGCAGATAGGCAGACGGCCTTGATCGAAAGCGGTTACCATCGCCTATGCACATTTGTAACACCAAAGGTGCTACAAATGCGCTGCTGCTCTCTTAAGGGACACTGGAACCTGGTCACTAATGTCGGAACACAACACAAGGTTGTTACGGCGGCATTCTCTAGATCAGGGGTGGTCGCCATCAAATCGAGCAAATACCCTACCACCTGGCTGTGGGTTGTTTTGTCGCCTCTTACGACAGGTCGCCTGGCCGCAGGAAAATGTATTCTTTCTCCGTTCCTGCACGGATAATCTGTAACGTATGTAAAGTGATAACGCCAGAAATCCCTTAAAAAGTGTCAAGACACAGCAACATAATAAACTACAGAGCTTACAACCCTAAGTGCGGTAGCACGGGAGCTACCATTCGAGTTCAAAAGCCAGTCACGAGTTAGGCAAGCGATCTCCGATGCAGTATTCAGACAGCATGGTATTATCTTATTATTAACTGTACTATAGATTATAAAGTTAATAAATAAAACTTATTATGGACGACATGGACGACTGAAGCTTTAGTAGATTAGTAGTTAGCGCATTCATGTTTCAAATGATGTAAGGTTATTTTTTACTTACGCCTCTACCGGACGAAAAATATCTGACCGGCCTTTTATATCTTTTCGGATTTTTCTTCTTATTTGTATATATTTTTTCTTATATTTCTTTTTATGTCTTTTTCATTTGTTTTATCTTCATTCATCTATTTATTTTAATCTTTTTCAAAAAACTTTACAAAAGATCCTTATGCTGTTATTTTTACATTTATGCCTTATTTACTAACTATATTGTAGTGGAACACTTACAAGCCATTAGATGGCGCTGTACAATAATTGAGGTCGCAAAAGGATTCCCGAAACGTACAAAGAATATATACAAATTTCCATCAATAATAGAACAGGCCTCGGCCTGCGAGGAACAACAATAGTCTCACTGGAAGTTCTTCCTTTGAAACGGAGGAGCATTCCATCGTGCTCCTCAACCCTATAGCTCCGCATATTCTCTTTAATATCTATTATATTTACTGCTACTTTGTTTTATTAACTTTCTTACTTTTACGAATCACGTTGGGTTCAGACCTTGACCGGGATGCATGCACCACGTATTCTAACCTAAAGTGCATGTTGTTACATTTACCACGTGCCGACGGTGAAGAAAAACATCGTGATGATACCAGTACGTAGATTTTTCTAGAGTTTATCTTTGTTTTGCGAGGTGGTTGTTAACATAATAATGATGACTTCAATGTACTTATGTATTTGGCGTTGTCGGTGTACCGACGTTTTTGGTCAAGAAGGTTGATGCGAACTATTAGACTACCTTGGTTGTATCGATACTAATTATCACTTTCGATGTTCTTATCTATTTGACCATCTTGGCGGCTCCTTTCTATAAGACGCTGACTGTACAGTTTGTCAACTTAAAGAACATCTAAAGTTCTAATTACTTAATTTAAATGACAAATTACACTACAAAAAAAAATTTAGAAATTAAATACTATTATAAACATATTTACAAGTCAAAGATGTAGTCCAGATCGCTCTCGGTGGGGAGCGTTCCCAAAATGCTGGTCGTATTCCCGCGTTGTATGGCAACGCTAATACGTTGCCCTACATATAGGCCAGCCCTTTGGTCACACGAGACTTCTTTCAATCAGGTCTCGATAAATTTGATGAGCCTCACGTCCCCATGGCCCCAAAGTCTCAACCCCGAAAGCCATGAATATGTATCCGTCACCGATGGACGCATATTTGCGGCGTTTCAGGGTTTCTTGAAGTGTGGCGGCTCCTCCAGCAGTGACGGCTGTATGTGGAAGATGGGAAGCCGCTAACGTATCGACACAAGTTGCGTCCCATACTAAGGGGCGTCCCATCTTCCAAGGTACCAACAACATTCCGTCCGGTCGCTTGCCATAGTCGCGACACAGTCCGTTCGGTTCAAGAACAGCTGGTACCCCGACGGTGATAAGAGACCGGCGGATGATATCGTTGATTGCCGCATATCGTGAAGTTCTACCAGCACTCCTCAAACACGACAAACCATGATGACCAAGTCTATCAACTTTATCTCCGCACCGACAACGATGTAGGACTACGATGTCTGCCCCCAGGCGAATGCAGGCAGCAATCCTGAATGTATTATCATCCAGGAGTGTGCCTAGATTCGCCGAGGGCAGACTCTGAAGCCACAAATGTAATGTAATTATTTTATAATAATTTAAACACTATGATCATACTGATAGAGTTGGCAATATTATTAATATATTAATATTATTTTGAAATGTGACGTCACGAAATTTGGGACCTCTGCCTCCCCTTGTCACACTATGTCACACAATATCATAGTTCGTCGAACCCCTCCCCCTTAACGCGTGACGTTATTTATGGGTGGCCCCTGTCATTAACGATGATGCACGAGCCCAGCACTGGAACGTTTATGGGTTGACATTATTATAGCATGTAGGTCGGACAAATGTAAGTACGTACCGCGATACGCTATATTAACAAAGAAAAAGCGGAGTCTTATTAAAGCGATATATAAAACCACTTTCACTAATAGCGTGGTGTCGTGTTACAAAAGATGGTGATCACTGAAACAGACCTGCTCTTGCTTACCCTTAATTATATACAAATTAAACGTTTACAATATACTGTTTACTTGTTGTTTGGTCTAATTTGTAAGCTCTGATACGATAATCGTCAATCACCACAACGTTATTTGATTTTTTGGATTTATTGCTATATCTTCGGAACTCAAGATCTAATACCAATATTCGCGCCAGGCCATAAAAACCAGCATTGGCAACTCAGAAACGACACTTCCGGGGACCTGTCACTTCTTCCTAATGTCAAATACGCTAAGTGCTGCGAAAATTATTACACTTTAATTTCTTATTGCATCCATATAAAAACAAGTGAAATTTGGAATCTAATTGTAAACCAAGATCTTTTCTTCAATAAATTCTATATTACCAAACTGTGAGTTGTTCAAGAGATGTGAAACCCTACAGCCAATGAAATTTAAATGAGATGGCAATCTATATTGAATTGAACGCAAAAAGAATGACAAAAATTGGTTTAGAAACAAACAACGGACAAGTGGAAAAACTAATCGCAACAAAATTTTAACTTGAAGTTTTACAAGTACATTAACAATCTGCCCGTAAAACTTCAAGTTAAAACTTTGCTGTGATTCGTTTTTTCTACTTGTACGTTGAAGTTTCACTTCTACTATGTGTCCCAGCACACATTTCGATTTTTCGCAGGTTTACTACAAATTATGATTTGGTTAGGTTAGGTACATTTTAATTAATGCATTTTTTATTTAAACATATTTTATTTTATCATACAAAAAACCTGAATTCGATCCGGAACCAATAAAATCATCGATAGACTACTCTAACATCATGCCGCCTCTCACCACATTTAGTCTAAATTTATACCGCTCTTCCACGCGGCAGTGACCCTTTTTCGTGACAGAAAATTCCTAAGACCCCGTCTACCTATATATAGAAGTTTCACTTCAAGAAGCTCAGCATTGTCTGGCTACAAAGTATTTACTATTACATACATACATACATATTGTCACGCCTGTTTCCTATTGGGGTACACAGAGACGATGGATGTCCACTTGCTACGATCCTGACAAACACTTTTCATTTCATCAACTTTCATTAATCTTTTCATACATACACCTTAATTTATACCTAATGGTAGATACGTAATAATAATGATAGGTAAGTAAATAATCAGTAAGTAGATTTATATTTGAGTTCTTTTACCTTGCACCACCACCCAATGTTTGTAAAACAGACGGTCTCTTTGATGGTAGCCCTTGAAACTCGACACTGTTTAGCTGGGCGACTGACCTGCTGTTTTAAAAGTAAAACAATCATATTAGATATTACAGGGAGCTAGGTATTTATTCGTTCTGATAAAGTAGGATGGAATATAGATTCAACATACTGCATTATACACAGTGTCCTACTTTAAAGGTCCGATCGAGCAATGCATCCTAGCCGCTATGATGTATGTACATGCGCATTGCCTTAAGAGAGCAGCAGCGCATTTGTAGCAACTTTGGTGTTGCAAATGTCCATAGGTGATGGTTACCGCTTTCCATGAAGTGGGCCGTCTGCCTGTCTGCTGATCTCCTGCAATAAAAAAAATGTACGTAAAAATCTAACCTATTATCCATGATTGTCATTATGTAGCTGATGATTGTTTTTTTAAATTATACACTTCACAATGATTTTTGATATCACTTTTGTATAGGTCTACAGTTTACTTCTCAAATATGAAATTCCATAAAATATGTCCTTTCCTTAGAATGACGGACGTTTTTTCGTAAAATGAGGTAAACGATGAAAAAGATGTTTTCATTAAAAATAAAAAAAAATCCCTACAAAGCATAAGTGACATTCTAAAGGCATATACAACTACAATTATTTTACTAAAGCTTTTATGGATCAGTCAAAAATTTCGCACCGGAATATTTCTTTTTCGACCTGACCACTTTAAACCTCTCCCAAGAAAATTCCCGTAACATTCTCGAGAGATAAAGCACCGCAGATTTTAAGTCCGGAAATTTACTACCGATCAGCGAAAACCGCATCGAAACTGGGACATTTGCGTGAAGCCCCAACAAACATACAAACACAAAAAATTTAAGAAACAAAAGACTACACTTTTACAACTTTATAATGAATGATTGTGTTCATTTCAAAATGGAATCTTACAGATTACTTATTGAAAGTCATGAGTCTACCACTACTTCCAAAGCAATTTTTAGTTACTGTTGTTACAGGAGAAAAAAAGCGGCGCAACAGACTCCCCAGCAATACATCTTTATTATTATGTTTCGTTTTTAAAAAAAAATACTAATACTAAGTTTATCAAAGTAATTTTTATAAATAACTCAGCGCCACCTACCGGTTCGAATTGCGAATCTAAACCATCCGGGAACCCACTCAAATACACATCAATACAATCAATCAATCAATACAATCGCTCCAGGTGATTAGGTGGATTCTAGAACCCGATCTCAGCGCCACCTACCGGTTCCAACGGAATAAAAAATATGTCTGTCTCCTGGTTCTAAGCTACCACCCCACCAATTTTCAGCCAAATCGGTACAGCCGTTCTTGAGTTATAAATAGTGTAACTAACACGACTTTCTTTATATATATATATATATATATATATATATATATATATATAGATATACTAGAAGAGAATTTAAAGAATTGAAAGAAAAATAAGCTTTCTCGCACAAACGTTGCTTTAGTAATTTTTTAAACCTGTTCGAAACCTTGTTGTTGAAGAGCATTATGCATTGTCCCACTAAACTACTGTACTATAATATGTTATTATTTCTAATACTATAGATATAGATAAAATAAACAATATAGCTAATATCTGTCGTAAGTTAGTACGCCCTTTGCAGGTCCTTGACCTGACTGCGCGGAGTAGACTATACGACGTTTACTATAATTGCATCGAACACCTGCGGCTCTTAATATAATCTGCTAGTTTTTGTTCTTTGCCTCCGGAATCAAGGTTTTTAGTCATTAGGACTGTATTACGCAATAGGAAGCTTTGGTAGCTTAGAAGCTAAGGCTTGTGTCTCAAATGATCTGGATTCGAATCATGCCCGGGAAGCAAGTATTATGTAGCTTTTTTATTGCGAAGATAGCAAACAGGCAGAAGGACCATTTAAGGTGTTGCATCACGTTTCATCCACCAATTTATTGATGTATAACTTAGCACTGTTAAAGACTATGGTTAATACATTAACGTAGATAGATGATATCGCTTTTAGAGCTGCCGATAAGATTGGGCATTTGTCTAAATCATCAATAAATGTCCAATCTCATAAACGTGTAAATATAATATTTAATGTTGATTAAAATACTGGTGTGCGTATCACGTGAACGACAAGGTTTCTGTATATATACATACCTACATAACTTCACGCCAGTTCCCTTGCGGGGTAGGCACGAACAACAGAGCGCCATTCAGGCTTATTCTTACACACCTCACTTGCTTCTTTGACAGTTAAATTAGAAACAATGAAGACAATTAATATACTGCAAGAGTACAACAACTAATCGTCTTATTTTGTACTCCCCTCTCGGGCGATTGAGCCATAGGTTTTTTTATTTATTGATTCTGAGGCGGTACGAAATTTGCCGGGTCAGCTAGTAGTTAATGAGGGATTGCGTCTGAAAACGCTTAAGTTTATTCATATAAGATTTATATGAATAATGCCTATATCGTTGGAATATATGCAGATAAATAAAACTGAAGTGTCTGTTTGTAATGTCAAAATAAAAATGTGAGGAGAGATGAAAGGGTACAATTCGGATCAGCAGATTCCGAATATGCAATTTTTTTTTTAAATCGCAGTTAGTCTGTCTGGATGTTCCGGCTAATCTCTGAAACAGCTGACCAATTTTGAAGATATTTTCACTAGGAGATAGGTGATGTTATAAGGATTAACTTAGACTACTTTTTTTAAGTCGTAGTCGCGGGCACAGCTAGTAAAATAAACTTTAACCATCGGATCTAAGTCGTGTCCAGATGGTTCTTTCATGTGTATTCAATGAGAACCTCACCTTAGAAAAAATAATAACAAACAATAGAAACATCAAAGTACACCCCACACGGTGTTTGTTTATTAAATATTGTAATAATACCCGCTTTTATTTGAGCAGTTCCGTATAGAATTAGTTTTGACCACATTAAAGAGATTTTGTTGAAGTTAATAAGCTAGCAACATCGGGGTATCAAATTATTTAATGGGCCTAACAACTGTACATAATCCAGCGGTATCCAGTGCCTTCTGCTCGAAGTCTTCCATAAAAATATCAGCCACGACAGGAGACACCGGTGAGCCCATTGCTACACCGTTGATTTGGTCGTAGAAGCCGTAGTCCCACACGAAATAGCCTGATGTGAGGCAACGTTTTAGCTTCTTCTCTTCAAGCCATAACATGTTGCGAAGCGGTAGTAAATTAGATTAGGCTCCCATAGAGTAAATAATAACCATAAACAAAATTAAAATTAAATAATTAAAATTAACAAGTTGGCGGTAGGCTAAATAAAACTTTAACAATACTCGTTGACACTTGACATCTTTGTCTTCCGTGATCACGGCCACTGAAAAGTGGCCGAAACGTCGGAAAAACCAAAATCAAATAAAATTACCGCGCTTAAAACCATTAAAACGTAGTTTTATTATGTATACAAGTCGCGAAAACTTAAGAAAATATTATGTTGTTAATTGTTCTCCAGTGGAAGTGACTTTTAGTAAAAAAGCTATTTTTTTTTAAATTTTTGAGCGCGACGTGGCGTTATTTGTCATCTATAAGTATTATTCATCTATACGTTTCTAATGTCAAAATAAAAATGTGAAAAAAATCTGGGAGGATAATTCGGACTAGGAGATTCCGAAACTGCAATTTTTAGAATTTTTGACTATCTGGATATTTCTGCTAATCTTTAAAACAACTAGACCGATTTTGACAGGACTTTTCACTGGCAGGTAGCTAAGTTATAAGGAGTAGCTTAGGCTACGTTTTTTATCACCGAATAGCCACCTAATGGAAAGCGGTGAAGCCAGTGCGCTACCAGTCTTAAGAATGGAACCTCTCCTAAGAGGATGGTATAAAGAAGATAAAATAGGAAAGATGGGATAGAGAGAAATAGACCATTGGAACTCTCACTCATGTTATAAAACATAATGAACTCGAGGTTAAGGATGCCTTTCCACCAGAGATCTGCTATGCAACGTTGCTACGAATGCGTTTGATATCCACCAATCATATTTATTAGTCCACATAGCATAGCTCTAGTGGAAACTGATACAACTAAGCTAAGCTAAGAAAGATGCGTGCTATGGATGCGTGCTAAGAATGCGTGCTATAGATACGTGCCTTCCCTATTGTCGATACGTCGCATAGCTCGAGCTCTTACCATCTAACTCGTTCCGCTAGATAGCTGCATAGCACATCTCTGGTGGAAAGGCGTCCTAAGGCTGCCTGTCCATTGAAGCGGAGTGAGGTTGCGAAGCGGAGATATGGAGAAACATTAACCAATAGAATTGGCTGCATGCCCATTGACGCAATTTTTATCAAATCCTATGAGTTAACATTTCTCCGTTGCTCCGCTCCGCAGGCTCGCTCCGCTTCAATGGACTGGCAGCCTAACCGTTCCAAGATTAAGCTGTTTTCTTTTATTTTTTTCCGATTATAGTACATATTACAAAATAGTTAAAGTATACTTAGTGTTTTGTTTTTTTAATTTTTGTGTGTTTTCTGTTTGTTCGGAATTCACGTAAAAACTACTGATCTCGATGCGGTTTTCGCTGATTGATAGAAAATTCTCGGACTTAAAATCTGCGGTACTTTATATTCCAAGAATACCGCGGGATTATTTTGTGAGCGGTTTAAAGTGGTCAGATTAAAAAAAAATTATCTGATGCAATATTTTCATTCATCAATAGAAAATTCTCTGTCATAAGATCTGTGATACTTTATATTCTGGAAATCCCGCGGGATTTTTCGCGGAAGCAGTTTCAAGTTGTTGGGGCATATAAACATTAGCGTATTCCGACACAGTTTAATGTGAGACGATTGTTTAGCTCTTAGTACTACTTCTTTTCTAAATAAAACGGCACTTTAAATACTGGGAATCCCGCGGGATTTTTTCTGAAGGTAAAAGTAGTGAGGATGCATAATAATTGACTTATTTAAATACGTTTTGCTAACAGTCCAACGAGGACATATTAGAGGACGAATCCTAATTTAATATATACATACATACATACATAACTTCATGCCAGTTCCCTTGCGGGGTAGGCGCGAACAACAGAGCGCCATTTAGGCTTATTCTTACACACCTCACTCGCTTCTTTGACATTCATAGCTCTTGTCATGCACGCTCGTCTGTTCTTAAGGCTCCTGACATCACCTTCTGCTAGTACACGATCAATTTGATCATGGAAGGTGTGTCGTGGCCTTCCACGACTTCTGCATCCATCCACTTTTGCATTGTATATCTGTTTAGTCATTCTTTCATCATGCATTCTTTATTTAATATATAACTTCATTAAATTCGTGAACACTGTCGATTCAGTTAGCAGACTGATAAAAGAGGGGAAAAAATATACTATTAATAAAAATATATTTTGTTACAAGGAACCCTACATAACCCCAACTAAGGGTGTGTTTACACTACTAGCGACGCGAGCCAACTTTAACGCTATATTTATTTACATTCAAAATAATGCGCACACGCACGTCAAGGAAGGCACGTGTTCCAAATTCGAATGTGTCATAAACTTTTTTGGAATTTTGTACACATCTGGTGTGGTTAGTGTGTACTGAGCTTTAAAACGTATAAATAGTGACTATAAAAATCTTTTTTTACTGTAATAGTTAAATTTTGACGTATGTTTGTCACAAAATCGCGTTAAAATGAGTCATTAAACAGTTTAATGTTTAAGGATTATGTCATCAATAAAAGACTAATGTTTTATGTACAATCTAATATTGATGTTTAATTTTATTATGGAGAGGTAGTTTTACTTATTTCCAATTTTTTAATCGGTTAAATAATATTCATGTACAAATACTAGAGCCGCTTTCCGTGTCTGTTTGTCTTTCTGTATATCCGCTAACTTCTTTTAAACCATGCAACGGATTAAAGCGGTTTTCAACATAACGTAATAGTTTAATAATTTTTAACTGAAGGCTATCCTATAATCCTGTAATAAATATTATAAACGCGAAAGTTTGTAAGAATGCATGAATGTATGTTTGTTACTCTTTCACGCAAAAACTACTGAATGGATTTTGATGAAACTTTACAATAATGTAGCTTACATATCAAAATAAGACATAGGCTATAATTTATAAAGATATAGTGTGAATTATCCAAAATATAACGATTTTCCATCACCACGCGATTGTAACCGCGGGCGCAGCTAGTTTATTATATGTGTAAAAAACCGGATCAAGTTTTTAGGTAAGTAAAAGAGTGCCAAGAGTTTGAACAGCGGCATATCCGCGGGAAAAACTCTAGTATGTAGTTTATATTCTGATGTATAAGAATTAAAAATACTGTTTTTGTAGTAGTAGCGACCACGCTTGTTTTTTTGGACTGAACTTCAAGCGTTCAGATTTTGAAAAACTTGTAAAATTTATTAGGATTTCTTAGTTACAAACTGATACCGACTTATGATGCAAGAATTATAATAACCATTTTGATGCGGAAAACATGAAACATATAGTGAATGTGATTTCTTAACTACCACAGTAACTTGTCTGTTTACAGTCAGTCAAAGACTAACAACTTGGCTTAATTTGGAATTTAAATTAAGTGACGTATTGTGGTCGTTGTACGAGAGATATAATTATTTCTAATAAGAAATATCCTACGTATTGTGTTACTTCAATAGTTTAATCGTAATAAACACTACGATGGATAGATGCGTGTATCTCTCAATAATTTTCACTCAACAAAAAGAGTTTGACATAAAAAATAAAAATCACATTCAAAATCCTATTCTAAAAGAAAAAAAAGGTTTTCTTTCAATGACTTATAAAACTTCGCTAAAGGCTTTTGATACTACGCCATAATAAAATCTTAAAAAGAATTACATCACGTAATAAGAGCGCATTAAACAATTCCATACGTTAATTCGTTTCAAAACATTCCTATTAAGGTATTTAGTCTATTTAAGTATCCTGGATTACCTCTCATTATCTGTACTTGGCAACCAATTTGCGAAATGACCGTAAAAAAATTATATCTGAATCTGGAGAACGATCTTTACGACTATGATATTAAGGTATATAGTTACTTGATGGAGAAATTGTAATGATTATAATGATTTCGAATTGCATTGACATACTTCATTATTAGATTTTTTAAAGAGTATCATTAGGTTATTTATAAGATTAAAAAAATATTCCATGAGTTCAGCAGACAGGCAGACGGCCCACCTGATGGAAAGCGGTAACTAACGCCTATAGACATTTACAACACCAAACGCATTACAAATGCGTTGCTGCTCTTTTAAGACTGGAGACTGACACCTGGCCATTAATGCCGGAACACAATTCAAGGTTGTTATGGCGGCCTGTCTGCTGAACTCAGACAAATTAAAAAAATATTATGAATTTGGGAACGTAGGCTTAAATATAGTACATAAGGATTAAATTAATGTAAAATTAAATCATTTTTTTTATTTATTTTTTATTGCAGGAGTTCAGCAGACAGGCAGACGGCCCACTTGATGGAAAGCGGTTACCATCGCCTATGGACATTTGCAACACCAAAGGTTCTACAAATACGCTACTGCTCTCTTAAAGGAGACTGGAACCTGGTCACTAATGCCGGAACACAACACAAGGTTGTTATGGCGGCATACTCTAGACCAGGGGTGGTCGCCATCCAGTCGAGCTAACACTCTACCTACAGCCAGGGCTGTGGGTTGTTTAGTCGCCTCTTACGACAGGCCGCCAGGCAGCAGGAAATTGTATTCTTTCTCCGTTCCTGCACGGATAGTAACAATAAAGATATCTTACGATGATCAACGTAGTTTGATATTACTACAAACATTTGAACCTAAGCCGCATGCCACTAATGCCTGCGTCCCTCTGTCTATACTGTTTTGGTTCTTGCAAGTTATGTTGCCAAAATATTTTATCAATTATTGTCAATTTAAGTATGCAACAGCTGTTATTGTCAGCTTTTTCTAGTTTTATATTTATTTCTGTAAGTGTATTTTATAATATTTTATTTATATATATCATATTAGTAGTAGTATATTTTTTATATTTTATTAATGTGTTGTTATGAGTGCGAGACTCGAAATAAAATGCCGTTAGAATTACTATAGAATTTATTAGAACTATCCAAACACGTATAACACAGGTACAAATATAACCGAACACAACAAGTCCAAACGTAATGCAGAAGGTCGTAATTCAATAAACGCGCAAAGTCCGTCACTATTAGATCCCCGATTGTAGTACACACTCGATTCGATCGTGGTTCTCGCTCGACTGCCGCTCCCTCGTATCGTAGTCGACTTAATCCGCCACACCTGGCCAAAGACTCGGCCTCAAACAGCCATAAAGAGTATAATAAAACAATGGGCTGTTTTCTAGAAACTTATGCCAATCAATAGGTAAACAAAAGAAGACGATCATAAAAGATTTACAATTAGTTTAAATGCCGACAGGTAATAAAATGTGTTTTGTTTCAGATATGCAGGTGGATTTTGTTTTTGTCGGGACCTGAGTTGTAACACTATGTATATTATATCATGTATGTATATATAAGTATTTATAAGATACTGCTTACCAAATTTTTTGTCTATCCAAAGGTTGTCTAGAAGAAATCGCTAATAGCGATAAGATCGCCTATTGTATTATAAAATTTTATTTCTGTTCACTGTATCTTTTTTTTTATATTGAATAGGTTCGCGTTTGACTGACATTGCACCTGACGTCAGGTGGAAATGCAGTCTAAGGTGGAGCACGCTTACCTAGAAGATACCTGTTCACGCGAGACTTAAAGACACCTAGATTATATTTTTCAGGAAAAACAGACGACGGTAAAGAGTTCCACTCTTCAGCGGTGCGTATGATGAAAGAGGAAGCATAGCGTTTCGTCCGCTTCGTTGGTATTTCCACCATATATCGGTGGCGTGAGTGCGTACGTCTGCTTGTCCGGTGGTGGAATGGTGAGGGAGGAATCAATTCATGTAATTCCGTGGCACACTCCCCGAAGTGTATCCTATAGAATACCGACAAACTGGCGACCTTACGTCGATGACTTAGGCTCTGAAGCCTCTCGTCGAACAGTTGCTTATTGCCTATCAGTTTCCTAGCTCTTTTCTCTATTGAATCGAGTGTCTCTAACTGGTATTTAGCTGAGCCATCCCAAAGATGAGAGCAGTACTCCATGCAAGACCGCACTTGTGCTTGATAGAGATTCAGCAACTGAAGTGATGTGAAGTACTGCCTCACCTTTGATAGAACCCCTAACTTTTTGCCAGCCAGCTGAGCAACAGACTCTATATAGGAGCCAAAATTTAGACATTTTTTTAAAACCCAATAAAGCATATTCATTCATTCATTCATTGTCAGCATATTGCTAATAGCTTCTGGTGATTAGCAATCTCAAACTGTTCCTGTCTCAGTCTTTAATCTCAGATATACAATTATACAATCATATACACTACCAAAGTACACTACTATATTATAAATTAAAATATAGGTACTACAAGATACAAGGTTAGCTCGGTCGCAGCGGAACGTAATCGAGCGATTAGCAGATTGGCGAGTTTTCAATGCGTTTCTCAAAGTTTTGTCTTACAATTAAATTGTAAATTGTTTGATTGGTAGGTTACATGCACAAATATCGACAGTGGCGGTCACATTTATTACATATTACATTTATAAAATGTATATCATAATTTTGACCAAAAAATAAAGTCACCAAGTATATAGTTACAAGGTCCTCCACGAATGTCTACGATATGCAGATCTACGTTTCATTGCACGATTTTTCAATTCTCTTGTTACTTTTTATTACTAGAGATTGTCTCTTGATGTTCTTCCCCAACCAACCAACCAACTTTTCAGATTCAAAAGCATTATATATTCATTCTATTTACCGAAAATATACGTACTAAAAATATCGTTCCTATTTGAAAGACTTGAAATAAAAGTAAATAACCACATTTTTACATTATTATCGCGTGACCATGACATTACTGAGTACTAGGGGCCCGGCGCGGTTTCAACCGCGCTCTGTCCCGCTCTCGTGGTATATAGCGTCATGTTATGTACTGCCTACGACACTCCCTGTTAACGTAGCTTTCTAAAAGTAAATTTTTTTTTTTAATCGGTTTAGTAGATCCAGAGATTACTCCCTACAACGCCACAAACTTTAACTCTTTATAATATTTATTGCGTATATACGTTTTGTTCTGTCTTTCATATATCGATTCCTTTTTTTTCATAAATAGTATTTTTAATATTGAATAAATAAGGGAAACTAATTTATTATTTAGAGTTTTATAATTCACACCTTTTAACCGTACAGTGATAAGTAAAAAAGTGTATTGTAACTTATAATAAATGTAATACCTAAGTTCGCTCTATAGTCCGTTTTGATAATTATAATCTGGACACCATATGTCACTTATGACGGATATTATATCCTTCACAAATTACGTACAGTGAATTAAGACTCGAAAGTTTGAGAACCACATACCAAAACAAACCATAAACCGACTGAACATAGCAGATAATATTGCAATCTTATAGTAATACAAAATACGGTAATTTTTCATTCAATGTCTATGTGTGAGTGTACAAGTAAACAAACACTGATAGTTGTTGCCTGTGTGAGAGCTGCGCATACGCATACTGTTTGCACGTATATTTTGTTAAATACTGCGTGTTTGGCCAGATGAATCTTGGAACGTGTAACTCAGGAAGTCTCTTCTTCTGTTTGAGATAGAAGCTATCTTACATGTCTCTAGTAATTTAAAAAAAAAATAGATTTGTTGAGCCGACAAATACTTTCAACAAAACATATATTTTTTTTTTTATTGCAGGAATTCAGCAGACAGGCAGACGGCCCACTTGATGGAAAGCGGATACCATCGCCTATAGACATTTGCAACACCAAAGGTGCTACAAATGCGCTGCTGCTCTCTTAAGGGAGACTAGAACCTGGTCACTAATGCCGGAACACAACTCAAGGTTGTTATGGCGACATGCTTTAGACCAGGGGTGGTAACAATCCAGTCGGGCAAATGCCCTACCACCTGGCAAAACTACAGTAGTACATATATACACACACACATACATACATAACTTCACGCCAGTTCCCTTGCGGGGTGGGCACGACCAACAGAGCGCCATTTAGGCTTATTCTTACACACTTGGACATTCATAACTCTTGTCATGCACGATGCAAAACTACAGTAGTGACTGGGTAATCTGCCTGGATGGATTATCAAGGCGCCTGGATTGTGATCTGTATATTGTATTCCTAATAAAACACATATTCAGTCTAAATTTTCCCATTATTGATCAAAAAGTAATAGACAGAGATCCCAGTCACCCCAGACTTACGTGATTTTAGGAAAGATGAAATGTTTAGGATCGGTAGTTTAATATAAATAAGAAAGGTATGAATACTCGCTAAGCTGAAAGCGGGGCCGCTTTTCAGGTAGCAGCTATCAAAGGTGGAAAATAACCATGGAAAGATGTTTGGCCCGTCAGATTTGTCTGGCTCATTGAAAATTATTTTAAAATATTATACTTGATAATATATAAAATTCAGCCTTACTAAAATGACGTAAGTTCCCACATTTCTTTTAAAGTGTCTGTCAAAAGTTTTGGCCCACAGGAAGTGTCTGGCAACTGTATATCTTCGTTTATAACAATATCATATATGACATATGTAAAAACTAGCCTTGCTGCTTTGACGTAAGCTAGCGTGGTTATTTTCCACCTTTGATACCGGCTACCTGAAAAAAGGCCCCGCTTTTAGCTTAGCGAGTATCCTTTCCTTTCTACGTTTATGTTAAACTACTGATCCGGAAAATGTCATCTTTCCTAAAATCACGTAAGTCTGGGGTGACTGGGATCCCAATCTATAAGTAAAGACAACTGAGATAAACAAGAAAGTAAATATATAAAATATATGCACTAACGCCGATGATATGTTGAAGTTTTCGTAACTAAAACACAACACCCCTTTTCTGTCGAGTCGGTTGAACATAAAATTTTGGTAGCCGTTTTTCCCACGTACAAAAATAAACTCAATTAGAACATTATAATCTAATAACAACGTATACATTAAGTGCATTTGTTGAGTAGTGGTTTAAGATTTGACTATTGAAAGTACTTACACTGTGGCCGTTGTGATTCAAGTGTTGTTCCCATGTTGCCAAAAATAGAAAAACAGTTTATTAAATATTGACTATTAAAGTACTATTGTTAATCAAACAATGGCCTTTGCTCCCGTGTGTAGTAGCTAGTTCTACTAATAAGTAATTAACATGGTGTTATGTTATAAAACTAGTTATATATATCCGTGCAGGAACGGAGAAAGAATACAATTTCCTGCGGCCGGGCGACCTGTCGTAAGAGGCGACTTAGCAACCCACAGCCAGGTGGTAAGGCATTTGCCCGACTGGATGGCTACCACCCCTGGTCTGAAACATATCGCCATAACAACCTTGAGTTGTGTTCCGGCATTAGTGACCAGGTTCCAGTCTCCCTTAAGAGAGCAGCAGCGCATTTGTAGCACCTTTGGTGTTGCAAATGTCCATAGGCGATGGTAACCGCTTTCCATCAAGTGGGCCGTCTGCCTGTTTGCTGATCTCCTGCAACAAAAAAAAAGTTAAATTGTGTCTTCCGAGTGGCAGAACTAACTCAAGCTGAGCAAATATGCAACCCTCAGTGAGACCCTTGTTTTTGCGGTTTTCTGTTTTCTCTCTTGTGTCTTGTTCTTCTATGTGTAGTTGAGGCATTGACGGTTTTTTTTTATATTTAATAGCTTCGCTTTTGACTGACATTGCGCCTAATGTCAGGAGGAAATGCAGTCTAAAGTGGAGCACGCTTACCTAGAAGATGTAACCTGTTCACGCGAGACTTGAAGACACCTAGATTGTATTTTTCAGGAAAAACAGACAACGGTAAAGAGTTTCACCCTTTAGTGGTGCGTATAACAAAAGTGGAAGCATAGCGTTTCGTCCGCTTTGTTGATATTTCCCCCATATATCAGTGGCGCAAGCTCGTGAGGTGAGTTTTTACCTCTATGCGCCGGCTGCCACTCTACAACAACTACCCACCGGTAACTGGCTTTGGAGCTATTGAAACCTTCTCCGCACAGCGATGGCTTCTCAGCAGCTCTCATTGGCCAACCTGCAGCATCCGATGGCCTTTGCTTTCGCTAGCTACTTCTGCGACTTAATTTTTTATTTTATTTTTTTATTGCGTGAGGTCAGCAGACAGGCAAACGGCCCACTTGATGGAAAGCGGTTACCATCGCCTATGGACATTTGCAACAGCAAAGTTGCTACAAATGCGCTGCTGCTCTCTTAAGGGTAACTGAAACCTGATCACTAATGCCGGACACAACACAAGGTTGTTTGGCGACATACTTTAGACCAGGGGTGGTAGCCATCCAGTCGGGCAAATGCCCTACCACCTGGCTGTGGGTTGTTAAGTCGCCTCTTACGACAGACCGCCCGGCCGCAGGAAATTGTATTCTTTCTCCGTTCCTACACGGATAAAATAAATTAGCCATTCACTGGCGTTTGGTGGCCATCTCGGGCTTTAAGTGGTCATCTGTGGCTCCTAGTGTACTGCCAGCGGCTTTCAGCGTCAAAACGTTTGGACTTTGGCATTCAAGTGTTGTTAGCATGTTGCCAAAAATAGAAAAACTTCTTCAAATTTCCTCTTTCTTTCTATGTATATGTATGTACAAATCACAAAAATGTATTGTGACAGATGTGACAAAATATTATGTAGAAAAGCTGAAAAACTAACGAGAAAATTATGAGTACTCGAATTTAGTTTCTCATTTATTGCTAAGGTAGCAAACATGTAGACTACAATATCACTGTATCACCACATTATCACTGTATCACTACAATATCACTGTGTCACTACGATATCACTGTATCACTACAATATCACTGTATCACTACAATATCACTGTATCACTACAATATCACTGTATCACCACAATATCACTGTATCACTACAATATCACTACCATATCACTGTATCACTACAATACCTAAAAATAACAAAAGTAAAGCATGTCGATATTTTTTTTAATTTCAAAAATAACAATTCTCGTTAGTTACAGTTAATACCTAATTCATTACAGATAAATCCTTGGAGCCCCTAAGGATTTATCTGTAAGCGACGTACACATTTCAAAATAACTGCGGTGTAAAACATTATAATGTGTTTTTTGTTTTACTAAGAAGATTAACTGGGGATGAAGGTTCAAGGTTATTCTTTTTAACAGTTTATTTTTCATTATTTTTTTTTGGGATCGCAAGAAAATATCATAGATTGTTCATACTACATTTATAAAATGACTAGCTGACGCGGCAAACTTCTTACCGCCTCTGAATCAATAAAACGTTGATTTCTGAAAGACGGGACGACATCAAATTTTGACATTCATAACGAAAAAAAAACTTCACTTTTAAATTTAATTTGATTTCTGAACGACTTTTAAATTTAAATTTTAAGTTCAACCGTCTATTATTATTGGCTTTGACATTTAAAAATTTAATAAAACTTCGTTTTAAGTGCGGTATTTTAATTTATTTTTAATATTAAATTAGGTTAGGCTCCCACAGAGTAAATATAAACCATAAACACAAAATTAAAATGTAAAAGTTGAGGGTAGGCTAAACAATAACTTTAATATTCCTCATTGCCATTCGACATCTTTGCCTTCCATGATCACGGCTATAGAAAAGTGGCTGAAACGTCGGAATAAAAACTCATATAAAATACCGCGCTTAAAACCGTTCAAATGTAGCTTTATTATGTGTACTACTCGCGAAAAGTTACGAAAATATTAAATATTTTAAGATTTTTTTTTTAATATAAATCGGTAGACAAACACACATATTGTAATCCCCAAATTAAGCAAGTTACGCTTGTGTTTTAGGTAATATACAAATAGTATACTCTGGGGCCAATCCCAGACCCCCAGACAATGAAAATGCGTTTCCGAAGTTTACTATCCCAGGAATTGAACCCGGAGCCTCTGCGTTGCAGTGAGGTAGGCCGGCAAAGGCTTAGCCCGCTCAACCACAGAGGCCGTCAATTACCTCTATTATATATGCTAAGGACCATACTTAAAAATAAAACTCAATAACAGTTTTCAGATATTAATGAGTACTTAAAAGTACTCTCAAGTCGATCGACTTGAGCCGAGTTTGAAGTTCAGTCGTGAAGATGTCAATTTACTTCAATGAGTGCAGTAACATAAAATGTTACGATCTTAAGCTACGTGCAGACGAGCGAAGTTCGAAGATTTTTCGATGAACGATTTTCGTTTTATGAGTGCTGGACTATTAGAAACAGATTAAATTGGACTCGCGATGAATTTAAATATAGTTATTTGTACTATAACTTGTTCCAACTAGAAGACGTCATTAAAAAAATAAGTGGCCGGGTGTCTCTATGGCCATAGTGTCAATATGTGCCGCACGAATAAACCCGTGAGGTTTCTGTACCACAGTCAGAGTTGGGCAAAATACATGCTTTGCTTTAATTAAAATACTAATTACAAATTAGTATCTCGCATGTATTTAAAATACGAAATACAAAATATTTTTAAGTCGCGTATTTGAAATATAAAATACAAAATACAGTATTTCAACTATATTTATTTAAAATACAAATTACAATTAGGTTATATAAATACATTTCTCACAAAAACTAAAAGATATTAAAAAAAATTTGGGAGATTTTCAACAGCCCGTAACTCAGAGGAAAATGGCCGTACAGTAAAAAAAAACTAATTGCAGCGTTAAGTGAACAGTTTTAGGACCTGACTGTGAATTTTTTTTAAGATACATAGTTCCAGAGTAATGTATAAAGAAACTATAGGGAAAAATGTTGCTTACGAAAGCTATCGAGCGCTATTTTCTGAAGAATACACCCATGAATACGATGGCTAAATGTATTTATGTCGAAACGTATTTTGAAGCCACAAGTATTTGAAATACTAACTACAAAATACATCAGCGTCAGGTATTTGTAATAACAATTACAAATTACATTTTTAAGAAGTAATTGAAATACAAATACAAAATATGTATTTTTGTTTCAATTACGTGTTTCAGTTACAAGTAATTCAAATACTGCCCAACTCTGGCCACAGTCGAATATGTTTTATGTTTATGAATGTAATCATATTGCAAAAAAAAATAAGTCTTATTTAATACAATTTTGAAAATAGTAATTTTCTATGCATAGATTATTAAGTATTTATTACACGATTATGACACTTGTGCATTTAATCCATAAATTGCATATCGCTTTTTATAATTTCTTGCGAAAAAAAGCTTTAATTTATTAAAAACGAAATTGTAAATCAATGTGTTTATTTGAAAATGGAATCTTACAGATTACTTATTGAAAGTCATGAGTCCACCACCGCTTCAAAAGCAATTGTAGTAAATGTTAAAGGAGAAGAAGTGGCGCAACAAGTTCTCCAAAAAAACTACGAATGTACGTGAATACAAAGATATATTAAAATCGATTTTAGCATTAAAGTAGCTGCTAGATATAGATACACATAATAGTAAATTGCCGCAATTTTATGATAGGTACCTTTTTGATCGTAGTCTGTTTTAGTATATCTGGGAAGCTTTTTTTTTATTGCAGGAGATCGGCAGACAGGCAGACGGCCCACTTGATGGAAAGCGGTTACCATCGCCTATGGACATTTGCAACAGCAAAGTTGCTACAAATGCGCTGCTACTCTCTTAAGGAAGACTGGAACCTGGTCACTAATGCCGGAACACAACTCAAGGTTGTTTTGGCGACACACTTTAGACCAGGGGTGGTAGCCATCCAGTCGCGCAAATGCCCTACCACCTGGGTTGTTAAGTCGCCTCTTACGACAGGCCGCCCGGCCGCAGGAAATTGTATTCTTTCTCCGTTCCTGCACGGAGAAAAGCTCTTGTACTCTCAGCTTTATGGTAAATACCAACTAGAGTAGAATAGCTTACTTTATTTAGCCTTTATCGTCTGTGCTATGGTGTAATGGTGTATTGCAAACTCATATTAACTGTAGTTTATTAATAACTTCATTGGACCAAAAGGTATTGAGGCTTCGGTTGCTGTGTTTTTAGGTTTCTGAAACTTAAACATGTGAACATTTCGTAATAATATATTACTAGTTACCTCTCTTCAATATTTCTACTTAAGATTTGTTTTATAGGATAGTTAGTTATTGCTATTCTTTCATAACAACACAGTAGATATCCGCTTTTTTTTTTTAATTTAAAGGTACGAGTAAGTACTCGCCACGTAGTATCCATAGTAGTTTGTGTACTCGCCTTCTGTGAATGTGATTATTAGTTATTGTGTTATTAGTTTAGTGCAACTTAAAATTCATTAATGATTTATTATATGTAAATTTCTGTTAATATACTTCTGTATGAAGTTAAATTATTACTTTTGTTTGGGTCATTGTTTTCTTTGTATAAAGGCTGGAGCTGAAAATCAGCGCTGCGTCAGTCCTTGTCGCAGCATAATGCTGAGTTCCAGCCTCTACTCTACTCAGTTAATATCTTTTCTTTCTTTCTTTCTTTGAAGAGGGAGGCTTACTGCAGGACAGAAGCTCCGGGTTCGATTCCTGGAATAGTAAATTTCGTAAACGAAATTATTGTTATTCACTTTGGTCTCGATGTCTCTTATAGTCCCCAGAGTAGTTGGTTGTATGTTGCATATAGCACCAACGTAACATGCCTAGCTTCGAATATACAATGTGTGTATTTGTCGGCCGATTATTTATTTGTTATTATTTATGGTTTCACTTCTGTGTCAGCAAGTTGGTCTGTGTGTCACAGTTGATTCTCTCGGGAACTACTACACTTAGTCATATGAAATTTGGCATACAAAATATATTTGAAAAAATATTCTACAACGTTAAATAAATACGACTAAGAAATTAGAATTTCAAAATTTGAGCAATTTGAATTGGTTGTCAAATCTATTTTTTTTTTAATAATTTTAATTTCTTATCCATGTATAATCGTGATCGTGAACTTTACGATCAAAGAATGCTAATAATCACTCTTCTTAACATTTGAACCGCACTTATAGTTCGATAACGGTCCATTATCTTTAAGCAGTGATGGTTGAATATTTTGTTTTATATTTTTATTTATGTTTCTAATTCTTGACAATTTTTTTTTATTGCAAGAGATCAGCAGACAGGCAGACGACCCACTTGATGGAAAGTGGTTACCATCGCCTATGTTGCTACAAATGCGCTGCTGCTCTCTTAAGGGAGACTGGAACCTGGTCACTAATTCCGGAACACAACTGAAGGTTCCTCAAGGACGAGCTTGCATGACAAGAGTTATGAATGTCAAAGATGCAAGTGAGGTGTATAAGAATAAGCCTAAATGGCACTCTGTTGTTCGTGCCTACCCCGCAAGGGAACTGGCCTGAAGTTATGTATGTATGTATGTATGTAACTCAAGGTTGTTATGGCGACATACTTTAGACCAGGGGTGGTAGCCATCCAGTCGGGCAAATGCCCTACCACCTGGCAAATTTGTATCAAAGTGCAAATAAAAATTTAGTCGCTAATTACTTTCAGTTCTAACTAACATAAATAGTATTTACAGCCTAAAGTTGTGTATTTATTAAATACACAACTGTAGGCGATCGTGCATGACAAGAGTTATGAATGTCAAAGAAGCAAGTGGCGCTCTGTTGTCCGTGCCTACCCCGCAAGGGAACTGGCGTGAAGTTATGTATGTATGTATGTATGTACAACTGTAGGCTATAAATTCAATACTAAACTTTAATTGTTATTTAAGCTCTTTCAAGGTGATAGTAAGTAAATAAATCTCAAAACGATACTTTAAACTTAATTTGAGAGTCAACAAATTGCCACAGACTATTATTACACTTGGATTTATTGGTTGTCTAGTATTAGAGGGGAACAGACAGCCGCCTTGAAAACATTTAAAATAGTGACGTTTGTTGTACTGGAATACATAGTAGAGTTCCGTGCGTTTAATTTTACTAGTGGTCGCCCGTGGTCGAAATTCGACCATAAGAATTTGTTGTCAAAGACTATATTTCTATAATCTCAGATTTCGCTAAGGCAAACAATAAAGAAAAGAGCTTGTGTGAGTCAAATACATGGAAGTGTGTGTAATGTTTTTTTTTTATTGATGCATAATTTTTAAAAATATTAGCATTCGTCGCTCCTTCTCTATACCTTTATATATATAATTCTTCTGTACGTGTGTTGACAGTGAACTCCTCCTAAACGGCTGGACCGATTTGAATGAATTTTTTGTGTATGTTCAAGTGGATTCGAAGATGGTTTAGATTCACAATTGCACCAGGTAGGTGGCGCTGCAATCGGGTTCTAAATTTTATTTCTCCAGCGCAGAACAACGTCTGCCGGTACAGCTAGTAAACTATAAGTGTGCGAAATTTCATACTCTTCCGTCCGCGCAATTTTCGTAAAAACGGGCACAAAGTTTTTGCTTCACGTATTAATTTAATAGACAAGGCCTTAGTAGGTTAACATATATAACTATAGTTTACAACGCTACTTCGATCACGTAAACATCAACCGTAAATTATGCTGCGAATGTATCAATCAATCAATAATTTGTTTGCTCAAAAACACGGTGTATACATATAAGAGGACATGTTGTTTATAAGATGTCACATGTTATTGCCGGTCAGGCATGTAAATTGTACATACTAAAACTAATTCAATAATGATGCAAGTTAATTTAAATAATTGATATGTCATATAGATATATAATCAACACAATACAAATTTTTGCCTATAAAGTCCCGATTAGAACAGATTCATTTCCTCAATAAAAATTTATTTATATTTTTTATTCATTTACTAAGGCTTTCATATATTCGTCAACTGTGTACCTTGTGTGTGTACTTCTAAATGAATTAAAGTTTTCATATCTGTAGTCAAAAATACATACATGCAATTATATAAAATGTTATTATATATACATTCACGTATGGAAGCGAGAGTTGGGTATGGAAGAAAGAGCATGAAAGTAGAGTAAACGCGGTCGAGATGAGAGCACTGCGCAAAATCTGCGGAGTGACGCTTGCGGACCGCGTTCGTAATACCGAACTAAGAAAGAGAGTTGGTCTGAAAGAGAGTGTCGGGGTGAAGGTAAGGAAAGGAATGCTCCGGTGGTTCGGACATGTAGAAAGAATGCATGATGAAAGAATGAATAAACAGATATACAATGCAAAAGTGGATGGATGCAGAAGTCGTGGAAGGCCACGACACACTTTCCATGATCAAATTGATTGTGTACTAGCAGAAGGTGATGTTAGGAGCCTTAAGAACAGACGAGCGTGCATGACAAGAGTTATGAATGTCAAAGAAGCAAGTGAGGTGTGTAAGAATAAGCCTAAATGGCGCTCTGTTGTTCGTGCCTACCCCGCAAGGGAACTGGCGTGAAGTTATGTATGTATGTTATTATATATAGTTTGGAGAACCTTACGCCGCTGTTGTTTTGAATAAGTGACTCAAGGAGTTTTAGTCGGGGCGGTTTTCCAATTATATCGACGCGTTATCGACTATGCGCCGCATGCAGAGCACTTACAGTTGGTTCCTATATATTAATTAGTAGTAGTCATTGTTTACGTCATTCCAGACTATAATCTATCTCAGTGCCAATTTGGAGAATAAAATCAGTCACTTTACTTGTATATATTGTTACAACTTAGCCCCCCCGACAAAGACAAATCCCACGAAGCACGCTATTACCTGTCGGCATTTGAACCAATTGTAATACCTTTATGATTGTCTTCTTTTGTTTACTTATTTATTGGTTATTGTGGAGAACTGCCTATTGTACTCGTTTATGGCCGTTTGCAGGCATAATTATTCAGGTGTGCGGATTACGATTTCTAAGAATTTAAGTCGACGATACGGGCGGGCACATTTGTATTTGTGAAGTATAAAACGACGGCAAGATGGAGAGAGGAGACAGTCAAGCGACGATTACACGATACGAGCAAGACGTGTGTACATTCCGATAAGCTATATAGGGATGGACTTTGCGCATATTATTAAATCGTGCTTCACGTTTGTACTGGTTGCGTCCAGTTATAGTTGTATCTGTGTTATACGTGTTTGTATAGTTCTAATAAATTCTAGCGGCATTTTTAATTCGAGTCCATAATTCGTAACAATATTATGGATTTAGAATAAGGATTAAATATTTATTATTAGAGATGGGCTGAGGATCTCCAAATTTAAGCCATTAATTAAAAAACCAACACGTTTTGTCTCTTCACTCATTTGCCTCGACAACCCCAAATTAGGGTGGCTTCGTTAATTCTTTCACTAGATCTTTTTAAGATTAGGGGCCGTCGTAGTATTTTCGGCAACAATTCTTTATTGTCATAGAACGTGTATTGTTCTTTCAAGGATGTTTATATAATATTTATTGTTAGTGATTTGTTATAAATTAATTGGGGTGATTTTTTAATTACTTTTAATGTAAAAGTCGATACAATGAGCTATTTTTTATTTATATTTCAGGAAGACATACACATGGCATATCATAGTTACAATGCATATTATCACATCAGAACGGCTAGAATTATAAATACTTACACACACAGTGTAAACTCTATATAACGAGACCGAAGTAACTGTGCATTTTATGGTGTTATAGAGAGTTGTCGTTAAATGGAGAGAAGTGTGTTATTTTTGTCCGAGGTCTTTTGCTGTATCAGTAATTTTGTTGCATTTCGTTTACTTATTTTATTCATATCTTGAGATATTGAGGCATCATGGTGATAAAGGAAATACTTAGAAATTTTGGTATGCATGATGCCGACAATAGAGTTTATTACGGGCTAGGATAATAAATCGATAAAAGAAAGTACACAGCTGCGCAGTTTATACTAGTTTTGGCATCTTAAAAGGTACTTTTTATTACTTAATTGTTCTCGTTATTGAGAGTGGGTATTATGCTATATAGAGTGTATCATTATATGGAAGATAAGCTTTTTTTAAGGCGGGGGAAATGCTATTTACGCACAATACTGGGTCCTTTGCAAGGGATTAGACCATGGTTGATCATGGAGGCTTTTCCCTTTTTTAAAGGGCAATCCAAACAGTAATCAACCGGCTTGTGTGGAGACTCCGAGAAGTTGCACGGGCAACAACCACTATCCACTAAAACCAGCGTCCTCCCATGTGCCCTGCGCTTTTTATGTAGGAAAGGCTGAGACTTAGAACGTAGTTACGCCCAGTCCGGTCCAGCGCAAAAAGTGCCTAAATGTGCCCCGGGAATCAGAACACATCCACTTCGTCGTCGGGGGTGATGAATCCTTTGCTCCCTTGATAGCTAAAGGCCCCCCGAAGCGGTATTATTCAGGGTGGGAAGTCATGCGCATACCTGCGTCTCCGGATGCCAGCCAACCGCCGGCGTCCACGTGGAGTCGCATTAGCACGCACAATAATACTCCCCTCCCTATATGGAAGATAAGCTAAACTAATCAAAGACAAGTGATTTCGACGCTTAAAGGAGTTTTTCGTTAAATCGAGTAACGTTACATGGAGTTAGTATTGTTTATTCACATACACTATACCTTATTTTTTTTTAATAATAATTTTTTGAATGTAATTTGAGTTGAAGCGTGTTTTTAGATGATTAATTTATCAACATTTTGCATGTTGAAACTAGGCCATAAATGTCCATTTTCGGCCACGGGTCACCCCATTTTTAAGACAAGTTTTTTTTTAGTTAAAGGTTATTTTTGTAATTGTATATTAAATATGTTTTAAGGCATGAGAGATATTGTAGATTAAATATTTTTTGTCCCGTAGTCAATTAACAACAAAAATTAACGTCATCATGAAGAGAATCCTTGAATTTTTTTAAATATAATAGAAAAATACAACTACAAAACTTGTGAAATCAGGGAGATTGACGCATGTCATGGGACCGCTAATATACTGTTACGAGTGCGGGACTCGAATTAAAATACATACATACGTACATAACTTCACGCCACTTCCCTTGCGGGGTAGGTACGAACAATCGAATTAAAATTCCGTTGGAATTGCTATAGAATTTATTAGAATTATCAAAAAAAAAAGTACAATAAAGGTGCAAATATAACTGGACACAACCAGTACAAACTGCACGATTCAATAACACGCGCAAAGTCCGTCACTATACAGCTTATCGAATGTACACACGTCTTGCTTGTATCATAATCGTCGCTTGACTGCCTCCCCTCTCCATCCTGCTGTCGTTTTATACTTCACAAATATAAGTGTGCCCGCCCGTATCGTCGACTTAATTTCCTAGAAATACGTAATTCGCACACCTGCTTAATTATTCCTGCGAACGGCCATAAACTAGTACAATACACAGTAGACTGTTTTTCAAGTAAACAAAAGAAGTCCAAATGTGGGAAGGTAAACTGTGCTTTATGGCAGGTAGGTGTGCATTAAAATTTGTCGGCATGTAACAATACAATAAAATACCGAGTAGGATAACGGAGTCACCATCCGTGGGCTCATTTAAAACACGGCTCAGGAAATGGTTAGTCGAGCACACCTTTTATAATCATGAGGAGTTTGTGTCCTATAATATTATATAATTTTAATTTTATTTGTGACCATAACTAATGTACAAATTGACGTGTAACTTTGTTATGAATAAAAGATTTCTGATTCCAATAACAAGTTTCTGGTAAATAGACGAACCGATCTCCCTTAAAACCAAAATTAGAAACCAATTAACAAGTCACTGTCAACACTTACCCCGAAAAGCAACATTCAAAAAACAAAAAGCTTATTTCCCCAAAATGACTTATGTTTCCCCAAAGCAATGTGACAGGAGCATTGATTTTCGACATTTTAATTTCAGGTTAAATGACAGACAGACCCCTTCGCGTATTTTTGTACAGTAAATGCAAGGAATTTGTTACATTCCAATGTGACATGACTTCTAAATTGTTTGAAGTGAAGTAAATATATTGCTTTGGCTAAATTTAGTTTAGCTCATCTTAGCACTATCCTAACTAATATTAGAAATGTGAAAGTGAGTGTATTTGTTTGTTTATGACGAATCATATACTGTGTTTTGTATTGTCACGGTTTATGAGGTGTTCACGCCTTAAGTACGCAATGTTCCCGAAAGATAGAGAAGATGGCGCTTCGATCGCGTTTTATTGGCGCCACTGTTGCAATTCACTAATACAGACATCACCATGACGACGACAATCACAATATAATTTTAATGTGTTGCTCTCATGTTTAGTTCCACTTTCGCTAGATGGCGTTACAGGTATTCATCAATAGTGTTCCTGACAAAAAACCTGAATGATTTAAGAAAATCTACATTAACGCTTACGAAGCCGCGGGCAAAAGGTAGTCTGTGATATTACCGCCATTAGGTGGATTTACCGCCGAATGCCAACGAACCATCTATGACCTCTGTTCGGCCTGTGTGTACGCAGCCTTCTTTTTTTAACGAGGGGAAATTCGTTTGAGGTCTATCTACTGCGGGGGAAACGCGGTTGTGGAGAGTGTGGGATTCGGCATGTTGGGATGGCACTAGCATCGCAAGCAAGAAGTGCTATTGCCACGCCGCAGTCAGGGATACCGACTTGTGCCAGGGTCACAATTATTTCGCCTAGCCATTTTGCAGGCCCTGGCAGGCGGCGCCCCATAACGCCCCCTCTATTTTTTTTTTATTTTTATTGCAGGAGTTCAGCAGGCAGGCAGACGGCCCACTTGATTGAAAGCGGTTACCATCGCCTATGGACATTTGAAACACCGAAGGTGCTACAAATGCGCTGCTGCTCTCTTAAAGGGGAATGGAATCTGGTCACTAATGCCGGAACACAACTCAAGGTTGTTATGGCAACATACTTTAGACCAGGGGTGGCAGCCATCCAGTCAGGCAAATGCCCTACCACCTGGCTGTGGGTTGTTAAGTCGCCTCTTACGACAGGCCGCCCGGCCACAGGAAATTGTATTCTTTCTCCGTTCCTGCACGGATAAAATTCGATAAAACTCTATTACCGGGGGGAGGCAAAACCCCCGGTGACTTCGTTCTTTCCCTTAACGTGGGCCGGTTTGTAATGCGCCCCAGGGGAGGAGAAGCTGGGATCCGTCCCCAGGGACCTACTCGCGCCGCCTGCTCACGGCGGCCGGAGGTCTAATGACGCCCTCCGGTGACGATGCGTCCTACTTTGGCGGGAGCGGAGCAAGCTGGTAATAATACTACATACAATATTTGTGTCGTGACATCTAGGGCCCAATTATACCACTTCGTTGTTGGCGTTGCGAAGATATTCAAAGTATTACGATTCGATTGCCATAGTGTCAAATATTCGTGTTGTACTAAATCCACAATATGTTTTTGGTAGCGCCGCGGCGGAAGAATAGTACTAAAAATTGGTATTGCCATCAGCAGAAATGGCGTTAGCAGAGATAAATATTGGGAATCTACTAAAAATTTTGCATGACAAGAGTTATGAATGTCAAAGAGGCAAGTGAGGTGTGTAAGAATAAGCTTAAATGGCTCTCTGTTGTTCGTGCCTACCCCGCAAGGGAACTGGCGTGAAGTTATGTATGTATGTGTATGTACTAAAAAATTTAAACATTTTATTTCGCGAGTTTTCGCTTATAAATATTTATAAAGATAGAGTGATATGCCACGAGCACACCATTGGAATTAACAAATTACCGAAATCAGACAAAGCTACGATTGAGATAATAGTTTCCGGCGATTTTGACGAGATAGTCATAGCAGAGTTTGGGACAAACCACCTGTGGCCTCTGCTGGACCTTTGTGTACACGGCCTAAAACACTGTACAATAATAAACCTCGTAACACTATAATATTAGTGTCGTGACACCCGATAACCGTATAAAGTGTCGCCGCGGAGTCTCGTGACACATGCCCACAGCTGGTGTAAATGATTTGCTCCAAGAGAATGTTGTAGTAATTGTTGCAATTTATGTAGAGAATTTATTGCTTTCTGTCATAATGAATGTTAGATTCAAATATTTAGCGAATTTAACCAAAAGTAACGTAGAAAGGTATCTTAAGTGTTGACCCGAAACATAAGCAGTAGGTAGGTTATAGGTTTTACGTGATGTTCTAAAAACACACAGACAGACAGACAAACAAAAATTCAAAGATTATATGTGGTTTCAGACACTGCTGGTCCGAGTTAACCCATTGATTTTATTCACATTTTTATAATCTTTGTGCAAAAGTGAACCCTCTATATACGTGTTTTATACATAGTACAGAATAAAACAGGATATAATAATAAAAGAAAGAAAGAAAGAACAACTTTATTTGAATAAATTGCGACGCAATTACATTCCTTATACATTTCTATACACAAAGCATATTTTGAGAATTTGTACGCCGCATTTTCGGCAAACAAGGTTTGCACTCAGCATATTGCTGTGCCGGAATACTATAGTTATTGACTGTGGCCATATGCGTCTTATTTATTGCGTACAAAGAACTTAATTAACGAATAGCTGCATTAGTGTACATACGTTATCTCTCAATATTTAACGTCATTAATAACACTGGTCCACCAAACAAGTAGTATGTACTTTAGACCGGCCCCGTCTATTCTTATATATTTCGATGCGCTGAATCCGAATCCGTGGTCAGTTTGGTCCATACATCCTTAGAATTTTGAGGTTGTATGGAACAGAAACCCGAATCTAGGGTCAGTTTCGTCCATACACCTTAGAAATTCTGAGGGTGTACGAACCAAGAAACCGACTCTAGGGTCAGTTTGGTCCATACATCTTCAGAATTTTGAGGTTGTATGGACCAAAAACCTATATCAGTTTACGATGTGTGGTGTATGGACCAAACTGATTCATATTCAGCGCATCGAAATACACAAGAATAGATGCGTCTGGTCAATACAGACCATTTTTTTTTTTTTTGGGCCAATGCAATAAATAATAATATCGCATCACAAATAACGCGTTAAACTCCTCGCTACATCTGCGCGAAACAGTCGTTTACTACAGATATTTAAACATTATCTCATATGAAGCAACTAGGAGAACAAATGATTAATGTAAGGAATTCAATAAAAAATATTTTATCAAAGACAAACCGACTTTAAACTATAAAGCAAATTATGAATATTTACTAGAACGGCACATTTTGCAATTTTGTTGTTGTCTATTATGTTTAACTTGGCACCGACTTCGCGGGCGCGATGCGATGGCCGGGAGAAGGCAAAAGGACGTGGAAGAAGAAGCAAGGAACGACTAACCTCGCCACCAGTCCGCCGCCACACTGCACTCGTCCCCCGGGGGTTCACACACTCACTAGGATTATGGTTATGATCATTAAATGAAATTATAAGAGTTTATTTTCTTTATTTTGTTCCAAAAATTTCTTGATACGTATTTTTATATATATTGCGATGACAGCACTGACACTCGCTGAATGTATCTTGTTTTGCGCATTCTTCGTTTAAAAGTTTATTCTTTTCTTAATGGCGAGGATGGGGTAGAAGAGTTTATAAGAGGTGTTCTTCGGCGCAACCAGACTTCAAGGTGTCATAGATTTTTTTTTGCTTTTTAGTGTGCAGTTGGTTTTATGTTTAAAAAAAATATTTCCCGCTTTTTAGTTATTTTAAGCGCCTGTATAAATTGTACACTAGAAACTGGCATGTGAATACAAGTTTCGCCTTTCGACGAGGAAAAATTTCGTTCCGTACTATTTTCCGTCGCGTATCGCGCTAAAAAATACGCAGCGTAATTCGGACTGTTCGGCGCGTTTGGTGTGTCATGCCAAGCGAATACTAAGACCGATAATTCAGTCACCGAAGTGTCAGCACTGTACCTTCGGCAGATGTGTTGTTACACTTAAAGTGTAACAATATTCATAGCGTACTATTTTCAATTGTGTATCGCGCTAAAAATACGCAGCGTAATTCGGGCTGTTCGGCGCGTTTGGTGTGTCATGCCAAGCGAATACTAAGACCGATAATTCAGTCACCGAAGTGTCAGCACTGTACCTTCGGCAGGTGTGTTGTTACACCTAAAGAGTAACAATATTCATAGCGTATTATTTACCATTGTGTATCGCGCTAAAAATACGACGCGTAATTCGGGCTGTTCGGCGCGTTTGGTGTGTCATGCCAAGCGAATACTAAGACCGATAATTCAGTCACCGAAGTGTCAGCACTGTACCTTCGGCAGGTGTGTTGTTACACTTAAAATGTAACAGTATTCATAGCGTACTATTTTCCATTCTATATCGCGCTAAAAACACGTCGCGTAATTCGGGCTGTTCGGCGCGTTTGGTGTGTCATGCCAAGCGAATACTAAGACCGATAATTTAGTCACCGAAGTGTCAGCACTGTACCTTCGGCAAATGTGTTGTTACACTTAAAGTGTAACAATATTCATAGCGTACTATTTTCCATTGCGTATCGCGCTAAAAACACGTCGCGTAATTCGTACTGTTCGGTGCGTTTGGTGTGTCATGCCAAGCGAATATTAAGACCGATAATTCAATCACCGAAGTGTCACTGTACCTTCGGCAGGTATATTGTTGTATTTAAAGTGTAACAATATTTGCAAAGGACGTGGCCTAAGGCCTTGGTCGGCTGTTGCCACGCGTACGTGATTTTTCTCCAAACAAAAGATCTCGTTGCATCCAGCCGCCACTCGGTCTGGCGTGCCAGTTTTGTTTAGCGTTTTACCATAATACTGGCATTGTAATGTAAACACGAAACTGGAAGCTGCGTATGTGATTTTAACCGACTTCCAAAAGGAGGTTCTCATTTTCCCTATATATTTTTTTTGTATGTTTGTTACGCGATTTCTCCATCAAATGTCGACGGATTTTTTTTTTCTTCATTCGAAAGAGTATATAACTGAGGTGGTCTTATTGTCACTAAGTCAGGATCTGATGAGTGAATCCCAGTCAATAGCAACCCTTGTAGAAAAACGCCGAACGCCTACTCTTTGAAAGGCAAAACTTGTATACGGGTGCCAGTAGTACAATTTCTACAGATGCTTAAAATATTATTTCTAAAGCTAATCAAGCAATTAAAATGTAGAAAATACTTTTTTTTTTAAACGAAACCGGCTTCAAAATAGATACTTTTTGCATTTTATTTTGATGTCTGTTTTGATTTTGTAAAAAAAATTATACATATTGGAATAGTTAATAATAATAATCACAAAATAAAAAGTCCGATTTGACAGTTAAGAATGTCTACAGAACGTAACTTTGAACAAATTCAACACAACGGAAAGCCAATAATGATTAATTTATTTAGTTGATAATATAAAGGTATTTCAATTATTATTTTCCTCCAAATAACGAAATAACATGAAATTTTGATTAATTCTGTTATATAGTATTAATCTATGACGAAGTCCCAGAAACGTTCTACCAGACGTTCTAAGGGGTCTTATTTATAATTTTAGTGATGCTGCCAAAAGGCTGTTGCAGATCATTAAATCAGTTCGATTCAGGAAAAGAACTATATACATATTTAGTCCAAAACCTTACATTATTTATGTACTATCGGCGCCCCGCGGTTTCTTTCACCCGTGTGGTGACGGAAAATCGTTATATTTTGGATAATTCACACTATATCTTTATAAATTATACCCTGTGTGTTATTCTGAAATGTAAGCTATATTATTGTAAAGTTTCATCAAAATCCATTGAGTAGTTTTTGCGTGAAAGATCAACAAACATGCATCCATACATTCTTATAAACTTTCGCGTTTATAATATTAGTAGAATTTATATTAAAACAATACTACATAATTGTACATATATGTATTGAAAACAAAAAATCGGTTGAATAAATATATACCTATATTATACGGGTGAAATCATAAAATTTTCAATAAATTAATTGTACATACATATATACACACATAACTTCACGCCAGTTCCCTTGCGGGGTAGGCACGAACAACAGAGTGCCATTCAGCCTTATTCTTACACACCTCACTTGCTTCTTTGACATTCATAGCTCTTGTCATGCAGGCTCGTCTGTTCTTAAGGCTCCTGACATCACCTTCTGCTAGTACATGATCAATTTGATCATGGAAGGTGTGTCGTGGCCTTCCACTACTTCTGCATCCATCCACTTTTGCATTGTATATCTGTTTAGTCATTCTTTCATCATGCATTCTTTCCACATGCCCGAACCACCGGTGCATTCCTTTCCTTACCTTCACCCCGACACTCTCTTTCAGACCAACTCTCTTTCTTACTTCGGTATTACGAATTAGATTAATTGTGGTGCGTGATAAATGAATGCGGTACACGAAGACGATGTGAGACAAAACTTTTGCGCTCCATGTCGCTTTTGACAGGTATTTGTGTGACACAAAAAGTAATTCACTTAAAATAAATCAAACTATTACAAATTCGTATAATTTTTAATCGATTTATCTTGATGATCAGTTAACTTAGTTAAAGATTTATAGATTTCAATCCCTAAATACCTATGTTTTTTTTATTTATTTTTTATTGCAGGAGTTCACCAGACAGGCAGACGGCCCACTTGATAGAAAGCGGTTACCATCGCCTACGGACATTTGCAACACCAAAGGTGCTACAAATGCGCTGCTGCTCTCTTAAGGGCGACTGGAACCTGGTCACTAATGCCGGAACACAACTCAAGGTTGCTGGTATCGCCAAGTAACCTTATTTCGGCATATACAAACTTTTCTTTATTATTTAAATTCTTCCTTTAAATATGACGGCGTTCCCCTTTAGCACGTCACGTCAATCAATCGTTCATTGTCATGTCAGCAAATAAATTAAATTAAATCGCTCCGCACATTGTAAATATTTAAAATAAATTAACATAAATATAATACTAAAATAAATTAACATAAATATAATACTGTAAATATCTTTAATAAATTAATATACTTATAACCCACACCGCAAGTACAAAATACTATAAACATAATTATTGTAAAAACTGAAGTGCAGTGAAGTGGACTGAGGGCAGAGGAACAGACGTATTTCATTCCCATTAACCTGGTAAGTGCGTGCTCGTTCTGAAATTCCCATCAAAATTGTCCCACACTTTTTTTCCCGCAAAATTGAAGCAGTCCGCTTATCGCTAAATCCAGCGCCGCCGCAACAAATGGTCCTTCGAGCCGGATGCATGGTTAAATCTCGTGTTTCAAACTTTTCATAACTTTCGAGTTTGAAAAATCACCGCCCAGCATCCTTTCTTTTCACCGCCCGCGTGTCTTATAGGTGTTGCCTTATATTGAATATAATATAACTAATATACCGCCGCTATGCCTCCTAAAGTTCATAATGGGGATAATGATAACCGCAATTTAATAATTTTAGAAGCCCGCCTGAAATACTTATTCCAATTTATAGAAAAGGTTCATGGAAAGGCACTAGAGGCATTCTGTGGCCTCGAATGCGTCGCAACGTTTTTAGACAGTATTGAAACAATTGACCAAATTCGAAATGAATTCAAAGCTACTAATGAGGAATATAATAACTTGCTTCTTAAGTGCAAACCAGATTCTGTTCCTAACTTTGAAGATATGTCGTCCGTTGAAGAAATGTACTGTAAGATTAAAGGCGTTATGAAACAAATTGAGCCGCGGTCCAATGCTGTACCTGAACTTAATGAGCCACGTCGTAAAGCAATTAAGTTGCCGCCTATCGAAATAATGTCCTTTGACGGTGACATTCGCAACTGGCCGCTCTTTTTCTCGAGTTTCAAATCAACTGTACGTGATAACACATCGCTTACCGATGCTGAGAGACTGTACTATTTGTTAGGGAAGCTCTCAAGCAAGGCACAAGCAGTTTTTTCTGGAATTACTCCTAATGCTGAAAATTACGTAACCATAATTAACTCATTAATTGATAGGTATGAGGATACGCGAACACTAGCCTCATCGTACTTAGATCAAATGTTGAACCTTAAATTAAATGGTCCGCCTTCAGTTTTATATTTTCAGACATTTTTAGACAAATTTATATCCGCTGCGAATGCATTAAAGAATCTTCCTATTGATAATTTAGCTGATCATATCCTACTACATATTGCTATGAAAAAGTTAGATGATCATACTATTCACACTTTTGAAATGACACACAGAGATCAAAGGCTGCCTACATTTGCAAACCTGACAGAATTTATGAAAAGCCAATATCGTATATTTCATAACAGTCAACGTAATTCTACACATAATATTCAACAGCGCAATTTCCCAAATAAACTACCTCATAATATCCCTAGGCCACAAGCATATGTTGCAGCTTTTAATTCACATAAGTGTTTGTGTGATAACATCATTCATGATCACTTTTATAAATGTCCGGCCTTTGCTAATTTAACTGCTTCCGCGCGATTCAAATGTGTCAAGGAACACAATGCGTGCGTTAACTGTTTGAGTATCAAACATAAAATTCGAGATTGCAGCTCCAGTTTGAAGTGTCGTAATTGTCATCAACGCCATCATACTCTGTTACATTTTGAAAGAGTTAACAACGTTAATGAAGTCGCGTCTAACCTTAACACTTCAACTACAGCTGCTCCGCAAATAATATCGTCAAGGCCTCCCCCCGCGCATCATATAAACCCTAATATTACATCGCAGTCTTTTACGGCTAGTGTGAGGCCGCGTTCATCTAATTTTATTCAATCTCCCAATACATCTAATATTGCATCGCAGATGGTAATAAATGAAGAGACTCCAACGTCTATATCCGCTCACAGTCATAATGTTGATGGCAAAGGTGGCGCTTCTCCGTGTATACAGAGTACTACGATTTTACTCTCTACCGCTCAAGTTATTGTTTATGATAGCTTTGGGAATGGTCATATAGTGAAATGTTTGTTAGATTCTGCATCTCAGAGTAATTTTATAACTTATGACTGTTGCGCACGTTTAGGGTTGAACTATAATAGAAATTCGCTAATGACAGTAAGAGGTATCGGTGGATGTGAAAAATCTATTAAAGGCACTGCAGACTTTAGAGTCTTCTCTCGTTTTGATAGATTTGTTTATTTTGACGTATCAGGGCTTGTTGTGGATCGGATTACTGATAATCTGCCGACGGTGCCTGTAGATACGACGTTTTTTTCGCATATAAATACGCTTCCGCTCGCAGATAGTACTTTCAATTATCCTAGTAAAGTAGATATATTACTAGGTGCGTCATTATTTCCGCATTTATTATTGCCTAATATGGTTTACAGTAATGTACATGTCCTACCACCTGCAGTTCAAACAGTATTAGGGTATGTATTGGTTGGTACTGCTCCCGCTTTACAAATTTCTTATAAGCTTTCTACTTGTTGTACTGTTGTGCAAGAATCTTTAGATTGTCTTCTTAAGAAATTTTGGAAACTTTAGGAATAAGCAATAATGTGTTAACCCTCATAAACTTGGTTTTGAGAAAATGGCGTCTTAAGATGTTAAACCAATTCTTATAAAGTTTGCTTGAAAAAATATGTGCCTACTATTCTTTTCTTTGTTTAATAAAAAGAATAATGGATTAGAAATAGATTACTTTTACAAAAAGACAACAAAGTAGTATATTCTTCCGAAAAAATGAGGTAATTGCATATTGCAAAATATGGAACATACTGTAATATTCGAAACATCAAATTAAGGAACATAACACTGTTTTGCTAAATGCCAGTACCAGGATTGAATGACAATGAATGCAAGTTGAGGAACATAAATGAATATTGATAAATGCATGTTATCACTTATATAGTTTGGCAAATTGTTTTAAGTAAAACTCTTAAGATATTAAGTTAAGCTTTTATTAATATGAAAAATACAAGAACATGAACTTTTTAAACAAGTCATTCTTCAAATGTAATAAGAGACATAATTGAATACTATATATTTTTCTTCTTCTTTCAAAAAATATATTTTTTTTCCTCAGAATCATCTTTTTTCAACAAAATATTATATTATATTATATGTATTTATATACATATTATTATAGTTACCTACTTATATTATATGTCAACAATATATTTTCTTAATATTTTGTTACTTAATTTGTCTGAGATATTATAAAATCACTTTCACTTAAACAACTAATATCATTTTACAAAAGTCAGGTACATGTTTAAGACCTTTTTTTTTGAGATCTTTAGCAATTATAAAGTATTTATATAAAATTAACTTGTAACTTACAATAAAAAGTTTTTCCATAACAATGTTAAATATCAAAATGACTAACCTACTTATTCTGAACTTAATGTATACATAACACTTATTCAGTCTAATTGTAAAATCACTTTGCATTAATCTTCTTTAATCATCGCTCGTACTAATAACTACTATATAACTAAGGAAACAGCAGAGGCTACCATAGTAAGTAATTAATAAAGTATTTAATCTTCAATACAATTTTCTTCTATATCAAAGTCAGAATTACCCAAGTCTTCAGTATCATCAATAAAATCACTCGAAGCAGCATTCCTCAAGAAACTATAAAAGCCTTTTGCATCTGTTGGAATGAGCTTTAACAATTCTTTCAGATCTTGAATTTTTGCAGTAGATAGTTCACGACCAGTCGGATATAGGATAGGAAGGTCTATAGCGAAATTAGACTTCTGTTTCCGACCCTTTCCTTCTCTTGATATATCAATCACCTGAGGTTCCTCCTCAAGTTTTGATTTCATGCAAAGGAATGTATAGAATAGGATCTGTTTTTTTTTTAACTTCAATAACGCTACCCTGTCATATCGCGCACCTAGCTTCATACGAACCAGAACTCCAGAATTTTTCAAATTCCTTTTTACGTTGATCTATAGATATTTTCTCTGTACACTTCAAAGGACATCTACAATCGCTACTGTTTAACTCTTTCGCACAAACCTTTTTTCCTTTCGTACTAAATTAATCCTCATTGTTATTTGCTTTCTTTTTTCTTATGCTGCTGTTCTGGTCGACAAATTTTCTCTTGCGTCCTTTTTTAGGTCTGCCATTGTATGATGATTACGCCTGTTCAGAATCATCGTCGTTGATTTCGGGTATATAATCAGGGTCTTCAGTGTTGATACAATTATTCTTATTAGTGGAATTTATAACATTAACAGTAGCTTCTACATGTTCTTCATCAATAGTTGGGCGAGGGTGACTTTCTTCAATAGGACTAGAAATATTTTCATTCAGATTCTTATGATCAATTGCATTTGTACTATTTTCATAATTTGTATCAGCCAATATCTCAAGTGGTTCATTAATTATCTTCTTCACTAACTTTGGAAAAAAATTCTCTGTAAAAATCTGTAACTATTTCGGTTTGGTCCTTATTATTATTTAGTTCATCGTTTACAAACTGCAGTCTTCTTTCATCAATGGACGAGAATAAAAGGTTGATTGTATCTGATGAGGTTGAGGGAATTATCTCCGTATCATTAGGCACAGGTAAAATCTTTATGTTTGAATGATCCAGTAATTCAATAATTACTGGTGAAATGCTCTCCAATGAAAAATTATCTGGTAGTTCATCATAAGTAAACAGACTATTATACCTAGTCTTTTGTAATCCGACAGAATTTTGTAAATCTAGATCAATACTTCTATCTTCTGCAGGGATATCTTGAAGTTTATTTGCGCCGGCAGGTTCATCATTTTCATTAAAAACTTCTTTTGTACTAGATTTCGCAAGATTGACCAGTAACTTTCCCCTTGATCTTGGCAGTGACATCAGATCTCTACAACAAAATAGAAATACACTTTTTGATTAGGATTATCAGATCTACGAATAAGAAAGGGTTTTTCAATACAATATCAAGATACTTAACATATAAACTATCTCTCATAAAAAGCTAACCAACATTCAGTAATAATATGTCAAGCACTTTAAACTGTACTGTAAGCTTCGTTAAATACCCTTTCATTGTTTAGCAATAATGTGATATGCTGTATAGTACGACATACCGTATTGTGTTGTGTTTAGCAATAATGAGTTAAGTGATTTGTCGTATTTATTTGTGACCAAAAGTTACAGTAAATCAATCTGATCGGACCAAATTATATTATTTTAGCATAAAAAAGAACTTTAAAGTTGAAATATACCTACACAATTATTTAATTAATGATTCCTTGTCTAATTTAAACCGGCAACAAAACCTATAAACGAATTACTCATGAAAATCTTAATATAAAAATAATTACAGACTTACCTTGATGACTCCAATGTGGATTGCTTACAGTTCACTAAAAGATGGGTTTATTGAAGTAATTTAGTACTTAAAATGGGGATATAACTTTAGAATTTCGTTATTTAATAAGAACTCATTGTTTAGCGAGGCGCGAAAACGCTGACTGACATTTAGCAACACTGTGTCAAGCTTCATAACATATTTTTCGTGACGACAAATGTCACTATTTTGAATTTCGACAATGTTAAGAAACTTAAAGGATTATTGATAAATATTGTACACGTGATTTACGATTTGTTTTATGATAAAAATCCATTTTTTACGTACTTTTATGTTTTAGATGACTTGAAACACTTTTGTAGAATGTTAAATACGTGATGCATTATAAAAATATATCAAAACCTTTGATTTTGACTTTTTGTGGGTTGACAACTTAAATCTGTCACGCATGCTGTAATAACGAATACTATAACATCACCAATTTATAAAATCGCACAGCGAATATCTTCGTGGTCGAAACTACTACGTATTGTTGTTTTCATTTTTCGTTTTATTAATAAGTTACCGCGCTCTTCTTCTGTATCTTATTCAGACCTGAGCTTTGCTGAAAATAAAATTTTTCTTGCGTTACAGAATATTCACTTTAGTCAAGACATTCGAAATTTGAAAAACAATGAGCCTTGTTCACCTACTTTACAAAAATTAAAGCCATTTTTTGATGAAAACGGTCTTATTCGTGTGGGTGGAAGATTGTCCAACGCTACTTTAGAATATTCGCATAAACATCCGTGTGTATTACCGCGACATGGTCATATAGTTGACATATTAGTCGATTACTATCATGTTAAGAATCTACATGCTGGTCCAGAGTTATTGATGTCTATACTTAGGACGCAATATTGGATTCTCGGTGCGCGTGGCGTGATTCGTTATCGTATCCATAAATGTAACTCGTGTTTTAAAGTCAAACCACGCCCGCATTTTCCTTTGATGTCTGACTTACCTAGCCACCGTGTTACTAAAGTAGATAAACCATTCTCGCATACTGGATGTGATTACACTGGGCCTCTCCAATATACACCAGTCCGCGGTAGAGGAGTCAAAAGCCGTAAAGCTTGGTTATGCATCTTTACTTGTATGACAACACGCTGTGTTCATATAAAAATAGCAACCGAATTAAGTACAGTAAGTTTTCTCTCTGCGCTTAAACGTTTTCTGTCTCGACGAGGTCCAGTTCAATGTCTATATTCGGATCATGGCACTAACTTCGTAGGAGCGCGCTCATACTTACGCGATCTTTACAAATTTTTTAATGACTATCGTTTGCAATTTGAGCATGAACTTTCAGAAAACAGAATTGAATGGAAATTAATCCCCCCTGCATCTCCACATTTTGGAGGATGTTGGGAGAGTATGGTGAAAGTAGTTAAGTCTCATCTTTTTAAAGTTATAGGACAACAAATACTTTCTTATGAGGAGCTTTCTACAGTACTTACGCAAGTCGAAGCACTCATTAATTCGCGCCCACTTACTGTTATGGGTAGTGATCCTGCTGAACCCTCAGCACTTACTCCAGCTCATTTCTTACATACCGCACCACTATATTCTTTGCCCGCGCCATACACGGAGTCAGGGAAATTGCTTGATAGATATTCGCTACTTAATAAAATAGTGCAGTCATTCTGGCAACGATGGCGAGTTGAATATTTGCATCAATTACAATCTCGCGCTAAATGGAATACACCTTCTGTTCCGATAAAGATAGGAACTGTGGTTATTATTATTGTAGATAACGCACCACCGCTTTCTTGGCCAATAGGTGTAGTGGAGGCAGTACATCTTTCAAAGGACGGCGTATGTCGTGTCGTAACTGTAAGAACTAATAAAGGAAGCTTTGTACGTTCTACCGTTAAATTGTGTCCATTGCCTAATCAATGATTTTGTTATGTTAGAAATAGAATATTTAAGTTAGCTTTGAGTTTTAATTTTGTTTATTACAATTAAGAAGATTATTTTATTTTATTTATTCAGGATCTTGTTTTATATTTTGGTTATTCCGCATAACTTTTATATTTCTTAAATCTCAAATTAATTTACTTGATTTTCCGAATAATTGCTCCCTGCTAGCTTTTATTTTGTTTTACGTTAAATATTCACTGTCTTCGCTTTATTATTTGATCCTTTGTACTTTAAATGTATTTTTTTTAAAGGCAACCCTTTAAGGCCGGGGGAAATGGTATCGCCAAGTAACCTTATTTCGGCATATACAAACTTTTCTTTATTATTTAAATTCTTCCTTTAAATATGACGGCGTTCACCTTTAGCACGTCACGTCAATCAATCGTTCATTGTCATGTCAGCAAATAAATTAAATTAAATCGCTCCGCACATTGTAAATATTTAAAATAAATTAACATAAATATAATACTAAAATAAATTAACATAAATATAATACTGTAAATATCTTTAATAAATTAATATACTTATAACCCACACCGCAAGTACAAAATACTATAAACATAATTATTGTAAAAACTGAAGTGCAGTGAAGTGGACTGAGGGCAGAGGAACAGACGTATTTCATTCCCATTAACCTGGTAAGTGCGTGCTCGTTCTGAAATTCCCATCAAAATTGTCCCACACTTTTTTTCCCGCAAAATTGAAGCAGTCCGCTTATCGCTAAATCCAGCGCCGCCGCAACAGTTGCTATGGCGACATACTTTAGACCAGGGGTGGTAGCCATCCAGTCGGGCAAATGCCCTACCACCTGGCTGTGGGTTGTTTTGTCGCCTTTTACAACAGGCCGCCTGGCCGCAGGAAATTGTATTCTTTCTCCGTTCCTGCACGGATAAATGTTTTATGTGAACTGTCAAATCAGGCTTTTTATTTTGTGGTTATTATAATCTATTTAACTGCATTCTCTTCTTAAAGATTTATTTAATTATTTTAATATTTTCTTTCCCTACTTTTATACAATAAACCCTACAAGTAATGTCAAGGACAAAATATATCCAACAATTTTCCAGTTTCCATTTTCAGTAATACTTGTATCAACATAATTCTGCTCATACACATGTTGATCCAGTTGAATAACGATATAACTACACTACTTTTATTTTAAACCTAATTTCTTATAAATTACAGTACAATTTACAATAATAAGAAATCGATTATTTTTTAATAAAAGTAGTATTTAATTTAACGTTTATAGTAATAACAGTAAGGTTGGTTTTTGAATGACTATAAATGGATGTATTTTTGCAATGTATGCGCATGAGTAGGGCTATAGAAATCAAGGTCTTCAAGTATTGCAAGTTGAATGTCGACTTTGTTTACATTTTTATGTGACGTATTAAATGCGTATTCACGTTAAGATCACATAGTGTAGAAGTCGAAGGTCTATGACACGTCATCACAAGCTTTTATTTAACTTGCAATGGATGTATGTATGTAAGTTCGGGTGGAATCTTGCAAGTTAAATTTGATCAACTTCCCGGTGTCCGATTGAGCTGAAATTTTGCACGCATATGTATATCACGTGACAGTGTAATAATATGGTACCATGGAGTTGATCTGATGATGGAGTCAGAAGGTGGCCATAGAAACTCCTGTACTAAACAAGATAGACTCGTTGTGTTTGGGCTCGTTTTACTTGTCTTGGCTAGCACTCTGCTGTTACATGATATCCAGGATCTCAAAAGCTGGTATTTAAAAATCTTTTTAAAAAAGCTTGTTTTTATATAAGTCGGCAGATAAATGCCTTGAGTAACGTTCCGGCATTACTTAGTGGCCAGATTCTCCTTCTGAGGCCGGTAGCACATTGGCAGCATCTCTTGTGTTGCAATTATCCATATAGACCAAGGTCTATAATGTTTGAAACCAAAAAAAAAAATTGTAGGATAAAACCCATTGAAAAAGGAAGAGAATATAACAAAAATGAAAGGAAAAATAATTTACAGGCGATCTGAGGTCGGGAAGTGGAAGGGGGTGAGTTTTTGAGGGTAAAAAACGGTTTATATCGATTTCCGGCAAAACTAGGGAAAAAAATGAATGCCAAAGTTGTAGGTAATAAAAAGATCAACAACTTTTGTACTTACACTTTTTTCACATAACCTCAAAATTTAGGTAAAAAATTCAAAAAACCAAGTTATTTTATAGGCGATGGTAACCATAAAGCAATTACAAATACAGCAATTAAAAAACAACATCATATTAATTCCTAAGCTAATGAAGTTACACTTGTATAATGGGTAATACACAACGATCAACTCATCAAAGTAAATAATGGAATGTTAACAAAATTTACTCTGTTGGGTATTAAACCTTTGTCAGTGAAGTAGGCGGATCACCGCTTAGTCCACAAAACCACAGTTTCTCTCGAAAAGGGTTCCAATTGGCTTAGCAGATTTTAATGAAAATTTTCGATATATATGTATTGGACGGGCTAGCAACAGCCGTACATTGCCGTGTCAGCGTTTTACGCCAACACGTGTATTTTAACATATTCACATCAGTACTCGTGGTACCACTAAGTCGTGGTAGCGTAATGGCTAGCGCACGCGTCCCAGACTCAGAGGGCGCGGGTTCGATCCTGGCCGGAACGCATGCACCTCTTAGTCAGTTTTCTGATCTAATGTGCATATTGTTACAATTACCATGTGCTAACAACGGTGAAGGAAAACATCGTGATGCAACCTGCACATCGAGATAACCGATGTGTCAAACCTGCCAAGCCGCCTTGGACAAGCGTGGCGGGTATACTGTCTGTTCCCCCTATAATGGGAGGCCCGAGCTCAGCAGTGGGACATTAATGGGCTGATATTATTATATTATTATACATCAGTACTCATTTAGCACCGCACGAGGTCAGTCGGTAAAACAGCCACTCGTCTTAGAGCATAGTCATAAGCACCATCATTTTCATTAGCATAATTTAGCAATAAACAATTAACATCCTAAATCATCTATCATTAACATCCTATGTAAAAAAACACCCTACAGGTATTTTGTACGAAATTTTCGTGTATTTAATTACATACATACATACATAACTTCACGCCAGTTCCCTTGCGGGGTAGGCACGATCAAAAGAGCGCCATTTAGGCTTATTCTTACTCACTTGCTTCTTTGACATTCATAACTCTTGTCATGCACGCTCGTCTGTTCTTAAGGCTCCTGACATCACCTTCTGCTAGTACACGATCAATTTGATCATGGAAGGTGTGTCGTGGCCTTCCACGACTTCTGCATCCATCCACTTTTGCATTGTATATCTGTTTAGTCATTCTTTCATCATGCATTCTTTCCACATGCCCGAACCACCGATTCTATATATCGTAATGTATTTCATTACGCTATATAGAAATTGATCCCAACATAACTCTATTATATCAGTGATATAAAAAATAAGAATATAACCAACAGTATAACCAACTACGCTTGTCCAAGGAGGCTTGGCAGGTTTGACACATCAGTTATCTCGTTGTGCAAGTTGCATCACGATGTTTTCCTTCACTGTTGTTGGCATGTGGTAATTGTAACAGTGTGCACATTAGGTCAGAAAACTGCCTAAGTGGTGCATGCGTTCCGGCCAGGATCGAACCCGCGCCCTCTGAGATCGGGACGCGTGCGCTAGCCATTACGCTACCACGGCTATTATATGTCAGTGATATATTCTATTAAAAACTATGAATATTTTATAACTACTATTGCTATTATCTAGAGGAGTATAACCAACATGCTGCGCGATTACGACCGGATTCACGGGAACAACTAGTTATGAATGATATCTTCTTATCTATATGTAAAAATGTATTAAGAAAGAAAGAAAAATACTTTATTTGATGAAATAGTGACGTATTTACATTCCTTATACATTATTCACTTTACTCTTACATTACTCATCTTTATACACAAAGCATATTATACTTGAGAATTTGTACGCCGCGTTTACAGCAATACACACATACACAGTGTGCGTGTGTGTGTGGTTATATATATATATATATATATATATATATATATATATATATATATATATATATATATATATATATATATATGCAAAAGTGGATGGATGCAGAAGTCGTGGAAGGCCACGACACACTTTCCAAGATCAAATTGATCGTGTACTAGCAGAAGGTGATGTCAGGAGCCTTAAGAACAGACGAGCTTGCATGACAAGAGTTATGAATGTCAAAGAGGCGAGTGAGGTGTGTAAGAATAAGCCTAAATGGCACTCTGTTGTTCGTGCCTACCCCGCAAGGGAACTGGTGTGAAGTTATGTATGTATGTATGTGTATATATATATATATATATATATATATATATGTATGTATGTATATATTACGTGTCATGTTGTTTGTCCGCGATGGACTCCTAAACTACTTGACCGATTTTAATCAAATTTTCACACCGTGTGCAGTTGGATCCAACTTGAAAGATAGGATAGCTTACATTTGGAACCGGTAGGTGGCGCTGCAATCGGGTTCTAAATTTTATTTCTTCAGGGCAGAACAACGTCTGCCGGGACAGCTAGTATATATATATAATATAAAGTATTTTCTATCTTAGTTAAAATAATACAATGTGATTCCATGTACGTGACGTAACATAAAACATAGGCAAAATACATAATTTATTAAGAAAACAATCAAAGCAAACGAATAAACGCAGTCCGTCCGTCCATTGTAACTGTCTCTTGGCTCCTTTTACGGCCCTGGACGATCAGATCGGCAGACCTGCGCCGAATCGTAATGGGTTATTTGTGTACAAGCTAAAATTAACGGAACCTTTACCCGAGCGAGTGGAATTGGTACAAGGCACGAGAGACGAGCGTTTTTAGGTATCCCTAGCCATTTTGCCAAAATTAACAAGGTGTTCTGGTCTACGCCATCATCATTAGTTTCATCCATGCAGAAACGGAGAACCAATACAATTTCCTCCGGCCGGGCGGCCTGTTGTAAAAGGAGACAAAAGAACCTACAGCCAGGTGGTAGGGTAATTGCCTGACTGGATGGCTAGAACCCCTGGTCTAAAATATGCCACCATAACAACCTTGAATTGTGTTCTGGCATTAGTGGCCAGGTTCCAGTCTCACTGTATAGAGAGCGGCAGCAAATTGGTAGCACCTTTGGTGTTACTAATATCAGGTAGCCCAGAAGTTCCACCAGTGCAAATGAAACGTTTCGCCCCCACGTTCCTTCTGCGTTCAGCAGAACTGTGGAATACAATGTCAGAAGACTTCGCATTTCCCCGAAAAGTACAATCCGGGTGTTTTCAAGTCTGGTGTGAGTAGGTATTTTTTAGGTTTGCTTCTCTCTGCGTATTCTATCGACTGTATAACGGGGAGTGTTCCGAAGAACTGTTTAGAATGGTGCCTTCCTCTTTCTACCATCGCACAGCTCGCCATCGGTTGGGAGTTCACCCCCACTTCCTTGAGCCGTTTCGCTCATGTACGCAATGGTTCTGTAGAACGTTTCTTGCGTACCGTGGGGATCTGGAATGAGCTCCCAGCGGAGGTTTTCCTACAGCGCTACGATATGGAGTTTTTCAAAAAGGGTGTCATAAAATTTCTTCGAGTGACATCTCTGATGGTGCAAACGTCCATAGGCGACGGTAACCGCTTTCCACCAGGTGGGCCGTCAGCCTGTTTGCTGTACTCCTGCTATAAAAAAAAGGTAAGCGTGCCCCATATTCGACTGAATCACCATCTGACATTAGGCGTGATAGCGGTCAAACGGGAAAAACATTTTTGTCATATCATGTCCGTCAGTCTACGAGTGTACACACATCATACCATTACTGCCGGCTTATCATGAATGACATTTGTTATTATGTTATTTTGAGACTTGATAATCATTAATGGCCTTATTTATAGATAGATAGATAGATAGATAACACTTTATTGTACACCATTACAGAAAAACTTACGAACTAGTATTAATTAGTCTAGTTGGGTACAAAGGGCGGTCTTATCGCTAAAAAGCGATCTCTTCCAGACAACCCGTGGCAAGAATATTTTGATTAGGAGTGGCGACGGTGGTATACATAATTATTGTACGATTACTTACATTTTAATAATAAATATATAACTATACTATATATACAAATATACACATAAGTTATATACATATACAAGATATGATGATAATATGCAACTATTTAAACATAATAAACATATAACTATATGCAATATAATATCTACTAATTATATAAAATTACATATCGTTATATTGCAGATAGAATTTCCTGACTAAGTTCTTAAATGTTATTAGGGATTTTGCTTGTCTGACAGCAACAGGCAATGAATTCCAAAGTTGGACAGCCTTAACCGTGAAAGAATTATTGAAGAACGTTGTATTATGAATAGGAGTAATAAGTCTTTGTTGACTGGAAGGGCGTAAATTGTGAGAGCAAGCTTGGCTCCTTTTACGGCCCTGGACGATCAGATCGGCAGACCTGCGCCGCATCGTAATGGGTTATTTGTGTACAAGCTAAAATTAACGGAACCTTTACCCGAGCGAGTGGAATTGGTACAATTCTGGCTTACGAGAGACGAGATTTTTTAGGTTTCCCTGGATTAGCCATTTTAAGACATATAAATTAACCAAGGAATATTGTTCTGGTCTACACCATCATCATTAGTTTCATCCGTGCAGAAACGGAGAACCAATACAATTTCCTCCGGCCGGGCGGCCTGTTGTAAAAGGAGACAAAAGAACCTACAGCCAGGTGGTAGGGTAATTGCCTGACTGGATGGCTACAACCCCTGGTCTAAAATATGCCACCATAACAACCTTGAGTTGTGTTCATTAGTGGCCAGGTTCCAGTCTCCTTGTATAGAGAGTGGCAGCACAGTGGTAACACCTTTGGTGTTACTAATATCAGGTAGCCCATCTGAGTTCCACCAGTGCAAATGAAACGTTTCTTCTTCCTTCTGCGTTCAGCAGAACTGTAGAATACAATATCAGAAGACTTCGCATTTCCCCGAAAAGTACAATCCGGGTATCTTCAAATCTCGTGTGAGTAGGTATTTTTTAGGTTTGCTTCTCTCTGCGTATTCTACCGACTGTATAACGGGGAGTGTTCCGAAGAACTGTTTAGAATGGTGCCTTCGTCCTCTTTCTACCATCGCACCGCTCGCCATCGGTTGGGAGTTCACCCCCACTTCCTTGAGCCGTTTCGCTCATGTACGCAATGGTTCTGTAGAACGTTTCTAGCGTACCGTGGGGATCTGGAATGAGCTCCCAGCGGAGGTTTTCCCACAGCGCTACGATATGGAGTTTTTCAAAAAGGGTGTAATAAAATTTCTTCGAGTGACATCTCTGATGGTGCAAACGTCCATAGGCGACGGTAACCGCTTTCCACCAGGTGGACCGTCAGCCTGTTTGCTGTACTCCAGCTATAAAAAAAAGGTAAGCGTGCCCCATATTCGACTGAATCACCATCTGACATTAGGCGTGATAGCGGTCAAACGGGAAAAACATTTTTGTCATATGGCCCTGTAGCTCGCGCACTCCATACGTGACCCCTTGCCTTTATACAAGGGCACGATGACAGCGCGCCTCCAGTCCTTGGGAACCTTTCCCGTCCTCCAGCACAAGTTGCATAAGGACAGGAAAGCGTCCCGGACGCAGGTTCCACCATATTTGATCATCTCAGCAGACACACTATCGATTCCTACTGCCTTTCCATTTTTCAGACTTCTTATCGACCATTCAATCTCTTCCAAAGTGATCTCAGATGCTGACTCCTCGGAGTCGGTCACAGACTCAGTCGTGGTGCCAGCATCCGGGATATTATCATACATTTCTCTAAAATATTCACTCCATCGCGCTAATACCTCTTGTGGGTTAGCAAGAACGTCCCCTGCTTTAGATTTTATTCTTTCCATTCTGGAAGCTGACGAACAACCTCGAGACTTCTTAACCTCTTTCCAAAAGAGTTTGGTATTCGCCTCGAAGTTCTCCGTCAGCTTCTCTTCTTCTTTCAATTTTATTCTTTCACGCTTCTCTTTCACTAAAGCTTTGGTTTCATTCTTGCAGAGGCGATAAATTTCTTTCGTCATCTCTTTCATACTGTCATTCTGTTGCAAAGAAGCAACATAATCCAGCCAGGCTTTTCTCTTTCTCTCTACGCTGGATTTAACATCCGCGTCCCACCATGTCAAAGAGGCAAGTGAGGTGTGTAAGAATAAGCCTAAATGGCACTCTGTTGTTCGTGCCTACCCCGCAAGGGAACTGGCGTGAAGTTATGTATGTATGTATGTATGTCCCACCATTCATCACCTTTCGTTGTTATGTGCCTCTTTGCGCATCCACATGCTTCTTTTGCGCTTTCTACTATACTTTCTTTCATACTATCCCAGTCATTATCCACATCTAAGTCGGAGAAGTCCGCTTTTGCAAGCCTTCCTTCGACTAGGCGCGCATACATACTCCTTACACTAACATCTTCCAATTTTTCACACTTTATTCTTTCAAGCTCCCCGAAATTGGTACGCACTCGCCAGTGTCTCCACTTCTTGAAAAGGCCCACAAACCGGCTTATCACCAGGTAGTGATCCATTTCAAGAGTGGGGCCTCTGTAGGCTCTTGTATCCATTATTGTGTTTCGGAGGCGACTATCAATTAAAATCAGATCAATCATACTTTTCTGATCATTCATTCTCCAATATCCTTATGATGGAATAGGGTGTTCGACACAAGCAAGTTTCTTTCCATGCATGCGTCTATGATTGGCCTACCAGCATCGTTCACTCTCTTGTCACCATAGGGTCCAAGGACAGCCTCAAGGCCGTCTCGTTTGGTCCCCATCCAGCCATTAAGATCACTACACATAATTAGTCTTTCGTTCCCCTCAGCCAGATCCAGAATTTCTCTCACAGACTCCCAAAACTTCTCGAGTTCTTGGGGATCCGCTGAGCTTACGGGAGCATAAGCTGCGACCAGAAAAACTCGCGTGATCCCCAGTTTTAGGCGGACCCAGAGAAGTCTCGGGCTCACCAGACAATAAGCTTTTACTCCAGACACAAAGCGGGATGAGAGTAAGACGCCTACTCCCCCACTTGCACGCTCGTCCAGGTCCACGCCGGAGCAAGCATGCCACCGGGGAGGTCATCGACGTCGCACCCCTTCCGCTTTGTCTCTGTCAGACATAAGGCATCCAGGCTTCTCTCATTCATTATATCAATCATTTCGTCCATCTTATCTTTCATCCCACCTCTCACATTCCACGTGCCTATACGGCACTCTGCTCCTCTCGACCCGCCAGGTTTGGCGCTGCGTGAAGGGTGGCGGCCCCCTTCGCCGCATGCGCGAGAATTCACACCGACGGGGGCGCATCGGTGAGCGTCGCCTGCGGGGGACGCCCTATCGTGCACTGCACGCCGGTGAATTCTGGTCAGAATTGTGGCCCTCTGGGCCAGCGGGGATCGCGACGAGCACGCTTCTGGCATACGCTAGAGCAGGGGTGGTAGCTATCGAGACGGGCAAATGCCCTACCAACTGGCGAATGTGTTTTTAAAAAAAGTCCTATAGTGAGACAACAGCTTCTTATTTCACGTTATAAATATACTTGCTAAGGATATAACAACAAAAATCCTTAACTTGTGTCCATCCTTATAAAAAATGTGATAGCATGAAAAAAGAATACTGTAATAGTATGTATTTAAATGAGAAGAAAAACACAGACAAAACAACGTGTTAATTATAAAGAATAACGGTCGCTTCAAGTTCATACAACGCACCAAAACCAGTTCAATCGAAACCAGTTTTCAGTGTTTGCAACCTTTACGTTTGTTTACTGTTTATTTTTAGTACAACTAGGTATAAAAGGAGAGTTATATCGTTTGTCCGTAGCTCGCAATAAAACTTCGCCTGGATGGATGAACTTTCGAAAGTGGTGGAAGAGCAAGTTACTCTTTGGAAACCCTCTTCGTCGAATATTATCTTCGGTCATAATAGTCTTACCAGTTTAGCAGGACTCGAATTAAAATGCCGTTAGAATCATTATAGAGTTTATTATTACAGGTACAAATATAACCGAACACAACAAATCCAAACGTAATGCAGAAGGTCGTAATTCAATAAAACGCGCAAAGTCCGTCACTAATAGATTACCGAATGTACACACGTTTCACTTTGATCGTGGTTCTCGCTCGACTGCCGCTCCCTCGATCAGGCCATCGTTTTATACTGCACAAATGCAATGTGTCCGTATCGGTGTCGACTTAATCCGCCACACCTGGCTAATAACTTGACCGCAAAGGCCATAAAAGAGTACAATAAAACAATGGGCTGTTTTCTAGAAACGCATGCCAATCAATAAGTAAACAAAAGAAGACAATCATAAAAGAATTACAATTAGTTTAAATGCCGACAGGTAATAAAATATGTTTTGTTTCAGATATGCAGGTGGATTTTGTTTTTGTCGGGACCTGAGTTGTAACAATACTTTAGTGATTTTTCATTCCAATAACTTGGGATAGAATCCCGATTGGGAAGGGCAATCTTGACCTAACGTGCGTATTCCCTTTTTGACTGCCCCCTTTTCGACAGTGCACGGTACAACGCCGCGAGCGCCTTACGACTGGAGCATCACAAGAAGCAACATACAGCAACTGCTTAATAAGAAGCATAGGGACGACTTGTTACATTTCGCGCTTAAAATAGTCAAAACGGTGCTCAGTACGAATACCAGTGAAGGGTGATCCCCCTCCGTCTTAAAGGAAGATCTTCCAGCGAGGTTACTGTTGTTTTTCGCTACTTAGGCCCATCTATTACTGTTGGAAATTTTGTATATATTCTTTGTGCGTTACGGGAAACGTTTGCGACCTCGATTATTGCACAGCGCCATCTATTGGCTTGTAAGTGATCCACTACAGCAGTAATTAACGCAATAGGCATATTGTAAAAATATGTAATATGAGCGTTTAAGATCTTTAGTAGTAATTTAAGATAGACAAATCTAGCTTTTAAAGGAAAAGTATATAAACATAGAGTACTATGTAAATAGTAACAGTTAACCTTTTGTGTGTAGAGATTAGGTGGTAGGGCATTTGCCCGACTGGATGGCTACCACCCCTGGTCTAAAGTATGTCGCCATAACAACCATGAGTTGTGTTCCGGCATTTGTGATCAAGTTTCAGTCTCCCTTAAGAGAGCAGCAGCGCATACGTAGCACCTTTGGTGTTGCAAATGTCTATAGGCGATGGTAACCGCTTTCCATTAAGTGCGCCGTCTGCCTGTCTGCTGAGCTCCTGCAATAAAAAAAAATGTATTAAAATAATGTAAATAAATAAGAGATATGCATACCTCTGCCCTGACCTAAGACAGAGGAGGATGGAATTATAAAACAAAAACATGCATATAGTTGCAATTTACCAAGTACCAGGTGAAGGAAAGCTACAATCTTCATAACCAACTATATTAGATTCTTAAGAATCAGCTTTTAATTTCAATAGTATATTAAACAAAACATAGCGTCTTGTCCTATTCCCATAATATTATAATGAATGCATGGCCACGTAGCTTTTGTATAAAAGGCGAATGACCGATTGTGGTGATGTTATGACCAGTTTTAGATGAGCTACAGTTCGTTTCCAGGTGATTGTTAGACGGTTTCAAGCTACAATGGATAATAATGACAATTTTATGAACAATTGGTTTTGAAAATTAATTCATGGAGTGTTTTAAATTCGTTAGTACTTGTTCAATTATAAAATGGTCTGATATTGCTGGATAATGAATGAAATAAAAAATGACACGTACAGCTTTCAGACGCTACTCATTTTTTGTTAGAACAGTGAATGAATTCAACAAACTCAACAAGTCGGATTATGTTGACATTGACTTGTTTGTGGATAGTCTAGCATCTGTAAATGCGAATTTAATCAAAGCCTATTGTAATAATAGCTAGTTTTCCCCGTCACTAAATGTTCATATTATTGTTCTTATTATTCTTTCTCTCTTTCTTATTATTATTCTTTATTTCTAAATTATTGTATTTTATACTTCATTTTTATTTCCCTGTCATCTGTGGAGGTTTATAATTAGCTGTCCTTTAACTATCTCTGTACGCTAGTTTGTAAACTTTAGTTTGTAAGATCACAGCTGTTAACCTCCCAAATAAAATAAAATAAAATAAATAAAATAATTTAGTGCCGAGAGCATGCAAATAGGCAGATAACTCACCTGATGGAAAGTGGTTAGTGTTACCCTTCTTACATAATCCTGTGTAGTAGGGCAGAGGGAAAACATCGTCGGGAAGTTTCCTCCAGGTCATTGGTGTATGCGAAAGAAATGTTCTAAAGAACCTTTGCCTAGCTAAGCGTGACAACGATTAGTTTATGACGCTGTTCGTAACCGAAATAGATTCCTAATTTTTATTATATGTCTTTGGTTAAATCCAAGGTGCTTGCATGGTTACGAAAAAAAGACGAGTCCTTATTTGTTCTCGTTATACAACAGTACAAACTATAAGCTATAAATGTCAAAGAAGCAAGTGAGGTGTGTAAGAATAAGCCTGAATGGCGCTCTGTAGTTCGTGCCTACCCCACAAGGAAACTGGCGTGAAATTATGTATGTATAAACAATCTTCATACTACCTGTCTCTCAATCCATCAACCGAAAATAAATTCAAACTTTACGGCAGTATTCAGACATTGCGCAGACGGCAAGCAAACCAAAAAACTCTTTTAATACAAAAACGCGCCAGATGTTACTGAGACGCGACAACCTACCATATCTTGAGCTTAGGGTTGCAACTACACGACTGACCTGGGGTAATATATTTTGATAGGTATACATTTTTATACATACATACATAACTTCACGCCAGTTCCCTTGCGGGGTAGGCACGAACAACAGAGCGCCATTTAGGCTTATTCTTACACACATCACTTGCTTCTTTGACATTCATAACTCTTGTCATGCACGCTCGTCTGTTCTTAAGGCTCCTGACATCACCTTCTGCTAGTACACGATCAATTTGAATTTATACATTTTTACGAACATAGAAAGATGCGTAACTTGCTAAGCGTTGATATGTAATCATTGTCGTGTTAAAAAATATAATAATTTTCTGATCAAGATTCTAATTTAATAGTGTTAGTAAACAAATCTATAATATTATACAATTTTAAAAATTCCATGTCTGTATATTGAAGCAATTAAAAAAACAACTGGAATACACTATAAACGATATAACGATACTATGTATTTTTTTTAGATTTCTTGTCTGTATGTCCGGGGTTCACATAAAAATTACTGGGTGGTTACACTGCGGTTTTCGCTGATCGGCAGCAAATTTTTAAGACTTAAAATCTGCGCTACATTTTATTCTAGGAATCCTGCGGAAAATTATCTGGGAATGGTTTAAAATGGCCGGATTAAAAACAATCGAATTCCAATGTGACTTTTTCATTGATCGATGTCAAATTTTATGTAATAAAATGTGTGATATTTTTATCCCGCGGATTCCGCGGGAATTTTCCCGGAAGCGGATTACAGTTGTTCGGGTGCTTTTAGCTTAATCCGACACAGTTTTCAATAAAAGCTTACATTTTTTTTTTTTAGTGCGGTACTTTGTATCCCGAGAACCCCTTGGGAATTTCAAATCAAGCGTGGACGAATTCGCGGGCGTATCCTAGTTAATAATAATAATGACCCGCAGGAGAGCTTTGTGGACTCGCAGGGGGGCTTTGTGAACCCGCAGGGGGGTTTTGTAAACTCGTAGGGGGTGTGTGACGAATCTTTAGGTGAGTTTCGACACCTCGTACCTGACTCCGAACAAGGCCTCCGCCTCCGTGCTTGCCTTAGCCAGCCGGCACGGAGTGGAGATCGCTAGAGCTAAGACTCAAGCTCTAGGGGTGGAAGTGATAAATGGCATCACGTCAGAAGTAGCTATGGTAAACCTGCCGCCCACCTCTCGACATCCCTTAACCACTCACACCCATGTCGCCCCTGTCTTATATGGCATATTTTGGGGCCCACGCAGGGAGTGGCGAGTCACCGTCTGCCTATTTTCCCATGTTTCCTGAACATTGCGACGGGCAGACGCCATAGCCCCTATATTCCCAGACCCTAGTACCACTAGCAGTTCACCCCAATAGCCCGGTACTTTTTGTCCTCATTTCCCACAATAGTTCTACACTAGCCGGGGCTTGTCCTTGGGTGCATTATTATATGACGTAGATAGGGATAATCGCCGGTCAGTGTCACGCCACATTTACATTAAATTTGTCTAAGGGGCCTCTACGTGTTGGCCTTCCCATGGCGCCACGCAAGCCTTACAAATGTCCGGGACATTTTTATGGCCCGTGGTCTTGAAAGACATACTTTAACATAATAATAAAAATATAATGAAACATTTAGATTAAAACACTTTATAAAAACAACATAACATAAGAAACAACATACATAATATCGTCGTCAGCCATTTGCAATCCACTGCTGGACGTAGGCCTCCCCAAGATGGCGCCACTCGTCCCTGTCCTCCGATTTCCTCAGCCAGCGCCTACTGGCGACCTTGCATAGGTCGTCGGTCCATCGGGCTGGAGGGCGTCCAACACTGCGTTTACCGAGACGCGGTCTCCACTCCAGGACTCGTTTGCTCCATCGGCCATCGGTCCTGCAATAACATACATAATATAATCATCATAAACTATAACATAAATATCAACTGTTTAACTATGTTTTGAACAAAGGTTGCCAGGTGATAGGGTATTTGCCCGACTGGATGGCTACCACCCCTGGTCTAAAGTATGTCGCCTTAACAACCTTTAGTTGTGTTCCGGCATTAGTGACCAGGTTCCAGTTTCCCTTAAGAGAGCAGCAGCGTATTTGTAGCAACTTTGCTGTTGCAAATGTCCATAGGCGATGGTAACCGCTTTCCATCAAGTGGGCCGTCTGCCTGTCTGCTGATCTCCTGCAATAAATTTGATTTGATTTCCATGGCTTTCACGACTCATCTGTTGTAGTTAGTTCCGTTTTTAAAACATGCTTATATTTTGTCGCTGTTATTCAATTATAGAAGTAAAACTATTCTTCGGCAGCCCTACTGATATGAAATGGTAAACAGCCAGTACTATTTCCCCGTGTTGTATTAAACAAAACTGGAAATAACTTGCCAGTAGTAAACAAACCAGTGTTTACTATTACCGCGGCATATTATTGTTCGTCTAGCCGTCAGCTTTTGACTTGCACCGCTCCGGAATTGTAAAAACAATTGTCAGAAACAATAAATAAGGACGAATTGAGAACTTTTTTTATGAAATATGTTAAAAATTTATTTGAAATTAGTTGTGGTCATGTTGATATTAGACGGAATAAATTTGGTTGAAAGGCACATGCTTCATGGTTATGTGTATATATAGATCTGATATATCTATATATTAATACGTGAAGCAAAAACTTTGCACTCCTTATTACAAAAATTGCGCGGACGGAGGGGGTACGAAACTTCGCACACTTATAGTTTATATAGAGAATGCATAAAAAATACATTAAATCAATAAAAAACATTACACACACTACCATGTATTTGACACACACATATATGCTATTTTGTTTATTGTTAAAGTCAAATTAACAGCCTTGGCGAAATCTGTGATTATAAAAGTATAGTCTTTGACAACAGAAGCTTAATAATGTTTCAATACGTATAATTTAAATTGATGATTATGGTCCAATTTCGACCACGGGCGACCACTAGTCTAGATTAAATGCTTCATGGTTATTATATAGATCATTTTGGTTGATTCATCCGAATTGAAGGGTAGAAATGAATTGTATAATATCGGTTTTACCTAAGTTCACTTTTTAATTTTTTTATTCTATGGGAACCCTTTAATTTTTCACTAGGAACCTATCTGAGATCGTAGAATAAGAAATCTAGATATGACATTCGCCTAGTAAAACACATGACTTTGAAAATCTCCTAAATCTTACATGACTAGATAGTGCCACATGTCATACATACTTTTTTGATTATTTTAAGTTTTGAACAAAACTCGCTTAAAAATTGAAAATAATAACAACTTACTTTCTCATATAGTCAGTCCTTCAATTCCGACTCGCACAAGACCACTTGTTTATCACTTGTCTTTTTTATTTATATTTAAAGTGCATAACCCTTTGGACAAAGAAAGAAAATAACATGTTATTATTAAATAAAATAACTGCGTTAAAATCTTCCTACAATCACCATACATTAAGAAGGCATAAAGTAAAATCCTTAACAGTCATAAAACATACTTTTCACCCGCAATATGGTCCATCAAATTTTAAATTACATTCACCTTAAAAACACTGTAAGAGGTACTGCTCACTGAGTCACTCAGTCGGCGCAAGCGAAACCAACGGCGACAGAGAGCTAACGCTTGATTTCCTCCTTTATTTCACATGGCGACTTGCGATTAGTAACTCGAATGTAGATCAGCTTCCCACATCATTATTGCAATAAATATTATATGAAGAAATATTATACATATATTAATTACTATGTAGCTTATTTCTGACGAACCGTTTTGCGGTTTGACAAAAAGTGTTTGTTGAAATCTTGTTATTGTATAAGAATAAATAAATGAAAAAATATTTATAAGTATTACTTATACGTACAGTCAAAAATACTTAATTCTGATTAGTAGTTAATTTGAATCTAAATTAAATTTTAATGATTTTTTTTAGATATCCATAATCAATTTTAATGATTTATTAAAAAAATCATTCAAGAGTCACCTTGTTACTTTCATTTACTTCTATAAGGCTTTTTACAACGCATTTTTTTATGAAATCAGGGTTTTCTTTGTGAATACTTGAGTATTATCAGAAATCAGTATAGCCTAATGTAAAATAGTCTTTACATATAATTGCGTTTGAAAAGGTGTATCGTCAACACAATGTAATTTTTAGCGCATTCGAGGCTTAGTACTGAGTCGCTGCGAAACGTTTATACATAAAAGTATTAAGGTCGCTGGCAACCTCAATTTGCAATTTCCGTCCAGTGCGTAATTGCCTTAACATACGTTTACTAAAAAGAGTTTTAAAGCATCTCCCATACAATGTTATTTCAAGTTGTACTTACTCAAAATGAGCATTTCTCTGTTAAATTGATTGCAAATTGGTAGCTACCGGTTTTTTCGTTTGCGTAAATCATAAGATGTTTAATTCATAGCCTATAGCGGTTTATAGAAACAATTTGTATCTATGTACACAACCTAGTACATTCATTAAAATTAATAGAAGAGTACGAATAGAAGTGGTAGTGTGATTGAAAGCAAAAAGATCTACAAAACTTAACGATCCTTTTTGTACGGTTCAGGTGGTGTACTCTATGAAATACCCTTTAAATATGGACTGTATTTATTATAGGCGCCTACAACAGCAATAAGTATGATTAGCACTAGTATACTAAACGGCATGTTCAAGTCCATCAACACAAGTGAGCACTAGAAACCGGATGTTCCCCTGAAAACGGATAGCACTAATTGTATCGATTTTACTGATCAATATTAGTTGCACTAATCAAACACATTAGTATTCATAAGATCCACGAAAATCACGCTGAGAGTCCAAATGGGTGTAGAATTTTTCTAATGCTTCCTGGTATTTGTTTTCTTCTCTTGTGTGTATAATTTGATGCGGAAATTGGTTGTACACCTAACCAACTGGCTTCTAGCATTGACCATTGACATGCCGGTGGCTCGCACCGCACTCGCTAAGCTTTTAAACTGACGCTTAGCTGCTAATCGAGTCAGCGGGTGATTCTGGCCGGAATACTTTTAGTCTGTTTAGTATATAATATTTACTTCATAGCCTATAGCGGTCTATAGAAACAATTTGTATATATTTATACAACCTAGTACATTAAAATTAATAGAAGAATACATATAAAAGCGGTAGTGTGATTGAGAGCAAAAATATCTACAAACTTAACGATTCTTTTAGTCTGTTTAGTATATTTATTTATTTGATTTAATGTAAACTTAGCTTCTCACTGCTTGGCAATCTAGATAGAATCAAGTTTGATATACAAGTTTTAGAATAACCTTTAAATAAATGAGAACCAGATCAATATAACCAAATTATAAGTCTTTAACTGACGCCAAACAACGAATTCCTTGAGTCAACTCGAGAAGTAACATCTTATTACACAGACGATATTTTCTTTACGAATACACTATTAAAGCCTAAAACCAAGCAATATTTTACAAGCATGTGTTATTGATTTTTTATCAAAGTTATACTTTTACGAAAATAAAACTGTACAGCAATGTATTGAAGTCTTACTAAAATAAGTACTCACTTAACACTACACGTCTACTATATAAATTTTATAATTCCAATATCTACTAACTTTACAGGTTAGTTACGAACCACCACATCCATTTTTAAAGATATTTATTTTGCTATTTTACTAATCAGATTAACAGAAAACGAGGTTAGAAATGAACTAGATCAACATATGCTAATAGAAAAACTACAATTATTTACGTAGGTATTCAAAGCTACTAAACACCGATTTTAACTTGTGCTGAAAAAAAAGTACGTGTAGAGTTTGACGATATTGAAATTATACAACTCGTACATTGAGAAAATATTGAATTGTTGCAAAAATACTCGATATAATTTCGATTAGTAGCAACAAAACTGAATTGGATATTGAAACATTTAATGGTCTAATTTTCAAAATTCAACCGCTCCCTCCCATAAATTGGACCAACAAAACCACAACACAAAATTGCACTTAAATCCTACAATTTATCAGGCGGCATATTTACGATTTGTTTCTACAGTTTTAAAGCTCTCAGAAAACAGAACACGCGTGTTATTGGCAGCTTAAAAATACTTTAACTTCGCTTAAAAATCTGCCCATATGGATAATAGGTAATTGATAGGCAAATGAAAAGAGCTTTTTTGATCGTTTTAGAAAAGTAACAAAAATCTTTTTATTTCTTTTATGAGTGAAAAATCTGAATTTGTAAAAAAATTGCCAACTCGCTTGTAAGCGAAACTTATATTTATAGCTGAAGCTTTCAAATTATAAAGTGGAAAATTAAAAAAAAACAATGTGCTTAAAAAAATACTGAGTAGATGCTCAAAAATAATTTTATAGAAAATTTATTTAAATGCGATATTTTATAAGTAGTTTATGGTGTGAGGTATTTTTTTTATTAAAATCCAATTGAAATTCAATGATTTTTTTTTAAATTTATTTATGAAAATAAATCAATGTAAAATTATAAATATTTTATTTTCTTGTAAAACATGTTTTCTCATGTCTGTACTATATAGTATTTTAGAATTCGGTATTCTGCTGAATACAAAGAAATAAGTCAAATAGTGATAATATGTGCACTAACACTGGGTCACCCGTTTACCAAAACGTTGTAAGTTGAAATTAACAAAAATAATAAAAGAGCACAATACACGAACCCCGTAGTACTTGAAAATGAGAATAAAAGGGTCGATTTGTAAGAGCGAGATGCGCCCGCGCATGGCACTGACCGAGGTCAATCACCCCTGACGGTAGCAGCTAAGACTTTTTAATACAATATAAATAATGTACTACCCACTTATCTCGAGTCGTTAATCTATTTTTTGGGATTGATTTTCCAACATGTTTATTGGTTGTATACATTATTTTAATTACGTTTAAAAAAATTATGGTCACCTCCTTTTCTCTCTAATTTTTGTGACTGTAACCTAAGTCGTTTTAGATTTTTTTTTAAATATCTACTAAGAGCTGTACTCTTGAAATGCTCTTTAAGAGTCGTGCTCTTTAAGAGCTGTGCTCTTAAAGAGACCCTTGAGAGTGGCTCCCTCTGCCAATCTTTTGTATTATGAGTCTGCTTTATTTCTTCTTTTTATCTAAATATTCTTGCCTTGAAATTCTTCTGCTTTTCTTTGCTACCACTTTATTTTCGGTCATCTTTTATAAGAAAGTGTCGTGTCATGACAACTTGACAAATTTCTATTGGTTGTGGATATTTTTAGATTGCAATTTTTGAAATCAAAATTGTAAAACTTATTTTAGCTCACACTCGTTTAAGCCTGATTTATTATTATTATTATTGCAGGAGTTCAGCAGACAAGCAGACGGCCCACTTAGTGGAAAGCGGTTACCATCGCCTATGGACATTTACAACACCAAAGGTGCTACAAATGCGCTGCTGCTCTCTTAAAGGAGACTGGAACCTGGTCACTAATGCCGGAACACAATACAAGATTGTTATGGCGGCATACTCTAGACCAGGGGTGGTCGCCATCCAGTCGAGCAAATACTCTACCACCTGGCTGTGGGTTGTTTAGTCGCCTCTTACGACAGGCCGCCGGGCCGCAGGAAATTGTATTCTTTCTCCGTTCCTGCACGGATAAAATTTTTAATTTGCATTGGTTAAGTAGTTGGTTAACTTGCGAATAAGTTCTTATCATCGTTTGGACAGATATCTACTTAAAGGATAACTTATTACTTAAGGGCCCTGTTGCCGCAGAAGATCGATAGTGAGGTCCAAACGAAACAACTTTTCTTTGGTAATTACTGTTCAATAATTTATCGAAAAAAAAGGAAAGAGGAGACGTAACGTGGTTTTTTCTTAATTTTTCTATAGTTATTTTAAGACAAGAAAAAAAAATTGACATGAAAGCATTTCGCTCTTTAGATTTTTATTAAAACAGGATAATAATATCACCAAAAATATCTTTATAAAAGAGAGATAAATATTTTTTTAAATACTACTTTATTTTACATACATACATACATAACTTCACGCCAGTTACCTTGCGGGGTAGGCACGAACAACAGAGCGCCATTTAGGCTTATTCTTATACACCTCATCTTGCTTCTTTGACATTCATAACTCTTGTCATGCACGCTCGTTTGTTCTTAAGGCTCCTGACATCACCTTCTGCTAGTACACGATCAATTTGATCATAGAAGGTGTGTCGTGGCCTTCCACGACTTCTGCATCCATCCACTTTTGCATTGTATATCTGTTTAGTCATTCTTTCATCATGCATTCTTTCAGACCAACTCTCTTTCTTACTTCGGTATTACGAACGCGGTCCGCGACCGTCACTCCGCAGATTTGCGCAGTGCTCGCATCTCGACCGCGTTTACTCTACTTTCATGTTCTCTCTTCCATACCCAACTTTTGCTTCCATACGTGAGTGTAGGTACCAGCACCGCGTTGTGTACAGCGAGCTGGGCCTTCTGGCTTTATTTTATTCACAATAAAATAAAAATGCACCTGAAAAACGACCGCACCTATGGAATTTCCTCTGTGGCCCGAAAAATAAAGTTACTACTGAAAAATCCTCACGAACGTTGGCGTTGCTACAAGCCTTAACTTATGCAAATATATATCAAGCATGCTTTGGATATTACTGTGTTGCAATAAAATATCTTTTCGAAACACTTCCCCGTTGATATTTGGATACTTAGAAAGTCTTCATCTACGCTATACTAATGTACCATTCGTACTGATATTGTTGTGTACTGCCATAGACTAGCCATACAAATCTATATTTTTTTATTTTTTTTTATTGCACGAGTTCAGCAGACAGGCAGACGGCCCACTGGATGGAAAGCGGTTACTATCGCATATAGACATTTGCAACACCAAAGGTGCTACAAATGCGCTGCTGCTCTCTTAAGTGAGTCTGAAACCTGGTCACTAATGCCGGAACACAACTCAAAGTTGTTATGGCGGCATGCTCTAGACCAGGGGTGGTAGCCATCCAGTCGGGCAAATGCCCTACTACCTGGCTGTGGGTTGTTTAGTCGCCTCTTACGACAGGCCGCCCGGCCGCAGGAAATTGTATTCTTTCTCCGTTCCTGCACGGATAGATCTAGCAAGAGCATACAAAAAAAGAAGACGAATATTAAAATGTACCTGATAGATCTCTATTTTGAGTAACCCTTATATTGCTACTGAATATAAAATTAACTTTTTTTTCACGTAAGCGTTTTGAATACGTTAGAATTTGAATACGTAATTTATATTCCATGATAAATGATAGGTTCTCGATAAAAAATGTACGTTGACAAGTGGGGTGTTAAACCTTATTGATAGTTTCTTAAAATGATTATTTTTTGTTCTTTTGGATATTTTAAACTCATATTTGAATAAGAATGTGATATTATTGTAAAGATTTCTAAATGAGATTTCAGTTGTAATATGATAGTCAGCACTTACAGGGTTAAGAAAAAAAAAACATATTTTTTTACTTTCAAATATAGCTTATTAGATTTGTGTATTTAGTTCGTACAATGTACCATATTTTTTACGTAATATCTACTTTATAATAGAGATAACACTTTATTGCACACCAAAATATACAATTAAAAAACAGACCAGATTTACAATATTTTCTAGGCAATACAATAGGCGGTCTTATCGCTCAAAGCGATCTCTTCCAGGCAACCTAAATAAAAAAAAAATTGAATCAGGCGATGTAGGTGGTGCAGGAAAAAGGCAATAAATACATAAATACTCAAACTAATTTAACAAATAAATATACAAATACATACATAGTCATAAATACACACATATACAATAATATGTTTCAGATGTATAATATAATATGTATTTATACATAGGTATAGCAACATAATTATAATAAATACATACTATTATAAAAAGGAAATATTAAGAAAAATAAAATTTATTGATTAGCGACATCTATAACCAAACTATACTAATGTACTGATGTACATTAGTATAAGTTTAGTATTAAAAATAGGATAAATTAATATAATAAGTTAATCTTAAGGTACACCATAACATATAAATCACTAAATTAATGTCACACACAGTAACAAAAGTAAACAATAAGCGTGTGTGGACTCTAAAATTTTTCATAGAAATTAAGTAGTAAAAAAAGGTACGGAACTCGAGTCCGTAGATATGTTAATAATAATATTTAAAAAAACCAAACTATAACTATTGTAATAATTATGCGTAACACGAGAGTTTGACTGATAGTTTGGGGTAGTATACGATATGTTAGTCAATTATTATTATAAAAAATATAAATATCCAACTGATTTTTCAATAATTCAAGAGTCTTCTTGTAATATGGTGTTATAAGTATTATAGGATTAAAAGTAACTCCAACGTCATTTTGGGGTTTAATTTATAGATAGATGGATACATTTTGTTATTGAATGAATGAGTGATAATTGTACTTTATTGTACACCATTACAGAAAACTTACGAACTAGTATTATTCTAATTGTGTACAAAGGGCGGTCTTATTATTAAAAAGCGATCTTTTCCAGACAATCCGTGGCAAGAATATTACTGATTAGGAGTGGCGATGGTGGTATACATAATTATTGTACAATTAATTACATTTTAATAATAAATAATAACTATACTATATATCCAAATATACACATAAGTTATATACATACACAAGACATGGTGATAAAATGCAACTATTTAAACATAATAAATGTAATATCTACTAATTATATAAAATTACATATCATTATATTGCAGATAGTATTTCCTGGCCATGTTCTTAGATGTTATTAGAGATTTTGCTTGTCTGACAGCAACAGGCAATGTATTCCAAAGTTGGACAGCCTTAACCGTGAAAGAATGATTGAAAAACGTATTATGAATAGGAGTAATAAGTCTATGTTGACTGGAAGGGCGTAAATTGTGAGGGCAAGAAATAAATTCAAAGCGTTCTTTAAGGTTTATTTATTTCTTCTTCATTTATTTTTAATTAGGTTATATTATTGCCTAAATTATATAAGCTTTAAAATTGTTTTTTTTATATATTTAGGTCGATTGTAAGTGAGCTACTAAAAAAACCATTTATTTCTTATAATTATTCCGTTAATCGCCATTATTATTAGACCCACGCCGTAACCCGTTTTAGTTCGCAAATGGTACGCTACATTGTATTTTAGTGTTTAGTTTTTGTATTTTATAACGCCTCGGCAATCGTAGGGTTAATATAAAATACGTGTATAAAAAAATATTATAGGCTTTAAAAGCATCTTAACATGGCCAATGTTTTTGGCTTCTTTGTTGGAGTGGTTTTAATTAGCATTTGCTTACCAAGGTCACTGGAACCCAGAACGCAGGTTCGACCCCTAGACTGGTAAATTTCGTAAATACAAATCAAAATAAATAAAACTCAAAACTAAATTATAACTTTATAATACACTAGCTGTACCCGCGACGTCGTTCGCGTGGAATTTGTTTTCAAGACCCCCCGATTTTGAAACATTCTTCATTGGTGCTCCGCTCCTATTGGTCTTAGCGTAATGATATATAACCTATAGCCTTCCTCGATAAATGGGCTAGCTAAAACTGAAAGAATTTTTCAAATCAGACCACTAGTTCCTGAGATTAGCGCGTTCAAACAAACAAACACTTCAGCTTTATATATTAGTATAAGATATATATAGGTCTCAGCTCGCAGTCCATTGGCAACGTTCCAGAACGCTGGCCGTATTCCCATGTTGAATGGTAACGCTGATGAATTGTCCCAAATCCTTTTGGTCTTCTATCAAAGGAGATGATAAGTAGGCTCTTCATTTAGTTTTGAATACTGTAAATCTAAGCCCCTTTAATAGACAAGGTAGCATACCCATAAAACGTTATTGATCCAGTGACCTATTCTATTTATTTTTGTCCTAAAATCTTCAATATAACGTTTTGAATACATAAAAACTCATACCCTAATCCACATGCTTTCGAAATTCAAAAGAAATACTGCAAAAAATATACAACGGACAAATTGCCCCAATTTCCAAAAAAAAAAAACTGCACTATTTCCAAAATCAGAATTTACGTCTACAACAATGGTATTAGTGTAACAGGTGTTCAATTATTATTATTTCAATACGCCAGTGAAACTAAAAAAAAAATAACTTGCCACGAATCAAATCGGTATACGACAATGATTGCTGTACTTACAAATACAGCTTATGTATACTATTTTCTTATTTGAGCTGAAATAGTTCATAAGTTTTTCTAGCTAAGGTTCCAAAACAATCGCACCTAGGAGAGACTTACGTCGTTTTGGTTTGCGAGAGAATGAGGTCGTTGGTACTCAGTGGAAACTAAAGCACAGGTGTCCAGCGTTCGCTTCAATAGACAGAGAAAGCGATATGCAATATCAATGCGAAAGAATGAGACGCAACCAAAATAAACGATGAACTTATGTTTTTTTTTCTTTTGCTCTCCCTTGCTATGTTCGTGACGGATCTTTGTTTTTTTTTGTTGTATTATAACCTTTTTGGTTTATTTTCTTTGCTTTTAGCTATATATTTGATGTCACGCTTATTGCCAAACAGGAGAAGGCAGAGTTGTATTATTTACTGGCCTTATCATCGTCTTCCAGCGCTGAATGCCGGTTGCTTTCAGAGCATTAGTTTCGAAGCTTTTGGGGTTTACTTTTCTCCTTTTTCTTCTCCACTTAGCATGATCTTTGGTATCTCTTACTGACAAACCATTGGCATGCATTTTATCCGTGCAGGAACGGAGAAAGAATACAATTTCCTGCAGCTGGGCGGCCTATCGTAAGAGGCGACTTAACAACCCACAGCCAGGTGTAGGGCATTTGCCCGACTGGATGGCTACCACCCCTGGTCTAAAGTATGTCGCCATAACAACCTTGAGTTGTGTTCCGGCATTAGTGACCAGGTTCCAGTCTCCCTTAAGAGAGCAGCAGCGCATTTGTAGCAACTTTGCTGTTGCAAATGTCCATAGGCGATGGTAACCACTTTCCATCAAGTGGGCCGTCTGCCTGTCTGCTGATCTCCTGCAATAAAAAAAAATGCACGACATCATGGATCTTGATGAACAGTTACCAATATTTAATTGCGATAGTATATTTTATTTATTCATTCAAGTCCTTATTGTAAGCGATAGTGGCATCGTACATCGCACAGCAAGTAAACTAAAAGTGTATTTGTAAACACATCAACAAGCAACGGTTATTTACAACAGTCTTACTTCTGCCGTACGGGACGGGACGCCGTGTTCTTTTTCTGTGTGGAAGTATCCAGTAAGGACAAGGCTGAAGAGAGAGCGGATTTCTTAGATCCCTTTCAACAAACAGGACTGACAAGATCTCCGGCCGCCAGCATAGCCGGAGATGAAGGCCCTCGGGGTTAAAAATCAACCGTCATTAATACCAAGGCTGATAAAACGGAAGCATGCAGCTATGTTGCGCGTACGGTCCTCACTCTATGAGATTTATTTTGTTAACGTAGGGGAATGTCTTTACTTGGGACACGCAAACGGCTCATGGATAAGGGGAAAGACGAATACAGCGTCTAATGCCACCTGCACGCTTGCGTATGGGAATCTTGTACCTAACGCGGCTACCGATGTCTCTTCTATTAAAGGAAGAGGCCAACAAACTACCTGCGTCCCGACAAGAAAATGCACTTAGGTAGAATGTGACAGGGACGACATAGTCAGTTCATTATGACGTTCTAGTGCGCTAAAAATTGGTATTAAGGCCAGAGAAGTAGGCTCTAACACTACGTACAGTAGAGGTGATCCCTCTATAAATAAGATTATGCTAGTTTCAATCGTCTCGTGCAATGTAGAATCTCATACTACAACTCATAGGAAACTCTCATACCAGCAAACACCACGATAAAATTGAGAGAATGCAAGGATAGTCCCTTGCATTCTAGTGAATGTAGAGGTCTTAAAGCGGTTGCCTTTGGAGCATCTTTTCGTGAAATTGACACGTGTCTAGATATACTGGTAGTTGTAAGACATATATACATACATAACTTCACACCAGTTCCCTTGCGGGGTAGGCACGAACAACAGAGCGCCATTTAGGCTTATGCTTACACACCTCACTTGCTTCTTTGACATTCATAACTCTTGTCATGCACGCTTGTCTGTTCTTAAGGCTCCTGACATCACCTTCGGCTAGTACACGATCAATTTGAACTTGGAAGGTGTGTCGTGGCCTTCCACGACTGTAAGACATAACATAAAATCTCAATTTATGTTAATACTCGTTATGTTCATCATAATAATCTGCGAAAACGACTTCAAGTTCGTTCATCCAATGTTCTGACGATGTTTTCGCAAAGTTTTTGGAGGGTACTCCTGAAATTTTGGAGCTCCTATTAATGAAAGCTAACTGGGGCAATCCTCTCCCCGCTGCCAGCACCTGACAACGTTATGACGATGGCTAAGCTGTTGCCCCACAACCCTGGCTTAGAACGATAGAAGCAACATCCGGCGTGGTTTTCGTGTGTAAAGTTGGAGTTTTGGAAAATTTCTCCAATTTCATGAATTTATTATGCATGAATTTTAAATACCATCCAGACCGTCGTCATTATTAGATACATTTTAGTGCTTGGTTTGAATTTTTACACCTCAGAGATAACATTATATATCTTGGGTACCCCAAAAATAGGGATAGCAAAAAAAGTTTTGCGAGAAGAAATTACCCAATTTGGAGACTCTGTACGCTGTCTTGCTGTATGTATTCACGATCATGAGAGTGTGCAGGATTTTTATGTTGGGAAAAACCATCTAAATTCTATATCCATACAAAAACAGTGTTCTTTATCTATAGTAGATAGATACACATATTATGGCCAATTAAATTACACTCCCTAATTCTTTTCCTTTTTGTGGTGTATAAAAATAAGCAACACATTATTATCCCTTATTATTCGGGGATGAAATGCTATTATGGACGCCCTAATGACGGCGACGCGTAAAATCGTGTTATTTGGATTATAGGAACCAGCTTCATTTGTTGTTTGTTGTGTTTCGTTTAAGCTTAGATGTTTGTAATATTTATTGCGAAGCTAGCGAACAGGTATATGACCCACGTGCTGGAAAATGGTTACCGTCCCATACAGACGTTAGGCAACACTAAGTACGCAGCCAAGGAGCTAGCCTTTATAAAGGGATAAAAGGGTGAGATTCGGGGATGATAGGAGAATCAGACAGGAAGAATGGGGCATGGAATAGAGGAAGAGGAAGTGGGCCTTCGGAAGTCTCATTCATAGCATGAAACACGATTAGCTGAAGGCTAACCATTTCACGCCAATATTCTGTGAAAGCGTGGTATCACACTAATCGAGCCGGCCCTAAGAGCTGAAATCGTAACAATTATTCCAGAATGGCTCTACCGCGTCAAAATGTTCTGGTGTATTTTTAGATTATGAACAGCTGAATAATCCAGTGTCTTCTTCTATATGCATTTGAGGTGTTGAGAAGGTTGAAGCCCCGATGTTTGAACACTTTGCCCTAGTCATTTTGGCAAAACCCTTATGGTCATATTATGAAACAAAACAAGTAATCCTAAATCTATTTTCAATATTTTGGAAATTGTTAGTCAACATAGGAAAGTATATATATTATTATATATTTTATTATAATATATTATTATTATATAGGAATGTACCTTTATAACTTTTTGAATGACGTCAATTGGTATCAATACATAATAGCAAACAAAGTTGTGAAAAAAATGTCTTCCTCTAAATTTTGAAGTGTGAAGTCGAAAATTTTGAAAAATAACGGAGGTTGTAACGCTTTAAAAAAAAATTGTTTTGTATAATATCCATAAAATTATTTTTGAGATATTTACAATATGATATTTTCAATTAAGTGCTTTAAGTGCTTACCCAATTTATTTAATTTTTCTTTTCAGTTCAGTTCTCTATGTGATTGCTGTCTGAAAAAATACTTTACGTTAAGAATACAATTTAAGACTTTCTTCAGTGTATACGATAAAAAGTTATTACAAAATAATTTTAATACAACATGTTCTGGACTAATGATCCAGATAAAAATTATACCATATCTGTCTTGGGACCTTAAACAATCTCAAAATACTGTCCATTATATGATATACCATTTCGAAATCCACAAACGCATTTTAATGCCGCTTGTGACAAATAAGTACCGTTAGCAAAAAACAAAGGCTTGTCTCGCAAAGTAAAAAAATAATCAACAAAAATGCAACCTTGTTCCAATAGCATAAAAGCGTATTTCGTTTGTTCTTTATACTGGTAAGGAGACAATATGTAGGATAATATTGTCATTCGATTATAAACTCTGAAGCCTTAAAAATAGAGGTCAATATCAAATAGTAGATGATAAAATTATATTTTACGACTTACAAAGGCGTGAGCAGTAAAAACAAAAATAATTTAATGACACTGACAACTTAGATGGCAGTCTGATTATACTTTATAGTGGTTTTAAATTTCTATGTACGTAATATGGTTTTGAATTGGTGTAATACAGTGAAAATGAGATACACATAATAAATTAGTGGTTGAAGTAGCAGTAGATTGGTACGTGTGTTACAAGATCGATGACTGATAGAAGGCTAGTGAGCGTAAGTGGGAGGAAAGAGTTAATAAACGTAGACACCTTTGAAAGATCTCGAAAGTGGCGCAGCGGGCGCTGGATTGCTTACCTCTTTCTGCTCCCGAAAAATCAAAATTATATATAGCTAAGGACTTGATGGAGTCTCCTCAACACAAACGCTACATAAAAATGTGTTTCAGTTTCTGAAGTTTAAATTCGTAACTGTATTTTTACGAGCCACAAAAGGACCAATTGTGATATACCAAGTAAATAATTTGAACCAAGGAATTCTTGGTAAGTAATAGTTGTCTAGAATGCTCTATAGTCCTGTTTCCGTAATACGTTTAGTTTAGTTAACAAAAGGACATATGTGCATATTATATAAAAATTCACGACTATCGATTCTTTTCCAAGGTCGTGAAAGCGGAACATAGATACAAATATCGAGGCAAAGTCATATTTACGTTTACATAATGAATAACATGGATGTAATAATTTTATCACTAGAAAGAGACAATGAAAAATATTCAGATATCAATCTACATCATTATGTAGGTATATTACTAGATTTCATAAGTAGGAAGATTAAAATATACAGATGCAACAATTTCGCGTCTGCGGCTTTTTAATTTTAACATTTTGTTTCAAAACTATGTTAAATATGCGTAATGAGAGTACAATGTACAAAGTAGTGACGAAAATTTAATCGCATATCAAATTATACTATACTTGCTTGAATTGGAATCTTAATATCCACAATAATCTCTACCTACTCATACATGAACAATAATAAGACACAAGAGTTTGCACCCACACATAAGCAACGCGTAAAGCCAGTAGTAAGCCAGTTTGTACTTAAGAACGGTAATCATCGTGATATTGTTGAGTACGGTCAGATAAAATTAAATGACGTGTACAATTGATACTTATCTTAAATGTGTGGATTTGATTGAATGCAAATTTCTTGCCGACAACACAACGTATGATATCAACAATCAAGGTTTCGATGACATAAATTTAAGTATATAGGTATAATGCTGATATTAGATGGATTACATCAATTTGTTTGAAACCGTAGAACTGTAAGAACAAGCCAATAATAGACGGTAAATTTATGTCTTTCAAATTAGATGAATCAGCTAAAGTCGTCCTTATAAACATAGATGTGAATCATTAAATTTTATTTAATACCATTGTCTTTTTAATAAAATTGAATCTATTTGGTTAATCTGGCTAATTTCAGAATCAAGACAACATTCAATGACACTGAATGACTCAAAGTTATGTTTACATGAATTATTTCGGTTACTTTATCTAAATTAAAAAACGGATATGAACCGTTTAATATCGGCTTAAGACAAGTGTGAATAGCACATACTAGATAGTGGGATACGATCATATCGTAGCTTATAAATTACACTAGTTAAAGTGAGATGTATAACTTTTGTCGCTCACATTTTAATCATCCCAACCATGTTAAGTAGCACATTTTTAAAATAGAATAAATTATATAATGAATATATTATGTTTTTATGGCTTTTTCTGTTAATTTCTTCAAACTACACTTTGGGATATTATTAGCTAAGCGCATCTGTAATGTTATGGTTTATAATGAATATAATTAACTTATATACTTCTTAGAAATGTCAAATTTAATTTTAACAGTTTTCATAATCAAGCAAATTATTTAAAAAATATTAATATTATATATAAGAAATTAAAAGTCTTATTATAAATATCCTATAAATAACACCTTAAAATAAATTATAACACGCTATTCAAAAAAATCTTGTGTAATATAGCGTATCGTTCTCGTATGACTGTGGTGTGTGTGTGTTTAAGTGACATTTACATGGAAAGAGTTTAACACACGATTTTGGGTGGGAAATCGTATACTATTTTCGTATGTGATACTATTTAGATAATAATCGGATTGACATGTTTAAATTCAACCAAAACACAAAACCTCGCCTACGAGTATGTCATACTGATAATCGTAAGGTAATTATCGCCAAGAGTTTTGTTCATATTAAGACACAAATCACATTGAGATATTTGCCTGCCTACTAACTAGAACTCGTATGAAATTTAATTCAAGTTCATGCTAGTATCGTACAAATCAGTTTGAACGAATTTAAATGCAAGACTTGCCTTTCAAGCTCGATGTTGAGCACGGTATTTTGTTTACACAGACGTCAATATTCAATGACGATGCCGTATATTTAGTTACATGATAATATGATACTATTTTTTTTTCTTGCTTTTAATAATCGTATCTTCGAGGTAAGAAATTTTCTCCATGTAAATGGCCCTTAAACAAACAATTTCTAAAGAAGTATATCAAAGTAAAAGAAAAATATAAACCAACTTTTTTGCTGACTGTAACTCGTGTATCCTACACGTGGTGTAACAGAAATAATAAAATATATAATTTATGCCGAGATAGTATTTATGTATGTATAGAAGCTGTGTAGGCTTTTTTTCGTTATTACTTTTTTTGGGTCACTGGCCTTTAGAGATGAGATTTGTCGATATTTTTATTGTCAATTCACGATAATTAATTAAAAATTAATTAGTTTATAATAACGTCGTAAATTTTTAATTATTTCATTAATTGAGTATTTTGTAATACTTCATAGTTAAGCTTACTTAGCAGCTAACCATACAATACTCAGTTTGAATTTAAAGTAACGTTGTAGTTAAAAAATATTATTATTATCTATTTTAATGTATACATATAATTCTTCTGTTTGTGTATATGTCACTGAACTCGTCCTAAACGGTTGGATCGATTTTGAGGATTTTGTGTGTGTGTTCAAGTGGATTCGAGAATAGTTCAGATTCACAATTGGACCCGATAGGTGGCGTTGGAATCGGGTTCCAGGATTTTGAAGATTTTTTTGTGTGAGTTCCTTCCTCTGTGGTTTAAATCCACAATCGGGTGGCACTGCAATCGGGACCTAGATTCTTATTTTTCAGAGCAGGACAAATCGGCATCATTATAAATAGCCCATTAGTATTGTATAATATTGTTCCAGATTTATTATAAAAAAGTTTCGTGAGTTATATGAAAAAAATGTACTTTAGTCTTTTATTTTTGTATTTTAATATTCATTTATATAATAAGATTAATTTAATTAAAAAATAATGTATTAAATTCTTTATATACATGATATAATAAAATTACATATAATCGAATACAATGCAAGAAAACTTAACCTATTTGTATTGTATTCTACTCATAGTCCCTCAAGACTATAAGTAGAATACTGAGCCTAGATAACCGTCTTCTATGGGTAAGGTATTGAAAAATAACTTAAGCAATTTAGTTGCTTTTCTTCATTAAAACTTCAAATTCAAAAGTTTTTATTAAAAATAAGTTCCACTGGAGAACACTTTTTGAACTCATACGTATAAGTTAAAATTTAATTTCACTTCCTAGTCTGTGTACACCGCTTCGCAACGTGTTATTGCTGTTAAGGAGAAGCAGCGGCAAGAAACTCCCCAGCAACACGTCTAGCTAAAAATTGATTTACTCATTTTTTTTTAATAAGTTTTATACAGAAATATGTTACACAATTACTTTTCGAAGAACTAATGGATTTGTAGCAAACAGTGCATACTCAGTAAACTTCTACAACTTTATAAGTAACTAGCTGTACCCGCGACGCCGTCCGCGTGGAATTTGCTTTCAAAGCCCCCCTGATTTTGAAACATTTTTCATTGCTGCTCCGCTCCTATTGGTCTTAGCGTGATAATATATAGCCTATAGCCTTCCTTGATAAATGGGCTATCTAACACTGAAAGAATTTTTCAAATCAGACCAGCAGTTCCTGAGATTAGCGCATTTAAACAAACAAACAAACTGTTCAGCTTTATATATTAGTATAAGAGTATAAGATTAAAGCACTGCTTATTTTATTAATATAAAATGGTCTAATGAAATTATTTAGTTAATATGAAATAGAACTAATAAGTAAATCAACTATTCTTCAGAGTAATTTCTAATTTAACTACGACTATTCACGCGCCTTATGGCCGGTTCCTATATCTTACTGACCATTCATTTGCCTAACTATGGGTTATAATTTGAAATAAGCTCCATTACCAGCAATGTCAAACTTCAACCAATGGTACGGCAAGTGTAAGAATAGGAAAGATCTAGAAACCGGCCATTAGCTGACAAAAACATTTGATATGTATTCTGAAAAACGTATTTCATTTTCCGAGAAATTAATCTATCAACACCATTATTGGAATATTCCTAGATTTCGCTTACATAATTACTAGTTTCATGATCAATCAGTTCATTCCAAAGGATTTCAAGAAGGAACAAATATTTGAGGAAAGTCACTTTATAAGTATATATAGATCTTAAAACTACTTTTGTATCTACAATAGGCAATAATAAAGAATTTATTATTTATATAAACCCACAGGAGAGTTCTGTGGCAATGCGGTAGTAGCGACACCTCGGACCTGATTCCGGGGGCCAAGGCAAGGCCTCCGTGCTTGCCTTAGCCAGCCGGAACGGAGTGCAGATCGCTAGAGCTAAGACTCAAGGTCCAGGAGTAAAAGTAATAAATGGTAAAACGTCGGAAGCAGCTTCGGTGAACATGGAGCCCATCTGTCGACACCCCTTAGCCACTCACACCCATGTCGCCTCTCAGCAACAGAATTTTTAGAGTCCCATGCAGTGAGTGGCGAGTTACCGTTTGCCCATTTTTTTCAAGTCCCTTGAACATTGCGACGGGCAAACGCCATAGTCTCAGATCCCCAGTTCCACTAGCAGTTCGCCCCAATATCCCGGTATCTTTTGTTCTCATTTCCTACAATAGTCCTACACTGACTGAGGCTTGTCCTTGGGTGCATTTGATGTGGTTTAGACAGGGATAATCGTTGGTCAGTGTCCCGCCGCATTTACATTTGTGTCAAGGGGCCACTATGTATTGGCCTTCCCATTGCCCCACGCATGCTCTCCAAAAGTCCGGGACATTTTTATAGTCCGTGGTCTATAAAGACAAACAATAATAAGGATTTATTATAATAAATTCTATGCCTCTGAGCAGGCTGTTAATAGGTAAAAATGTGGTGGATAATTTTTATAGTACATATATAGCACCAATATTCTATGATACATTTCATTACGAGAAAAAAACTAAACCCACTTAACTCCACACGGCCATGCTTCAGATAATACATAAAATTACTTTCAATAAACAAGCAATGACTTCCTATCGATTCTAAACCGGTCGCTGCGGTAGCACGGTAGCAGCGCACGCCCACTCGGTCATGTCACAAATTACGATATCTCTAAACTCGACAACCATCGAACTAGTTTTATCGATATGCATTGGTAGAGAACACAGCAAACTTATTTATTTAAATTTGTTCTAATCATTCTTTTGGAAAGAGTTGTGGATAAGCTCTCGAAGCGTTACACGAAGCATTTCGTCCATGTTATAAGCAGGCCAGAGAACTACTACTACTAAAGTTAATGATCTAGAAAAAGACTAGGTTCTAACAACGTAAGACCGAGATTTGACGCGTGTAAATGTAATGATCCTAAATATAATAACATGTATGGAACAAGGCGCGAGGAATATAGGATACCAAACTTTATCAATGATCTCCCAGAGGATCTGTAATCAAAGTACAAGAATAATCATAAATCGATCAAGTATAATCTGAAAAGATTCTATATTGATTCCCAAAGCGGATCATCAGCCTCACATGTGCAGATTTGTTCTCTTTTAGTCCCACTAAAAGAGAACCATATACTAGAATGATGATAACCCCGCTTTTATTATCAAATCAGAACTAATCTCTAGAATGATGATAACAATTACTCGCCTCTGCTCCTATTTTTGAAATAACAATATTGTGTACACGACTCTCTGCGGCAGGAATAAACCCATGAGGTTTCTGTGCCACAGTCTAATGTTTCTAATGTATATGAATGTAATCATATTGGACAATAAATTTAAAAAAAAACTGAAAAATATGTTGAGTTGTTACAAAGCGGAATCTCCAAACGAATGATTCGCAAGTTTGTCCAAATTACAGAGATATCGGCAGTCGAGCGATAACCACAAGCGAAGCAAGACTTGTGTACATTCGGTAATCTATTTAGTGACGGACTTTGCGCGTATATTTGAATTACGATCCTCTGCATTACGTTTGGACTTGTTGCGTTCGGTTATATTTGTACCTGTGTTATACGTGTTTGTATAGTTCTCATAAACTCTATAATAATTCCAACGGTATTTTAATTCGAGTCGAACAACTCGTAACAATATATTCACCAATTAAAGTAAATTACGTAGGCACTAACAATAAATCTTCTGTTTGCTCGTAGAATAAATAAGTCTTGGAAAAGCAACGAATCAAATCAAATCAAATCACTTTTATTGCGAACTAAGTGTAATACATAGGTCTTATTCAATATAGCTGAGAACTTATTACTTAGCTGGCCTTTCATAGCATCGCAATATAAAATTACTTAACCTATCTCTATATAATATTTAATTTGGTGCCTTATAAATCTTTTATTTTATTTAAACAATACAACACAATATCTTCTTAATTAGCTCTCATTTAAATAGTCTTGGACGCTATAATAGGATTTTTTTGTCAACCACTCGAATAATTTTTGTTTAAAAATATGAATATTACTTTCTTGCATTATATTATATGGCAACTTATTATATATTCTTGGTGCCATCCCAAACACACTTTTATCATATAATGCAGTGGTATGCGGAGGCATACAAATTTTATTCTTATTAATATGTCGGGCACTTTTATAATTTTCAAATAACGAAATATTATATATGTATATTGATTGAGTTCGTACAAAGTGGAATAGCTCTTTAAACTAATAAACAACAAGTTTGAATAAATTGGAGCTCTTATGAAGGTCCCAATCCACTGCAGTGAAGTAATGACTGATAAAATGCTGCAAACTGGTGACTTATTTATTCAACCGTGTTAAAAATGAGGCTTATGCAATGAGCACCAGGCGTAAGCCTCGTTTTCACAACTATCCTCCTCCAGGAATCTATCAAATAGGAAATATTTGACTAATATGCAAAAAAGTGGAGTTCTTGTGACAATCCGTGCAGGAACGGAGAAAGAATACAATTTCCTGCGGCCGGGCGGCCTGTCGTAAGAGGCGACTTAACAACCCACAGCCAGGTGGTAGGGCATTTGCCCCACTGGATGGCTACCACCCCTGTTCTAAAGTATGTCGCCATAACAACCTTGAGTTATGTTCCGGCATTAGTGACCAGGTTCCAGACTCCCTTAAGAGAGCAGCAGCGCATTTGTAGCACCTTTGGTGTTGCAAATGTCCATAGGCGATGGTAACCGCTTCTCATTAAGTAGGCCGTCTGCCTGTCTGTTATACTCATGCAATTAAAAAACTTGCCCAAGTAAAAATCATCATTCAAGTTGCCGTCAAAACATTCCAAGAATGACACGCCGGTTGACTTTTCTCGAATCCTTACTTTGAAGTAGGCATAAAATACGATAATAAATCAAAATTATAATTATATTTACAAAACCACAGCTACTGGAATTGACGTTCTCATACGGGCCGAAAAAATTCGACATTTAAAAAACGTAAAATTGCCGAAAATTTATCGATGTGGTTCACCGCACTTAAATCATTCGCAATACGGGTTTGCGAGATTTCACATGTTCAGGGACGTTTGAACCGTCGTTTTTAGGGTTCCGTTGCCATTTTGTGAATACTGAACCCTTATAAATCAAAATATCTGTTTGTCCAACTGTCCATTTGTCGAATTGCACGTCACATATTATTTTTTCTTGTAAACTACTGACCCTACCTACTAAGTGATTGAAATTTAGTTTAGCTTGATTTATCGAATTAGAATTGTGTGTAAAATAATAACATTTTTACTCGAGAACTAGCTTTAGATACTCCTTAAATTGACTAATTAAATAATATAATAAAGTCCAGAAATGGTGTGTGTTGTACCAAAATGATCTTCAAAGAAAAAACAATGTATTAGAAAGAATATATCTTCTAATGCCAAAGTAAATATGAAAAATATATACAAATGTTATCGTCACCTTTTTTTTCGCAGGAGATCAGCAGACAGGCAGACGGCCCACTTGATGGAAAGCGGTTACCATCGCCTATGGACATTTACAACACCAAAGTTGCTACAAATGCGCTGCTACTCTCTTAAGGGAGACTGGAACCTGGTCACTAATGCCTGAACACAACAATCAAGGTTGTTATGGCGACATACTTTAGACCAGGGGTGGTAGCCATCCAGTCGGGCAAATGCCCTACCACCTGTTGACATTTTCAAAACCAATGCTACCAATATGCTGCTAACCTCGTATTGAACACAAGACTGTTATGGCAGCATACTCCAGATCACGGGTGGTAGACATCTAGACAGACAAATGGTTGTTGTATCGCCTTCTACGATAGATTGCCTAAGTTTTCTTAATAGTAGTATAAGTTCGCGTTTGACCATGATCTCGCCCGATGAGGAGCGAAGATATGATCTCGGATGGAGCACGCCTATTATACGCCTATATTACTTACAAAGTACCTTTTCACACGAGACTTGAAGACACCCAGGTTATAAGTATCGAGAAAGACATACTCCGGCGATGAGATCCGCTCCCTTGCAGTGCGCATGTTGAAGCTAGACGCAAAGCGCTTCGTTCTTATAGGTGAAATATTCATAATATATCGGTGCCCATGCCAGTGCGTCTGGTTGTCCGATGATGGTGGGATCAGATCGAAGAGCTCAACTGCACACTCTGCAAAATGATAGAAAACCGACAAGATGGCAACCATACGTCGATGTTCGAGACTTTGACTTTATTGTCGAAAAGCTGGTCGTTGCCAACCAACTTCCTGGCTCTCCGCTCAATCGACGGGTGAATCCGCTCAATAAGTGGAGGAATTAGTATTCTCTCTCCGTTTCTGCACCGATTTGATCTAGGTGGTCACGGAATCCTAAAAATATAATGTAACAGTAAAATTATTTTAATTCTCTTTTGGAACTAGAGAGATCAGTGTTCAAACGCAACTGTATCATTTACTCTATACGATTTTGAGTCATTATGGCCCATCTAATAAATTATCAAAAACGATATCATACGAATCCAAAGTGGTAGTTACTTCCCACTTAATAAGCTTTTGTCTGTGATTTAATCACACTTGAAATATAACAATGCACATCAAATGAAATGAGAACAATTAAATTTATATTATGATTGTGTGTAAACGTTGTGAAGGTATTATTTAAGATTTATAGGTTGGATTAAAATTATCGATATAAAAGGTAAATTTTATCTTCGTTCCAACACTATACATCACTAAGGTTATTTTAAGTTTGATAATAAATATGTATTCATTATAATTTATTTCCACGCAGCTTGGTTCGTGAATACTTTTGTTTTTTCTAGAATCAAGAGCCTTTTTTATTGCATGAGTTAAGCGGATAGGCAGACTTGATCGAAAGAGGTTACCATCGCCTAAGTACATTTGCAACACCGAAGGTGCTACAAATGCGCTTCTGTTCTCTTAAAGGAGACTGGAACCTGGCTACTAATGCCGGAACACAACTCAAGGTTGTTATGGCGGCATACTCTAAACTAAGGTTGGTAGCCATCCAGATGGGTGAGTACCTTACCACCTGTGGGTGGTTTTGTCGCTCTTACGACAGGCCGCCCCAACGCAGGAAATTGTATTCTTTCTCAATTTTTTTTTTATTGCAGGAGTTCAGCAGACAGGCAGACGGCCCACTGGATGGAAAGCGGTTACCATCGCCTATGGACATTTGCAACACCAAAGATGTTACAAATGCGCTGGTGCTCTCTTAAGTGAGTCTGGCACCTGGTCACTAATGCCGGAACACAACTCAAAGTTATTATGGCGGTATGCTCTAGACAAGGGGTAGTAGCCATCCAGTCGGGCAAATGCCCTACCACCTGGCTCAACAACCCACAGGTTGTTTAATCGCCTCTTACGACAGGCCGCCCGGCCGCAGGAAATTGTATTCTTTCTCCGTTCCTGCACGGATATAAGTTTTTACTCAATTTTTGTAAGGATAGCTTATCTTCGTTCTGTAAAGTTTACCTATATTCTAAATTTTATGAAATGACATCAGTTTATATATACGTCAGTAAGGATGATAAATAGACATATTAACGTGTTGTCACGCCTTTTTCCATTAGTGTAGACAGAGACGATAGATCTTCGTCTGCTTCGATCCTGGCAAATACTTTTCGCTACATCAATTTTCATTAATGTCTTCATACATATTTGTTTAGTGCTTTGAATCTGACCTTTCTTCAAAATATCTTCAATTTTTGATCATGGGGACTAAGTACGTTGCGGACTACCGGCACCGACGCTATCAATCACATTGCTGTCATATACTTGTAGGGTTTAATAGTTTCTCTTGAATAAATGACTCTCACAGTTAGGTTATACAGAATTTATTGGAGATATAAGCCCGGTTTTGTGTGGATGCAATTGGAAAATAAAATTTTGATAAGTTTCTTAGCGTTTAGCGTTTAGCAGTAGGAAGAAAGTGGTAGTCTCCTATTATATTAATGTACTCTAAAGTCATACCACAAATATAATTTTTTTTGTTGTGGTATTTAAGTTATTTTTGTTTTAAATTACATCAGAAACATCAATGAGTACTTGAATATTTGGGTCACTGATTTGATGGAGGCTGGTCCTGAAAATCACTGTGTCAGTTTTTACCACAGCATAATGCTGAGTTGTTTTTTAAATGTACAATCCTATTAGTGTAACATTTACAGTACTGTACTTACTGTTAGTGTAACATTTTTTAGTTTAATATGCATTGATTCACGACAATAAATATTTTTTTCTTTAAATCTTCACGATATGAGACGTCATGTAGTTTTTTCCTAATTTTTATTTACTCTATGGGAGCGTAATGTAATTTACAGCCGCTTCGCAACATGTAGCTAAACCATAAACAAAAATTAAATAATTAAATAAACAAGTTGGGGGTGGGCTAAACAATAACTTTAATCATTGACACTTGAATCCTTGTTTTTGGAACGAAGTTCCTTAAAAAATTAAGACCAAAAGTTGTAACGACACTTTTTGCTATAGTTGTAAGCCGTGCGGCGTGCGCGTGTTTCTCTGTCTGTCTCTCTCTCTCATAGAAAGCAAGCCAGTTATTTTCGTTTCGTCTTTCTATTTCGCATTGAACAGTGTGGTGTCGCGACGATTATTTTTGTTGAGTGTATACAGGTTTTTTGTACATAATAAATAATAAAAAATAGAATCCCAAACATATGTTTCCTACTTCAGTTACCACAAGCCAATTATCACTAAAATTGAGCCTACTGATTAAGTTTATATTACATTATATTTGTTAATAAAAAAAAAATATATATTATAACTTTAAAAAAATAAAAAAATATTACAATTCCTTCACTAATTATTATTATACAATTTCAACTTTAATGCAATGAAATAAAATCTAAAATAATATCAATTAGTGTAATATACGCTGTTTTTGATACTATTTGTTTGTTTATGTATTTCTATACATAGTTTTTTGATAAAATTTCGATGGTTTTCGATGCTTATCAACACACTTTTTGAGACGTTTTGAGAATTTTTAAGACATTTTAGGAGAACTTCGTTCCAAACAGGTGTCCCAAAGACACCTCATTACCTACATCAGATTCGATAACCCACAAATCCTCGCGAAAGAGAATCGTTTCATACCTAGAATGATGCGTGAGGCTATTGAAATCAAAAAACACCCAAATTTCAATAGAGAAGATGGTTGGCAAGTACCACCTGTTTGGGATCCAATTATCAAAACTATTAAGACCCAAACCCAGTAAAAACCAGCTGCCAGACCTCAAGACACTGTGAGCTCTTTCTGCGTACAACGGAACACAAACCAACCTGACTAATAATTACTTTTATTTTTCCTTCCACCCATTTTAATATTATATAAAATTATTAGAGCTAGGCATGTTTGCTGAAGAGTTTCTTGCGCCGCTTCTTCTCTTCAAGCCATAACATGTTGCGAAGCGGTAGTAAATTAGATTAGGCTCCTATAGAGTAAATAATAACCATAAACAAAATTAAAATTAAATGATTAAAATTAATAAGTTGGCGGTAGGCTAAATAAAACCTTAACAATACTCGTTGACACTTGACATCTTCGTCTTCCGTGATCACGGCCGCTAAAAAGTGGCCGAAACGTCGGAAAAACCAAAATCAAATAAAATTACCGCGCTTAAAACCGTTAAAACGTAGTTTTATTATGTATACAAGTCGCGAAAACTTAAGAAAACACCTCATTAGTTTTTTTTTTTTGGACTTGAAATTATGTTGTTGGTCCAAAGACCTTACAACTTTACCGGGGTTTTTGGGGCGAGTGCCTTCGCGAGGCGAAGGCGCTCGAGCCGGGGGGGCAACTTGCTCGAGGGAGCTCCCTAGGGAGTTTTACCTCGGCTGGACTGTTGCCATGAAGGGGGGATGAATCTAATGATGCCCACCATAGGGCGATTGAATCTTTGTCTTCTGTGATCTTGGTTAATAAAAAGTCGCCGAATCGTCGAAATAAAAATCAAATAAATTACTGCGTTGAAAATCGTTAAGTCGTAATTTATTATGTTTAGTAGTCGCGAAAACTTAAGAATATACTAGATACATAATAATGCATTCATACATAAAGATAAATATCTTTCTTGAACACAAAACGCTGCAAACACATAAGTTATAGTAAAAGCATCACAAATTCCATACATCAGCTCAGACGAGCGACTAGCTGCGACGGGAACGTCGCATTGTATGCAAATATGTTTCGGACCGAAACTTATTAATTATCATCGTCAGAGGCCGCACTGAATACTAATTAAATCTCTAGTGCGACTGTTGAAGGGTTACAGCTTTAACGGACCGATTTACGACTAAAAGTCGCAAGAAATTTACATTGCCTTTTAATGAGAATACGGTAGCTGACAGTCGATTCAACTAATAAAAAGAAAGAACGAGGTTTACTTAGCCTCCTAACGCCCAGGTTTTGCAACGCTTTCTTGAATTAAACACCCAAAGTCCTTAAAAAAGGTTTTTTTGGCGAAAACCCAAGACTTTGAACTTTAAAAATTGTGCCTTACAGCAAGTAACTTCGTAAGTATGTTTTTATTCTTGTCTCAGGTGAACGAGGACAAGGGAAAAAATTTCATTATTTCATTGAAGTACTTTTTTAAGGACCGTGGGTGCTAGGAGGTTAGCCAAGGCCACTTACACAGGATATGAAATTGATGCATTAATTTAAATGTCACATCAGTATAAATACTTATATGACATTTAAATATCAACACATCCTCTAAAACAATATATAAAAACCTAAAAAAACTACTATTATATTTAGGAAGCCTTAAGAACAGACGAGCGTGCATGACAAGAGTTATGAATGTCAAAGAAACGAGTGAGGTGTGTAAGAATAAGCCTGAATGGCGCTTTGTTGTTCGTGCCTACCCCGCAAGGGAACTGGCGTGAAGTTATGTATGTATATCCTTTCATCCCTGCAACATATCGTAATGAAATTTATTCCTTATGCCTAATGAAATGCAAACAAAACTCTTTTTTCAATACTTAATTTTTTTTATTTAAATCCGTTGAGCCATTTCAGTGCCAATTCCAGACTTTCAAACAGACTGAGAAACAAAAAAACGTGTGCGTCTCGGGACGCCCGACAGAAGTGATAAACTAATCTAAGTTGAACTATTTAATACTAGCTGACCCGGCAAACTTCGTATAGCTTCAGAATCAATAAATAAAAAAGCTGAATGATAATTGCAGAATGTTTCAACTTTAGTAAAAAATGTGGTCTAAACTTAACCAGAACGAACATCAAATGTTTGACATTCAAAACCAAAAAAATGGAAAAAAAAACTGCTTTGAAATTTAATTTGATTTCTGAACGACTTTTAAATTTAATGGATTTCTAAACGACGCGACGGGACGAACATCAAATGTTTGACAGGTAGGAATAGTTTCTAAGGGAAAGCAAAATTCTTGTTTTTACTATATTCCAAGAATTTGTTCATATTTACTTACGTTTTAAACCTTTCGTGGACTTCCACAAATAATTCAAAACCAAAATTAGCCAAATCAATCCAGCCGTTATCGAGTTTTAGCGAGACTAACGAACATCAATTTATTTATATATATACATACATACATACATACATAACTTCACGCCAGTTCCCTTGCGGGGTAGGCACGAACAACAGAGCGCCATTTAGGCCCATTCTTACATACCTCACTTGCTTCTTTGACATTCATAACTCTTGTCATGCACACTCGTCTGTTCTTAAGGCTCCTGACATCACCCTCCGCTAGTACACGATCAATTTGATCATGGAAGGTGTGTCGTGGCCTTCCACGACTTCTGCATCCATCCACTTTATATATATATATAGATTGAAATTGTTTAACTTGCGATAAAGCTTAGGTTATTACTTAAATTTTATGTATATTAATATGATAATGTAAGAAAAGGTTATTTATTATTAAAATATGTTATTGATTATAAAATACATTTTATTCTTAGTTACAATTCTTGAATATGTACATTAGAATTTTGTGTATGTACATTATTAGTATCATTATTTCATCTAATTACCGAAATACGGCTAGCGCCGTGGGTTAAAGTGTCTCACTTTGGGAAGCCAGACAGACTGGCGCCGTAACGCGTTACGTAACGAAGTGGTTTACCCTCCCATAAGAAGTTATCACTTCAAAAACAATAACGATCGTCTATGTTGAAATCGTATATAATCTTCAGCTTTATGTACATTATACCTATGATAGTCGCTCGTCTGAGCCTTATTGTTCCCAGTAACAACTAAAAAGTACTGACTACTGAGCTACGCATTTTCACATGTAAATTTCAAGTCCATTGTCGCAGGAGCGTATAGTTAAGAGTCAACCTGTAAAAATCTAATATATTGCTATTGGTTTTCTCAACGCCTTGTCTAATAACAGACAAAGGAGTGATCTGTTAAACTTCAAATGTTAAAAGTAGCTTTTGTTATGTTGCCTTTAAGGCCAATGTGTGGTATGTTAGGTCTAGTTTTTATACTTTGAAGCTAAATCAGTAAGTCAACAAATAATTTAACGAGAAAAATTTGCAAATGCATAACATTTCGTTTTCACATTACCATAGTCTGGTAAAAAGGGAATGTTATGGTATCACTCCGGTGTATGTTTGTCTGTGTGTCGCAGTTTACAATTTCTTGAATGATTCATGAATGAGTAAACGCGGTCGAGATGCGAGCACTGCGCAAAATCTGCGGAGTGACGCTCATAGACCGCGTTTGTAATACCGAAGTAAGAGAGAGTTGGTCTGAAAGGAATGCTCCGGTGGTTTGGGCATGTGGAAAGAATGCATGATGAAAGAATGACTAAACAGATATACAATGCAAAAGTGGATGGATGCAGAAGTCGTGGAAGGCCACGACACACCTTCCATGATCAAATTGATCGTGTACTAGCAGAAGGTGACGTCAGGAGCCTTAAGAACAGACGAGCGTGCATGACAAGAGTTATGAATGTCAAAGAAGCAAGTGAGGTGTGTAAGAATAAACCTAAATGGCGCTCTGTTGTTCGTGCCTACCCTGCAAGGGAACTGGCGTGAAGTTATGTATGTATGTATAAAACAAAGTCGTGTTAGTTACACGATTTATAATTCAAGAACGGCTGGACCAATTTATATGAATTTTATGTTTTTACAATTGTCGTTTCGGAAGCTTTTTAGTAGTCGTGATTACGGAAGACAAAGATGTCAGGTGTCAATGAGTATTATTGTAAAATCACGGCTACTGAAAAATGGCTGAAACGTCGGAATAATAAAATAAAATAAAATACCATCCTCAAAACCGTAAAACGTAGTTTTATTAAGGGAACGTTTCAGAATATGAATTATTTTTACTAAGATAACATTTGACATGTCTTCAGCGTCAGTGTAGGACCTTATAACTATATTTTTGGTGAAATTATTTTTTACGACAAAATTGTTACATTATCGGCCTTACTAATAATCTCGTTAAGAAACGATTAGGCATCTCTTAAGTAAGAGAATCAGAATCAGATTCTAATCAATTAATATCTTTTTTTTTCACCTATAAACGTGTATTACCTGTTGTTTACCTAAGAGGAGTATAGATTAACGAAATTTGAATGATTAACGTAGGATTTACCCAAAATATTCGACTAAAGAGGACTTTATAGGTAAGATTTTCACTAATCATTTGCTGAGCAGTTTCTTGAAATTTAAGAAACTTTTTTTTTAATTGCAAGAGTTCAGCAAACAGGCAGACGGCCCACTTAATGGAAAGCGGTTACCATCGCCTATGGACATTTGCAACACCAAAGGTGCTACAAATGCGCTGCTGCTCTCTTAAGGGAGACTGGAACCTGGTCACTAATGCGGGAACACAACTCAGGGTTGTTATGGCGACATACTGTAGACCAGGGGTGGTAGCCATCCAGTCGGGCAAATGCCCTACCACCTGGCTATGGGTTGTTTTGTCGCCTCTTACGACAGGCCGCCCGGCCGCAGGAAATTGTATTCTTTCTCCGTTCCTGCACGGATAAAACGATTATAAGTAAGGCTTTTTATCTATAAAAAAATTAAAACGTACTAGTTTTAATATGTGTATTAGTCGCGAAAGCTTAAGAAAATACATCCCCTTATCATAATTTTAAATACAATTTGCTATACCAGACATTAATCAATATAATATTATTAAATCCATCAAATTATAAATTTTAATTTCCCGTCTAAATATTCCTACCTTCTACTATAGCCATTATAGCTTCAGGCCCTGAGCTTATAGTCATTACAGGTAACACAATTGGTCTAGCTTTCAATCTAGATCTAATCAAAGCAGAACCGTTATTATTGTTTTTCAGAAGAAACAGTTACAACACCACAATTAAAGTTAAATACATAATCCTCGTGTAACTGTTCTTAAGAACTGGTTTTCACGTGATAACAGTTATTTGAAACGCGTTAATGAAAGGGAGTTGGCCAGTTAGCCCATGTTCCTAACTACCTGTACTTAGTATTAAGTATTAGATTAAGTACAAGCTATTATACGATACTAAGAGTATCCTAAGGGCACCATTTTATGCTCCTAGCTCTGAATACATTATTTTACATCACGACACCCAGTCTGTTCTTGATTTTACCTTCCTTTTCTTCCATTCAAGAAGAAGAACTTTAAAGATATGCAGTGTCAATTGGTCAAAATTTTCCACTTTTATTTCTTACTAGCTTCTGCCCGCGACTTTGTCCGCGTGTAAAAAAAAAATAATTTGGAGAATAAATCCCGGTCAGCTCCAAACCACCGAGTATACACACCAGTGTAGCTAGTCATCAACTGTGTTATTTTTAACTCTATAAACATGATACATTTCGGCACAGTCTCTAATATTAACAATCACCCAGGTGTAGCAGTAACAGCAAACATAGACATACATACATACATACATACATAACTTCACGCCAGTTCCCTTGCGGGGTAGGCACGAACAACAGAGCGCAATTTAGGCCCATTCTTACACACCTCACTTGCTTCTTTGACATTCATAACTCTTGTCATGCACACTCGTCTGTTCTTAAGGCTCCTGAGATCACCCTCCGCTAGTACACGATCAATTTGATCATGGAAGGTGTGTCGTGGCCTTGCACGACTTCTGCATCCATCCACTTTTGCATTGTATATCTGTTTAGTCATTCTTTCATCATGCATTCTTTCCACATGCCCGAACCACCGGAGCAAACATAGACGTTACGAATAAACATGATATCAACAATATAATCCTATTAAAAACCAGTGAAATTAAGATACGTGCACACCACTAATGAAACCATCCAAAAGAATTAAGACGACTCGATATTCTCACGAAAACGAGTTCTTTTTCACACATCACTAGTCAACGTTTAAAAAGAAGAAATAAAAAGATTTGTCAAATCACGAACATTTCGTTTTGGAAATTGTCAAGAACGAATAGGATTCAATGATTTGACATAAATGCGATGATTTGTACAATTGTTAATCGATTGACCGCTGTCATGATTTAAACTGGTGTTTCTTGTTTAAAGATTATACTGAAGTGCTTTGGAATAAATATAAGCTAATAGATGTGTGAAAATGCGTTTTTTAATTTAATTCTAAACATAAATGAAGAAGGAATTATAATTGCGCAGTATATAAGAAAGTGTAGTACTAGCAGAAGGTGATGTCAGGAGTCTTAAGAACAGACGAGCGTGCATGACAAGAGTTATGAATGTCAAAGAAGCAAGTGAGGTGTGTGAGAATAAGCCTAAATGGCGCTCTGTTGTTCGTGCCTACCCCGCAAGGGAACTGGCGTGAAGTTATGTATGTATATATAAGAAAGAAATCGTGGTCCACAACTCAAACGCATGCACCACTTAGAAAGTTTTCTGACCTAATGTGCATATTGTTACGATTACCACGTGCTAATCACGGTGAAGGAAAACATCGTGATGCAACCTGCACACCGAGATAACCGATGTGCCAAACCTGCCAAGCCGCCTTGGACAAGCGTGGCGGGTATACTGTCCGTTACCCTGTAATGTGAGAAATGGACATTTATGGGCTGTTTTTATATTATATAATAGTAAAAAACATAAAAAATAGATCCAAGATGTAATTTCATTTGTTGCTGCCCCGGGTCATTTTTTTCGCGTATTGCTTAACAAATGAGTCGAAATTTGAAAATAAACTTATAAAGACTTCTAATTTTTGACGAAATGTCTGAAAAATATTCTTACTTTAAATTATAAAATCTCTAACAGCGAGTTAAATGGCCTCTGGCGCCGTCTGTTCCTTAAGTTTCAGGAGCTTTTCAAAGATATATATTTATTGTTATAAAAAATTTAGGAATTAGACCAGAAATACTGTCTTAAATTTTGTGTATGTATGACCTATTTCAATATGTTGCTAGATTAAGAAAATATGAGCATAAATGTTTGTCAACACAATAAGTTTTTGATATATCAATAAGGCAGGCCGCGCACAAAGCATACTGTCGTAAGAGACATTCGTGCAAGAACGGAGAAAAAATACAATTACCTGCGGCCGGGCGGTTTGTTGTAAGAGGTGATAAAACAACTCACAGCCAGGTGGAGTATTTACCCGTCTGGATGTCTACTCTGGTTTAGAGTATGCCGCCATAATAACCGTGAGTTGTGTTCCGGCATTAATGGCCAGGTTTCAGTCTCTCGTCTTTGGTGTTGCAAATGCCTATAGGCGATGGTAACCGCTTTCCATCAGATCGGCTGTCTGCGAGTCTGCTGAACTGTACCAATAAAAAAACAGCTATTGGAGCTCACGCAATAGAAGGTCAAGAATTTCTGGCTACGGAAGCTATTAGGAAGCGCACAATTGCACACTCAGTCCTATTGATTTTATACTTAGTTACTAAACACTTTCTAATCTGCTAATTACTAAATCAGGGATTTAATTTTGATAATATTATAAATTTCTGCTAAATCCTGGACATTCTATCGTTGATTGGCCATTCGGCTGCGGCAACCAAACTGCCTAGTATGCGTCCTGCCCAAAGGAAAATTTCTCTTGCACAAATCGCTTCGTCATTTTAATTTGCTAATTCTCATGTAATTTCAAGTCAAATGATACTTAACCACCTTGGCAAGATACGCTGTAATGTTATGGTTTGCAAAACAGCCACTGTTTAAGTATACGTTACGTTAACTCGACGCAATTAAATGTGGTTAATGTTTCTCTAGTTGTTAATCTTATTCGGATTCATTAGAAATAGAATCCGGCCACGCTTTTCTGCGACGCAGTCTGATATTAATTACAATTAAAAAATAAATGCAGATTAAATCGCGGGTAATATCTGGTATAACCAAGACTTTATTTGTATTTAATAAAGTCCTAATTATATACAAGTTTAATTATATATTGTTACCACTCAGGTCCCGACAAACACAAAATCCACCTGCATATCTGAAACAAAGCACATTTATTACCCGTCGGCATTTGAACTAATAATATTGAAATACTTTTATGGTCGTCTTCTTTTGTTTACTTATTGGCATACGGCCTATTGTGGTATTGTAATCATTAGCCAGGTGTTACGGATTTAAAGTACAAGCTAATTCTAGGAAATTCGGTCCACGCGGCCGGGCGGACATATTCCATTTGTGCAGTATAAATCAATGGCCCGATTAAGGGAGAAGGCGGTCGAGCGAGAACCACGAGCGAAGTGAGACGTGTGTACTAGAATCGGGAATCTAATAAGACGGAGTGACGGACTTTGCGCGTTTTATTGTATTACGACTATTGAAGAATACTTAAATGATAAAAATTCATTTACATGGCAGCTCGCTCCAACCTCTTATACAAAATTTTGTGTAACTATTTTTTTTTATCTTGGCATGCTTGTAAGGAATTTACATACATACATACATACATAACTTCACGCCAGTTCCCTTGCGGGGTAGGCACGAACAACAGAGTTGCATTTAGGCTTATTCTTACACACCTCACTTGCCTCTTTGACATTCATAACTCTTGTCATGCAAGCTCGCCTGTTCTTAAGGCTCCTGACATCACCTTCTGCTAGTACACGATCAATTTGATCATGGAAGGTGTGTCGTGGCCTTCCACGACTTCTGCATCCATCCACTTTTGCATTGTATATCTGTTTAGTCATTCTTTCATGTAAGGAATTTGTGGAGACATATTGCAGCATAACATTTTAGCACGTCGTCATTATTATAACTATAACATTATTTTTCTTTATTTTTATTGTCTTGGTCTTATTGAGTATGCATTGTTTGCTACAACTCCATTAATTCTTCAAAAAGTAATTCTGTAACATACTTCTGTACAAATTTATAAAAAAAAAGGATTTAAGATATAAATAGAATATGAAATATAAAGAAAAACAATATTTAGCTAGGCGTGTTGCTGGGGAGTTTCTTGCCGCTTCTTCTCCTTTACAGCATCAACACGTTGCGAGGCGGTGTACATAGAATAGGAAGTTAACTTACATGTATGACCTTCAGAAAGTGTTCTCCAGTGGAACTTATTTTGAATAAAAACTTTTGTATTTGACCTTCTGCATTACGTTTGGACATGTTGTGTTTGGTTATATTTATACCTGTGTTATACGTGTTTGTATAGTTCTAATAAACTCTATAGTAATTCAAACCCCAAAATGCTGGAGGACCACCCCCATCGTTGGTCAGCGAGTCCATCGGACTTAGCCGGAAGCGTGGCTAGGCTGTACTACCGACCATTCCCCCATCCGCCGCCCAGGGAACGCTCCTCTACGCCGTGAGGGCTCGCGTTAATACAACACCAGTTACACACAGCACAATGAGTTTTTTATAGTTGTACTTGTAACTCTTTTGTACACAATAAATAATAAAGAACGACAAACTGGCAGCTATAAACTAAAATAATAAATCAAAAAATGTATTTCCATACCACCATCTCATGTCACACATACTTAAACCAAATGGTTATAAAAGCCAAACCAAATAAACCATTAACTTTCAGAATGTTAGCACAGGTATAAGAAGTAGCGCATCAAACGATCGCTCGTCGCAATAAAACGGTTAATTTAACGATCGCACGTAAATCATTTATTGATCGACGATCGACAAACGGTTTAGTGAAAACGTAGTTTAAATATTATGAAATGAACTATCTATCCTATACTATAATAAATCTGTAAATGGTTCGAGTTTGTACATTGCGTTTAAAAATGTGAAAAAAATCAGGGGGATAAGTCGAACCAGGAGATTCCGAAAATGTTTTTTTTTTAATTTTTGTCTATCTGACTGTGAGAGCATCACGTAAAAACTACCGAACGGATTTAAATGAAACTCGACACAGAACTAGTTTATATCCCGGGCCGTAACTTAAGATTCTTTTCATCCCGATAAGGATAGACGAAAATAGCGAAACAGATGGCGCTTCAATCGCACCTTTTTTGAAAACTACTGAACGCACATGAATGAAACTCGACATAGTGCCGGCTTATAAGTTGACACTTAAAATACCTCTTATCCCGACAAATTAAGTCGTTTCTATGCAATAAACGGATTAGCAAAATAGATGGCGGTGCAATCGCATTTTTTAAATTCACTGACAAATACCATTGTCATAAACAACAACTTCATGGGAGTTTTTGGTGGGAACTGAAAGGAGACGTTGTGCTGTGCAGTTTTATTTTCTAAAAATGTGTAAAATTACTCTAAAATGAAAAATAGTTGTAGGATATTGATAGTTTTTGAGTAGTAATTATGTGTTTGTGAGAAATATGAACTGTATAGTCAAATGTGGCCTTTTGAGTTTTCACAAGAACTTCGTTGAATGGCGTTAGTTGTAGCCTACAATACAACTGCGCGACTATTATACGAAGACTTAAACATCAGAATTGGCTGTATGGACTAAAGATTCCTTTGCCTGCCTTCGTGGCGAATACAACTACTACTACCAACAACTTCATTGTATTACTTCAAATCAGGTTGGCTGCGACTCGCCTTTATGTTTCGTAGACTATATGGACTTGGTTTCTTTGTTATTGTAGTGAATTTAGTAACAAAAAACAGTAAAGTTTTAGGTAAAACACACAAAATACTTCTACTTTCTTTCAACATCTTTCGTTCACATTATGCCCATTTTTGCGGTATCTAGCAGGAAAGTGACCAGGCAACTGATCGATAATGACATGTTCAAGATGTTGTGTTTACATGCTCGCACTGCTTATTTCCCTTACCGCTTTCCTGCCTAAGTTAATTTTAATAGTACAAGTACTATTTAGTGACTCTTATAATTACTTTTTATTCAGTGTTATAATAGTTTATTTTCTTCTTCTATTGATAAAAGCTGGCCAACAGGCGTTTTTCGATTTCCCACCTTTTGGTCCACCTGGTGGAAAGTCCTTTATGGACGTTTACAAGACCACACGCGTTACCAAATGTATATAATGTACATGAATCTCGAAGCCGATTTTCATCAAAATTAAAGGCAGTATTAAGTAAGTAACATTGTGCTTAATCAAGTACGCGTATCCTAGTCTAGAATTCAGTTCGTGGATTTTAGTCCCCCGGAACGCTGTCCTCTTTTTTCGTATAATGAGGTAGGTAAAACATATTGTTTAATTTTAAAAATATTAAAGAGAAGGTGATGTCAGGAGCCTTAAGAACAGACGAGCGTGCATGACAAGAGTTATGAATGTCAAAGAAGCAAGTGAGGTGTGTAAGAATAGCCTGAATGGCACTCTGTTGTTCGTGCCTACCCCGCAAGGGAACTGGCGTGAAGTTACGTATGTATGTATGTAAAAATATTAAACTGACTTTAGTTGACTTCTTCATTATATTTCACAGGATACGTAACTAGTGGCAAATTCGGGATTTTGCTAATGCCCCAACAGTGGACACGCAACATGAGGGTAACTAAAAAGTTCAAGACACAGACGGTTGTGTCGCCGTGTCTTACGATGAATGCAGAAGTCGTGGAAGTCCACGACACACCTTCCATGATCAAATTGATCGTGTACTAGCAGAAGGTGATGTCAGGAGCCTTAAGAACAGACGAGCGTGCTTAACAAGAGCTATGAATGTCAAAGAAGCAAGTGAGGTGTGTAAGAATAAGTCTGAATGGCGCTCGGTTGTTCGTGCCTACCCCGCAAGGGAACTGGCGTGAAGTTATGTATGTATGTATTTACTTGTCTTAGCATGGGTTCAATTTTGACATTTCTTGTATAAAGCTTATGTGTCCTTAATCGAGAGTAAAGCAAATGAACGATTGGTAAGATATACATAAGAACGGGCCATTAGTTAATGAGTGACAAACGGTATAGAGCATATAAATATAATCCTTCATACTAGGAATACGTCTCGTCATTATTATAACAATAATAATATTCTTCTTTCCTCTTACTATGTCTTTGTCTTACTGAGCATGCACTGTCTGCTACAACTCCATTAATTCTTCGAAAAGTAATTCTGTAACATACTTCTGTATAAAACTTATAAAAAAAAGAACTTGAGATATAAATAGAATAAGAAATATAAAGAAAAACAATTTTTAGCTAACAGCAATAACACGTTACGAAGCGGTGTACGTAGACTAGGAAATAAAATTAAATTTTAACTTATACCTACTTATTCGTGCAGGAACGGAGAAAGAATACAATTTCCTGCAGCTCGGTGGCCTGTCGTGAGAGGCGACAAAACAACCCACAGCTAGGTGGTAGGGCATTTGCCCGACTGGACGGCTACCACCCCTGGTCTAAAGTATGTCGCCAAAACAACCTTGAGTTGTGTTCCGGCATTAGTGACCAGGTTCCAGTTTCCCTTAAGAGAGCAGCAGCGCATTTGTAACACCTTTGGTGTTGCAAATGTCCATAGGCGATGGTAACCGCTTTCCATCAAGTGGGCCGTCTGCCTGTCTACTGAACTCCTGCAATAAAAAAAACCTATGACCTTCAAGAAATGTTCTCCAGTGCAACTTATTTTGAATAAAAACTTTTGAATTTGAATATCTGCCAACCTTCCAGAATAAAAGCGTGAGTTAGAACAATTTGCTCGAAAACATCAATGTCTGAGTACCAGGGCAACAGAAGTTCAATGTGATGTGATATACGTTACTTATAAAACACGGATTAATATAGTTGGGTCCCGTGTCCGCGGGCGAAACCAGTTCCGTGGCACACGTGCAGCGACCGATGGTAAACTGGAGGGGAGGTGTACTCGTCTTGGTTTCATATGCAACGTTAGGACTAACGTGGATTTTATTTTCAAACTAGCTGTGCTTGTCACTTCGTTGGCGTAGGATTAATATTTATGTACTAGTATATGCCCGTGACTTCGTTTAAGCTTGACTTGAAATTTCCGTGGGATTCGCGGGACACAAATACCGCAATATTTGAAAAAGAATGTCAGCCATTGTTTTATTGAAGACTGTGTCGGAATATGCAAATTTTTATGCACCCGAACAATTGCAAACCGTTCCCGGTAAAGTTCCCGCAGGATTCCTGGAATAAAAAATATCACACATTTTATTACATTAAATTTACTATCGATCAGTAAAAAGATCTCATTGGAATTCGTTATTTTTAATCTGGCCATTTTAAATCATTCCCAGAAAAATATCCGCGAGTTTCCCAGGAAAAAAGTAATAAACCTGCCAAATATCTTATATATCAATATTTTAGAGAGGACAGGAATATATATTTGAATAATCCCTTGGAATAGGAAAGTGATAAAAACCTTTGTAGCTTGGTAACTAAGGTACTATTATAGTATTTATTAACGTAGTATTATATTTTATAGTATGTATATAATATATAATTCCCAAATAACGAACTAATACTAGCCCGGTTAAAGCCGCACAGAAAGCCATAATGCCAATGTTATGCCAGGTGGTAGGGTATTTGCCCGTCTGTATGGCTACCACCCCTGGTCTAGAGTATGTCTCCATAACAATCTTAAATTGTATTCTGGCATTAGTGGCTAGGTTCCAGTTTTCCTTAAGAGAGCAGCAGCGCATTTGTAACGCCTTTGGTATTGGAAATGTCCATAGGCGATGGTAACCGCTTACCATTGGGCCGTCTACCTGTCTGCTGAACTCATGCAATAAAAGAAATATTATGAACGTTAAAATGTGTGGAAATTCGTGATTTTATCACTGGAAGTGCGGGAATCCTGCGGGGCACAAAACCAAAAATTAAATATATATTGTTACGATTCAGGTCCCGACAAAAACAAACTCCACCAGCATATCTGAAACAAAGCACATTTATTACCCGTCGGCATTTGAACTAATAACATTTAGATTATTTTATGGTCGTCTTCTTTTGTTTACTTTATGTTTAAAATTTGTGATTACAAAACAGCCCATTGTTTTATTGTAATCTTTTATGGCAGTCATTAGCCAGGTGTGTCGGATTAAAGTCGACTTAGATACGGGGACATTGCAGTTGCGCAGTATAAAACGATGACTTGATGGAGGGGGGAGGCAGTCGAGCGATAACCACGAGCGAAGCAAGACGTGTGTACTACAATAGGGAATCTTTTAGTGACGAACTTTGCGTGTTTTATGAAATTACGACCTTCTGCATTACGTTCGGACTTGTTATGTTCGGTTATATTTGTACCTGTGTTATACGTGTTCGTATAGTTCTAATAAACTCTATAGTAATTCTAACGGCACTTTAATTCGAGTCTAGCGACTTAACAATATATATACGTATATATTTACATATATACAGTTTTATCGGGCATATCCACTCTATGCCAACTCACTGCACAATGATACGTATCTCTGGTAACTTTTTTCCTTGGACCCACTGTGGATGCGTAACACAGGTGTCTTTGCCTCACGCCTATTTACAATATTGTATTGGTTTTATTTTTGTGTGGGTAGTATCGTTTTGCTTACTTTGATTGCTCTGTACGTCATATTTGTGAGGGTAGAAATGTGTTTTTGTGGTAAGAATATTTTTGCACTGTGCTCGACTAAATTATTATAATTTAATATTTCAAAAAAGAAATAAAAACAAAAGTTTAGTCAGCGTTACTATATAGCTTGGAAATGCGGCCAGCATTTTAGGAACTTTCCTCACCGACGGTGACCTGGAACCCGTTTTTTATTTGTAAATATGTAGGTTCTTTTTATGATGTTTTTATCCGTGCAGGAACGGAGAAAGAATACAATTTCCTACGGCTGGGCGGCCTGTCGTAAAAGGCGACAAAAAACCCACAGCCAGGTAGGGCATTTGCCCGACTGGATGGTTATCACCCCTGGTCTAAAGTATGTCGCCATAACAACCTTGAGTTGTGTTCCGGCATTAGTGACCAGGTTCCAGTCTCCCATAAGAGAGCAGCAGCGCAATTGTAGCACCTTTGGTGTTGCAAATGTCCATAGGCGATGGTAACCGCTTTCTATCAAGTGGGCCGCCTGCCTGTCTGCTGAACTCCTGCAATAAAAAAATAAAAAAAGTATATAATAATTTCATTGGTAAGTTTTTTTATATATATTTGTAAAAAAATAAATATTTTTTAAAACAAAAAGCCTGTCAAGAAACGTAAGTAGAAAATAATGAGGTTTTTTTCGGTATCTATCGTCTTGTATACTCAAAGTGCATGTGGTTTTTACACCCATGTAGCCGAACCCAAACACTTCTTGATTGGCAAGCTGTCATAGGCGTGTTTACAAATCAATATAATTTGATAAAATGTATCTCATCTGGTTATCAGATGGGTGAAGGTCGACCTTCAGCGTCCCTTAGACTATCAAGATAGAAATAATTAAAAAACCTTTTTTTTTGTATCTATTATCTTGTATACTCAAAATTTATATGTTTATTGAACGCTATGATTTATGAAAGTAATTTCCCATGAGTCTTAGTAACAACCATTATCTATACTAATAATATAAAGAGGTAAAGTTTGCGAGTTTGTGACGTTGTAGGGGGTAATCTCTGGATCTACTAAACCGATTTAAAAAATTCTTTTACTGTTCGAAAGCTACGTTAACAGGGAGTGTAATAGGCTATATAACAAGACGCTATATACCACGGAAGCGGGACAGAGCGCGGGTGAAACCGCGCCGGGCCGCTAGTTATTTTTAAATGAAAAGTGAACTGTATGTTTGTTTATTGCTTTTTCACGAGGGAATCCACGAAGCGATCATAATTAATTTTTAGTTTAATGATAAATAGATATCTGTTAAACACTTCTTTAAATATTAATCTCTCGTGGACTGTAATTATTTTAATTATAAAAGAAAGAAATAATCAAATTGATCGTGGACTAGCAGAAGGTGATGTCAGGAGCCTTAAGAACAGACAAGCGTGCATGACAAGAGTTATGAATGTCAAAGAAGCAAGTGAGGTGTGTAAGAATAAGCCTGAATGGCGCTCTGCCGGCCGTGCCTACCCCGCAAGGGAACTGGCGTGAAGTTATGTATGTATGTATAAAAGAAAACTGCACATGCGTGACATAATGGTGATTTTTAATAATAACAAGGGTAAAAAACAGATAAAAAAAACAAAAGGACATCCATGTTCTAAATTTAAACATTTAGTATAATTGGTGGCCAGTACTATGCCGCACCAAATTAATAACAACTATTTGTTGGAGATTCCAACAATAACTCTTTAATATACATTACAGAAATTTATGGCCTAAAATGTTTATATATCTATGTATATATGTTTATTATTATCATTTCGATGTAAGTATGTCTAATAACCCGTTTTGATATATTATTTGTGTTGTATTGTCCTCCGTGATTCCACCTGCTGGTCCCAGGCGGAAGAACAGCGCTGGCCTTAGCAGCTAGCATTACGCTGAGTCTGGGTCCAATTTTAGGACTTATATTGATGCAGTTATCTTTTATTTTACTCAGTATTGTTAACATGTTTATTTGTCCTAAATAAGATAATTCTTTCTTTTCTTCTTTCTAAAAAAATTGTGCATGATGCATCGTTAAAAATCGATATTTAGTGTTGCAAACGTTCGTAGGCCACGGTAACCACTTTCCATCAGGTTTACTGTCTACCGATTGAGCGTTTTTGGCGATATATATTTTTGACAATAGAAATTAAATATTTTTCTATTTTATTGTCCTCAGATCGTCCATACTCGGAGTCTGATGTCCATCCACCACCAGCGCCTCAGCTGCACAGCCGCCGTTCTGCTTCTTCACCACCCTTGGCTTTGACCTTCGACACTGAGCTGGATGATGATGTGTTCATCACCCCACGGACCGACCGGAATGACATCTTCGCGACGCGCAATGTTGAGATATATGGGTATGTACACAATACACATGTATGCAAAGCATGTAATTTTTTATTGCGAAGCTGGCCTCCAGGCAGATGGCCGAGCTCATGGAAAGTGGTTACCGTCGCCTATTGACGTTTGCTACGCCAATGGCGAAGCCAACAGATTGGTAGCCTTTAGGATGGCATAAAAAGGGTAGGACAGTCAGACAGGAGGAATGTAATAGACTGGAAGGGATATGGGGTTGGAATAGAGGGATGGCATAGTGGCGAAGGGAGGAAGTGGGACATCGGAACTCTCACTTATCGCACGAAACACAATTAGCACAAGACTAACCGTTTCACGCCGATATTCTGTGAAAGCGTGGTATCACATTGATCGAGCCGGCCCTGAAAGCTGTAATGAAATGGAAGCAGGGAAACAGGCAGACGGCCCACTTAATGGGAAGTGGTTACCGTCGCTTATGAACATTTGCAACACCAGGAGCGTTGCCAACGCGTTACCGGCCTCTAAGAAACTTTATAACGCCCTTCTTAAAGAAGCTCATGTTTTAGCGCAAAGGGAAAACCGTGGCGAGAAGTCCCCTCCAGACATTATTTTACGCGTAATAAACATTCTAGAGAACCGTTGCATAGTTGAGCGTGGGAGCTCCAAGAAATGGGGGTGATAATTCTGTCAATGGTGAGCGGTGCGGTGTAAAAATGGCACCAGATCAAACAGTTCCTCGAAACACTCTCCGTTATACGGGCGGTAGAATAATACACAGAGGGAGGCAAAGTCTCTCCGAAGGCTAAACGATTCTAAACTACTTGTTAATATGGGATTGTCAACTATACGAACGGCGTGACGCTGGATGGTTTCGAGAGGGTCAGTCTGGTAAGTGGGTGCTCCAGCCCAGTAATCCCAAAGTATAATTACCACATACAAGACCTAAATTAATAGGTCATCGTTGCCTGACATAGACCTCTCTGTTAGTGATCAGCGCACATGTGCCTCAAAAGAGCGCGAGGAAGGAGATTTTTATCCGTGCAGGAATGGAGAAAGAATACAATTTCCTGCGGTCGGGCGACCTGTCATAAGAGGCGAGAAAACAACCCACAGCCAGGTGGGAGAGTATTTACCCGACTAGATGGCTACCACCCCTGGTCTAGAGTATGCCGTCAAAACAACCTTGAGTTGTGTTCCGGCATCAGTGGCCAGGTTCCAGTCTCCCTTAAGATAAGAGAGCAGCAGCGCATTTATAGCACCTTTGGTATTACAAATGTCTATATGCGATGGTAACCGTTTTCCATCAGATGGGCCGTTTGTCTGTCTGCTGAACTATGCAATAAAAAAAAGAGTTCGAATCGAGACATAAAAGCATGCCCCACTTAGGCAAATTTATTTTTATTCTATTTAAGGATCCATAAACAATTACAATATAACAGGTTACAATTTGACCAGGTATACCAGTCAGAGAACTCCAGCCGGCGTCCTTCTGAGTCCAAGACGGGAGAGGAGCTTCGTGTTCTCTGTCAGCAGCGAAAAGCACTGGAGGGACAAAGGTGGGACGGACGTCGCCGATGGAGTCGATGCTGACGAGGTAAGAGAATTCTATAATTGTAATAAATCTGCGGAGTGACGCTCGCGGACCGCGTTCGTAATACCGAAGTAAGAAAGAGAGTTGGTCTGAAAGAGAGTGTCGGGGTGAAGGTAAGGAAAGGAATGCTCCGGTGGTTCGGGCATCTGGAAAGAATGCATGTTGAAAGAATGACTAAGATATACAATGCAAAAGTGGATGTATGCAGAAGTTGTGGAAGGCCACGACACACCTTTCATGATCAAATTGATCGTGTACTAGCAGAAGGTGATGTCAGGAGCCTTAAGAACAGACGAGCGTGCATGACAAGAGCTATGAATGTCAAAGAAGCAAGTGAGGTGTGTAAGAATAAGCCTGAATGGCGCTCTGTTGTTCGTACCTACCCCGCAAGGGAACTGGCGTGAAGTTATGTATGTATGTATGTAATAAAGAGGCTAAAGCATTTTTAGGGTTTCATAGTGTGATATTTAAATTAAAATTTAAATGCGTCAGAAATAACAATGAGAGTCAGCGACTAAGGGTAGACTTATGCTTAGACTTGCTGGACTTTGGAGTTTTTCATTCCTTTTTAGCCCTTGTCTGAGAATCCAAGTTAGTTTTAGACGTTATTGTTAAAAGCATAAAATAATTGAATATGCAAAATCACTATTATTTTATGCTTATTTATTTATCATTATTATTTTGCGTGAATACCGAACAAACTTTTACAATTTCGTAGTATTATAGAAAATCAAACTTCTGTGAAACATTTATTGTAATTTTATTTTTAACTAGCGGCCCCGGCAGACGTTGTCCTGCTCTATATAATCCAATAAAAATCTAGGACCCGATCCCAGCGCCACGTACCGGTTCTAATTGCGAATGTAAACCGTCCGGGAATCCACTCAAACACACAAAAACAAAATCACCAAAATCGCTCCAGGTGATTAGGAGGATTCTAGAACCCGATCTCAGCGCCACCTAGCGGTTCTAACGGGATAAAAAGTATCCTATGTCCGTCTCCTGGTTCTAAGCTACCTCCCCAGTAATTTACAGCCAAATTAGTACAGCCGTTTTTGAGTTATAAATAGTGTAACACGACTTTCTTTTATATATATAGATATTTCTGGTATACAGATTTATTCTAAGCCAATTCTGTGGATTTGTTTTCAAAAATGTGATATAGATAGCGAACTCTATGTAAGTAGATCCTTAATTAACAACTTAAAATTTGTAACACGATTCCAAATTTTTATTATCATAATCGGTCCACTAATTCAAAGACAAACATATATATAATCTACATATAACGTTTAGAATTATTTCTAATTATTCATTCATCCATACATTTACTCAGATAAATAAAATTGAAGTGACTGTTTGTAATGAAAAAATAACAGCTCTTTACCAAATGTATATGCAAGTACATATATAAAAAAATCATTGTTTAAAAATTTTGGCTTTCTGTTTGTTCCGGCTGATATCTGAAACAGCTGGACCAATTTTGACGGGACTTTCACTGGCAGAAAGTTGGATGTTATAAGAAGTAAGTTAGGCTAATTTTTTAGGGTCTCGCGAAAAAAAATTCCACGCGGACGAAGTTTTTGATTTTCATCCTTTAATCTTAATTGTAGCACAATTATTGCGCAATAAAACTAAAGTTGAAATATAAATTTTAAAACACAATAATATCAATAAAGCGTTTTATTGCAAATTAAAATAATAATATTGTAAAAACAAGCACGTGCGTACTCTTTGTTTGAGCTTAAAGTATGATTCAGTGAAGCGATGAACTTGTATGTATGTTTGTGTGGTTTACTGCAATGTATGGATAAATCAGTTTTGTATGTATGTGTGTATGGTGTGATGTTTTCATTGTAATTGTTAGGTTAAATAATAATATGTCTGTAGTATCCTAATCCATATGAAGCCGTGGCAGCTTAGCGGTTAGCGCTGCGCACTTATATCAAAAGGGCGCGGGTTTGAATCTGGACCGGAAAGCATTTTTTTTTTTTTGCAGGAGATCAGCAGACAGGCAGACGGCCCACTTGATGGAAAGCGGTTACCATCGCCTATGGACATTTGCAACACCAAAGTTGCTACAAATGCGCTGCTGCTCTCTTAAGGGAGACTGGAACCTGGTCACTAATGCCGGAACACAACTCAAGGTTGTTATGGCGACATACTTTAGACCAGGGGTGGTAGCCATCCAGTCGGGCAAATTCTCTACCACCTGGCTGTGGGTTGTTAAGTCGCCTCTTACGACAGACCGCCCAGCCGCAGGAAATTGTATTCTTTCTCCGTTCCTGCACGGATAATTTAAGCACTTTTCTGACCTGATAAGCATGTTGTTATAATTACCACGTGCTAACGTTGAACAAATTCGTAAAGAATGACGGCCTCTGTGGTTGAGCGGGTTTAAGCCAGAGGTTCCGCGTTCGATTCCTGGCATGGTAATTCTCGAAAACAATTTTTCTCTGTTATTTGCTATGGTCTGGGTCACTGCGATCGGCGCCACAGTAGTCTGTCGTATATCACCCATAACACAAGCGTAACTTGCTTAATTAGGGGATATACAATATGTGTGTGTGTCTACCGATTATATTATATATATTTATTTGTGTGTATGTATTTGGCCGTGTATAAACATAGGAGACCTGAGCCCAGGAATACGATGCTTATGGGCTGTTATTATTATATTATTATACGTTACAAAAGAATTTTATATGTGTGCAGTTCATACGCAGTAGAAGTGACACTTCAGAGAATATACTTACAGATAATATATTTTTATCAGCTTTATTTCGGGCCAAATCGGACCTATGTTTAATCATCGGTTTTATTAACTCTCTAATATCATCATCATCATCATCCGAGCGTTATATCGCGGTTGCGTTCGGAGCGTTCACTCCGACGCCCAGAGCCCGCTTTCCTACTTTTTCTACTCCACTTCGCGCGGTCTTCTGCATCCCCCTTTTTGAGACCATTGGTACGCATGTCATCCTTCACAACGTCAAGCCAACATTTCTTGGGCCTTCCCCTTGGACCGGCACCTGGCGGAGGCGACATGGCTAGACATTTATTCCCCATATAATTAGCCGGTCTCCGTAAAACGTGGCTGTACCAGCGTAAGCGACACTCTTGCAGTTTGTCTGCTATGTCACGGACATGAAGACTGCCGCGGATGCGGGAGTTCCTGACTCGGTCTTTCCGCGTGACTCCACACATCCATCGCAGCATATTCATCTCCGTGACACGCAGTTCTTGCTTGTGTCGCTCAAGTACAAGCCACGCTTCACTGCCATACAAAAGGACAGGTCTAATGGTGGATTTATTGACCTGTCCTTTTAATTTAACCGGCATTTTTGGGTCACGAATGACACCTGTCACCTCACGCCATTTGGCCCAAGCTGCTGTGATACGGGCCTTGACGTCGTGGTCGATATCCCCGGATGCGTGATCCGTGCGCTTGACCGTATCTTCGCCTATGCGCACGGATGTGGGATCTGTAGTGTTGCAAGCCAAGTACTCAGTCTTCGCCACATTTAGTTTCAGACCGCCGTTCTCTAGCGACCTCTTCCACGCGTTGACGCGTTGCACCAGGCGCCCCCTGTCCGTATTAACTCTCTCATCTGTACTGCACAATGTAAAACTCGTATCTCATTCGCTAGCAGGCTTAGTCCTATAGATTTATGTGTTTAACTCTTTTTGTTTAGCTTTTTTATTTCATCGAGTTTCAAATCACAACGATTCTAAAGAAGTTTTACCTCAAAAGTCATGGTTGCGTAATGGCTAGCGCAGGCGTCCCAAATTCAAAGCGCGGGTTCAAATCCTAGCCGGAACGTAAGCGCCTCTTAGGTATTTTTCGACCTAATGTGCATATTGCTACAATTACCACGTGCTAACAACGGTGAATTTAAGCATTGTAATATGAATATTATACTTGCGACTGTGAGTTTCTTTATTTGTGACGTTTTCGCGATTTAACTACGCAACTGATCGGCATGAAATTTTGTACATACGTTGTCAGGGGTGTAGAAAGGGACATAGATATTGTAGTGAAACTTCTTTAGAATCGTTGAGATTTGAAACTCGAAACGAAAAAGCGACACTTTTTTTTTTTAGGTTCGCGTTTGACTGACATTGCACCTGACGTCAGGTGGAAATGCAGTCTAAGGTGGAGCACGCTTACCTAGAAGATACCTGTTCAGGCGACACTAAAAGTAAATGAACAGATAAATTTAAGGACTTAGCCTGCGGTGAAGAAAATATACCTTGTTGCTTTCAGGGACTTACCCTCGTACTACGAACTTGGATGCTGATATACGTTACGACTAATAGCAACTCGTTAGCGAATTTATAGGAACCCGATTACAAAGTATTTGCGAACGTTATTCATAGTAATATTAAAGTAGCCTAAAATAGGCCGCAGCTTCAGCAATACGCTGTACGTTGAACCGTACAGTGCTGTCCCACAGATCGAGCAGCGCTAAGTGCTGTAATTGAGATAATTATTCGAGCATCGATCTACCTAAATTGTAAACCTCTTATAATTCTCGGAGAGATACAATCACTATTTTATTAGTCTTTTAAATTTTTAATAAGCGCCTGCCAGAAAACACCATTCATTTGAAATTGCTAATAAAAAAGTATCAGGCGCGGATATACAATAAAGCAGATTTACGTTACATTTCGTAAGTTGGATTACACAATTATTTACTTAATGTTTGCAATAAAATAAAAAAGTGCTGACTGGAACGGAATTAAATCTCTCCAATAGATGCTGGTTTTATTATGGTATAAATTTTAGCGAATGTTTTTGTGTTTGGGATAGTTTGAATGATTGAAGATGGAGGATAATCTTTACAACGCTTATAGGCTAACATATGACACCATGATATTTGGAATAATTATTTCAGTACCTTTTGATAGGTAGCATAGAAATGCATAATAATATTTTTTTCAAATTTCGCCGGTCCCAATCCCGAACCGCTGAATATGATTGATCAAAATAAAATATTCTTTCCTGTACGTAAAATTAACAATGATGAGTGTTTAGGGCTGTAGGATAGGGCCGATATTAGCCTTTCTTTCCACGTGGTCTGACCTACCTTAAAAATCACTAATGTTCTTATTATATTGAACTAAACCTTACATTTTTACACAACTTATAATTGCGATCAGCAGTTTTGTTTGCGCAGAAAAGTGCACACTGATTTCCGACATGTACTTAAATAATCTATGTTGAACTTTATTTATAAGTAGAAATTGTAGAGTTGCTTGCTATACATTTTTTAGCTCTGTTTCGTTTAGACAATTGATTGATTGACGACCCGCCTGATGGAAACCGATTACCATCGCCTATGAACATTTAATTTTGTAACATTAATGCCGGAACACAACTCAATATATGGTGGCATACTCTAGACCAGGGTTGCTAGCCATCCAGGTGAACAAATACCCTACCACCTGGCTGTGGGTTATGTTTGTCGCTTCCTAAGATAGACCGCCGGCCGCAAGGAAATTTTTGATTAATTTATTGTATTATAATTGGTCTACTGCGCAAGTACATCGAGAGGAATTATTAATATTGTTACACTGCACACGAGCAATGCCGTAGGGATCACCTAACTAAAATTAAGTCCAGGTCAACTTCCAGTTTAAATTGCCAATACACCATAGATCTAGATATGTCATAACAGTAATACGGAACTTGACCATAAATAGTATAATTTATGTTGAAATACATCTTTCATTTCACAACATTCAAATCAATTTATGCGAGCAAGTGTAATGTATTAATAGGATTAGTGGAAGCTAATTGGGTCAGATGTGACGCAGTTTAGTGGACTTTGGACACTTTAAGACTGTGGTGTATGATTTTGTATATTTTGGATGTGCTTTTAGCAGGGATGGAAGGTACACCGCTGATATAGAAAGAAGAGTGAATTTGGGGAATAGTTTGAATGGAGCGTTTGGTAAACTTCTAGGCGCTAAGAACCTCAACCAGAAGGCTCAGCTTATCATACACAACGCGGTGCTGGTACCTACGCTCACGTATGGAAGCGAGAGTTGGATATGGAAGAGAGAACATGAAAGTAGAGTAAACGCGGTCGAGATGCGAGCACTGCGCAAAATCTGCGGAGTGACGCTCGCGGACCGCGTTCGTAATACCGAAGTAAAAAAGAGAGTTGGTTTGAAAGAGAGTGTCGGGGTGAAGGTAAGGAAAGGAATGCTCCGGTGGTTCGGGCATGTGGAAAGAATGCATGATAAAAGATTGACTAAACAGATATACAATGCAAAAGTGGATGGATGAAGAAGTCGTGGAAGGCCACGACACACCTTCCATGATCAAATTGATCGTGTACTAGCAGAAGGTGATGTCAGGAGCCTTAAGAACAGACGAGCGTGCATGACAAGAGTTATGAATGTCAAAGAAGCAAGTGAGGTGTGTAAGAATAAGCCTAAATGGCGCTCTGTTGTTCGTGCCTACCCCGCAAGGGAACTGCCGTGAAGTTATGTATGTATGTATATAAAACTGTGGTCATACTGAACTATGGCGATTTAAGTGTAACTAAACTAAACACATAACAAACATATTTATTGGATGTACTGGATATATGGACATAGGATAAGAGAGAGCAAAGAAAAATGGATAAAAATACTGATAACATGGCGGATACACCTAGTTTCAATTTATACGTAGATAGACAGACAGATAATAAGCAATAAGCTCACTAAAATAGAGAATTACAAAAATGCATAGAAATATACTAGAAAATTTCTTGTCAAAACAATAATTGTAGGCGACCTTTTTTTTATTGCAGGAGATCAGCAGACAAGCAGACGGCCCACTTGATGGAAAGCGGTTACCATCGCCTATGGACATTTGCAACATTAAAGTTGCTACAAATGCGCTGCTGCTCTCTTAAGGGAAACTGGAACCTAGTCACTAATGCCGGAACACAACTCAAGGTTGTTATGGCAGAATGCTCTAGACTAGGGGTGGTAGCCATCCAGACGGGCAAATGCCCTACCACCTGGCTGTGGGTTGTTAAGTCTCCTCTTACGACAGGTCGCCCCAACGCAGGAATTAGTATTCTCGTACTATCGTATCGTATCTTTCTTGTAATCGTACAAGCAATGTAAATTTTCTGCCAATGGTAGGTAAAATAATTACATAGATACATACATACATAACTTCACGCCAGTTCCCTTGCGGAGTAGGCACGAACAATAGAGCGCCATTTAGGCTTATTCTTACACACCTCACTTGCTTCTTTGACATTCATAACTCTTGTCATGCACGCTCGTCTGTTCTTAAGGCTCCTGACATCACCTTCTGCTAGTACACGATCAATTTGATCATGGAAGGTGTGTCGTGGCCTTCCACGACTTCTGCATCCATCCACTTTTGCATTGTATATCTGTTTAGTCATTCTTTCCACATGCCCAAACTACCGGAGCATTCCTTTCCTTACCTTCACCCCGACACTCTCTTTCAGACCAACTCTCTTTCTTACTTCGATATTACGAACGCGGTCCGCGAGCGTCACTCCGCAGATTTTGCGCAGTGCTCGCATCTCGAGCGCGCTTACTCTACTTTCATGCTCTCTCTTCCATACCCAACTCTCGCTTCCATACGTGAGCGTAGGTACCAGCACCGCGTAAAATAATTGATAGATGAAATTCGGCATTAGTAAAGCTCAGTAGATAAATGAATTTCGTTACTCTAACCTATCTATCCCCTTCAGAAAATAAATTTATTTATCACCTACCGAGACCAATTCATTACATGTTACACCCGTAACTTTTATTTGTAACATTAAAACGAGTCATTCGTACAAATCCGTCGATGGTACGTAAAGTCTGCTCTTAATATTTTGTGGGACAATTAATTTTGTAGTAAAATAAGTCAAATGTTGAGTGCTAGGCATCGGAAGGGCGATAGGGATTTTATTTCTCTCTTCCTGTGTCAAATAAGGGAGCGATCCTTTAAATACCTAAGTAAAACTTTCCCTGTATCATATATGGTTGTTTCTTATTTATAACTAGCTTCTGTCCGCGACTTCGTCCGCGTGGAATAGTTAAAAAAAGTAAGTTAAACAAAAACCCCGATTTTGAAACATTCTTCATTGGTACTCTGCTCTTATTGGTCTTAGCGTGATGATATATAGCCTTCCTCGATAAATGGGCTATCTAACACTGAAATAATTTTTCAAATCAGACCCGTAGTTCCTGAGATTCTCTTCAGCTTTATAATATTAGTATAGATAAGTGTGGAAAATTTCATACTCCTCCGTTAGCGTAATTTTCGTAAAAAGGGGTACAAAGTTTTTGCTTCACGTATTATAGTATATTGATTTCATACGCTTATTAATTTTTAGATTAAAGATTGTATAGATAAATAGGCATATTGTAGTTTTTTTTTGTGTGGTATTGTATTATTTCATCCCTTTTTTTTTAAATCTAATTTTCCAATATTGGATCAAATATATTATAATTTTCTTATAGTTGTATGAGTGAAATGCGTAACATGAATTATTTTTTTAGTGGAAACTTAGTTGATATGTGTATTGATTTATGTGTTTTATATTGTAACAATTATAATTATTGTATGTTTCCCAAATAAATTAAATAAATAAATCATTTCAGTGTTACGTAAGGGAGTGGGAGGTCACAAATTTGCATAAAAAGCCGTGTTGATATTCTCCAGCACAGTTGTTTTTTTTTTTTTTGTAAAACAAGGATACGGAAAAAATACGATCAACCGATTTCCCCAAGCTGAAGAAAAATTCTTTCAGTGTTGAATAATACATTTATCGAGGAAGGCTAGGCTATTATTATTATTATATAATAATAATAATAATAGGGTGTATTATATTTTCAAAAAAATTAGGGATCCTTACTAAAAGTCCAATAATGTAACCCAAGGTGTAAAAAAATGACCCGAAAAAATTCTTACACGGCGTGCGCTGCGAAAACTATTGATTATAGAACAAAACAATTTATTACCACTTTGCAGAACATATAATTGTCTACAAAAAATATCGCGTAACCATATGTTTAACTATTGTAGTTATCTCACAATAAGTGTTTTCTTTTATTTTTTTAAATAATTAAAATGCCGTCGCTTAAAAACTCTTTATTTTGTATCTTGGTATTAATCCTCATCAAAATAAATTACTCCATATTCAAGACGAATTCAATACTTACTTCAATGCAATAATATATCCGTGTCCTGCACGGATAAGTTATGGAGATATTACGGAGAAAGAATACAATTTCCTGCGGCCGGGCGGCCTGTCGTTAGAGGCGACAAACGAACCCACAGCCAAGTGGTAGGGCTTTTGCCCGACTGGATGGCTACCACCCCTGGTCTAAAGTATGTCGCCATAACAACCTTGAGTTGTGTTCCGGCATTAGTGACGCCGTCAGCCTGTCTCCTGAACTCCTGCAATAAAAAATAAAAAAATACCTTTCTAGAACTTTTTGAATTATTCAATTCGGACGTTTCATTCAAAAGATATCGCGATATTTAAAATGTAAGTATTAGTGTTGTAGCCAAATACACTAATATTATGTTTGATTGAACGCGCTAATGTCAGGAACTACTGGTCTGATTTGAAAATATATCATCACGCTAACATCAATAGGAGCGGAGCACCAATAATGAATGTTTCAAAATCGGAGGGTTTTGAAAGCAAATTCCACACGGACGACGTCGCGGGTACAGGTAATAGTTTATATAGAGAAGAAGCGACGAATGCTAATATTTTTTTTAAATATGCATAAAAAATACATTAAATCAATAAAAAAAAAACATTACACACACTACCATGTATTTGACACACACACGCATATATACTCCTTTGTTTATTGTTGCCTTAGCGAAATCTGTGATTATAGAAGTTATAGTCTTTGACACTAAATTCTTATGGTCGAATTTCGCCCACAGGCGACCACCAGTAGATATTATTAAGCTACATAGCTAACTATTATCCCGCGACCTTGGTCAGTCCGTATATACAAAACTCCCTATGAGTAATTGTGTATGTTTGTCCTGCAATAAACGGAGCTCAGCTTGCCAACTGTAACAACACCATTATCCTGCTTTTGGATTTTATGGACGGTTATAACTGAAATGTCTTCAAGACTATCTGTTGAAAGGTGTTTTTGATTGGACTGTTTAGATTTTGATGATCTTTGTTCAATATTTAATCTCATCGTGTAAATACGATATATCGCAAAAACGGAATTCTTTTACATACATACATAACTTCACGCCAGTTCCCTTGCGGGGTAGGCCCGAACAGCAGAGCACCATTCAGGCTTATTCTTACATAATTCTTTTATTTCCATTAAATCCGTCCGTCTTTTCTTTTTTTTTTCTTTTTTATTGCAGGAGTTCAGCAGACAGGCAGACGGCCCACTTGATGGAAAGCGATTACCATCGCCTATGGACATTTGCAACACCAAAAGTGCTACAAATGCGCTGCTGCTCTCTTAAGGGAGACTGGAACCTGGTCACTAATGCCGGAACACAACTCAAGGTTGTTATGGCGACATACTTTAGACCAGGGGTGGTAGCCATCCAGTCGGGCAAATGCCCTACCACCTGGCTGTGGGTTGTTTTGTCTCCTCTTACGACAGGCCGCCCGGCCGCAGGAAATTGTATTCTTTCTCCGTTCCTGCACGGATAAAGTTTTTATTTTTTAGTTTTTTTATTACGAGAGTTCGTCTTTGGACATTTTTTTTATGCATTTGGTATGGTTTTCTTTTTATTGCTCCTTCTTTAGCCCGGGCGAACGAGATATGCCCGAGTCTGTTGTGTGTCTATCCATTTATACATATATAGCATTTGGTATGGTTACGTGAATTGGTAATTGTTTACTTATATAACCCTTTGATGTAAAACCATAATGATGGACAATGTAGCTGCATAGAACACAGGGAAATATAGGCAGTTATATAAAGAAAGGATTGCACAGTACCTTTATGTAATGAAGCTACGATTACTCCATGTTTCTTAGTAGTTAGCAGGACACACACAAATTTTCAATTTTCACGTATTCAACTAATTTGATAATATCTTATACTATCCTATCCGTGCAGGAACGGAGAAAGAATACAATTTCCTGTGGCCGGGCGGCCTGTCGTAAGAGGCGACTTAACAACCCACAGCTAGGTGGTAGGGCATTTTCCCGACTGGATGGCTACCACACCTGGTCTAAAGTATGTCGCCATAACAACCTTGAGTTGTGTTCCGGCATTAGTGACCAGGTTCCAGTCGCCCTTAAGAGAGCAGCAGCGCATTTGTAGCAACTTTGGTGGTGCAAATGTCCATAGGCGATGGTAACCGCTTTCCATTAAGTGGGCCATCTGCCTGTTTGCTAAACTCCTGCAATAATTTTTTTTTTAAATACTATCTTATACTTCTTATACTAATATATAAAGCAGAAAAGGTTGTTTGTTTGAACGCGCTAATCTCAGGAACTACCGGTCGCATTTGAAAAATTCTTTCAGTTTTAAATAGCCCATTTATTGAGGAAGGCTATAGGTTATATATCATCACGCTAAGACCAATAGGAGCGGAGCACCAATGAAGAATGTTTCAAAATCGGGGGGTCTTGAAAACAAATTCCACTCGAACGACGTCGCGGGCACAGCTAGTATAAGTATATAGACGAAAAATTGTTAACAATATTCAAACGATGCGTACGCGTTGCAGTTCGTTAGTAAAAGGTGAATTTTATAAGATGACAACTATTGCGATGCTGTTGACGTCGCATGCCGTCTTCTTTCTTCCGCTTGCTAAGATATGTACAGTAAAGGAAAAAAAGATGTTGATGATGATGACAGAAGGTGGTTTTACATGATTTAAAGATATCATTCGTTTCATACCTTGAAGAATTTTCAATATAATTAAATGCGCGCAACCAAAGCTATTATGTTGACACTAGCTGTGCCCGCGACGTCGTCCCCGTGGAATTTGTTTTCAAAACCCCCGATTTTGAAACATTCTTCATTGCGGCTCCGCTCCTATTGGTCTTAGCGTGATGATATATAGCCTACAGCCTTACTCAATAAATGGGCTATCTAACACTGAAAGAATTTTTTATATCAGACTAGTAGTTCCTGAGATTAGCGCGTTCAAACAAACAAACTCTTCAATTTTATATATTAGTATAAGAATATAAGATTACAAACAGATAGGAGAGAATATTTATTTATAGATGTGTATAGAAGATTCCGTTATGTTTTCGGATATATATTTCGGATATGATTTGGGTTACAAATGTGGATCTCCGTAATGTCCTTGTTTAATACTGTTTTTTTATAAATGAAGTATTTACGAAGAAATACCTCATTAATATTACCGTCTAATCTAAAAAAAACTAATAAGTAATTTAAATATAACCTAAATTAACTAAAAGTATTCACGTGCAGGAACGGAGAAAGAATACAATTTCTTGCGGGTAGGCGGCCTGTCGTAAGAAGTGACAAAAGAACCCAGTGCCAGGTGGTAGGGTATTTACCTGACTGGATGGCTACCACCCCTGGTCTAGAGTATGCCGCCATAACAATCTTGCATTATGTTCCGGAGTTAGTGACCAGGCTCCAGTCTCCATTAAGAGAGCAGCAGCGCATTTGTAGCACTTTTGGTGTTGCAAATGTCCATAGGCGATGATAACTGCTTTCCATCAAGTGTGCCGGATGCCTATCAGCTGAACTCCTGCAATAAAAAAAAACTATAAAAGTCTCCATTAACACTTTTCTTATTGTCTCTATTAAGGCGAAGACACTTTGTTCATGTGTTCTTTATTAGGCTAGCATATTACACTACACTTCTGTTTTTAATACTTTTAACCTTTTAAACCAAGAATCACAAATAAAAAAACAACACAAAACACACACAAGATCGATCTCAAAACAGACATTAACCATCCCACCCCACTATAACCACTATGGCAAGAATACTACAAACTACTTAATACCCAAATTAATTAATCAATTGCCCACTTCACTAAGAAAATCTTTAAATGACAAAAATATAAAACAGAAGTTAAAACACTGTTACTTAGAAAAATTGCAGTGACAGCCTATTATCTGCACAAACGACGTGACTAGTTACATGGGAAAATGGATGTACAAGTTTTTGTTTTTATTTTATTTTATTTATTTATTATTTCCTAAAATTTTAAATTGCGAGGGTGTGTTGCATCACACGCAAACCTCATAGGTTTAAGCGGTGCCTTGTCTGTATTTACGATGTAAATTTTTAATATAGATAAATAAATTATAAAAAAAAAATACCGAAACAAGTTATGTTAGCCTCTCCTCTAGAAATTATTTACACCACTCCATTGCCAGCTTAATAAATAAACTCCCTAAAAAGCGTGATACTTTCCCCATAATAAAACCTTACCCAAAACACTTCTCTTAATACGAAACGGGCAGAAAATTACGCGGTTACATTTTTCTATCTTTTGTTAAGTCATCCGTCAAAAATATATTTTTACGTTGGAGTGTCGTCTAAGGAGTCCCTTTGGGGGGTTTTTTGTTCGCTTTGCTTACATTCTCTTATCCCTTCCCGTCTTCGCTTCGCCGGTATTAATATTCATAAGTAAATTGAAGGGATCAACTTTGGAGTTTTTATTTTCTACCCAAAATGCGCATTTTGTTAAGTAGATTTCATGTCGATACCTCGGTTCAGTGACTGCCTTTGATTATGTTTTTATCCGTGCAGGAACGGAGAAAGAATGCTATTTACTACGGCTAGGCGGACTGTTGTAAAAGGCAACAAAAACACCCCATAGCCAGGTGGTAAGATGTTTGCTTGTCTGGATGGCTGGTCTAGAGCCTGCCGACATACAACATTGGGTAGTGTTTCGGCATGTACTGATGCAATAAAAAAAAAGAATATAAGTACATAATCAGAGGTAACTGCTTCTCATGTTCTAAATTTAAAATACAGCCAAATCAACTGAAATTTATAAATTATGCATTACATTAGACCGAATTTTGATTGATGACATATCAGTAAGACATACATACATAACTTCACGCCAGTTCCCTTGCGGGGTAGGCACGAACAACAGAGCGCCATTCAGGCTTATTCTTGCACACTTCACTTGCTTCTTTGACATTCATAGCTCTTGTCATACACGCTAGTCTGTTCTTAAGGCTCCTGACATCACCTTCTGCTAGTACACGACCAATTTGATCATGGAAGGTGTGTCGTGGCCTTCCACAACTTCTGCATCCATCCATCAGTAAGAGAGTCTAATTATACCTCTTTTTTGTCTTACAAGATAATTTTCTGTAAAACTGAGATAGATAGAATAATATTTTAGTTAAATTATGTTTAACATTTTCTACTGTAAATCTAACTATAGATATGGCTTAAGTTATTTAATATTTTTATTTAAACATCATGTAATTATTATTTGAAATTTTAAATAACATTTTAATCGAATATAATAAAAGAAAACTTAACTTATTTGTATGGTATTCTATCATGGCTTATATTTTTATTCTATCTATAATCAACTGAAAAGCTTTTTGTCAAACTACGTTTTAACGGTTTTAAGCGCGGTAATTTTATTTGATTTTGGTTTTTCCGACGTTTCTGCCACTTTTCAGTGGCCGTGATCACGGAAGACAAAGATGTCAAGTGTCAACGAGTATTGTTAAAGTTTTATTTAGCCTACCGCCAACTTATTAATTTTAATTATTTAATTTTAATTTTGTTTATGGTTATTATTTAATCTATGGGAGCCTAATCTAATTTACTACCGCTTCGCAACATGTTATGGCTTGAAGAGAAGAAGCGGCGCAAGAAACTCTTCAGCAAACATGCCTAGCTCTAATAATTTTATATAATATTAAAATGGGTGGAAGGAAAAATAAAATTAATTATCGGTCAAGTTGATTTGTGTTCCGTTGTACGCAGAAAGAGCTCACAGTGTCTTGAGGTCTGGCAGCTGGTTTTTGCTGGGTTTGGGTCTTAATAGTTTTGATTTTTTTTTTATTTATTTATTTTAGGTCGCTATTTAACAACTTAGGTCATTAACGACCACGATTATACAGTAATTATACACAGTAGGTTATCGTTCTACTGTCTAAATAAGGAAGGATGGATGGCAAAAACCAAAATTTTGTTTAAACTAGATTATAAACATCTACCTTTTTTAGAAATTTTAAGGTTTGCATGCATCCCTCCCCGTTTAGACAGTCTTTTAAATTATTAGGTACATTACATAATAATTTTTCATTTTTAAATGATGAACATTCAACTAATAGATGTGAAACGGTGAGTTCTAGTCCACACTTGCATTTATTTCTGTCATTTTTTGTGATGAGGTGGATGTGTGTCATATTGGTGTGTCCAATACGTAATCTAGTAATAATTACTTGATCTTTTCTACAACTAAAAGAGGTAGGAGATTTTTCAAAAATGGATTTTCTAATTTTAAACAATGAAGATGAATTATCTGTCCTCCAATAATTGTCCCAATTTATTTTAATCTTATATTTGAAATATTTTTGTAATTCACTAGGCGTCGATTTATTGAATTTATAATTATCATTTTCATTAATTGCATTTCTCGCTTCACTATCTGCTTTCTCATTTCCTACTATGCCTTGGTGACTTGGGATCCATATTATTTCGAACATATAGTTATCTTTAAGCAGATTTATAATTTTTTGTTTTATTTCTACTATTAGAGTGTTTAAATTATTTGTATTTTGTAATGCTGTCAAACATGATTTCGAATCAGTATAAATTATATATTTTTGTCTATTAGAATCGTTATGAATTAAATCTAAGGTGTTGAGAATAGCTATTGCTTCACAACTATAAATAGAATTAAAATCTCCTAGTCTAAATTTGTAGCAATTATCACCAGATACTATTGCACATCCTGCTTTGCCATTCATAACGGAACCATCGGTGTAGAAAATTTTACAGTCAGTAGTATATTTGCTATTAATTTCATTAAATAAGTTTTTGTATACATATTGGGGGGTGTTATCTTTTTGGTTTTTAGCTAAATCAAGGTTTATAGGAAATTCAACATTTTCCCATGGACCAGAAGTGAGCAATTTCTTTGGGAACATTTCAGGGATCTTTAAATTTACTTCATTTAAATATTTAGCTGCTCTAATCCGTAGGGGTTGCAATAAATTGGGTCGAAGTTTATATTCTGTATCAGCAGCTGTTATTTTAGTGTAGTTATGGTAAGTTGGTGTTTTAGGTTGTGCTAGTATATTTATGGCATATTTAATTACAAGTTCTTTCCTTCTAAATTCCAGTGGCATTTCCCCAGCTTCAGCTAAAATACTTTTTATTGGACTTGTCTTAAATGCACCAATACTCAATCGAAGAGCAGTGTTGTGTATACTTTCTAAGGAATTAAGTGTTCGTTGTTTTGCAGAATCGTAAATTACTGAACCATAATCTATTTTTTGTCTTATTAAGGCACGATATGTATTTATTAAGCATTTTCTTTCAGATCCCCAATTCATTGATGATAAAGCTTTTATTATATTTAATCTTTTATAGCATTCGCACTTAAGTTGATTTATATGTGAATTCCAATTCATTTTTTTATCAATTATTAATCCTAGAATTTTTAACGTTTTTACCTCTTTAATACTTTGATCATTTAAGATCAACTTTAAATTTTTAGTTTTATTTTTCTTATTAGACAATATTATAAATTCAGTTTTGGATTTCGAAAATTTAAAACCTGATTTGTTTGACCATTCCAACAGATTGTTTAGTGTGTTTTGAATGAGTTTCAATGTGGGTTTCAGTGTTCTACCACTACAAGTAATGGTTAAGTCGTCCGCAAACAAAAACCCTTTAACTGGTTTTTCGATATGTGAAAGAACGTCATTAATAGCAAGTAAAAATAAAATTACGCTGAGAACCGATCCTTGAGGTAAACCGTTTTCTGTATAAAAAGAGTTAGATGTTGTATCGTTGACTCTTACTTTTATTGTTCTTTCTGAAAGAAAATTTTTCACAAATGCTAGAGCATTTCCTTTTATGTCAATATCTTGTAATAATTTTAGAACTCTATGTTTCCAAACCATTTCATAAGCTTTTTCAATATCTAGTGCTACAATTATTGTATAAGTGTTATTTGCAAAGCTATCAAGTACTTCACTTTCAATATTCATTAAATGGTCTATTGTTGATTGGAATTGACGAAATCCAAATTGGAATGGTGACAAATGTTTATTTGTTTCTACGTACCATCTGATTCTTTTACTTATTATTTTTTCTAGGATTTTACATAAATTGCATGTCAAGGATATGGGCCTATAACTTGTTTGCATACTTGGTATTTTTCCTGGTTTTAATATAGGGACTACTAAAGCTTCTTTCCAATTGTCAGGAAACACCTGTTCCTTATAAATGTAATTATATAGTTGTAGTAAATACTCAAGTCCTTTAAGTGGTAAGTGTTTAATTATAATATTCGGTATATTATCTGGACCGGGGCTAGAATTTCCGACTTGAGAGAGTACTAATAACAATTCCTGCATCGATATTTCCTTGTTTATAGGATTGCAATTATTATGTAGGTCAAAATTTGAGTCAGTCTCATTTACAGTCTTGTATTCAATAAATTGTTTATCATAATTATTCGAACTGGAGTTGTTTGCAAAAGTTTCACCAAGTAAGTTTGAGGTTTCAATTGGATTATTAGTAAACGTCCCATCATTTTTTTCAAGTATAATATTATTAAATCTAGTATTGCGGTGGTTAATTTTTTGTATCTTTTTCCATACATCCCCAATCAAGGTTTTGTTATTAACAGATGACACCCAGTTTTCCCAATATTTCTTTTTATTTTCCTTTATAAGTCTTCTATAGAATGCTCTTTTTTTCTTATATTCAATTTTATACACTGAGTTAGGATCATTTCTGGCATATCGTTTAAAAAGTTTTAGGGCTATTTTGGTTTCTTTTAGCGCAATTTTACAATCATCAGTCCACCACGATAAGTTATTTTTTCGTAACCTACCAGACGTTTTAGGTATTGATTTGTCAGCTGCTTTTAAAATGGCTTCACTGAATTTATCAACAAAATCATTGATAGTATACTCTGAAGTTTCATTTAGGGGTGTTAATTTGGAGATATATACGTCAATCTCTTCCCTAAACGTATCCCAATTTGCATTTTCAAACTTCCATTTCCTTGGAATTCTAATATTGTTTGATGCATCATTATTAAAATATTGAGATCTAATCAAAATTGGGAAATGGTCACTATCATATAAATCTTCTAAAGCATTCCATTCAAAATATGATGTAATATCTTGTGAAGCTAAAGTTAGATCTATATTACTTGTGCGACCGGTATTACTATCAAAATGGGTCGGTTGACCATTATTTAGCACAAACATGCTGTCATGTTCTTCAAGCCACTCTGCTATAATTCTGCCTCTGGTATCACATTTGTCTGAACCCCAATTAAAATGGTGGCCATTAAAATCACCTAAGATTATGAAGGGAATTGGAAGTTGACTTATAAGATTATTTAAATCATATTTGTTAAGAGGATTACTGTTAGGCAGATAGACGGTACACACTGTAATGGGTATTGGAAATTTAATTTTTATCGCTACTGCTTCTAAGTTTGTAGTTAAAGTTATTTCTTCTGGAATTGTGTGCGGTTTAATAAAAATGGCTACTCCACCACTGGCCCTATGACTTTGTGGGCGATTTTTGTAGAATTGTTGATAACCTTTTAAGGATGCACAATTATTAAAAGTAAAATTTGTTTCCTGCAAACAAATGCAAGTTGGACATAACCGAGATATTAACAGTTTAATATTTTCGAGTCTTTTAAAGTAACCGTTTACATTCCATTGTAAAATGTCCATGCCAAATGAAGTAAGTCAAATATTATATAAATGTGTAATATAAAATTTAGAATAGAAGTATTTATAGTTCACTATCCGTAAATATACTAGGAGTAATGATCAGCATTTCATGTAATTTTCTTGATAAACGCGAGCATCTATTTTTTAAGCTTTTGTTCATTTTACAATGTAATTTGTTACACATTATAATAAGGTCTTTAACATTATTTGTATAGGAGTATACTAATTCATTTATATTTTGTTTTCCTCTTGTGTTGTCTATTAAACTTATAAATTGATCCAAATTGATTGGGAAAGTATTTTCATTATTTAATTCTTTCATATCATTTTCAATATTTTTCCAGATTTCTTCATTAGTTCGGGTATCGGTTTTCTTAAATTTCTTTTTATTGTTTGTTTTCACTTCTACATCTTCCAATGAAATGTTGCTACTCGATTCATCAGTCTCGAGTTCTATTCTATCTGAATCATCTTCTTGTGTATTTTGTGTATCTTGTGTATCTTGTTTATCTTGTTTATCTTGTTTTACAATTTCTATTTTCGAAGACTCAGTTGTAGTAGAAGAACGAGCTCGTTTAATTCCTGTTGATTTTATGGGAGCTGGATGCACGAAGTCTACTTTTGTTACTGGAGAGATATTTGTGTGATCGATATAGGGTCGTGTTACTATTTGGTCATCGTTCCTATTAAAAACTTCTCTTATTTCATCGGCAGTTTCCATTTCAGTTTCTTGTTCTTGGGTATTTACTATACTTGTAGGGCAATTTTTGGCTAGGTGTCCCAATGTATTACAAGTGAAACATTTCAGAGCATCAGTAGATATATAAATCCAATAATTTGTTCCTTCGAATGTTATCTGGAATGATTCAGGTAAGCGTGTCTCATCCTCTGGACTAATATATAGTTGTCTTCTGAAACTTAATATATGAGAAAATCCTGGATCAGTCACACCTATTTTCATAAATACTAACGGAGACATTATTTTTATATTTAATTCTTCAAATTTTTGTTCTATGACATAATTTGGAATCACTGGACAAACATTAGACAAAACAATTCTTTTATTTCTTGTTATCAGCGGTTTAATTTCTAGGATGTTGTTTTTAATGTTGACCTTTTTCTTTTCTTCGATTAGGTTATCAGCTGTTTTCTTGGAGTCCATATATATGCATATACGTGCATTCGATATGCGAGATATAAATCGTATAGATGTTGCTGGTGTGATAGACGCTAAAGCAATGAGATATTCACGGAGTGTTATTCCGTCAATGGAGTCTAATATAATGGCTTGATCTTTTTTGGGGAAACAGGTGGATGACGTAACGTTGGCATAACTTGTTGTGGTGTTTCTAGTTTGATGCATTGTGGGTTGATGTGACGTTGGAGGATTTTGAGACGTTGAGTTCATTACTATTTAAAGGGTCTCCTGTTACCAGGAGTTGCCCTGTTAACTTCGTTTCACTAAAATATATGAACGGAACTTGTCGCGAAAGTAAAAATAACACACGCAAACGCGTTGAACAGAGTGGACACGCGCGTCCGCTGTGCCCGCTTGTGGGTTTGGATGTTCGGAGTAATCTCCGGTATTACTGATCCGATTTTGAAAATTCTTTCCTCAGTAGAAAGCTACATTATCCCCAAGGGACATAGACTACATTTAATTATTGATTGTGATTAGTAAATGAAAAAACTCAAAAATATCTTACGCCCAGCGAAGTGGGCATGGAGACGCCTGTCAAATATGTTACAGCAATAAAGTTTCAGCAATAATTACGCACATCATCGTACGAGGCACTGCGTGTGCTTTCTGCGTTTATGACGTTTAAAGGTTACAAAGCTTAATTAAACCTTGATATGAGTGCGTATGTGCGTGTGTCCGTGGTATTTTTAATGACGTTCAGTGAAGTTGGCACAGGTCAGCTAGTTTATTATAAACGTAGCTAGCTTACAGCGAATTTAAAAATGCTAAGACAAAACCGACACCTAAAAAAGCCAAGACGTAAAAAACCAAGCCCTTTGGGCAGTCGAGACTTGCATTAAGGCTTCAAGACCTGCTCAAGTGCGCAAAGCAAGGAGAGGGTTTTGTAGGAAACCTTTGCGACCGGATCGAAAATAGAGTAGAAAAAATCGAGACATATCTCTTCAGCAACGACGGGTTACAAGACGGGTTGCCTTTTACACCGTACCGAATTGTAAAACCATTATGATTGTAGTTCGTGCTAAAAACAGAAACTTTTTAAAACCTGTATTATTAGATTAATTCCTTACTTCATTTATTGAAGTGAATAGGCTTCTTTAGGCGCGCGGAGTACTTTATTTTATGGATATTGAATGGGACTGAGCCATCACTTTTGGCTATGTAACGCTCGTTCGATTAAAGTCGTGTGGTCTTAAGAAAGTATATTTTTTAATTCTTTTTCTATTTTATACTCCTTTAAAAAAATGAATTGAGTGACGCTAGACAACGAAGTTTCTGTGATAGTTAAAACAGACCAAATTTACTAATAGTTGACATTTTAACACGAATTTGTATGTTATTTGGAAAATAAAACTGTACAGAAAATATAAATTATCAACTTCCCGTCAGTAAACTCTCTAAATGTAATATGATTGTAAATATTCACAGATAACCATTAAGTAAAAGAAATGAAATGTAAAAAAGAATTTACTAAGAATTATCCGATAAAACAATAAAGTATTCTTGTATTAGTCTGATTAACAGTTATTATCGTTGTTTAATTCAATTGTATTTTTCCGAATTTAGTACTTAATCAACTGATTTGGATGTCGAAATTTTATTTACATCTCCAAATTTAATATGACATATCTTAGATAGTTTTGTATTACTTTATCAATCAGCAGGTAAATGATTATAAGCATAGGAAATTCATGTGATATTAAATTAATTAAATTCGAAATTATAAATATGCTCCTAACACAATTACACGACAACATTACGTATCGGTTTGATAGGCAGCCGATCCTTTGTTTTTCGCCACTCACCGTGCCGTATCATTAACTCGAAGTGGGAGCAAGATTTTTTCGACTTTTTAACGTTAATCTTTTTTTATTTATGAAAAACGCCGAGTGGTGTCACTGGTCTTTGAATTTCGAGAGGCGCTCGTGCCGCTGCAAATCGCTCGATATTCGCTGACGGTGTGAATGACACCCGTAATTAATGAACATTTTTTTTTACATTTTGTTTTAAATTCTATAGTAGACAGATTTTGTTCGTTTTAGTGTGAAGCCAGGTGTAGAATAATCGTGTTTAATAGTCCGTTTTTGTGGTTCCGTAATTATTTTGGTAAAGATGGAATATTTTATTGTTACGGAAGTTTTTATCTGTCTGACATCTTTACGCTGACGAATAAGTCTGGACGCAGCGTAGGACGTATAGTCGCCACCGCATAGCATCTATGTGCCCCGTCAGACAACTGAAAGAAGCCACCGCATGCATTTTTATAATAATCTTACGTCTGTCGCGTACAGTGTCACGCCGTACGCGGCCTGCGGCGTTTACAACAGACTACCGCCTTACGACTGTGATTTAATGGGTTAAGCCCCCGCTGTAAGTAACAGACGTGTATGAAATAGATAAAAATAACAATGTAAAATAGTAGTAAGAAAATGCATAAAAATAGTCAGATTAGTAAATAAACAGATATTAAGATAATAACGAGTAAGTGTAAATTAGCATAAGTAACAAATGTTATAGATTATAAGTTTTTTGGAAAAGAAAGAAAAGAAAATAACTAAAAATATGAAACAAAATAAAGAAGCCCTTACCTTTAAGATAATTTTTTTTTATTTTTTTTTTATTGCAGGAGTTCAGCAGACAGACAGACGGCCCACTTGATGGATAGCGGTTACCATCGCCTATAGACATTTGCAACAGCAAAGGTGCTACAAATGCGCTGCTGCTCTCTTAAGGGAGACTGGAACCTGGTCACTAATGCCGGAACACAACTCAAGGTTGTTCTGGCGACATACTTTAGACCAGGGGTGGTAGCCATCCAGTCGGGCAAATGCCCTACCACCTAGCTGTGGGTTGTTTAGTCGCCTCTTACGACAGGCCGCCCGGCCGCAGGAAATTGTATTCTTTCTCCGTTCCTGCACGGATAAATATAAATAAATATAAATAAATAAGAAAAGAATAAAAGAACCTCCATATTAACCTATGATGGAGAAAGCGTAAAAAAAAATGGGTTAAGCCTTTGTACGCCTAGCTCCCAGAAACACAAAAGTTCCAGGATCAATTCCTATCATAGTAAATTTCGTAAATGAACGTTGCCTTATAGTCCGAGTGTCTGGCCTCAAAGTGATTCATTGAATAGTACCCTTAAGACAAGCGTAACTTGTTTATCTTAGGAATATAAAATGTATTTGTCTGTAGATTATTATTATTTCTAATAAGATCCCCGCTACAAAGACTAAATTTATAACTTGAAAACATAGAATTCTGTTTCAGATCTCCATTTTCATAATAAGATGTGTAATATCTCATAATACAGATGTAATCTTAGAATGCAATAAGGGATATTGGGGACATTGAGTTGAAATACAAAGGAAAGTAAAGCAAATATAAATCATAACATTCTTTTGAGATATCGTAATGAAATCGGGAAGCGACGTAAGAAAATTTAAGGGGAAGTTATACCAACTTGACTATAAAAAATAGCGTTAAGTTTGAATTCGGCTTGAAACTTACAATATAAATGTATGCGTGTTTGTTCGTATGATTGTTTGTTTATATGCCTGTCTACGTATTGATAGTAAATAAATACACCGCTTTTATTTTTATTGTTTATATCGATAATAGATAACAGCCTATAAACGTACCACTGTAGGGCTCGGGCCTCCCACTATAGGGGAATGGACAGTATACCCGCCACGCGTGTGCAAGGCGGCTTGGCAGGTTTGACACGTCGGTTATCTCGGTACAGGTTACATCACGCTGTTTTCCCTCACCGTTGTTAGCACATGGTAATTGTAACAATATACTAAATTAGATCAGAAAACTAGGCAGCTTTTTGTGGTATGTGGTGTTAAGTGTCAAGTGTTGTATGCGTTCCAGCCAGGAATCGAACCCGTGCACTTTAAGTTTGTGACGCGTGAGCTATTACGCTACCAGGACGTCTATTTTTTATAACTTGTAGATATTGTTTATATATTTAAGTGTACATGAAGTCTTTAAGCACCCCAAACATGTAACTGATGGAAATAGTAATAATTGCAGCGATTGGGTCAGAACTCTAGGTTCAAGGGGTCCTTTTACTACAAAACTTTATCAGCATGTCGCCAAAAGCTTGGTACACGTCTCACGTGACGAAAAGGCTGTCCTTTATTTCCGACTGCCATTTATCTATATTATTAATAATATTTTCCTCCCTATTAGTTAATTTAGTTAATACTATCTACATGGTATGAAAGTAAATTTATTTGGCCTAAGTTCTCTTTTTATTCATTTTTTTCTCAAATTTTCCACAAAAACTTAGACAAAAGATCTTTATAACAAAAGCCTTCGTCATGAACTCATGACACAACCAAACAGAGGCCTGAATAAGAACATTGGCATTCTAAAAATTGATGTATAAAATCTAAAACAAATGAGCAAAAATTTGTATGTAGTTAATAAAATACGAAGGTACAAAATATCTTCGCCTTAACTCACCTCACCTTTGAAAAGAAATGCAAAAGCTCTCAAAACTCACAATACGGGTGAAAATAAAGATAAAAATGCCACCATTTGGATTCCCCCTGAGTTTAAGGCGTTTTTATTATTGGACTCGTCTATCTGATCAGTAAAATGAGGGTGATATGCTTGCTTCATTTGAATATTAATTTATAAAGGCATATTTGAAAGTTATGAAATGGTACACAAAGAAATATGTTATTAATCTAATGTGCCTGCCACACCTGGGATAACTTTAGTGTTAGTGACTAAGTCACGTAGATGTAGTCAATGGTTAAATGCGTTATTTCAGATGCGACGTTATTAATGACTTTAAACATTGACAGATAGCTCATGTGTACTTAGTCTGGCCATAAATACTGTTACAATTAAAAAGAAACAAAATATTACATTTGAAATTGGAATCTGTCGTTTTTATATGATTGTTCATTGTATTTTCTCATTTTGGCGCCAATACATTGTACAAATTATACCATTCTTGAGAAGGTAGTTAAGCCTCTTAACAACACCATGTTCAATAACCAAGAATGGTCCTTCCAGCAAGACTCGGCGCCGGGTCATAAAGCTCGGTTCACGCAGTCTTGGTTGGAAACGAACGTTTCGGACTTCATCAGAGCTGAAGACTGGCCGTAGTCTAGTCCCGATCTTAATCCGCTCGATTATGATTTATGGTCAGTTTTAGAGAGTACGGCTTGCTCTAAACGCAATGATAATTTGGAGTCCCTAAAACAATCCATACGATGGGCAGTGAAGAATTTTCCCATGAAAAGAGTGCGTGCTTCTATTGATAACTGGCCTCAACGTTTAAAGGACTGTATTGCAGTCAATGGAGACTACTTCGAATAAGCTTTTTATATTTTAAATTATTTTATAGTTATGTATTAAACTAACACACTGTAAAACTTAGAAATGCTATTTGCAATAGAAAAAAATAATTTCTTTGTTACAATATTTATGGCAAGACTAGGTATAAACTAATGTAGCTAATCGTTAACGCGTTATTTTTAACGCCTTGTAAATAAACAATACAATATATACGCATAGAAAAGTGTGTTTGAAGTGAATTTGTACAGTAAAGTGCTGAACTGCCAATTTCCTTTTAAACTCATCCCATTATTCCTGGTACAGTCCACTTAATACTACAAAAAACAGCGCCGCCGCATCACTAAAAGACATCGGAATGACTCCAGATCCAATACATACATAACTTCACGCCAGTTCCCTTGCGGGGTAGGCACGAACAACAGAGCGCCATTAAGGCTTATTCTTACACACCTCACTTGCTTCTTTGACATTCATACCTCTTGTCATGCACGCTCGTCTGTTCTTAAGGCTCCTGACATCATGCAATGATAATATCTTTATTTATATGTATTTCTTCTGTTCGTATGTATATCACTGGACTCCTAAACGGCTGGACCGATTTTGATGATAATTTCTTATGTGCGCAAGTGGATTTGCTCAAGTGCAGGACAAGATCCTGCTGGGCCTGCTAGTTCATTATTATATTAATACAATAACATAAACCTATTTAATTTATCAGTCAATAGAACTTCATGCAATAAATAATTAACCATTAATAAAATTGGTAAGTTGAACCCTTTCAACACCTGTTCTGTTATGGGAATGCTCACACATAAAGGCAAGATGACACCCCACGGTATTGTTTACAAACCACTCGACACGGTTCACGGATGAAGGATTAACGGTAATTGGTTTAGGTGTTGCTTACCTCTTGTTATACTTGACTACCTGTGCCCGCGACGTCGTCCGCGTGGAATTTGCTTTCAAAACCCCCCGATTTTGAAACATTCTTCATTGGTGCTCCGCTCCTATTGGTCTTAGCGTGATGATATGTAGCCTATAACCTTCCTCGATAAATGGGCTATCCAACACTGAAAGAATTTTTCAAATCAGACCAGTAGTTCCTGAGATTAGCGCGCGCAATCAAACAATATTAGTATATTTGGCTACAACACTAATACTGTTTTAGCTAGAAGTTCGCTTATAGCACTCGGTGTTTACAATCTTTATGAATACGCTAAGTTTAAAATTGTTAGAGCACTTAAGTTTACTATTGCTTTTATCGCTATTTATTGTTTTTGCAAAAACATAATTAAATTCAAATTAGTTTTATTTATATAATTTACTAGCTGTGCCCGCGACGTTGTCCGCGTGGAATTTGCTTTCAAAACCCTCCGATTTTGAAACATTCTTTTTTGGTGCTCCGCTCTTATTGGTCTTAGCGTGATGATTGATATATTTTCAAATCAGACGAGTAGTTCCTGAGATATATTGTTTGATTGAACGCGCTACGTTCAATCAAACAGTATATTAGTGTATTTGGCTACAACACTAATACTTACATTTTAAATATCGCGATATCTTTTGAATGAAACGACCGATTTGAATAATTCAAAAAGTTTTAGAAAGGTATGGAATTCGTCTTGAATATGAAGTAATTTATTTTGATAAGGATTAATACCAAGGTGCAAAATAAAGAGTTTTTTAAGCGACGACATTTTAATTAATTAAAAAAATAAAAGAAAACACTTATTGTGAGATAACTACAATAGTTAGACATATGGTTACGCGATACTCTTCGTAGACAATTATATGTTCTGCAAAGTGGTAGTACATTGTTTTGTTCTATAATAAATAGTTTTCGCAGCGCACGCTGTGTAAGGATTTTTTCGGGTTATTTTTTTACACCTTGAGTTACATTATTGGACTTTTAGTAAGGATCCCTAATTTTTTTTAAAATATAATATAGTCTATTATAGCCTTCCTCGATAAATGTACTATTCACAACACTGAAAAAAATTTTCAAATCGGACCAGCGGTTCCTGAGATTAGCGCGTTTAAACAAACAAACTCTTCAACTTTATAATATTAGTATAGATAAGGCTATAGAGGACAGTGCAGTAGTAAAAAGAAACTCTGGTTATCTACACATGCCTACGGTTTTTTTGACATTTTTTTTACTAATATCTAGTCTACGAGTATGAGCGACGGAAGGAACAATACTTAACGCCTCCAAAAGTCCAGGCCATTTTTATGGCCCGTGGTCTCTAGAGACATACCATCACTACACATATTACTATGAAAAAGAAAAAAATACAAAATACAGCGATGTTCTTTTCACTTACGTAGTCGTAATCCCAGTATAACCCCGGTCTCAAGCACCGGGTTGGCAACAAAACTCTAGAAACGGTACCCGCGTCGCTGCTGTGGGATAGACCACCGATGGGCGGGGGGGCGTAAAGTTAGAAAGCTACTCGAAATTACGACGCAAATTGGACGTAGTTTAGCAGAAACGACCTAACACACAAAAAAGTTGTTTTTGAGTTATTGAGGTTTTATTAAGTTTATTTTCTTAAGTTTTCGCGACTTGTGTACATAATAAAACTACGTTTTAACGGTTTTAAGCGCGGTAATTTTGTTTAATTTTGGTTTTTCCGACGTTTCACGAAATCGAAAAACACCCAAATTTCAATAGAGAAGATGGTTGGCAAGTACCACCTGTTTGGGATCCAATCATCAAAACTATTAAGACCCAAACCCAGCAAAAACCAGCTGCCAGACCTCAAGACACTGTGAGCTCTTTCTGCGTACAACGGAACACAAACCAACTTGACTGATAATTACTTTTATTTTTCCTTCCACCCATTTTAATATTATATAAAATTATTAGAGCTAGGCATGTTTGCTGAAGAGTTTCTTGCGCCGCTTCTTCTCTTCCATCCGTAACATGTTGCGAAGCGGTAGTAAATTAGATTAGGCTCCCATAGAGTAAATAATAACCATAAACAAAATTAAAATTAAATAATTAAAATTAACAAGTTGGCGGTAGGCTAAATAAAACTTTAACAATACTCGTTGACACTTGACATCTTTGTCTTCCGTGATCACGGCCACTGAAAAGTGCCCGAAACGTCGGAAAAACCAAAATCAAATAAAATTACCGCGCTTAAAACCGTTAAAACGTAGTTTTATTATTAAGTTTAGACAAAAATTGCTGGTAAATTTGTATATACAATTCATTTTTGACCACAATGTGGGTTGAGTCCTTTCTGCTAAAGTACGTCCAATTGATAACGGGTTAAAAAGTTATTCGTCCTTTACTTACCACCCGGTCTCTCAGACAGGTATGACACCAATGGCGGGTTAATCTTAGGCATCTGTAAAAAAGTAAGATTTACGAATTTTTTACTAGCGATAGTCATGTATAACTTTTCCATGGTTAGGTATAAACTTTACACATCATAATAAAACATTTTAAGGCGCACAACCGTTTCGGTGCGAAAGTAAAATGTTTTCATAACAAATGCGTTGCACGTAAAACGCGGGGGTTATTATTAACAATAAATCGCATGCGGCGGCCGTATCAACACATCAACGGACTTATTGTGATGTATTATACTATGTGTGGAATGGTATAAGAATAAGTCTTGATGTGAGAATTTCTATGATTATACAAGCTTATGAAGTCTATTTATAAGATTTTTTTTAGGAAAAAGCTACAAAGCTAATATACATTTTAATCTCGTTAACTCAGCTGTGCAATTTGAAAACCAAGCAACCGACATTCTTTTGTAAATGATTTTTTGTGCATTAATTGTCTTGCTAGGCATTTGCTGATGTATAGTTTGTCAAAACATGTGAAAACTATCATAACATAGTATTTCTTCCAATAAGCTTAATAAATTTCGGAAACGTATTTTCTCCGTTATTTACTATGGTCTGGGTGTCTGGGATCGGCCCCAGAGTAGTCCGTTGTATATTAACCATAACACAAGCGTAACTTGCTTAATTTGGGGATATACAATGTGTGTGTTTGTCTGCCGGTTATTAAAAAAAAATAATAATTTTGAAACGAGATGTAATTGAAGATCATGAATTTTTTCGTGTTGTGTTGTAAATTTTTGGGGGAAGCACTTACCGGGATTTGAAAGTGCACAGCTGAACTATACTCATGTTTATGCATTTAATACGTATTATGCATTTCATATATCGATGGCTCCTACGTACACTATCGTAAGTCCAAAAACACGATTTTACAGGAGAGCGATTTAAAGATAGTTTTGAGTGCTATTCAGCTAATTTTAGAGACACAATTCTAGTTTTTTCACCATATGTATATAAAGTTAGATATTTTCTAATGATTTAAACTTAAACTGTGAATTAATAGAAATTTTGGAGATATTGCTGTTACAATTTTGTACGGCGTCAGTACACAGACTTCAAATATCGTAACTGAAACATACGATTATTTACATCGTGTTTTAGTGAATCAAAAGTATCGTATGAGCTATATACTCCATTATACTTGGAAAAAGTTACTTATTTTTGCACGTATGTAACTATACTATACTATAACTGTACTATATTTTTGGCTGTACCGTTTATAAATATAATTATTGTATGTCTGTACAAAACCAGATAAAAAAGTCATTCCTTGTTGTTAGTATATAATTTTTATTGCTGGATTACAGTAGACAAGCTGACGGCCCAACCATAAAGGAATGTGGTTACCGTTGCCTATGAAAATTTGCAACACTCAAGGTGCTACCAATGTGTTGCCGAACCCGTAGAAGGGACTGGAGCCTAGCCACTGTGCCGAAACACAACTCAAGGTTATCCGTCCAGGAACAGAGAAAGAATACAATTACCTGCGGCCGGGCGGCCTGTCATAAGAGGCGACAAAACAACCCACAGCCAGGGGAGGGCATTTGACCGACTGGATGGTTACCACCCCTGGTCTAAGATATGTCGCCATAACAACCTTGAGTTGTGTTCCGGCCTTGGTAACCAGGTTCCAGTCTCCCTTAAGAGAGCAGCAGCGCATTTGTTGGTGATTGGTGTTGCAAATGTCCATAGGCGATGATAATCGCTTTCAATCAAATGGACCGTCTTCCTGTCTACTGAACTCCTGCAATAATAAAAAAGGTTGTTATGGTGGCATACTCTAAACCAGGGGTGGTAGCCATCGAGACGGATAAATGCCCGAAAAGACTTTTTAATTTACTTTCCACCCATTTTGATACTATATAAAATTATTAAAGATATGCCTAGATTTCATAATTTTATATACTTACTGAAGAGTTTCTTGTGTCGTTTCTTCTCTTCAAGCCACAACATGTTGCGGTTGTAAATTAGATTAAGCTCCCATAGAGTAAATAATAACCATAAACGATATTAAAACTCAATAATCAAAATGAACAAGTTGACGGTAGGCTAAAGAAAACTTTAACAATATTCATTGACTATTGATATCTTTGCCTTCTGTGATCGCTGCTACTGAAAAGTGGCCGAACCGTTCGAATAATAAAAATCAAATAAATTACAAGAATTAAAGTCGTTAAAACGTAGTTTTATTATGTATAATTTTCGCAAAAACTTAAGAAACTATAATAATATGTAGTTTATTCGCATCAGAAGACAGAACGTTTATTTATTTTGTCTTTGTCCATTGAACGACATCACCGTTTAAATTCTAGTTCTAATTTTTTGAGGCTATAGTCGAATTTAGCTTATTTATGGATTTCAATCTACAAACTTGGTATGGTCCAACTTTATAACATTGTAAGGTTTACCGTCTTGCCTAGCCCATCCGCTAAGTTAAGCCACTCAAGTGGAGTATATAGGATTATATATTATTTTTTGGCACATCTTTCAATTAAGGCGTAAAGCCATCGCCTTCTTACTGGGTCTGGCCTTTCTTTAAATGTTTGATGGTGACATTGTATTTCTGTGACAATATCAAATAGGCAGCAAACACAATTGGGTTCCTGTTTTGACCTGCACAATCGTCTGACTAAAACCTAAAGTCGATAGCACGTGCTTTTACTCCACTGATTACAAAAATTTTCAGACAAGACACCTTGTTGGCACCTCTTTTGCTTTCAGTTTCGTGCCACATGTATGAAGAGGTTGTTTTTTGGGAAAGCTATGAGTAGTGTTATTTTCATGTTCAATTTTTGTACGGGATCTAGTGTTCGTGTATTTGTGACATGTATCAAATTAGTTTTTCTTTGGCTTGAAAAAGCTTATCTTAAAGTTAAGATAGGCAACAGTTTTTGTATTGACGCTATGTTTCTCAGTACATTTTAGGATCAAACCAATTCAAACCATTCATTGTACATAAGAAATAGCTTATAAAAGTTGAAGTCACTATGGTAGTCACTTATCTAGGTATAATCTGGTCGTATATTTTCTAACATAATGAACTTTTATGGTTGTAAGCATTTAATATGGTCACATACACTTTTCTTACTTCTTTTGCTTGCCTTGAATGTCAGTTGTCACGGTGTCTGATATGGAGTCGGTTTTTTTGAAAGGCTGTTGACAAACTGTTCACTAATCGACAACGTTGATAAAAATTTCTTCTTGCATACGATCAGTTCATTTTCTTTTGAATTTTCACTACTAGCAAGAGATAACTTATATTTCATCGTACTTATATTTTCAACAAGATTTAGTATCAATACAAACGCGTCTCTTGAGATTTTGGCCAATTAGATTGGACATATAAACCCATTGTTTATGATGATCGCCTAATTTACAGAAATCATTAAAAATGTGTTTTTCTGTTATTGTTTGACATATTTTCGATACAGTTCAAGCGACATTACAAGGTGATTTTATACTTTTCGTTGATTTCTTATTACCTCTATGAGTTATGTATGCCTTACCAAATTTTTTCTTTTCGTATCTATCCACTTAGTCTCATATTTCCTTCACCATTACCTTGGCCATTTCTGAATATGTTTTTTATTCCGACTGAAGTTTGCCGAATTTGCTTGGGGTGTAAAATAGTCAGAAAAAGAAGAAAGTTAAAATATATGTAAGTAACTGCATACCCTCTAATATTTATGTATACCACCTTTGACCAATATAATCTCTTTTATTCCTGCCACGGGTTGTGATGAAGAGATCGCTTCTTAGCGATAAAACCGCCCATTGAATATTTTTAGGCTATAAGTTTTTCTGTATTTTCTGTAATGGTGTACAATAAAGTGTTATCTATCTATTTAAAGTTGTGATAGCGGTTGTTGTATTGTAGTACCAACAATATAAGGGCAAAAATCATTTATACAGTCAGCAACTAAATGGTTAATGGAACATTCAGGGGAAGATGGTTAAAATGTCTTTGGGGGTTTCAAACAGTGAGCTGAATCATAAAACATTTCAAGAAAGTATTCATGCTTTGAGTAGGCAGACAAAGTAGCAGTTCCAAATAAATCCTCGCCTGAAAAAAAAAGTATTTTGATAAATCCATTAAAATTAAAATATATTTTGTATTTACTACAGCAATGTAATATTTCTGCGTGCTTTTAGAAAAACGAGATGCAATAAACTTAGGCTTACAATGATGATCATCATTGAACAGTAAAATTGATGAAGTTTTGTGTAAATCGCTGTGGATTATTTAAAAAAGTTCTTCAATTTCTGACAAATTAACTGCCTCAGGCAATGGTGAATCTGAAATAATAAAAGTTAAACATAAGATTTGCTAATTTCTGTAATTTTTACGAAAGGAAAATTAAGGTAATCGTATATACAATACTTATTAATTTATAAATTACCGAAGTATATAATAGTAAGTTACACATACATTATCAATTACATCGATATGAACAACGATAATAATAGTAACTAGTTCATACGATAATAATATTACTTTAAAATCCGGCGTAAAAAATTCTATGTATTACATACGATAGTTATATTGCTCAAAAATACCACGTAAAATATCCTATGTGTTACTTACGACATATTTTTTCTACCAAATAGTCGCGTACATAATCTTATGTGTTACTTAATATTCTTTTGACCAAATAGTGTCAAGAACTAAAAAAATATACAAAATATGTATAAAAGAGTAATGCACATTTATAACTTACTTTAGTCTCTATCAGATTCCTATAAACTGAAATGGAAATCAGAATGCTCTTCGTTTCTATCAATAAAATCGGATACAACATCATTAAATGAGGTCGATTTAGAAGCAATATCCGATATTTTGAAACCTCTCGAATATAGTTTTAAGCAATTAATTGAACATAGGTTACTCATTTTTTAAAACATCTGTCTTTATAAATTCATAGACGATAAAATTATAGTTTGTCGGTAAGTATGAACGCACATACTCTCTCCACGTATAAAACCGTAAATGATATTTACTACAGGTAACGACTGCCTACGCGTTCGCATCCCTCCCCCGTAAAAGATCGTATAGGACAATGCGCCAGTATACGGCGCTTACTTGCAATACATACGATTATATACGGGAAAAAACTTTTTTATTTTTAGTGATATTTAAATTCTTGTTTTTGGAATCGATGGTAAATAATTCATTAATTATGAATCACTTAAAACATGAAAATCGCCATTTTGTGGCTTACGATAGTATACGTAGGAGCCATCGATATATCATATAACTAGCTGACCCGGCAAACTTCGTACCACCTCAGAATCAATAACTAATAATTGTGAATAATAATTGCAGAATGTTTCATCTTTAATAAATAAATTTGGTCTAAACTTAACCGGAAAAAAAAGAATTCGTAATAAAAAAGAAATGCTCGATATGAACATTCAAAAATAAAAAAAACTTCACTTTTAAATTTAATTTAATTCCTGAACGATTTTTAAATTTAATTGATTTTTAAACGACGCGACGAACATCAAATGTTTGACAGGTAGGAATAGTTTCTAAGGGAAAGCGAAATTGTTGTTTTTACTATATTCCAAGAAATTTTTTCATATTTACTCATCTTTTAAACCTTCCCTGGACTTCCACAAATAATTCAAAACTAAAATTAGCCAAATCAGTTCAGCCGTTCTCGAGTTTTAGCGAGACTAACGAACAGCAATTGATTTTTATATATAGTAGATATTAAAACATTTTTCTTGATTATTTTATCAGTATCCCCAGAATATTAATTCTAATTTGTTCAGTACTAATTATTATTATGTTTATAGTAATTATATGTATTATGTACCTATATATATATATATATATATATATATATATATATATATATCTGCGGAGTGACGTTCGCGGACCGCGTTCATAATACCGAAGTAAGAAAGAGAATTGGTCTGAAAGAGAGTGTCGGGGTGAAGGTAAGGAAAGGAATGCTCCGGTGGTTCGGGCATGTGGAAAGAATGCATGATGAAAGAATGACTAAACAGATATACAATGCAAAAGTGGATGGATACAGGCAGAAGTCGTGGAAGGCCACGACACACCTTCCATGACCAAATTGATCGTGTACTAGCAGAAGGTGATGTCAGGAGCCTTAAGAACAGACGAGCGTGCATGACAAGAGTTATGAATGTCAAAGAAGCAAGTGAGGTGTGTAAGAATAAGCCTAAATGGCGCTCTGTTGTTCGTGCCTACCCCCCAAGAGAACTGGCGTGAAGTTATGTATGTATATATTTATAGCTGGAGTGCAGCAGACAGGTAGACGGCCCACCTGGTGGAAAACGGTTACCGTCGCCTATGAACGTTTGCAACACCAGAAGTGTCACTAACGCGCTGCGGGCCTCGAAGGAATTTTATGACACCCTTATTAAAGAACCCCATATTGTAGCGCTGTGGGAAAACCACGGCTGGGAGTTCATTCCAAATCCTCACGGTGTGCAAGAGAAACGTTCTAGAGAGCCGTAGCGAAGCGGCTCTAGGAAGTGAGGATGAATGCCTAGCCGATGGCGTGGAGTGCGGGGGTAAAAGGAAGACGAAGGCACCATTCTTTTTTTTTATTACAGGAGATCAGCAGACAGGCAGACGGCCCACTTGATGGAAAGCGGCTACCATCGCCTATGGACATTTGCAACAGCAAAGTTGCTACAAATGCGCTGTTGCTCTCTTAAGGGACACTGGAACCTGGTCACTAATGCCTGAACACATCTCAAGGTTGTTATGACGACATACTTTAGACCAGGGTTGGTAGCCATCCAGTCGGGCAAATGCCCTACTACCTGGCAAAACAGTACCGCGGATATATATAAATAACCGTGCGACAGCCGTCTGTCCTAGGCTGCAGTTGAAATCAGCGTCAGGCACCCATTGCCTAGCATATGCTGAACAGCACCATCGGTACCACCGCGAGACTCTTTTTTGGTACAAAACTACATCGTTTAATTCATCATCACGTGTCTTGATATGTAAAGACCAAATAAACGTCTTTTTTCTTTCTTTCAGTGATATAGAGTATAATATAATAGTAACTTGAATTATTATACTGTATGTCTTTCAAGACCACGGGCCATAAAAATGGCCCGGACTTTTGGGGGGCTTGCGTGGGGCCATGGGAAGGCCAACACGTAGAGGCCCCTTGACAAATTTAATGTAAATGTGGCGTGACACTGACTGGCGATTATCCCTGTCCACACCATATAGTAATGCACCCAAGGACAAGCCCCGGCCAGTGTAGGACTATTGTGGGAGATGAGGACAAAAAGTACCGGGCTATTGTGGTGAACTGCCAATGGTACTGGGGGTCTGGGAATATGGGGACTATGGCGTCTGCCCGTCGCAATGTTCAGACGGTGACTCGCCACTAGTAACTTCAATTATTATTATTTATTTTTTTAATTTAAGGCTTGGCAACTAGGCCTTTAAGCCAGGCGCCGTTGTATTGTGGGCTACAATCGACGTCATTCAACAGAGTTCTTGTGAAAACTCGAAAGGCCACATTTGGCTATATAGTTCACATTTCTCGCAAAAACACATGATTGCTACTCAAAAACTATCAATATCCTACAACTATTGTGCATTTTAGAGTAATTTTACACATTTTTAGAAAATAAAACTGCACAGCACAACGTCTCCTTTCAGTTCGCGCCAAAAACTCGTAACTTGAATTATAAATCAGTTTACTTGTAGTGTTGTTCGTGCGTCTATCTATCTGTATGTCGCAGCCGTATTACTTCCAGTCAAACAAATACGTTTCTTTCTTTCAAAAATTTGAAAATACGTTTTCAGAATTATATTTTTAATGGGGGGTCATATCTCTATTACTCTTTCTGTGGTATATATACTACCAGTATGGTTAATCACCCAATAAAAAAATGTGTCACATATATACATATTACATTGTATATTTGTGTAATATACAATGTATGTAATGTATACACAAAGTACGAGCCTTTACCAAAGTTTACCAAAGCGACAAAACAGATCAGTATGGCGATCCAGCGAGGCAACGTAGCCAGCATTCTGGGCAACTTACCCATAGAAGACGGTGATCTATATATGTATTCTCTGTCTTTTTTTTTTATTTTTTTTTATTGCAGTAGCTCAGCAGACAGACAGACAGCCCACTCGATGGAAAGCGGTTACCATCGCCTATAGACGGGCAAATGCCCTACCACCTGGCTGTGGGTTGTTTTGTCGCCTCTTACGACAGGCCGCCCGGCCGCAGGAAAATTGTATTCTTTCTCCGTTCCTGCACGGATAAATAAAGTCTTGAGGGACTATGGGTAGAATATAATACAAACAAGTTAAGTTTTCTGTTATTGTATTAGATTATTTAGTCAGTCAGTCTTGTGCAAGGCCTATATAGTATATAAAGTGTGAAAATAAAATATATTAAACACTTCATATCTTTACAGTAAAATAACATCTTAAATATTTATAGGTTATGAAGTAAAATGTCATTCGTTGCCTCATATTAGTGACGTGGCACTCAGAATATGGTAATACTCGGCCAGCACTCTATCGAATTTTATTCGAATAAATGATTCGAATCAAGTTGTTACACGAGTATTTATTTTAATTTTGAAGTAACAAAGTATTTAATTGTTGGGTTTATTAAAATTTATTTATTTGTTTTACTAATTAAATATTACAGAAGTAGAATTAGTTTTTATTATTTTTTAATTAACAAAATTGGGGCGTTTTGATCGTACGCCAAAAGGAAGGTTTGCACTGAAAATCAGCATTGTGTCGGATATAATTTCGGCACAACAATATGCTGAGTGTAAACCGTGTTTGCTAAAAATGCCGCGTACAAATTCTCAAAAAAAAAAATTCATTTGACATATTACACAAATGTCTTTCTATGTATAAACAATGTATGTATAGGAGGTATGTGTGTGTACTTCTTATAGGTAACAAAACCATATATATAATTCACTCACGATCCCATTTTAGAGGCTGCACGTGTTGTACGCTCTTCCAAATCCATTTTTATGCGAGGAACTGATATCAAAATGAGTATTCCATCTATGCCGTTGTAAAAAAATAAGTAAAACATCAGTAAATTTAACATCTTTTTTATAGGAAAGATTACAATAACTTCTATATGGGGTGATATGGATTTTGTAGTAGAGTGTATTTAGTATATTATTTTTGAACTTTGGTATTATTGTGGCTTTGCTTAGGTATTATAACTATAGTAATAATATATTGATCGTGTACTAGCGGAGGGTGATGTCAGGAGCCTTAAGAACAGACGAGTGTGCATGACAAGAGTTATGAATGTCAAAGAAGCAAGTGAGGTGTGTAAGAATGGGCCTAAATGGCGCTCTGTTGTTTGTGCCTACCCCGCAAGGGAACTGGCGTGAAGTTATGTATGTATGTAGTAATAATATAACTAACAGATATACAATGCAAAAGTGGATGGATACAGAAATCGTGGAAGGCCACGACACACCTTCCATGATCAAATTGATCGTGTACTGGCAGAAGGTGATGTCAGGAGCCTTAAGAACAGACGAGCGTGTATGACAAGAGCTATAAATGTCAAAGAAGCAAGCGCGGTGTGTAAGATTAAGCCTGAATGGCGCTCTGTTGTTCGTGCCTACCCCGCAAGGGAACTGGCGTGAAGTTATGTATGTATGTATAATTTTATAAAATTCTACATATAATATTATAAAATTCTAAACAAGCTGTGTCTGTATATTGAAGCTATTTAAAAAAAACAACTGGAATAGACTATATAAACGACGGAGAAGAGACAAGGGAAATTTCTTGTCTGTTTGTTCGGGATTCACGTAAAAACTACTGGGCCGATTTCGATGTGGTTTTCGCTAATCGACAGCAAATTGTTAGACTTAAACTCTGCGCTACTTTTTGTGCCGGGAATTTATCTGGGAATGATTTAAAATGGCCAGATTTAAAATAAAAATCGAATGTAATTTTTTATTAAATGAAATATGTGATATTTTTATCCTGTAAATCCCGAGGGAATTTTCCCGGGAGCGGTTCGGGTGCATAAAAATTAGCTTATTCCGACACAGTTTTTACTAAAAGGACAGCTTAAATTCTTTTCTAAATGTTACGGTACTTTTTGTCCCGGGAATCCCGCGGGAATTTTTATTTCCATGCAAGTTTTTTTTTAAATGAGGGTAGTAGATCTCCTTTGTGATTGAGTTCCATGAACTAACTCCATTGTGTGTTCTTGTTGTCTTAGTTCCATGAGCTCTTATTTTTATTATTATTTTTTATTGCAGGAGATCAGCAGACAGGCAGACGGCCCACTTGGTGGAAAGCAGATACCATCGCCTATGGACATTTGCAACACCAATGTTGCTACAAATGCGCTGCTGCTCTCTTAAGGGAGATTGGAACTGGTCACTAATGCCGGAACACAAGTCAAGATTGTTATGGCGACATACTTTAGACCAGGGGTGATAGCCATCCAGTCGGGCAAATGCCCTACCACCTGGCTGTGGGTTGTTAAGTCGCCTCTTACGACAGGCCGCCCGGCCGCAGGAAATTGTATTCTTTCTCCGTTCCTGCACGGATAAAAAGCTCTTGACTAGGCACTTTTTAATCCGTATTTTTTATACGTTTACATTTAGTTTAGAAAGAAATAATATATTTGTTAGGACAGCGACAATACAAGATCATAATAATAATTCATACATTGCTATGCTTTTTAAAATGTTGTACGCCGCATTTCCAAGAATTTGACAATTTATCGTAAAGCTACTTTAACCACTTATTGTACTTTTTTATATAAATTGTAATAACAATTACGTTACGGAAGGAAAGAAAAATACATTATCCAAACAGGTCATTTCTTAAATTTATTCTCTTACGAATGTTACCTATTTTATATCGCCATTTCATTCCGCCATACCCCATTTTACTGTTACGTAATAAAAACTCACGAAATAAAAGATTTGTTGTAAAAATTAAACTCTTAAGAATAGCCCCCCTTATCGCACGGCAACCGAAAGGTTGTAATTTTTATTATTGCTATTTTGAAGACGATTTTATCTGGTCGGCATTTTGTTTTAAGTTCCAATTTTAAAAAGCGCGAGATATGATAGACGTCATATTTTTATTAGGGTTGTATTTTTTATTAGTGAAATACATTTTATCGATTTAAAATATTGAAGCATAAATTATTTTTTACATCTTTTATTTTTACATTAGAATTTATTTTATTTTTACAATGTAACTATCAGCTTTTTTATCGGATAACTTTATGATCGAGTCCAAGCTTTTATCTCTATCATCACTAGCCAAAACGTTTTGATACAGTCCATCTACGTCATGGATATGCTATGTAAATACTAGTTGTCTAGTAAAAAGGTAATTATGACATCTTCTAAATCCTATATGTCTAGATGACGCCACATGTCTATCTTCCCTCGTTTTTTGATGGATATACAGTTTCACTATATCATTGTATAAATTAGCCTATACAGTATATACAGACTAGTGTATACAGACTTGGTAGTTTCTGGCAAAAATTACTGTCACGTACAAAGACAGATTTCCGTCTGTCTCTTTATGATGATTTCTTAGGTGCTTTTGCTATAAAAAAGAAAAAAGGAACCGACTACAAGAGCAAGTAAAAAGTAAAAATTTAATATTTTCTACAATATCTTGAAGTCGGTGCGAATTAAATCATAAAAATTACCACATTCTTCAAAATGTGCTTTTGTTTTTATGTTTTTTACTTGACACCGACTTCAAGATGTTGCAGAAAATATTTATTTTTTTAGTTTTAATTATACTCTTGAAATCGGTTGCTTTTTTATAGATTTTTATTTTTCAATTTTAAGTTACGTATATATTATCCAACAACAATGAAATTTATATGAAACTATACTGAATCCAACGCAAGAAGAAATATCAAAATCGGTTTTTAAGTCGGTTAAAAATAGACACGGACCCTAAAATAAGGAATTAAAATATCACAATTAAAGTTTAGTGCTGTGATGAACTTGTTCTTTTTATCGGCACTCGAAGTCGAATAATATCAATTCTCTTTACGATCCGTGACAAATTGAAATATTTAAAAAGAGAACGTGCAATAAATATTGATGTCAATTTAAAATGACAATAAAATACTTCATCTGAAATAAGTATTGAAGCACATTAGTGTGTTTTATTAGTCAATAAACGAGAGTTAACGATCCAAAATCGAATTAAAGAAATTAGTTTTGAAAATCACGTCATTAAATTATTTGGGTTTAAAACTAGTGATGTGTGGTTCTGTATGTGAATGTCTTAGGGGTGAATAATACAAAACGTAATTGTCTTTAGGAGAAAAGTATAATTTTTGAATATCATTATTTTCTTTTTATATTGTATTTTAAAGATTTTCTTAGTTAATTAGAAATGTCACATTTTACTGCACTCATCATCTGACGATAAAATCCCAAGAGCAAATAATAAGAAAGACACACCGGTGTGTTACCCCGCTCTCACAGTATATCGATGAAATGGTTAACCTCAAGGCTATAATCGTTTCAGGCCGATATGTTGTTCTTATGATTAGCTCAAGGTAATCGTCTTTCGTACGATGTCTGGGAGTTCCAAAGGCCCACGTCCTCCTCTCCTTATTCCATAACCGTATCCTATTGCTCCTGTTCGATCCTTCTGTCTCATCCCTTTTACCCTATCCTATAATACCCTTTAAGTCTTAAATAGTTACCATATTCTATAAAAAAACGTCATAAATCAATCTTTATCTGTCACAGGGAACCCTAAATGTAGAAAGATATAAAATATATTCAAACGACGCGTGCGCAACGTACGTTCAGTTTTGATTTTTATGTCACATACAGGCTGTTACACTTTATGACAGCAGAGATAAAGCGTGTTCCAATCATTATCGTGTACTTACTAATTACTATTTTAATGACGTCATGTAAAGAGTTATAATGTAATGAAAGTTTTATTATACTTAGACAATTTACAACGTGGGTCCACTAATAGAGAGGCAATCTTATTAATGCGGGACGCCGCACAATATCAACATTTTTATTTTACTTTCAACGTCTAAACACAATTTCCATTATCAAATTTACAATTCACTTTAAACTTTACAGATACATAAACCGCCGTCGAATTATCGCTTCCAACAAACACCAGCCGTTTTTATATTTTTTACAAGCTTTTATTTAACGTGCAATGGATGTATCTATGTGTGTATGTATGTAAGTTCGGGTGGAATCTTGCAAGTTAAATTTGATCAACTTCCCGGTTTCCGATTGAGCTGAAATTTTTCATGCATATGTATATCGCATGACAATGCAATATGCTACTATGCTACTATGGAGCTGATCTGATGATAGAGTGGGAAGGTGGCCATAGTAACACCTGTACTAAATAAGACAGATCCGTCGTGTTTGAGCTCATTTTACTTACCTTAACTAGCATTCTGCTGCAACACGATATTTAGGATCTCAAAAGCTTGTATTTAAAAACCTTTTTAAAAAAGCTTATTATCTATAATACAATCGTAACTTGCTTAGCTCGGGGATAAAAAAATTGATCCAATTTTACAGTCCTGCTACTACGTAGCCGCTATAATCGTTAGAAATAAAAGTTTTAAGATGTGTGAAATATACCTCTTAGCGTCGCTAGCCACAAGGTCATGGCTGGACCATTAGTCTGACGTTTCTTTTAGTATTTAGTAATTTTCGTGACAAGTATAGTTCCTGGCACGGATCTTGAGCGGTCGGCGGAGTAGTAGAAATCGCTTTACGCATTGAACGTAGACAATGTGATGCGATTTATCGACATATTGAAAATATTATGTTTCTGTCTCTTTACTCTAAAGGGACCGAACATCATACTTCAAAAGAAAATTACAATATCACTGTCCGTGGGCCAAGGTGACCGCTCAAGAATCGTGCCGGGAACTAGAATATTCGCAAAAAATGTAGAATATTTATTATAAACTTGAAACTAATAATGATTATTTGCCGTTATATCGTTGTTTCGCATTTAAACGGTAATATTGATATCGAACGGAACAAGGAAATCGAATTAATTTGGCCGAAAGACTCCTAACTGAAAGGATGCGACGGTATTTAATGACATCGAATGATTTCATTTATTTTATGGTTATATGGCTCACTTGGTTGATTCATCCAAATTAAAACACAGAAATGAACCGTCTAATAATGGCTTAACATAAATAATATACTGACAGACGTACCGAGTAGGTATTTTTACTTTATTTACGACTACACTTAATGACACCGTCACCCCGTGGTTGTGTCTAAAAAGATCAAGTTTATTGAAAAACAGCGATTAGCCAAAATCCTTATAGCATTACCATAAATAACTTATAAAAAAAACTGTAGATATTGGTAAATACCAAAGACGTTTCTACGTTAGGGTTCTGGTGATAAAGTTTTTAATTTCATATTATTATGTGATTTTTTTTAATATCACTGTAGACGCAGGAACGGAGGATATCCAAAATGATAGGTTTATTGTATTAATTCGTATAATTCGTTTTTTAAAAAATAATCATCATGCTGGTATATTTTAATATATGTAATGAAGTGACATAATAAATTAGTAAAGTGACATTTTATATGTCACTGTTAATGTGACGTTTACGTATGTTGAAAAAGTTGTTGTTGTCGATGACAACTCTCTGCAAAGCCAAAGGTGTTGGAGCCAGATCTGAAATAGGCGTATTGTGTCTGAATAATCACAAACAACTTTTGGTGGTCTTGTTGATAAGATACTACTAGCATCTCGTGCGAATAAATTAATTAATTAATGAAACCGAATGTCGTGAATTCGAATTCTGTAAAGACCATGAGTCGCTTAGGTGATATTTTGGTTGAAAATGGTTTTTTTTTTTATTTACCAATTCCATTCAATTACAATGTCACAATATGAAACTATACATTGAAATGAAGTGTGAAATCTGCTAATCCTGAAGAAGCATGGCGATTGAACCATGTGTTCTCCCAAAATGGGAAATCTGAGTCTAGCACTGGTACCTTAAAAATAATTCTCCATGCAAATAAAACTGAAGTATCTATTTGTAATTTTTAATTAGTTTAATGTTTTAAATAATATTGGTCAGTCACAAACAGAAATTGTTCTTACAACCACACGTTTTTGCAATATTATGTATTATAACTATATATTGTGACGACAATGACTACGCCGCAAGAGAACGAATTTTAGGTTAGGAGCATTTACATACATTTTTGATGTTTGCGCTATTTGTGTCAAATATTATATTTATGATTTTAAAAATAATTCATTAGAAAAAATAATTAAATCAAAGAGTCTTACAGAACTCTAAACAACACTATAACTCATTTTTTTACTGTCACTCGTTTATGTGGAGTACGAATGTGTAATGTGTTTTTATTTTATTCATTTTATAGTGATGTGACACGCGCGCCGATTCGGCCTCTATATCGATGCGGTTTTACGATCACCTCTAATTTATTTGTAGTGTCGTAAATGTCAACGAGCATCGATGCTCGATGCTTTCAGATATTATTATATTACCCACGCGGTTTTTAACGATGGTTATAACAAGATTGTGTTGCGATTTTTTATCGACATATTTAGATGTTAGTGTCCATCGTTAATTATGTGCTATTGATTGATTAATGTTGCTTATGATTGTGGAGGTATTGCTTTAAAAATAAAATAACTTTGTGAAATATATACAGTGAGAAAAAGATTGTGAATTCTGGCACAGCAATAAGCTGAGTGCAAACCTCATTCGTTGAAAAGCGGCGTACATGTTTTCAAAAACATTCTTTAGTGTAGTTTGTAATTAGTGTAATTTCATCACTACTACTTCAAGTAAAGTCATTTTAAAACTACGGTTTTAAGTGCGGTATTTTATTTTATTATTTTAAACCGACGTTTCGGCCACTTTTCAGTAGTCGTGATCATCGGGAGATAAAGATGTCAAGTGTCAATGAGTATTGTTAAAGTTTTATTTAGCCTACCGCCAACTTGTTCACTTTAATTATTTAGTTTTAATTTTTTTATGGTTATTATTTAGGTATTCTATGGGAGCCTAATCTAATTTACCACCGCTTCGCAACATGTTGTGGCTTGAAGAGGAGAAGCGGCGCAAGAAACTCTTCAGCAAACATGCCTAGCTCTAACAATTTTATATAATATTAAAATGAAGAGGAAAGAATGAAGAAAGGAGGAAAAATAAAAATAGATTATCAATCAAGTTGGTTTGTGTTCCGGTGGAATAATATAATAAAATAAGAATAATAAAAATCAAATAAATTACCGCGCTTAAACCGTTAAAACGTAGCTTTATTGTGTACTAGCTTCTGCCCGCGACTTCGTCCGCGTGGAATAGTTAAAAAAAAGTGAATTAAAAAAACCCCCGATTTCGAAACATTATTCATTGATGCTCCGCTCCTATTGGTCTTAGCGTGATGATATATAGCCTATAGCCTTCCTAGATAAATGGGCTATCTAACACTGAAAGAATTTTTCAAATCAGACCAGTAGTTCCTGAGATTAGCGCGTTCAAGCAAACAAACAAACAAACTCTTCATAGACCACAAAGTCCTCGATACAGTTTTTACTCGTAGTCGCATTAAACTCATCTCTGCTAAATTGTACGCGTTCATACATTTCAAAGTTCAATACATTACATATTTTATTACCATTTCATATTGAACTTTTATCGTTGAAAGCAAATATATAATTCATGACTTAAACAGTAAAATGGTCGAATGATCTAGATAAAACGGTGCTGAAACTGTTTTTACGATTTTTATTGTCTATACGATTCGTCTTCGGGCTTGTTGGCGACATAGTTGCTTTATTAGCTGATGTGGACTTAACTTACATTGTTGAAGGTATTAGCGTTATTTGTCTTAACCGATTTCGGTTATTGTGACTGCTGTTGTGCGAAGATCCGTAATTGACTGTATTGCTAGACAGAATAAGTTATAAAGAAGTAATCGAAAATCAAAACGCATGATCTTGCTAGCGGATCCGGCAATTGTTGTTCTACCCTGAAAAATAATAATGTAAAACTCGATTTCAGCGCCACCAACGGATTCAATTGTGAATCTAAACCATTCCGGGACCCACTCAAATACAATACAAAAGCCATAAAAATCTTTTTAAGAAAAAAACTAATTTCATACTACTACGTGAAAAAAATGACGAGTCTGTCGTCTACAGACAAAAGACAATATGTCCTTAATCTAAAGAAGAGATTCCTATACATTTTTATGGGTTTTCTCAATTTAAGTTTTTCAAAATTAGAGCGTACCAAATAAACAAAAAAATTAAAATCGTTCAAGCCGTTTTTGAGTTTTAGCGAAGCTAACGAACAGCAATTGATTTTTATATATATAATTATGATGATTAACTATATTTCATAAGTCGGTAATTAAAAAACATCTCCTAATTACATGTGTGGTAGCAACACTTTATATATATTTTTTGTTTTGGCTACCGTAGCGGATATAGGGTAAATTATACCATTATTGACACCTCCCTCATTAATTAGGACGTCCTATTAATTTATTCAAAACTTTAAGAAATATTAATTTCATTTTGTAACCATACAATGATATTGATAATTTCTTGTATAGCTACGAAACAAGAAATATTATTATTTTTTAATCTCTTGAATAAATTGCTTGGGTGCCAACAATGGTACAGATTCTTCTATATTAAAGTTATGCTCGTCAACGCTTCGTATAGATACCAAGTGCGTTTTGGCTCCCGTCTTATGTCTCTTTTAGATCGTATCTCATATATTTTACGTAGTTTCACCCTTGTAAAGCATGTGTACATTGCATCTTTCTTTTTTTAACGGTCTTACTCTTATCTGCACACGTTAAAATACTACATTATAAATAGAATTAACTTAGGGGAAAGTGTCAAGTGCAGTGAGAAGCCGAGTAGTCACTAATATTCATTGCTTCATCAAACGGGTACGTGCGTGCTCTTTCTTCCCACTACGCTTCGAAATTGTCCCCATTCTCTTTTTCTCTCAATTTAATACTGTTCGCTTATTTTGAACCCAGCACCTCCGCAACAAAGACAGAAAGATGAAACAGGAGGAATTGGATAGAGAAGGTGAGATAATTCTCACTCATCGCATGAAAGACCTTTAGCTCATGGCTAACTGTTTCACGCCGATATTCTGTGAGAGGGTGGTATCACACTCCATGGTCCTACTGTTTTTACCGTTTTTGAGAAAACTGCTACGAAACTCTGAGAAGCTTTATAAACATACATACATACATATATAACTTCACGCCAGTTCTCTTGCGGGGTAGGCACGAACAACAGAGCGCCATTCAGGCTTATTCTTACACACCTCACTTGCTTCTTTAAGCTTTATAAACACATTTACAAATAAACAAATACTACAATATAGTTAAATTTGCTACTGACCACTAAATGCTATTATAATATAAACATGTTTATGGACGATGAAACACTATGAACTGACATAAATATATTTGACATGCTTTAATTGTAGACATTTTATTATTTAGATTAATTATAGATTATTATTATACTTTATGTCTTTGATTATTATTATTAATTTTTAATTTTAATTGTATTGATTCATTGTTTATAAAAATATGTTTATAAATCAATATTGTAATTTTAATTTTACACGCCCCAGTATGGGCCGAATGCATTGATACTGTAAAACCGTAACATCTTTGTACATGCATTACGCAATAAATATATTCTATTCTATTCTAATATGTTCACTGTTTATACTTCATATAAAATTTTATTTAATTTGAGCAGTATTGGCTCATAAATTTAAAATTAAAAGCTCAAACTGAGTTTCGATCAACTCACCCTTTTCATTATTGCTTTATTACAAACAAACATCAATAGGGCAACATTCTTTTGAAGCAGAAAGAATATTAAATTATTTTTCATTCATTCATATTCTAGTTCATTTGAAAGTCGAGACAATGTAACAGAAGCCTTATGCTCCTGTCCCACCTGTTTGTGTTAGTCACTGTGGCCAAATCTAAAATAATAAGAGTTCGAGTGAGTTTTAGTTGAGTTTTTCTATAAAAACAAGAACAGACTGGTGGCGCCAACTATGATTGCAGAGTGTGTTACGTTTTTTACTGGGCCATTGTTATTCTTTCTGCTTCCATGATAATATTGAAAAGAAAAAATCGGTTAAACGCTTTCCTTTTTTTTATTGCAGGAGTTTTGTAGACAAGCAGACGGCCTACATAATGGAAAGCGGTTACCATCGCCTATGGACATTTGCAACACCAAAGGTGCTACAAATGCGCTGCTGCTCTCTTAAGGGTCACTGGAACCTGGTCACTAATGCCGGAACACAACTCAAGGTTATTATGGCGACATGCTTTAGACCAGGGATGGTAGCCATCCAGTCGGGTAAATGCCCTACCACCTGGCAATTTTTTTTGGATATTATTCATTGTTAGTAATCCTGGATATAAGCTATCTCTGAGGCGAGTTTCATTTAAATCTGTTCAGTAGTTTTCACGTCATGCTCTGACAGACAGAAAGACAAATAAAAACTTTTAAAGTTGCATTTTGGAAATTTGCTGATCGAATTAACTCCCTCTGAATTTTTCCCGTCTTTAAATTCGTTATACAAACTCGAATCTTCTACAGATTAATTATAGTTCTAGCTTTTTCCCGAGGCTTCGCTCGCATTTATGTCTTCCCATGGGATACGTAGATTTTTCCGGGATAAAAAGTAGCTTATGTGCTTTTCCAAATTATAATCTATCTCTGTGCCAAATTTTATCCAGATCTGTTAAGCCGTTTTGGAGTAATTGAATAACAAAAATCCATACAAAACTACTTAATATTAGTATATATAGATATATTATCACCTACAAAATTCTGTAACGAAATATAGAAAATACAATTTCCTACCAAAATTTCCTTCTTACAGATCCAGGATTTTATTCTCCTCAAAGTGGCAACAGTGCCTCAAAAATGAATGAATTGTATAAATAAAACTAGTTTGAATTTAATTATGTTTTTGCAATAATAATAAATAGCGATAAAAGCAATAGCAAACTTAAGTGCTCTAACAACTTTAAACTTAGCGTATCCATAAAGATTGTAAACACCGAGTGCTATAAGCGAACTTCTAGCTAAAACAGCACCACCTATACTTGGAAACACTTTTTATAGATATTAATAAAACAATGCCCTCATAAAGTTTAGTAGTCGACATTTAAATACGTTTATATTAGACTATACGATTCCGATTCGATTTATTTTAAGACTTGTTTTTTTTTAATTCGGCTCTGTTTTCTATGATGTACTTTAAAATAATTAATGTTTAATTTTTATTATTATAGATTCTTTCAAATATTTTGTAATGAGTTCCATAGCTCACTCGTATACATACAGGAGAACTGAGGAGGCACAACTTTATGTTCGTACTGGCAATGTTTCCACTGTGAACCTCTGACTTAAAGAGTGAAGTGTAAGAAGTCTTAAATGAAGCACTTTTATCTCGAAATAATGCGTATATAAGTATTGTAGTATTTTGCAATTTTTCAATAAATTTTAATTTCGCGTACAATGTTCGGTTTGCGTTTAGTCGTAGATTCATAATTTTGCGGTGGGCCGTAGACTATTGAACATTCACCATATAAAGTAAAAGGGTTGATTCTATGCGTACAGTTTATGCCCGGCCGGACAGGTGTGTACCTCTCTGTGGTCAATTGGGCGCCAACACAGAGTATAATAATATATAAAAGCCGAAAATGAAACGGCGTGGTGGAAATCAGACCTAAAATTTCACCTGCGCACTCTCCGAAACGTATTTTATAAAAATATGAATACAAGAACAACCTGCAAAGTTTAAACAGAGAAGTGGCCAAAAACATTAAAAGGGTTGGCCTCTGTTTCAAACTGGTACCAGTACCTACTGAGTTAAACCGTTCCAAGACTAAAAACCGTGGTTTATTTTATATACTTTGTGCAAGACTTGATAATATAACTCAGGTTTCCGAGCACAAATTTTCCGTTACCCTTTTTAAAATCGATTTAAGATAATCGTAGAGTGTAAATCGTGTCTCAGTAGTAATTCTTGTGAGTGATGCACTCCACTGTTTTAGTATACGGATAATTTGAATGGCATTTTTATTTGAATTGGGGGAACAAAGCGCTTTGGGACCGAATTGAAGCGATTTATATCCACATGTTTAGTTTATTATGTAACCGATATATCGGGTATAATAAAAGGTAGTCGAAATTTGGTTTAATGGATGGATTTGATGCTGTTCTGTTATTGGTAACGAATAAATTGAATCAAAATACTATTTATACGCTTACAGGAATTTTAGAACTTTTTTATGACAAGTAGGTTTGCGTTTGACCAGGACTATGCCTAATGTCAGACAATGGTGTGGTCGAAGATGGAGCATGCTTCCCTAGAAAAGACCTATTCATATGAAAATTGATAAAACCCGGATTTTTATTTTTGGGATACAAGGACTCTAGTAGTGCATTCTACAATTCTGCCATACGTAGAAGAAACGTGGAGGCGAAACGTTTCATTCGGACTTATGGTGTTTCCACAGTGAAACTGGAGAACTTTCCTAATTTAACATAATAACCCATAGAGTCCCACTACTGGGCCCAGGCCTCCATGCTTTAGAGCGAACGAACAGCATACCAGTCACGCTTGTCTAACGTGGGTTGGAGAGTTTTCGATGTTCAGTTTTCATCACGATGTTTTCCTTAACGTCAGCACATCAATATGTATATTAGATCATAAAACTGCCTAAGTGGTGCAATGCTTCCCGACTGGGATTCGAACCCACGTCTCTTTTGAAACGAGGATTTGAGAATGGAAAGCGTTACCAACTAAGCTACCATGGCTTTTGCAAATAACATTGACTGTTATTTGTAGATGTGTAATAATAAATTATTATCTTATGGGAGTAGAACAATAGCAATAAACTTTAGATGGCGCCACAAGTAATCATTTTGAATTGTGAAACATTAACATCTGGCAGCAAATAATCTGATTCACCACGAAATCCTATATATTTAGACATATGGTATCATTAACAAACGCATTCTCCCTACAATGGGATTAAAAACCACAGGTACAAAGGACACCCTATTGAATACGAAATCCAAAAAGAGAACCGCAATCCTCTTTACTTCTAAATTTACGTAAAAAGCCGTTTAAATCTGTATAATTTTATTATACCCAATTTTCTTTTACGAAATTGAAAACGCCACCGACAAATTACTTACCTTTCCCAGATCGAATAAAAGAGAAAGCGATATACATTTGTTATGTGTTGGATAAGGATAGATATATACCAACCTGATAATCTAGCTACAAAACATCAATCGCAAGGAATCATTTGCATACATTTTCAAGAAGTAAATAAAAAAAAATTAAGATACCCGAGATTGGTGCGTTCACCCTATTCATTTGTTGATCATATAATTTTGTATTCTATGGCATGAATAATAAGGTTCAAATTAGAACATAAATAGCAAATATAACAGTAATAGGCTCTTCCATTGCATTCTTTATATTTACACAATACTTTTCGTAAGATCTTTGGACGACAAAAATCCATCATTTGCATAAATTTTCATCCCCTATTTCACCCCTTTAATTTTTTAGACAAGGTAGCCGATGTCCCTCCCCATGACACAATATATTGCAACCAAATTTTATTAAAATCAATTTAGACGTTTTAGTAGTGTAAAAGTAGCAAATAAATGCTATGTCTACACCTGTGCACTATTAACCCCTTTGTGGGGCCAAATTTAGTATTACTTTTGTCCACAAGCTGCCGACTGCCATCAAAATTGCTGCGCCAAAACCAAGAGAATTATATCATCTCTTTTATTCTAATACAAATTCTATGTAGTTAGAGGGGGAAAGCATGAGTTCAACGTTCATTTCAATTATTTGTATTTGACCACAAATTTGTGGTGGTTCCGATTTAGAGGGTTAAGTTATCTTATTTTCTCTTATAACGCATGCCTGTAATGCCCTAATGCGTGCTATAACGCATGCATTAGTTAAATGACAGCATATGACTCTGACACTTGATGAAAGACTATTGAAAGTTGAAGACGCAAGACGAACATGAAAGAATCCTAGCTTAGCTGATCAGAATTACTTTCACATTTTTATATTACTTTTAAGCTTTATTTTCTTAATTAGATTAAACGCTAAAGATAAACAATATACACAAATAAAGAACATATTTTGTTGAGGTTTTATATATATACAATGCAATGCTTGAAGAGGAAAGTCTTCGAGAATTGCGTCCTCTCCGTTCTGGCCTACGGGGCCGAGATATGAATACTGACGGCAGGACTGGCTCACTTAATGGAAAGCGGTTACTATCGCCTATGGACATTTGCAACACCAAAGGTGCTACAAATGCGCTGCTGCTCTCTTAAGGGTAACTGGAACCTGGTCACTAATGCCGGAACACAACTCAAGGTTGTTATGGCGGCATACTCTAGACCAGGGGTGGTAGCCATCCAGTCGGGTAAATGCCCTACCACATGGCTGTGGGTTGTTTAGGCGCCTCTTACGACAGGCCGCCCGGCCGCAGGTAATTGTATTCTTTCTCCGCTCCGTATGGAGCGAGGTATGTTGGATGTTTCTCTTGTGGATAAAATTAAAAATGACGATATCCGTAAGAGAACCAAGGTAACCGACATAGCTCTCAAAATTAGCAAGTTGAAGTGGCCGGTCACGTCTGTCGCAGGAGCGATGGCCCATGAAGCAGAAGAGTCCCGGAGTGGAGACAAGTTTTTTTTATTTTTATTGCTGGAGATCAGCAGACAGGCAGACAGCCCACTTGATGAAAAGCGGTTACCATCGCCTATGGACATTTGCAACACCAAAGATGTTACAAATGCTCTGCTGGTCTCTTAAGGGAGACTGGAACCTGGTCACTAATGCCGGAACACAACTCAAGATTGTTATGGCGACATACTTTAGACCAGGGGTGGTAGCCATCCAGTCGGGCAAATGCCCTACCACCTGGCTGCGGGTTGTTAAGTCGCCTCTTACGACAGGCCGCCCGGCCGCAGGAAATTGTATCCTTTCTCCGTTCCTGCACGGATAGTCTCGATAAACATAGTGTAAGACGCCCTCTAGCGTCCTACTATAGCGTAACGTCCAGCAGTGAAATGCGGTTGGCTGACAACGACGATATATGTACAAAACTAATCTAGAAAGATTAGTGCTAGACAGCTGCCACTTGGGAACCTCCCCAAAAGTCTGCCCGCATTACCTCGTTGAATGGCAACGCTAATGCATTGCCCGAGGCACCGACCAGTCTAATTTATTTATTTAAATATCAACCTTTTCATCTATTTCAGACCGACGCTCCCCAAGCCGAACCAGCCGAAACCGAAAAAGAAGCATCAAGCCAGTCATCAATATTCTCGTCAATCATCCCTGACAAGCTGTCCGGCTCCATCTGCACCGCAGTACTCTTTATGTTGGGCTGGAAATTATTTTCTAAACGGTGAACGCCATCTATTAAGAAGGATAAGGGTTTTTCAGAAGGGATTTAATATACAGGAAAATACCTTTTAATGTTTTTGTATTACAAATAATATTATTATATAAATATTAATTCAAACGAAATATAAATAATATACTGCGTCCCGTATCGGTTAGGAAGGTTTCGTAAACGCTGGCAGCGTTTTGCGTAGAACCGCAATGCTTCTCCACAGCCCTAAATACCTGCCAACCCTTTGGTCACGTGAGACTTCTATAAATCGTGTTAATGTCTTTATATACATGGTAACATTTTTTGACCATTAATAAATATTAGTAATTTAGGCAGCTTTCTGCTGGTAGATAATCTTTAATTGAAAATTGGGCATTTTCATACTCATTTACTTAATTCATGCATTATATATTATGATGCCTGCGTCCATTAGAACTAGCTGCAGTTAGGAATCTTCACTTCCTAGGATCTTAATGCCTATCACTTTATCTAGTTTCATAATTTACTCGTAATTAGTGTAGTGAATTCTTTAGAAAATTTGACATCCACACCAGTATGTAATCAGCATGACTATCCATAGTTTTTGAGACCTGCCCCTCGGACACATTTCTAAGGATAGCAGAAAGCCCAATAAAAGTGCATTTTCATATAAATAAATTATTTAAGAGCATCAAGCTTCATATTAGACTTACGCTACCAACATTCAAATATGTCACAGTGTGATGATACAATTTTGGTATCCATCAACGGATTACGCATGAATAAATAAGAAGGAAGAATTTTATATATTTCGTAGTATATCAATTGTTCAGTGTTATATATATATCAAGCAATAAGAAGTATTTTCCTGTAATATCGTATTTGCGAGCGTACGTAGGATAAAATTATGTTTATTCTACCCTCTACGCTAAATTAAATTTTCAGTATAGAATAAGTACTACGACTTTTTGATTAAAGTCGTTTTGTATAAAAAATACCCTATAAATCGTATTGACAATTTTCATTGAAGCAACGAAATGTATTTATTGAGAGACTGTTCAATTAATCTCATTTTAATTGGGATGATTAAAAAAATCGTTTTTCAAATGATCATTTTTAAATCAATATTGTTAATCTGTTTAGAATATTAATGATATGTGTGTTTATGAAATATTAAATAATTATTACAATATCACCATTTTGTAAAAGAATATGAAATCTCATATATTATTATATTTATAAAAAAAAAGTAGTAAAACGCACAAGTTAGGTAATACAACCGCATTTTTATACTTGTTTCGTTCTACCACACAATCTTGACTGTGCACCTAAGTGTAGTGACGTCATAGCCGCTTTCTCTTTCTCTCATTTTACAATACGGAGAGTGTGAAGAGTAACGAGTCAACTTCCATTCAATTGCACAGTTAGTGTGGTGGTGTAGTGGAAGCATATTTGATATGAAATTAGAAAATATTACTAACGTAACTATGAAATTATTCTTCTTAAATTTATCAGTAATATTAATATTATTCATTGATTTGTAAATAAATACGAAGCATGGTATGAGAAGGACTTTGAAAGTATGTATTCTAATAAGAGTTTGACAATTGTTACGTCTATAAAATTAGTGCCGTTTAGGAAATATCGGTTCTTGCCATACATTATTTCACTGAAGTGAATTATTATTCCAGAGCAATAAAAAATGACGAAGTCCATTACGGAATTTCCACTTGATGCTTGATTGCTCAGAAAGCATGATGTTCCCTTTACTAATGTATAGGTAATAATTCCAAGTAAAATTTCAAATTCACTAATAATTATCCTCTCAAGCATTTCGATTGGTTTGGAGACAAATATTGTTCCTGAATATGGACCCAAAACTTTCCTGCTTTTTTTTAGCCAGGGGGAATAAGGGGATAGTTTGCGACTGGGATTCACCAGGTTGAGGGTGTTACTAGCATGCTCAGTCAGAACTGCTGCCATGCTATTGCCACTCGCCAGTTAGGGGTACCCACTACAACCCCTGGGTGTTAGGTCCTGCGCCTTATGCCAGGGCTACGGGTATATGACCTGGCTTCTCCATTAGCCGATGCCAGGGGACAAAAGTAGTCTTCCGGCATCTTCCATGCGTACTCCAGCGTGGGGCGGTTTGTAACACGCCCCACGGGAAGAGATGTGGACGCGCGCGGAATACGCCGCGCCTCCATCTCGAGGGTATATGCAGGTGAGTGAGAACCCCTATTCCCCAAGGGGCTAGCTTACGGTAGCCGAAGGTCCATGCTAGCCCTCCGGTGCCGAAGCGGAGCAGTAACATGCGCTCACGCTCCCAATCCGCCTCCTCCTTTACAAGTATAATCTGCATGCAGTAGGAGGAGACGGCGTCCCATCCGATGTGACTCCCAACCATGGACCCAAAACTTTCCAAATATATCTTAGTGTAAGTGTGTAGTAGTTGTAATAAAATTTGGTTGTCTCAATCTAATTGTTTGCTTCAGTGGAGAAAAAAATAAAATATAAAACAATGTAGTGTCAAAATATAATATTTAAGATGTTAAAGTCAATTTACATTCCGCTTTCGGTGTTGAAATACATTTTATAATAATATTCAATTTATACACTAAATATAATACTTTATACATGTAAATTTAATATAGTATATATATAATTATGTAATCTATCGAAGAATGGACCAGCGATGTTATTTAAAAATAGATTTTATTTTGTATAAGAAAAAAAAATAACGAAAATAAAATCCGTTTTCCAATTGTTCCAAAGAGAGCAAACCTAAAATTTTACATCGATTGATCTCATTTTGATTTTGTATTTTTATAAAGGAAATGTTTATTTTAGAAATACTGAAGATTATTGTAGAGTTAACACATTATTTTGTATGTAAAGTTTGAAGGTAACGATAGTTTTGGAATGATGTAGTGCCAAGTTTTGGAATGAATTTTAAGAGAATGGTATATTTTGATAATTATTATTGATGTATATAATGTAAATAGCTTGTGTTATTTTAATCGATATATTTTAAGTGATTACTTAGACGTGTATGAATTACGTAGACTATGGACATTATTCTTCAGGATATTTTTTTTATTGTGAATCTAGAAAGAAATGGGGCTTGTAACCATTTAGTGATTTGTTTTTTACATGATAATGATAAATATAATTTGGAATCTTGAGAAACTAAGTTAGGGTATATTATACCAACCGCACATTATCTGGAACCATTGTAACTGTGCTCAAAAATACGATTATTTCCACGAGGAAGTTGCGGTAAACGCGAGAAGCGTTTACATTTTACAGTGCCTCCGCTTCTATAGAATAATTTGTTTATCCAAATTAGCTGCTATCTTTTGAGCTGCCCACATTTCCATGAATAAGTTGTTGTAAACGCGAGAAGCGTTTACATTTCACAGTAATTAAATATAAATTAAATGAGTAATTATTGTTCTAACCATGTATTACAGTGGTTCCTTAGAATGGTCATAATATTTATGGCTAGTGAGAAAAACTCATTACATGTCTACATAAAGGTGATAAGCATATTTCCATTTCCTATTATTGACATGACATTTTGTTAATTATGAAATATTTTGTGAATGAAAAACAAATACTCTGTAGTTTAAGCTAGATAGCTTTGTAAATTTTTTCTGAGTTTTTGTGCCTGTTATACAAAATTAAAGCTACATATAATATATTATAAATAAAGTTCGCTAATTAGCACCAATTATCACATACATTTACGAAATATAAATTAACATAATTTATGTACGACAAATCTGTATTCCTTAAATATCAACAATAATGTTACGAATGTTTCAAAGAAATTTAATTTTCGTATATATAATTTTTTATATACGAAAATCAATTCTCGTGAAAAAAAAAATTAAAATTAATAAAAAATTCAAAACTGAACTATACTTACAAAATAACATAAATCTATAAGTAAAAAATTGACTCCAAATCGCTGTCAGCGGGGAGCATGCCCAAAATGCTGGCCGCATTTCCGCGTTGGGTGGCAATTCTAATTCGTTGCCTAGTTGCGAGGCAGAATTTGGTAACGCGAGACCTCAATTAGACGCGTTGAGAGGTCTCGATAGAGGTGATGGGCTCCAAGCCCCTACGGCCCCAGGGTCAAGACCCGGAAAGCCACAAATACGTACCCACTACCAATGAACACATATTTGAGACATTTCAGGACCTTCTGGTGTGCGGCAGCAGCTCCGGCTGTCACAGCTGTGTCTGGAAGATGGGACGCCGCCAAAGTATCGACACAAGTTGCGTCCCATACTAGGGCATCAACGACATTCCGTCTGGTCTTTTACCATCGTCGCGACACAGCCCATTTGGTTAAAGAATAGCTGGTGACGAAGTGTAGCATGCCGTGACATTCTGCCGGCGCTCCTCGCGCATGACAGACAACCAGTGGTGGCCTAACTTATCAACTCTAATAATAATATGTTTGCTAGAACTCCATTAATTCCAGTAATTTTGTAGCATACTTCTATATCTTAATATATATAAATTACGTGTCACTTTGTTTGTCCGCGATGGATTCCTAAACTACTTGACAGATTTTAATCAAATTTGCACACCGTGTGCAGTTTGATCCGACTTGAAAGATAGGATAGGTATAGATGGATAGATAGGTGGCGCTGGAATCGGGTTCTAAATTTTATTTCTTCAGGGCAGAACAACGTCTGCGGGGACAGCTAGTAAAACTTATAAAAAAAGAACTTGAGATATAAATAGAATAAAAATTTTAAGAAAAACAATTCATAGCTAGACGTGTTGCTGGGGAGTTTCTTGCCGCTTCTTCTCCTTAACAGCAATAACACGTTGCGAAGCGGTGTCCATAGAATAGGAAGTAAAATTAAATTTTAACTTATATCTATGACCTTCAAAAAATGTTCTCCAGTAGAACTTATTTTGAATAAGAATTTGAAGTTGGACAAAATAAATACTTTTTAAATGTATAAAATCTAGTTTGCATCAAAAATATTTTTTGTAAAACATTCGTAATATTAATTATTGTTGAGCTTCATATAAGACAGATTTCTCATCAGTAAATTGTGTCAATTAATGATTAATATTTTCAAAAATGCAATACGCGAGCAAAATGCGAACTCCATTTAGGTGGCACTTTAATGATTTAAATGTTTATAAAAAATTTTTATGGCGGGTTCCTATACTTTACCGACCATCCATATGCCTTACTATTGGTTATAATTTGACAGAAGCTGACAATTAATGTCAAAATTCCACTAATGGCAAGGCAAGTGAAAGAAAAGTAAGATACAGGAACTGGCCATTAGTCATACATTTGAACCACGTTTGAGACTAGAAATGAAATTTAAAAAATATCCTAACTCAGTTAAAGCATATTTGAACTATTTTGTGGGCTGAGGCTTCTTTACTTTTTTATAATAGAATACAATTCTTAGGGCTGATTTTTCAATCATCAAATAAAAGTTATACATAACGCACCCTGAAAAATATAGAGACCTAAATCAAAATTTTGAGTCATTGAATTTAAATATCTATTACATAAAAAACAAGGTACAAAATTGAATAACTTGATATTTTTGATTAGGTCTCTATAATTCTAAGGGTGCGATATATAAGTAAAATTATAACCTAATTAAATTCAAAAGTGAAACAATTCAACTGTTTTACTCAAGCAACGGTCATTTATAGTTTTCCCATGTGTTTTATTCTATAGAATCTATACGTGAAGCAAAAACACAGCAAAAACTTTGTACCCCTTTTTACGAAAATTACGCGGACGGAGGAGTATGAAATTTCGCACACTTATAGTTTATATAGAGAAGGAGTGCAGAATGCTAATATTTTTTTAAGTTATGCATAAAAAATACATAAAACACAATAAAAAAAGCTTTTTTAAAAGGTTTTTAAATACAAGCTTTTGAGATCCTGGATATCATGTAGCCGCAGAGTGCTAGCTAAGACGAGTAAAACGAGCCCAAACACGACGGGTCTATCTTGTTTAGTACAGGAGTTCCTATAGCCACCTTCCGACTCCATCATCAGATCAGCTCCATAGTAGCATATTATTGCATTGTCATGCGATATACATATGCGTGCAAAATTTCAGCTCAATCGGAAACCGGGAAGTTGGTTAAATTTAACTTGCAAGATTCCACCCGAACTTACATAGATACTTACATACATACATAGGTACATCCATTGCAAGTTAAATAAAAGCATGCAAAAAACATTATATATACTAACATGTATTTGACACACACACACTCATCATATATACTCTTTTGTTTATTGTTAAAGTCAAATTAACAGTGTAGCCTTGACGAAATCTGTGATTATAGAAGTATAATCTTTGACAACAGAACCTTAATAATGTTCAAACTTATAATTGAAATTAATTATTATAGTCGAATTTTGACCACGGGCGACCACTAGTACCTTGTATGTGGTGATTTAAAAATCGGCCTAATCCAATATATTAAATAATTTTGATCAATTTGATGATGATTATGAAAATTATTTTATTATTTCTTTTTTCTCTTTTTTTTGTAAAATGGGATCAATTATTTTTATGACTTAAGTGAATAAGCAATCGACTATTTTTAAGTATTTTAATTTAGATCGTAAATGAAATACGGAAGGATGTGTTCAATTGTGATATGTATTTATTTAAGGGACATTTAAAATAGAAAAAGAAGTTTTCCATATGATCTCTTGGAAACTCTTAATTGCTGATTGGTTTTGCGTTGTTTTGCTAACAAATAATAGATAATCGATAGACAAACACACATATTGTAGTACATCATATTGTAGTACCTTGTATCTGTGCAGGAACGGAGAAAGAATACAATTTCCTGCGGCCGGGCGGCCTGTCGTGAGAGGCGACAAAACAACCCACAGCCAAGTGATAGGGTATTTGCCCGACTGGATGGCTGGTCTAGAGTATGCCGCCATAACAACCTTGAGTTGTGTTCCGGTATTAGTGACCAGGCTCCAGTCTCCCTTAAGAGAGCAGCGCATTTGTAGCACCTTTGGTGTTGCAAATGTCCATAGGCGATGGTAAACGCTTTCCATCATGTGGGCTGTCTGCCTGTTTGCTGAACTCCTGCAATAAATAAAATAAAAGTGAAGTACTGAAAATAAGTTAAATGTACTTCAAGTAATGGTAATAATCATATTCAAAAAAGTCTTTGAATAAAATTATAAGGGTTGACAACGAGTTATTAAAGTATAAAACGCGCGGCAGCAGGAACACTCGCGAGCCGTGAGGCTGCCTGTAACGTAAGAATTGTAAAAGTGGCGCGCGAATTTTAAAATACATGACCTTATCAGGGCGTTTTAAAAACACAGGATGCTGCTTAAAAACTATCCAAGACATCCCAGGACACTACAAAAATTAGGAAATGTCCTCTAAAAACAGGACAGCTGGCCACTCTACAAGTATCACAATAAAGTGGAACATTAAACCATATCCAACACCTACCAGTATATCTAGGACACGTATCAATATCACTATGCAATTCTCAGCACAGGTGTTATTGAGAAAGTGTTAGAAGTTTGTATTCAAGGAAATGATTATTATATTTGTTAGCAAAATGTACGAAAAATATTGAAAAAAAGCACGCATTTAAGAGTTCTGTATATACATAAATAAATTAAAATTGGTATGCTTTATGCACTTTTTATATTAATGTAACTTGTAGTGACGAAAATTCTAAATTTCTCATAAAGTATCGCTTCACTCAGATTTCTTGGGATTTATCAGGAAAATAATATTTAATATAAGTTTATAATAAAACTACGTTTTAACGATTTTAAGCACGGTAATTTATTTGATTTTTATCTATATATATAAAAATCAATTGCTGTTCGTTAGTCTCGCTACTCGAGATCGGCTGGACTGATTTGGCTAATTTTGGTTTTGAATTATTTGTGGAAGTCCAGGGAAGGTTTAAAAGGTGAGTAAATATGAAAGAAATGCTTGGAATATAGTAAAAACAACAATATCGCTTTCCCTTATAAACTATTCCTAGCTGTCAAACATTTGATGTTCGTCCCGTCGTTTAGAAATCAATTAAATTTAAAAATCGTTCAGAAATCAAATTAAATTAAAAAGTGAAGTTTTTTTCATTTTTTTTGGTTTTAAATGTCAAACGTTTGATATTCGTCCCGTCGTTTAGAAATCAATTAAATTTAAAAATCGTTCAGAAATCAAATTAAATTAAAAAGTGAAGTTTTTTTAATTTTTTTTTTTTGGTTTTGAATGTCAAACGTTTGATATTCGTTCCGGTTAAATTTTGATCACATTTTTTTTACTAAAGTTGAAACCATCCTGCAATTATCATTCAGCTTTTTTATTCATTGATTCTGTGGCGGTACGAAGTTTGCCGGGTCGGCTAGTTATTAATAAAAGTCAAATAAATTGTCGCGCTTAAAACCGTTCAAACGTAGTTTTATTATATATACTAGTCACGAAAACGTAACAAAATATTATTATACATTGTTAAGAACCATACAAAAAATAGAGTTTGTAAGATTTCAGAAAAAAATGTATTGTTCATGTCAGCCCATAGTAAAATTAACATCCCACTGTTGGGATGGAGCCACGCCGTTTTAAAGAAATGAACAATACACAAGTATGAAACTCGATAATCCTTTTTGGACAAATGTCTGTCTTTGAATCTTATGGAAATTATCACATAATCCAGGATAAGAAGTATCCCGTGTTCATCCCAGTTAATAAAAATACTTGGCTTAAAAAAAACAGACTTCAAAAACTAAAAAGTATAAAATAACTTAATAAAGATGTTTGACTAAGAATTTATTTAGTTTATTAAGAGATAAAATTTTCTACATCTTGAAGTCGGTGCCGAGCAAACCATAAAAATTACCATATACACTGTTATAACAACAAAATGTTGCAAAATATTGTAATTTTTATGGTTTACTTGGCACAGACTTCAATTATGTTCTTCTATTTTTGTCTCTTAATAAGCTAAATAAATTCTTAGTCAAAAATCTTTATTAAGTTATTTTATACTTTTTAGTTTTTGAAGTCGGTTAAAAAGTATCAAGATCTTGAAGAAGTAATAAATTAACAATGGAAACAAACTTACTTGCACATTTGTGTTTCATATGAAGCTGATATCCATACTTGGTAGGTGTCGCACATTTCTTCCCAAAAATTTTGAATTAATTTTTTGACCAGTATATTATTTTCCTAATAAATTGCCAAATAACACGCTTACTGCCACAATTTTATTCTTAAAAAAATATATTACAAATATATAAAACAATTCTGTAAGCAATATAATTGTATCTTTACACAATTAGAATTTAAGAACATAATTATATATTATTATGTAATATTTTTTTTCTAAGTTGCTGGAAAATGACATATTAATGTAATTTTATAGAAAAGTCCATATTTATTCCTGAGACGAGGTATATTAGAGGAACTCTGAATCTCAATGTACAGACGCGGTATGAAAAGGTTCGTCACCTTACAGTCAACTTTTGCTTACACGAGTACAAGAAACAGTACTGGCAACATTTTAACAAATGTCACGTTGTGCCACGTGTATAAAATATAGAAACGTGTAAAAAAATTTTTTTTTAAATCGGCAGACAAACACACTGTATAATATACAATATGGTATACAATATGGTAATATACAACGGACCACTCTGGGGCCGATCCCAGACACCCAGACCATAGTAAATAACGAACAAAATACGTTTCCGAAATTTACCATACCAGGAATCGAACCCGGAGCCTCTGCGTTGCAGTGAGATAAGCCGCCAAAGGCTTAGCCCGCTCAACCACATAGGCTGTAAAAAAAAAACTGTGTAAAAAGATACTTGCAATGTTGACAATGACAGACAATGAGCTTAACAATATTTTTGATCATCAGAAACTAAGAAGATTTTATAGGCGCATCATAAATATTTAAACCAATAATAAAAAGTTTTTACATCTTTAAATAATATTCTTAGACAAGAAATAAAATCAAACAACTTTAATTTTAAACTTTATAGTCAAAGAGTTAAACATAATTTTCTGTGGAACAGTCTGTTCTATGACTTAGTTTGAAAGGTATCATGTGCTCGCGGAACGTTTAATGCATCAATTTGATAACTGGCGAACCTTTTCATACTGCGACTGTACTTATAAAAATCTGTGAAGTGCGTGTCGGACGACGCACATTAAAGAGTTCTATAGAGGTAATTAACGCTGTTCAGTTTTTGTCATTTAGTTATAAATCGAGGAAATATCACCCGTTTCAAAAATACTCCATATCTTAAAAAACAGTGAAAGGATCTTGAACTGTTTTTTTTTTTAATTATTACTGTTATATTCCAAAAATTTCAATGATGGCCGAGTATCGAAGGGCTAATTAATTTTATCACAACACATATCGATCTTTTACCGATTATAATAATAATCGGTAAAAAATCAAATGCACATTCGTAAAAGGAAATAGCCATGGACTTTTCTTTAAGCCTTATCGTCGTCAGCCATTTGCAGTCCACTGCTGGACGTAGGCCTCCCCAAGACGGCGCCACTCATCCCTGTCCTCCGATTTCCTCAGCCAGCGCCTACCGGCGACCTTGCATAGGTCGTCGGTCCATCGGGCTGGAGGGCGTCCGACACTACGTTTACCGAGACGCGGTCTCCACTCCAGGACTCGTTTGCTCCATCGGCCATCGGTCCTGCGGCAGATGTGACCGGCCAACTGCCACTTCAACTTGCTAATTTTGCGAGCTATGTCAGTTACCTTGGTTCTCTTACGGATATCCTCATTTCTAATTTTATCCATAAGAGAAACACCCAACATAGCTCGCTCCATAGCCCGTTGAGCGACTTGGAACTTGTGGACCAATCCTGCCGTAAGTGTCCATGTCTCGGCCCCGTAGGTCAGGACGGGGAGGACGCACTGCTCGAAGACTTTTGTCTTCAAGCATTGCGGAATGGTCGACGAGAAGACTTGACGAAGTTTACCGAATGCTGCCCAGCCCAACTGAATCCTCCTATTGGCTTCCCCCTCGAAGTTGTGCCTGCCGACCTGTATGTTCTGTCCAAGGTAGACATATTCCTGCACAGCTTCCAGAGGGACGCCATCGACGTTTACCGGTCTCGGCATGACGTGTTCATTGAACATGACTTTCGTCTTGTCCAAATTCATGCCGAGACCGACCCGTCGGGAAGATTCATTTAAACTGCCCAGCATTTCGGCAAGTTCCTCCAAAGTCTCTGCAAAGACCACGATATCGTCGGCGAAACGGAGGTGAGAAATGCGCTCGCTGTTGATGTTAATGCCCCGTCCAGCCCAGTCCAGAGTTTTGAAGACATCCTCCATCGCGTTGGTGAACAGTTTCGGGGAAGCCTTATGCACATTCAATAATATAACCGCCGCGGCATTCTGAATTTTAATACTATGTACCATACTTGTCATGGCCAGTTTCATTCAACATACAGGGTTTTACCAGTCTTCGACGTACTAACAGATCATACCGCTTTCTGTTTGAATATAGACCTCGGTAGGTTCACATGTAAATTCAAATTCTTAAGTAGTGCTCAACAATGGAGTAAATGTTCTTCTTCTATATCTGAACGGTAGCACCCTTGATAATAGCGCTAGGTTAAGACTTCAAAAACTTGAAATCGATGTGATTTTTGTATTACATAACCATTTTGAAAAGTTTCTGTATATTTACTTGTAAGTAAATGTTGCTGAAGTATAAAAGCCCGGCCACGACTCTTGGTTTAACACCGATTATATTTGTTTCTGCGAGTCGTAGCTTAACCCTTTGTTAGCGACTTAGAAGTTTAACCCTGGGTTTACTCCTAACTTTTGATGGATGAAGATAAATTGTCTATTTAACCTTGTGGTAGCAGTTAACTCCAAGTTAATTGAGCTAACCCAGGAACGTGCAAGTGGGCCTAATTTGTATTTACGTTTGTTCACTTGTGGTGTGTCGCTACTACGATTCACACAACACAAATTATCCGCGTTGCCGCTGAATGTGATGACTTTTCCCGTCACGCTTAACTGATATTCATAACGGCAAGGTATTTTTGATAATAAGTGTAATAGATACATGATGCGCTGAAATATTTACAGTTTTATCGGGTATACGAAAATTATTTTTTAATTTATTCATTCTACACCCCCAAAACAGTACAAAATTTCACACCTGTCGCGGCGGTCATGTCTTAGAATGTGTACTCTGGCTTAATCCTTATTTTAGCAAAATTATAAACTACGTTAAGTTAAATACATTGTATAATGATAAATTGAATGTATATATTTTAAAATAATTTTTAGCATTTTACTAGTAATAAATGATAGTTTTAATTTTATTCTTAAACTCATAGATTTGATATCATAGTCATACCAAGTGACTTAATGATTAATTTTTTTATGCTATTATTATTATTTTAAGAACAACTGCCGATTATTATAATTGTTTTTTTTATACATAATTCTTTATTTGAAAATATACTTTTATATTAAACGAACTTTTGTGTTTTATTTCTTTACCGATACCAAGATTTTTTTGCGTAGGTCTCAGACAAACGGACAAAAGTATAGACAGACCCAAAATCGAAGTGAAGCATTGTTTAAAAACATATGTGCGTAAACTTGCGTAATATTCACATGATTTGCGTTTGTGTGCTTAATAGTAATTGTATCCATTGGAAGCTATTTCACCTTTATATGTATTAATTCGATTGTTTAATACAACGTTCTCGTAATGCACTGCGACGTAATCGGCTTCTTATTACAAAATAGGATTACTTTTTCTGGCTTCACTCCGAAAGCTAAGGGCTCAGTCTAGCTATTGTGTTCCTCTGAGACGTACGTCGTCGCGGAACCCTAATTTTAAAATTAGTTAGTGAAAGTCTCATCAAAATCAGGCCAGCCGTTTTAGAGATTAGCCGGAACAAACAGACAGAAAAAAATAATTAAAAGATTTTTTGACATAAGTACTGTGTATATGTACTTTCATATATGCATTTAATAAAAAGCTGTTATTTTGACATTACAAAAACTTCAACTTTATTTATAAGCATAGATAAAAATACCAACCTAATATTTTAATATATATAAATTACGTGTCACGTTGTTTGTCCGCGATGGACTCCTAAACTACTAGACCGATTTTAATCAAATTTGCAGACCGTGTGCAGTTTGATCCGACTTGAAAGATAGGACAGCTTACATTTGGACCCGGTAGGTGGCGCTGCAATCGGGTTCTAAACTTTATTTCTTCAGGGCAGAACAACGTCTGCCGGGTCAGCTAGTATATATATATATATATATATATATATATATATATATATATATATATATATATATATATATATATATATATATATATATATATATATATATGCATTACTGGAAATAAGCCTTCTTACATACATTATACCTACTTTCAATGCTCACATGGCAGATTAATGGATTTCTCACTTACCTCAGTCATCTCGATCAGCAGTATTGCTTACAATATAACTCCTCACCGTCAACAGGTGATAATTACAACAGTAACTTGAAACAAGCTCTATTAAACTTACTTCAAAACTTAAACACAATTTTTCAGTAAATAAAGCTTAAGTTAGAACTAAGTGAAATAGATCAACTCTAACTGACGACATTAAGTTAACTGCAACTCAACCGGCTAACGTTTCAGAAGTTGTAAAACACATCTAACTTAGATGGATTGTGCTTAGTGTTAAGTTAGAAAACTTAAAATTATGTTAGTTTTTCGAATATATGAGAAAACGGTTTAAAGTTTAGATCGAATCCATTTTATATGTACGTTTCTTGTGGATAAGGGTTCTAAGTTAAGTTCTTCCAATGGTAATTTCTCTTAGGGCAAAGGTCATAAAAACATGCAAAATGGTATACTTCCAAAAAAATACGATTATAATGTAAGTTATTCTCCAAAATCCTCCCCACCAAGGGAAAATGTTGCCTTAGTATGTAATATTACAAGCTTTTATTTAACTTGCAATGGATGTACCTATGTATGTATATAAGTATGTAAGTAAGTTCGGGTGGAATCTTGCAAGTTAAATTTGACCAACTTCCCGGTTTTCGATTGAGCTGAAATGCAATGCAATAATATGCAATAATATGGTACCATGGAGAACTCCTGTACGAAACAAGATAGACCCGTCGTGTTTGGGTTCTTTTTACTTGTCTTGGCTAGCACTCTGCTGCTACATGACATCCAGGATCTCAAAAGCTTGTATTTAAAAACCTTTTTAAAAAAGCTTTTATCATTATGTTCCATTATGTTTCACCTTCTGATATATTCTGCGACCGGGCGGCCTGTCGTAAGAGGCGACTTAATAACCCACAGCCAGGTGGTAGGGCATTTGCCCGACTGGATGGCTACCACCCCTGGTCAAGGGCATGCCGCCATAACAACCTTGAGTTGTGTTCCGGCATTAGTGACCAGGTTCCAGTTTCCCTTAAGAGAGCAGCAGCGCATTTGTAGCAACTTTGGTGTTGCAAATGTCCATAGGCGATGGTAACTGCTTTCCATCAAGTGGGCAGTCTGCCTGTCTGCTGATCTCCTGCAATAAAAGAAAGAAAAAAATATATATATTTTCTTCAACTAGCGAGCCTCCGGCACAGTCAAGTATGCGGTCAAGTACACGATCAAGTATATACCCACATATCATGGTCGGTCAAGTGATACAAACAGGAAGACCAGGAAGCATTCGGAAGACTGTGATTAGTGGGCACTCGTATTTATCGGTGTAATCGATACAATTAATACTATCTGTGTTCAGTAAAACATCCGGGTTCTAGTGCAAAGTTGTATTGATTAACCTTGAACGTGCCGTTTAGTACAGTAGTGCTGATTTTAACTGTTCATGTAGTAGCACCTATCAATAAATACAGTCCATTTGCTAAGGGGTATTTCATTCGGTGAGACCCCTGCGTATCGAATAAGAGGGCTGATCTCAAGGTCAGTGGCGCTTCTGCTTTGATAGTGCAAAGATCTACGTTATATCTCCGCTATACTACATACATAGCTTCACGCCAGTTCCCTTGCAGGGTAGGCACGAACAACAGAGCGCCATTCAGACTTATTCTTACACACCTCACTCGCTTCTTTGACATACTCCGCTGTACTGTCCATAGAAATCGAAATACAGTAACCGTGGGCTGGAAGCGTTCCACAATACGTATTTTAGCCACTAAGCTACCGCCGCACAAGGCAATTACCGCATAATAAATCTAATTCCTTTTGTTTCATCGAAAATAGCTCAGTAGTTTATATTTAAGTCAATTTATTCGAACAAACGCTTGTTTGGGGGTAATAAAGACATGGGTGGTTTATTACTTTGATCCTTAGTTAAATTGCTTGTAAATTCTTTGAATGGTCTTTAAAGATTTATCTTGTTGGATTTTTGTGAGCTATTTTGGGGATATTTGGTTTTTTTTTAAGTAGACGTATAAACACTCATAATGCTCAGGTTCCATCTGGGATAATGTTATTGTTATAGACAACAGTCAAATGCGTCTTGTTTATAGCGTTAAAAATAACGCCGTTAACGAATAGCTACATCAGTGTATATACATATCTTATCTGTCAATATTTAACATCATTAACAATTAGAAACAATAACGCATCACAAATAACGCATTAAGCCCATCGCTAGATGTAGCGTGAAACGTAACTATGACATTATCCCAGATGGAGCAGTAAAATAAGGTAAACAAGTTACGCTTGTATTATAACTAATATATAGCAGACCACTCTGGGGCCGATCAGACCAATTATGGTCTGGGATAAGTGCATCTACGAAATTTACCGCGCCAGGAATCGAACCCGACGGTTTGGGTGTTTCAAAACGAATCAACGCCTATCAAAGTAAAGCGATCTAGAAGCGGGTGGAAGATTTTCATCGCGAGTTTTTTCAATTTGACTACTTGGTGTTAATTCTTTGACGGAACCAAAGAAGCATTACCGCCGAATGGTATACTACCAAATGCTTGGCAGAAATTATCTCTGTTGTGTGCAACAACCGATCAAACTGCTCCATCACGACAACGCGCCCGCCCATACCGCGCTCAAAACGAGGGACTTCCTGGACAGCACGCCGGTCAAACTCCTGGGTCACCCTCCTTACAGACCTTTTTTTTTTGTTTTGAGGCGAGGGAAAATGCTTAACCGATTTACGCACAAACTGAGTCGTTACTAGGGGAACGACACGCGTCGGTCGGGGGCGATAACACTGCAGCAATAGTATGCTCTTGGCAGTGCTCCGTCCGCAATCGACGTCACAGAATAGTGTGGAAGACTCCGAGCGTTGCTACACGAGCGAGCAACCCCAATACCCACTAAAAACCCCCTCCTCCCTGTCGACCCTGCGCTTTTGTTTGTGTTGGAAAGGCTGAGATTTAGAACATAGTACCCTCCTTATAGTCCTGACCTAGCACCGTGTGACTTATTTTTATTACCGAAAATATAAAATCAGCTCAAGGGGATACAATTTTCATCACCGGAAGATGCACTGTCAGCGTTCTAGCAAGCTGTAAACAAGGTGTCTGCCGCGGACTGAAAAAAGTCATTCGAAAACTGGTTCAGACGCATGAAACTCTGTATAGAGGCTGGTGGAGAGTACTTTGAGAAGATTTAATAAAACAATATTTACCTATAGAACATTTTTTTTTATTTTCGCAAAACTTTTTTTTTTTTATTGCAGGAGGTCAGCAGACAGGCGGACGGCCCACTTGAAGGAAAGCGGTTACCACCGCCTATGGACATTTGCAACACCAAAGTTGCTACAGATGCGCTGCTGCTCTCTTAAGGGTGACTGGAACCTGGTCACTAATGCCGGAAGACAACTCAAGGCTGTTATGGCGATATACTTTAGACCAGGGGTGGTAGCCATCCAGTCGGGCAAATGCCCTACCACCTTGCTGAGTGTTGTGCAGGAAATTGTATTCTTTCTCTGTTCCTGCACGGATAGATTTCTCAGTGTCCCAAGTACATGTATATCATATTACAAAAATTTCACAAAAAAAAAAAAATTTTCATTCAAACCAGATTTCATACATGAAATTAGAATGTTTATTTTTCACAAAATGTACCTATACAAATCAAAATTTGATTTTTGTGAAATATACGTGATATTATTGTTGAGATTCATAGAATACAGATTCTTGGACAAGTGTGGCTGTGTGTGACTGTATTTTCGTCCACGTTACATTAGATTAGTCGTAAATAAATTATGTCAAATTATATTTTCAAAAATGTAGTTATGCGAGAGTGAGATACAATCATAACTTAAAGACATAAAAAAAATATTATGAATACTGTGTATGTAAAATAAGATGTACAGTGTACATAGATATATTTTAGTTTAGATAAATGTTAATTATTTTGTAATAAAAGTAAAAAAAAAAAATAGATAACACTTTATTATACACCAATACAAAAATGAACTTAAGACTTAAATTACATCTAGTTATGTACAAAAGGCGGTCTTATCGCTAAAAAGCGTTCTTCCAGACAACCCGAGGAATGAGTTGAGATCATAATGGCGTTGGTGGTATACGTAACATATAGTACGAACTATTTACTTTTTAATAATAAATACATACATTTTATATATTAAATAGATACATACTTAATATACATACCATACAAATACATATCTACAAAATATATAAATTTTATAATATAACTAGCGGCCCCGGCAGACGTTGTCCTGCCTTTAAAAAATAAAATTCTAGAACCCGATCCCAGAGCCACGCACCGGTTCTAATTGCGAATCTAAACCATCCGGGTACCCACTCAAACAGACAAAAACAAAATCACCAAAATCGCTCCCGGTGATTAGAAGGATTCCAGAACCCGATCTCAGCGCCACCTACCGGTTCTAATTGCGAATCTAAACCATCCGGGTACCCACTCAAACAGACAAAAACAAAATCACCAAAATCGCTCCCGGTGATTAGAAGGATTCCAGAACCCGATCTCAGCGCCACCTACCGGTTCTAATTGCGAATCCAAACCATGCGGGAACCTACTCAAACACACAAAAACAAAATCACCAAAATCGCTCCCGGTGATTAGAAGGATTCCAGAACCCGATCTCAGCGCCACCTACCGGTTCTAATTGCGAATCTAAACCATCCGGGAATCCACTCAAACACACAAAAACAAAATCACCATAAATGGTCCAGATGATTAGAAGGATTCTAGAACCCGATCTCAGCGCCACCTACCGGTTCTAATTGCGAATCTAATCCATCCGGCAACCCATTCAAACACACAAAAACAAAATCACTCCCGGTGATTAGGAGGATTCTAGAACCCGATCTCAGCGCCACCTACCGGTTCTTTTTGCGGATCTAAACCATCCGAGAACCTACTCAAACACACAAAAACAAAATCACCAAAATAGCTCCAGGTGATAAGGAGAAATGTAGAACCCGATCTCAGCGCCACCTACCGGTTCCAATTGTGGATCCAAACCATCCCGGGATCCACTCAAACACACACACAAAATTTCATCAAAATCGGTAAAGTCGTTCTCAAGTTATAAAATTACAACGAAAAGTGGCATTGATTTTTATATAATAATATATAGATATAAATTAAAAAAATAGTCATGAATTTTTAAATATATTTCGCACCGTGAGAAAAAATACAATTTCCGAATCACAGCGGGAACTTAATAATCGTGGCGATTAAATTAATATTTAACTTATCACCCTCTTTTAGTATTCAGGTGTGGGATACCCCAGGGAAGAGAAAAACGTTTGTGGGCATACATAACTTAAGTTATTGATTTTTTAAAGATTCTGCATGTGGGAATGAGGGGGAAATATTTAATTAGCTGTTCCCGTAAATGATCACATACGTGATTTATTATTCCGTACTGTTTCTCTTTATTTACTAACTAGCGGTTTGGCATTCTCCTGCCCTGAAAAAATTAAAATCTAGAACCCGATTCCGGTGCCACCGGGTCCAATTGTGCTTCTAGATCAGTGGTTCCCAAACTTTTTTGTATACTGCCCACTTTGGAGAATAAATTATTTTTTAGCGCCCCCATTTTTTCACCTACTTAAAAACCACTATAACGTCCAATTAAATTAATTGATTATTGTGAGCTATATTAGAGGAGAACGGAGCGACCGATTGACATGATTTTAATTTCATTTATTCAATAAAACAGGACAGATATATGAACTACGCGGAGAGTAATATCGAACCAAGTTCGACCAAGTGAGCAATCTCTTAATTAATATTAGTTGATGTTCACAAGTTGTAGTCGAGACTGGAGAGTTCAGTCGGTGTCTAAGAGTCGTCCTAGCTAGATGGAATTACAAATCGCCCCCCAAGCCTCTACACAACGCCCCCATTATTTTTTTCTGGGCCTCTTACCGCCCCCCTTTAGGCCTGCAGCGCCCACAAGTGGGCGTTATCGCCCGCTTTGGGAAAGGATGATCTAGACCATGCCCGGGCCCACTCAAACATTATTTGCTTACACCTTGAGTTACGTTATTGAAGTTAAAGTAAGGATCCCAGATTTTTTTCTAGTAATAAATATAGCCTACATTAATATGGGATAATGTAGCATTCTAATGGTGAAAGAATTTTTGAAATCGGTTCAGTAGTTTTTGAATTTATTCGTGTAACGAATATAACATACAAAAATACAAATCATTCCTCTTTATAATATTTTTTACGATTAGTGTATCTAGTCAGTGTCAATATTCATGAATATTTTAAAAAAATATATCGACTTTATGAGGAAATAAAATAGCCATTAGGATGGATAATTTAAATCGAAATGTGGAGACTTAATCACCTCCAAAATTCATGAAAATTAAGTGTCGAGATAATGTTAAATCATCTTATGAAATAAAAATTGAAGAGCTTAAACAATATGTTTAACCAAAATTGATTTTAACTACATATTGTTACGAGTTACAGGACTCGAATTAAAATGCCGTTGGAATTATTATAGAGTTTATTAGAACTATACAAATACGTATAACACAGGTACAAGTGTAACCGAACGCAACAAGTCCAAACATAATGCAGAAGATCGTAATTCAATAACACGCGCAAAGTCCGTTACTAAATAGATTACCGAATGTACACAAGTCTTGCTTCGCTCGTTATCGCTCGACTGCCTCATGCCTCAATCGAGGCGTTGCTTTATACTGCACAAATGCAATATGTCTACCCGGCCGCGTGGACCGAATTTCCTAGAATCAGTTTATACTTTAAATCCCACACCTGGCTAATGACTGCCATAAAAGATTACAATACACACTGTGCTGTTTTCTAATCACAAATTTTAAACAAAAAGCAAACAATAGAAGTCCAAATGCCGAAAGGTAATAAAATGTGTTTCTACAGGTATGCAGATGTGAATTTGTCTTTGTCGGCGTTAGGCAGTAACACTATATTGAGTAATTTTTGACATAATGATATTTATCCGTGTAGGAACCGACAAAACAACCCACAGCCAGGTGGTAGGGCATTTTCCCGACTGGATGGCTACCACCCCTGGTCTAGAGCATGCCGCCATAACAACTTTGAGTTGTGTTCCGGCATTAGTGACCAGGTTCCAGACTCACTTAAGAGAGCAGCAGCGCATTTGTAGCACCTTTGGTGTTGCAAATGTCCATAGGCGATGGTAACCGCTTTCCATCCAGTGGGCCGTCTGCCTGTCTGCTGAACTCCTGAAATAAAAAAAAATAAAAAAAATGGGGTACTTTCCACAAATTTTATAAGGCTTTCGTAGCCAAATGACAAACGAAGAGATGTTCATCGCCTCTACAAAATCATTTCGTGTGCGCGGTCTGACCGTCTGCTCTTGTGCCGTTGACATGCTAGCTGAAACACATTCCTAAATAAGCTTAGGAAAACACGTTGTAGTGTATTAATATTAAAGAATTAATTACAATTTGTACTGTGATTTAAATACACTTTAATACTGATTGATATTTCACTGTTACTTTATCCATAACAAAAGATTAATATTACTTAAAAATTTAATTTTAGTGCAACAATAGTAAACACTGAGAGACATCCATCAAAAATCGCATTCGACAGCTGAATTGGTGGCCGATTGACAAATCACAGTGAAACGAACCACAATTTTTTTCATTACAAATATTCAAATTGGCATATACGTTTTGGTTTTGAACGATTGACTTGGGTCGAACAATTGGACGAATTGCTATCGCAAAGCTTCGCTTCGTTTCAATACACGCTTCGCTTGGCTTTGAGAGATAATTAAGAACTCATTTTATCATCTTACGAAACTTTACAGCCTCTTTGCTTTTGTATAAATATATTATAAAGTCAAAATTATTAAAATAAATATCCGAATCAGTGGGATGGCTCATATTTTGCCCAGTGAATCACTTATTTATAACTTTGATTATTTTGAGTATTTAATTTACGGTATGAAAATCATAATAAGTTTGCATTGAATGCAGCAAGACTATATTTTACTTCCTTAATGTTGTATACGTGTATTGTGTTATGACGTCATTGTGCTAATTTTAAACTACCTATAAATTAATATTTATATAGCATTTAAAATTATTTCTATACTGAAATTTTGAAACTAAGATAGTTAACAGTTGCTATTTTGCTATACCAACATTCTTTTCAAATTTATTGTAATATGTGGCAAATACTTAATAAGTTATTTACAACAAATAGAACTTATCTAAAATAAAACTAATACAAATATATAAATTTAAAAAACCTGACAGAATATACATTATAAACTAAATTCGATCGAGCCCGACCAAATAGCTGTCGCAATGTACCTGGAAGGCTGACAGCATTACCTCGCTAACTACAAACAATAGCTCTCTTAGCGAAGTAAGCTCCAGCCTTCCAGTTGCCTGTGGCGTCGACCAGCCGTTCCAAATGGTTGTTCTGAAGAGTGTGCTATGTATGATATTGAACGTGATGTAAGGCTCTTGAATAAACATAACTTCGATCTTAAAACTGGCTTTTATTTTCACTCTAGTAAGTATCTTTCAGTAGTACAAAAAGTGTCTCTCCTAACTGAATTCAAAATCCGTGTCTTTTTTACATTTTTGAAATCCCACCAATGGGAGCGAGTTTTATACACACCTCTCATTGGTTAGTCGAATCTATATGTCCTGGCTAACACAGCTATATAGGCATTGATTAACAATAACAAAAGTAGATAATTAAGTAATTGATAAAATAAAATTTAAATAAATAAATAAGAAATTTGAAGTGAATACTTTTGCATATAATTTATTTTATGATTAAACATGAATTATAAATATAGCGTAGATCGAAATATGTTGTTGCTATGTTTTTCTTAACCCTTAAGACAATTATCGATATACCAAAAAGCCGCAAGACTAATACTATCACTATCTCGTAATATACCAAGAAAATATACCCATTTCATACAAATCATACAACTCCTATATAAACAGAGTGAGACAACAACACAATTAACGATCACGTGCACAAATGCAATCTGCACTCTCATCGCGGACACACATGTGCTAATAGTGAGCTAAAGGGTTAAAAGGTAGCACTTGTCAAACGTCAAAAGCCAAATGCCAAAAGATTGACCTTGAACTTGAACTACTTTTGTTTATGAGTGAATTATATTTAAATACCAGTTTTATTATGAAAGTTTCTAATAGAAATATATAAACGAATAATTGAGTTGGAAAGCCGAGCGCATGGTAACCAGGATCGTGGTGTATCAAGCCAAGTTAAGAATATAAAAATATCTACAACTATGAACGTGGTAAGTGTATGCAGTAAAGTTCGTCACAAGTCATCCGTGATACGGTGACGTATCGAAAAAATAAATAAACAATGTTTTATTTGGTATTCAAATTTTCGGCAGCGAAAACTATCGATGAATTGCATATAGACAAGGTGACAATCATCGATCACTGATCAATACAATATTGGGGTTGCACCTATTAGATACGGTGCGGATTATTACGCAGCTAAACCAAATATGAATTGATTTTGAAACGGAAGAGATTTTTTGAAGTGAAAATTCTTTAGAATCGTTGTGACTTTTTATTTATTTTATAGCTTGAGTTCAGGAGACAGGCAGATGGTCCGCCTAATGGAAAGCTGTTAATGGCCTATGGACATTTGCAATACCAAAGGTCCTACAAATGCGCTGCTGCTCTCTAAAGGGAGACTGGAACCTGAACACTAATGCCGGAACACAACTCAAGGTTGTTATGACTGCATACTCTAGACCAGGAGTGGTAGCCATCCAGACGAGCAAATGCCCTATCACCTGGCTAAAATTTGATTAATGATTAAGATTTGAAACTCGATGAAACGAAAAAGCGACACTAAAAAGAGATGAACACAAATTTATAGGACTACGCCTGGGAGAGAATGAGATACGAGTTTTACTAGATTAGAGAATCAATAAGACTGATGATTGTAGGTCCAATTTGGACCGAGTGACAAATTTAAAGTAATACTTAAGAAGTCCATTTTGAATTATAATATGTTGACGGATGTAGGCTAAAGGAAATATATTTGTATTAATAAAAGTTAGAGAAGAATTATATTTTATGAAGCTTCAACTGCGTCTGAACTGCACACACACACTTTTTTTTAAATATACGTTTTAACTATCCGCAAATAAAATTCATTCATGCATTCAACATTTAGGGCGTTCCATTAGTAACTCACAACGCCCAAAATGCTCAGTTAGCTGTTCCACAAGGCGACCGCGATCGTTGTGGTCGTGGCGAAAACCTCACTAATGACGTTATCATTTTCGATCACACAACGCTCACAACGACGTATGTCAAAATGTCGAAGTGGGCGTTGACCACAGAGCATTAATTCTCTCTTGTCAACGCATTAAAAAGGAGCGATTTTCATATCAACCAATGACATTTGCGTAATGCGTATGACATTAATGACATCAACGCTCCATAACCCGTTCCACTAGTGTTTTTTTTTTTTTTTTTTTTACTATTAATATCTCTACGGACTCGAGTTCCGTACCCTTTTTTACTACTTGATTTTTATGAAAAATTTGAGACTCCATACACGCTTATTGTTTATTTTTGTTAGTGTATGTGACATTATATGTAGTAATTTTTCTGTTTTGGTGTACCTTAAAAATAACTTATTATATTAATTTATTCTAATTTTAATACTAAACTTATACTAATGTAGAGTGTATCTGTTACATGCTGGTGTTGTAAGGAAGTGCATGTGCAGTGTTGGCCTTATATCTATACTTATATATAGTCGTATCTAGTGCCATGTGTGTTGTTTTTTTCTTTTCTGTGCCTGGGTTATTAATTTTTAGGCTCTTTGTGTGTCTTGGTTTGTTTGTGGAGTGTGCGTGTAATGCAATGCGATGGTAGTGCGCGTAGGTTTAAGTATGTGTATAAGTTTTATTGTTAGTTATGTGTTTGTGACTTTGTGTGGTGTTATAATTTATTGTTTAGTTGTTGCATTTATGATTATAACGTCCGCAAGCAAGTGGAACGGGAAAAATCGCGGTCGTAAACGTGGTCGTTGTGAGTCCCTAATGGAACGTAGCATTGGTAAACGGCCGGTTTACAAGTAATGTCAAAATTAAAGCGATGGTAGGGAAAATGAATGAATACTGAGATACAGAAACCGACCATAAGTCATGCTGGAATTATCTTGAATAAAGCTCTCAGGGCCGGCTTGATCGATGTGCTGCCACGCTCTCACATTCTCACATCCGCGTGAAACGGTTAACCTTGATCTAATCCTGTTTCGTACGATGAGAGAGTTCCAATGACACATTTTCGCCACCCCCTATCCCATCTTGGCTATTCCATCCCTCCATCCCAATTTTGGAAATCGATCCAGTATTCTTTGAGTTTATTCGTTACAAACATACATCCAGCGGCTCGATAACAATAAAAAAATATTAATACATGTACAATATACAACCTGAAAACATAACCTTCTTTTAACGACTGTAACAGCCGGCTAAATCCTTTTTCATTTCCATCGCACGACTAATAAAAGAAAAATGAAATAAAAAAAGAATTTACGCATCATAAAAACCACAATAGAGGTTTTATTTGGTCGCATTGCAACGGGGTACCGTATGCAAAATTGGTGCGAAATTGAAAAACAAATTTGTTACATATTGCTTTTTTGATTCCGGTCCTGGATTGAAGGGATTGGAATGACAGGGGTGTATTCCTTTAAAAAGGCCATGTATATCAGTTTTTAATACACATAAGTTTAGGACACTTTAGGACACCTTCCAAGCTGGTGGACTGACGATCTGCGCAATATTCGTGTAAGGACACTGTCTTCTCAGCGAATTGCATCGAACGCCATGCGATGAGCTCTGAGTAGCAGTTGTCTTTCAACACCCATACCTGCAACGCGTTACTACATACATACATACATAACTTCAGGCCAGTTCCCTTGCGGGGTAGGCACGAACAACAGAGCGCCATTTAGGCTTATTCTTACACACCTCACTTGCTTCTTTGATATTCATAACTCTTGTCATGCACGCTCGTCTGTTCTTAACGTGTTACTCGTGACCATAATAATAATATAAACTTTATTTCAGACTGGGGTCAATATTTAGTTAGTGTCTTAGTTACAATTGAAGACATGAGTAGATGAAGGAGTTATGTGACATAAAAAAAATACGTTAAAGGAAAATGTAGTGTATAAAATATGTAATGTAAGCAGGCAAGGAAACCATATTAGAACTTAAAACAACACTTTTTGAATTTGATTTTGAAAATAGTAAGTAATGAAGGAGTTATATGTGTAGCAAAGTGATAGTAAAAGAGCTTTGTAGGCCAATTTATCAATATTTACCAATTGTAACATATCCCTTTCATTCACTCATGTCTTCAATTATATTACAAATCAATATTAGTAGTGTAAGACATTATAAACTAATACAATAAAAGAAAACTTAACTTAGTTATATCGTTATATATGACATTACAGAAAATATTAAAATTACATATAATCGAATACAATGCAAGACCAATTTTGAATGAATGAAATTATAATTTCATTCATTCAAAACTGATCCACTCATTTAGTAGTTCAATTATAAACGCTATAAAGATACAATAATTATGTAGTTAAGTTATTGCATTTAAAGAAATCACAAATTTTGTAATAGTTACTTTAACAATTGGACCTACTTATGCAAAACAGAACCAATCCACAAACATGCCAAAATTGGGTTAAGGATGCAGAAGACTTTCAAAATGCACCTTCTATCGACTCAATAAAAATCATAACGAGAAAATATAATATACAATATTCAAAATGTTTTTTCCAAAATATAGACATATTTTTTGTGCGCATAATTTTAATAAAAACGGCTTTTTCTCAAAACTGTCAGTATGTGGGTTGGTTCCATTTTGCATAAGTAGGTCCAATTGCAAATGAATATAGGATACGTATTATTCCGGAAAATGCTGAACTTCCCGAAGGAAACGACCGGCGCTTTAACACGCAAATCCACGTGGAATCGTAATTATAAATATAGAGAATAAGGAATACGGGCTTACATCTACATAAAGGGGTTATGTCAAACAAATGTCACATCATATGAGACCATTGTTCTGGTATGTTTTGTCTCAGATTTGTTTTAATTTTTTTTTTCTTTATTTGCAAGAATGTAGTTTATACAGTTTTTTTATTTCTGCTGCTTTTTAATACCGGCTGTTGTTGTTGTATTCCTAGTTAATCTATTCTACTTAGAATAGAGTAGAATAGAATATACTTTGTTGTTTAAAATTCAAGATACAATTCAAGAAGTTTAAGTACTACAGAAGTAATTTCTTCTAGACAACCTTAGGATGGATTAGAAAAAAATGTGTGACATGCGAGTTTGCACCTTTTACAAGGAAATATGCATGTTATTTTATTATTAGTTTATTAAGAGAGTGTCGGGGTGAAGGTAAGGAAAGGAATGCTCCGGTGGTTCGGGCATGTGGAAAGAATGCATGATGAAAGCATGACTAAACAGATATACAATGCAAAAGTGGATGGATGCAGAAGTCGTGGAAGGCCACGACACACCTTCCATGATCAAATTGATCGTGTACTAGCAGAAGGTGATGTCAGGAGCCTTAAGAACAGACGAGCTTGCATGACAAGAGTTATGAATGTCAAAGAAGCAAGTGAGGTGTGTAAGAATAAGCCTGAATGGCGCTCTGTTGTCCGTGCCTACCCCGCAAGGGAACTGGCGTGAAGTTATGTATGTCGTCATCGTTTTGTAATCAAATAAAAATAATTCACCCATATACGAAATAGCGAAAAACACTTAGAGGAGCCCCGAGGCCGATGTTGACAAAAATTAAAGTGGTATCACTAAATTTTACAAGATATCCGTACAGGAACGGAGAAAGAATACAATTTCCTGCGGCCGGACGGCCTGTCGTAAGAGGCGACAAAACCACTGGATTGCTACTACCCCTGGTCTACAGTATGTCGCCATAACAACCTTGAGTTGTGTTCTGGTATTAGTGGCCAGGTTCCAGTCTGCCTTAAGAGAGCAGTAGCGCATTTGTAGCACGTTTGGTGTTACGAATTTCCATAGGCGATGGTAACCGCTTTCCATCAAGTGAACCGTCTGCCTGTCTGCTAAACTCCTGCAATAACAAAAAATTAAAAAAAAGAACAGAAAGAAGTGGAGTAATCTCGTTTCGAAGGCCAGGACTCATTTTGGGTTCTCAGTTCTCAGTTTCCGGGGGAAATATCAGGGGGGTGATTCAGCCCGCAACAAACTTTACACTACAGTTTAATCTTTACAGTTCCACAAATCAATCAATAAACACTAGCTGTTTTTATATTTTTGTGCTAAAACCACCACCACCCACCGACATCTGTATACAATCAGTGTCTCAAGTGGCGCCATCTTTAAACAGCTAATTTTCGTGGGAACAAGGATACTTATTTTCACCACTGTCAAACATACACATGATATACAATTACTTACATAGTTTCATATAATCTAATCAATTATACATACATACATACATCTTCACGCCAGTTCCCTTGCGGGGTAGGCACGAACAACAGAGGGCCATTCAGGCTTATTCTTACACACCTCACTTGCTTCTTTGACATTCATAACTCTTGTCATGCACGCTCGTCTGTTCTTAAGGCTCCTGACATTACATAATCAATTATACCATTATTATACTAGTAATTATTACAACTATACTTTTATTACATCTATAAATAACATATCAGCTGCCATATTGTATAGGATGTCAACACATAAAAAAATTATATTATAGATTCATTGGCCTCGCTATTGATTAAAATTTTACATGAACCCTATTACAAGGAATGCTAATTTTGCCTCTAATGGTAAGGTAAAGGAGTGTATAGTAAAATATAAAAACCTGGCAATACCGAAATCACCTCTGAAACAGATTAAACATCATAACAGCACAAGTTATCGAAAACGCGGAATCGATATCGACGTGTCGCGAGTCCGTCTAATATCACTTAAACATGCTGTTCTCTCGCAAATGGGAAACCTTAATAATATTCCGATGAGGACATAGAGTAAAGATGTAAATAGCAAACAGAATGGACAATACAAAGCGGGTACTAATCAAAAAGACATCAGAAATTAATATTTTTCTATAACTCGATATGTTGAAAGACCTAAAATGCTAAATGTAAAGAAGTAATTTCCTAATAGATGAGTTTGAATTGAACATACATACATAACTTCACGCCAGTTCCCTTGCGGGGTAGGCACGAACAACAGAGCGCCATTTAGGCCCATTCTTACACACCTCACTTGCTTCTTTGAGATTCATAACTCTTGTCATGCACACTCCTCTGTTCTTAAGGCTCCTGACATCACCCTCCGCTAGTACACGATCAATTTGATCATTTGATCAGTTTGAATTGAAATTTTTGAATAATTCTCAAAACTTAACGTTAAGTACGTTTCGACAATGACGCTATATTTTTTTACCTAGTAATTTTAATTTTAATTTTTCTATCTTCTACGAGATGGCGTTAGAGGTATTTAAGTAATATTGACTTAAAAATAAATTGAAAATGTAGTAGATCTAATTTGATAATGGAGAATGGAAGCCGTTTAAGATTGTGTAAAGTGGACTAGCTTAAGTTATAGCATAGAACCGAAATAGATAGATAGGTATTTTTTTATTATACAACCAAAGCATACACAAATAAAAGAAGAAAAATATTGCGGCGACATTAGTGCCAACTGTTGGCAACACCAACATAAAATATTTTATATTGGCAACATTGTAGTTGCATTTTTGTTCCTCTTCCGTTTGGGTTGTAGCGCTCTCATATGTAAACTTTACTATTACAAGTTTTTCACCTTCTAACAGTGTTTAACTTCCACCACTACATCAACCTGGGTATCCTGGAACCACCACCGTCAGCGTGCACCACAAATATATATATTACAGGCGCGACGAGCTGCGCGCACCAACAACATACAATTATTAATCTATGCCTTCAAAATAGCGCGCCGTTATATGACAGCGCGCGCGCGCACGTGCCTGCCGTATTTTGTTGGCCCGAAAACACAACGAAAACAACCGAACGACAATTCGAGACAGTTCGTGGCACGCATGGTAGATTCAACACTCGTTCCTCGCGCCTGCTGCTTGCCCTACTCTCTAAAACATCCTGCTGATTGACTATTGAAAATAATGTACAATATATGGTGTTAAAAGTGTATAAGACTGAAGTACTTTTTCATTCCCATCCACTCTGAAGAGCTCAACAGTGACACAAACAACATACCAACAAATCCCTCAATATACAAGACAGTCGGTTTCAACTATAGCTTAGAAATGATCTCATAATTATAATTACTGTACAAGAAAAAAAAGAGCAAGGAAAGTCATTGGCGTGAAAATAATTTTAAAAACTAATGACGATCATAATTAATTATCGCTTTGTTTATATTGTAAATAGATAATACTTTATTGCACATAAAAATAAATATTAAAAAAACCATAATATGTACAATACTGTTACAAGTTAGCGGGATTCTAATTAAAATGCCGTTAGAATTATTATATTATAGAACTATACAAATACGTATAACACAGGTACAAATATAATCGAATATAACAAATCCAAACATAATGCATAAGGTCGTAATTGAATAAAACACGCAAAGTCCGTCACTATTATATTCCCGAATATACACACGTCACACGCGTTTCGTAATTGTCGCTCAACTGACTCCTCTCTCAATCAGGCCGTCGTTTTATACTTCACAAATGCGAATGTGCCCAGCCAGCAACGTTCACACAATTTCCTAGTAATCGTAATCCGCACACCTGGCTAATGATGCAGCCGCAAGCGGCTGTAAACGAGTACAATATAACAATCACCTGTTTTATACTATAACTAGAAACGTATACCAATAAATAAGTGAACAAAAGAAGACGATCATAAAAGGATTACAATTAGTTCAAATGCCGACAGGTAATAAAATATGCTTTTACAGATTTGTACGTGGAGTTTGTCTTTGTCGGGCCCTGGTTGTAACAATAAACAATACTTACTGGGCAATAAAATATATCTCTTCCGGGAAACCTAAATTAAAGGAAATTCTTAGCTAATCTGAGGATGTAATTGTAGAAAAAAGTAAAAGACATAAATACTTAAGCTATTTAGAAATTAAATTATATCGGATTGTCTCATCTGTATTTTTTTATTCGTTATAATTTGAACATCCCCCATGAAAGCGTAGCACCGGACATTCAATATGAATGCAAATGCAATGCTTCAGACCCACGCGGGATTGTTTTACAACACACACTGTTGGTATATAATATCCTATTCATAATAGCATGCTATTTTTCTTTTACAGTCGGCTCCTATATAAGTACTATCTATGGCAGAAGAACAAACCTAACTCGTAACACATTTTTCGGACACAAGTGGCGCCACAAGTCCGTTAATAATATCTTTGTACAAATTTTCAACCAACCTCCTATTTTAACAACATAAATTACTTACCACTTTAAATTAAAAAGAAGTAGAAGTAGTAAACTGTCGATTTAGTGAAAATTGTTTTTTTTTTATTGCAGGAGTTCAGCAGACAGGCAGACGGTCCACTTGGAAAGCGGTTACCATCGTCTATGGACATTTGCAACACCAAAGGTGCTACAAATGCGCTGCTGCTCTCTTAAGGGATACTGGAACCTGGTCACTAATGCCGGAACACAACTCAAGGTTGTTATGGCGACATACTTTAGACCAGGGGTGGTAGCCATCCAGTCGGGCAAATGCCCTACTACCTGGCTGTGGGTTATTTTGTCGCCTCTTACGACAGGCCGTCGAGCCGCAGGAAATTGTATTCTTTCTCCGTTCCTGCACGGATATTGAGTGTATGTACGGAATTGTGTCGGAATAAGCAAATTTTTATGCGCCCTAAGGACTTTAAACTACTCCCGGGAAAAATCCCACGAGATTCCCGTGATAAAAAATAGTACAGATTTTATTTCAGAAATCAATGAAAAAATCGCATCGGATTCTAAAAATTTATTCACTTTAAACCATTCCTGGGATAAAAAGTACTGCATAAGAAATAATAATAATAATAATCGGCAGACAAACACACACGTTGTATATCCCCAAATTAAGCAAGTTACGCTTGTGTTATGGGTAATATACAACGGACTACTCTGGGGCCGATCCCAGACACCCAGACCATTGCAAATAAGGGAGAAAATACGTTTCCGAAATTTACTATACCAGGAATCGAACCCGAAGCCTCTGCGTTGCAGTGAGGTAGGCCGGCAAAGGCTTAGCCCGCTCAACTACAGAGGCCGTCAAAGTATGTAATTTCTGTGTTAAAATTTGTCAACTATGACTTTTGGTAAGAGCGTAGACAAAATCTCTGATTTTTTCATTCTAATTTTAAAATGGGTTGAGTTGGGAATACATTTGGGTTGATTTGGGAAAAATATTTTCGTGGGTTGTAACGTCATGGGTTGAAATGTGAATATCCCATATTTTTAACACTAAATCAGTCATAACAAAAGTCCTAGTTAGCCGCTTTTCAATGCCATGAAATTTATGAATATGTTGATAATAATACTATATATCTCAGCCCGAAAACATCCCACTTCTGGGAACGGACCCCCCTTTATTTGGGAACGGAAAGTGTTCCCTCTACGGTTGTCTAAGATGAATTGGCGCGTTTGGTTCATCAGTTACCTCGATGCGTAGGTTTCATCGCGATGTTTTCCTTCACCGTGAGCAGGTGGTAATTCTAACAATATGCACATTACTTCAGAAAATTATCTAAGCGGTTTATGTGGCCAGTATTTGCATCTGCTTCATTTGAGTTTAGGACGCTAATACACTAACCATCAAGCTACCATGGCTTGGCTACATAACTACCAACATATATATTTACCGTTTGGAATTCCTTCATACTTCTCACACCCGTAATTTGTGCTCCTCTAATAATCTTACTTTAAAAATACCTACACACGTTTCTACATTCTACACCAACTCCTTCGCTATGCAGGCTGTTCGACTGTGAAGCTCATTGCCCGACAACATAACACAGGCAAAATCACAAAAAATCAAAGTCAATATCTATGTATCCTATTAATTATATGTATTTGATTTGCACACCACCGTCATACACTCTCGATTCCTTTCACACAATCCGCAGCCCGGGTTGTATGGAAGAGATCGCTCTAAAGCGATAAGGCCGCCCTTTGTTCTTGTCTTGACACAAAGTGACTGTAAATGATTTAATTTATCTGTATGTGGTGAAAATAAAGTACATACATACATAACTTCACGCCAGTTCCCTTGCGGGGTAGGCACGAACAATAGAGCGCCATTCAGGCTTATACTTACACACCTCACTTGCTTCTTTGACATTCATAGCTCTTGTCATGCCCGCTCGTCTGTTCTTAAGGCTCCTGATATCACGTTCTGCTAGTACACGATCAATTTGATCATGGAAGGTGTGTCGTGGCCTTCCACGACTTCTGCATCCATCCGCTTTTGCATTGTATATCTGTTTAGTCATCATCATGCATTCTTTCCACATGCCCGAATCACCTGAGCATTCCTTTCCTTACCTTCACTCTCTTTCAGACCAACTCTCTTTCTTACTTCGGTATTACGAACGCGGTCCGCGAGCGTCACTCCGCAGATTTTGCGCAGTGCTCGCATCTCGACCGCGTTTACTCTACTTTCATGCGCTCTCTTCCATACCCAACTCTCGCTTCCATACGTGAGCGTAGGTACCAGCACCGCGTTGTGTATGGCAAGCTGGGCTTTCTGGCTGAGGTTCTCACCGCCTAGAAGTTCACCTAACGCTCCATTCACACTATTCCCCAAATTCACTCTACTTTCTATATAGATAGATAGAAAACAAAGTATTTACTATCTATCTATATTTAATTTTAACTTACAAAAACGCTATCTGCCATTAACACTTTATAAGCAAATAAAGACGCGTGCATAACAATCGAACCATGCAAGACGGATTGCTTTAAAATCATCAATGCGTACCACGCCTTATCCATTTTCAAACACCATAATGTACCCACCCTCACTCTATTATTTTGTAAACCAATACTTGCGTACTTATAAAAAATTAACAACCACCAAACACTTATTACCTTGATATAAGGTTCATTATCCAATAAAATTAAAGTTTATTTGAAATTAGAATAATTTTGAATGAAGTTAAATCGACCACTATAGTTTGATCCCTGAGATTTACAAAACATATATTTTCAAACTCAAGGCTAATTTTTCATTCCACAGTTAAATTTATTCTAAAGGAAAAAATACAACGTTTTTTTTATTGCAGGAGATCAGCAGACAGGCAGATGGCTCACTTGATGGAAAGCGGTTACCATCGCCTATGGACATTTGCAACACAAAAGTTGCTACAAATGCGCTGCTGCTTTCTTAAGGGAGACTGGAACCTGGTCACTAATGCCGGAACACAACTCAAGGTTGTTATGGCGACATACTTTAGACCAGGGGTGGTAGCCATGCATTCGGGCAAATGCCCTATCACCTGGCTGTGAGTTGTTAAGTCGCCTCTTACGAGAGGCCGCCCGGCCGCAGGAAATTGTATTCTTTCTCCGTCCCTGCACAGATAAAGTAATATGTAAAGCATATTTTTTTGTTTAAACTCTCTTCCCTCTCTCTCTCTCCTCTCTTTCAGACTGATAGATGACACTGTTACAAAAAGAACTAAAATTATAGCTCAGAAGCAGTTGGACCGATTTTGACGGCAGTTTCACCAGCAGACAGGTTATAAAGAGAACTTGGGCTACTTTTAAAATCAGGGTTCCGCGAAAGAATTCCACGCGGACGAAGTGGCGGGCACTGATAGTTTTATATAAAAAGCGGGTGCTAAAATACCATCTATCTATGCAGATACATATAATTGAATTGTCTGTTTGTAATTTCAAAATAGACATTTTAAAAAATCAGGCGGATAATTCGGACAAAGGTTTTTAAATACAAACATTTGAGACCCTGGATATCATGTAGCAGCAGTAGCTAGCCAAGACAAGTAAAATGAGCCCAACAACGACGGGTCTATTTTGTTTAGTACAGGAGTTCCTATGGCCACCTTCCGACTCCATCATCAGACCAGCTCCATGGTACCATATTATTCCATTATCAGGCGACATACATATGTGTGCAAAATTTCAGCTCAATCGAAAACCGGGAAGTTGGTCAAATTTAACTTGCAAGATTCCACCCGAACTTACATACATACATAGGTACACATCCATTGCAAGTTAAATAAAAGCTTGTAATAAAAATAACAAAATACTTCTGGAGACCACGTAATTCTGGTCACTATTTCAAGATGGCGCTGACACGCGCAAGCCACGTGACCGTCCGAAACGCATACGCGTTCGTTTGGAATAACAACATAAATGCCGTCATTAGCGATTTGATTATATTTTTCTTTAGTGATTATGGGATTTTGTAATAGATAGGGTTGTTTAAAGAGCCGTGGTAGCTTAATGACTAGCGCACTCTCACATCACACCAAAGAGTGCGAGTTTGAATTCTGGCCGAAAAGCATGCACCACTTAGCCAATTTTCTGACTTAAGGTGCATATTGTTACGATTACCACGTACTAACAGCGAAGGAAAACATACATACATACATACATAACTTCACGCCAGTTCCCTTGCGGGGTAGGCACGAACAACAGAGTGCCATTTAGGCTTATTCTTACACACCTCACTTGCCTCTTTGACATTCATAACTCTTGTCATGCAAGCTCGTCTGTTCTTAAGGCTCCTGACATCACCTTCTGCCAGTACACGATCAATTTGATCATGGAAGGTGTGCCGTGGCCTTCCACGACTTCTGCATCTATCTACTTTTGCATTGTATATCTGTTTAGTCATTCTTTCATCATACATTCTTTCCACATGCCCGAACCACCGGAGCATTCCTTTCCTTACCTTCACCCCGACACTCTCTTTCAGACCAACTCTCTTTCTTATTTCGGTATTACGAACGCGGTCCGCGAGCGTCACTCCGCAGATTTTGCGATTTTGAGCAAAGGAAAACAGAATAGAATAGAATAGAATAGAATATACTTTATTGCACACAATGTTATAAAATAAATTCGTACACACAATCGTAATGATAAGTACAATGGGCGGTCTTATCGCTGGGAGCGATTTCTTCCAGACAACCTTTGGATGGACAGAAACTCGGTATGGAGGGGGGTAGGTATGCAATAGATATAATATACTAATATATATGTAAGTATAAAGGAAAATGTTACTAAATTATATTGTAAACGTACATATTTATTTAAATATACAAGTTGTATGTCCTCAAACAACACCATCCCAAGCATACAAATAGATAACACTATTGTTCAGATACAAATTTGAGATAGTGTTGTTTGACGAGGTCATTAAACGAATGCACAGACTTGGCTTGTTTTATGTTTTGAGGTAGTGAGTTCCAAAGCCTTACAGCTTGAGCAGTAAAAGATTTGTCATAAAACTGTGTAATATGTGTAGGCATTCTTAGTCGGTAATTCAAAGATGGTCTCAGAATCCTCGAATGACCGTCTTGAAGAAAGTGAAAACGGCTTTTAAGATACGGGGGCGTTTTAGGATTGAACAATATATTGTAGAGAAGGGATAGAATGTGAGCATTCCGGCGAAGACGTATTGGAAGCCACTTGAGCTTATCGCGAAATTCAGAGATATGATCATATTTACGTAAGCCGAAGATGAAGCGGATACAGAAATTCTGCAATCGCTCAAGTTTATTTAGCTGATTTTCATTAAGATCTAGATAGCTGACATCTGCATAATCAAGGATCGGCAAAAGGAGGGACTGTGCAAGCGCAATTTTAGTAGCATGTGGTAGAAAATTACGCAATCTCCTCAAAGATGCTGCAGACGCAAACACTTTTCTACTAATTTCTTGTAACTGAGGACCCCAAGATAATGTGCTATCAATGAGTATACCCAGGTCTTTGACTTTTCCGCTGACTGCAATTTCGAGACTCTCGAATGTTATCTTCGGAAGGGAAGTCCAGTTTATTTTTGCAATCATCCTGGGGCTCCCTATGATAATTGTTTGTGTTTTGGATGGATTAACTTTAAGGCCGTACGCGTCACTCCATTCAGTTATGGCTTGCAAATCAATGTTTGTTAAGCGAATGCTTTCTTGCAACATTCCGATAGAAGAGTGGTTATATATTTGAAGATCATCTGCATAAAGGTGGAAGGAGCTTTGAAGATTGTTAGAGATTGAATTGATGAAAATAGAAAAAAGCAACGGGGATAGGACGCCACCCTGTGGAACACCGGCATGCGTATCACACCACGAGGAAAAAGAATCCTCAATGCGAATACGCTGCCGGCGTCCAAACAGGTAACTACGAAACCATTCAATTACCGTTGGAGATATGTTAAGAGAGCGTAATATGCCCAGTAAAATATCAAATTCGACAGTGTTAAAGGCGTTACTAAAATCGAGCAGCGTGAGAACTGTCACCTTACCGTTTTCCATGGCAAATCTGATGTTATCTGTAACTTGAACTAGGGCAGTGACAGTACTATGGCCGGGACGGAAACCTGACTGAAGAGGATTAAGGAGAGAGTTCGTATTAAGGAAGATACTTAGTTGATTATGGACGAGACGCTCAAGAACTTTGGAAAGGAAAGAGAGAATGGATATGGGTCTGTATTCTGTGAAAGTTTTAGGATTTGGTTTCTTGGGTATGGGTGTTATCAGAGCTTCTTTCCAAAATCGGGGAAAGAACCAGTTGATACTGAAAAATTCATAATGTGGCTGATCACTGGAGCGACAATATCGAGGATAGGGATTATCATATTTCGGCTTATACTATCACTGCCAACAGCCTTCGACGTAATTGACATAATACCCTTCTTAACATCACAATCGGAAAATTGAGTAAAAACAAACGGTGTATAGTTAGGGGTTGGAAGTGATGAAAGATTCTTTAATGTATTTTGCTTAGTTGTTTCATTGATATGAGACGAAGATGAGAAATGTTTGTTTAAAGACTCTATGTCGAAAACACTGTGATGAAACCGGCATATTGAGATAAACGATGTGTTAAGCCCGTCAATCGGACTTAAGCAAGCATGGCAGGCCCTGATCCGCTCTTAGCAGAGGGATCTGGGGTCCCTAGAAGCGGGAATCGTGACGGTGGAGGCGACCCTGCCCCACCTGGCTCGTTGGGGCTCGCGGAAATGCGGCACCCTGACGTGCAGCATGGTGCAGATACTTACCGGGCACGGTTGCTTTGGTAAGTATCTGCACCAAATCGCGGGGCGGGAGGGGCCTCAGAGGGCCCTCCTAGAGAACGTCGTTGGTCCTGTGAGCTCGCTTCGTAGCATGGTCGAAGCGATGCTCCAGGGTCAACATTCCTGACTTGCGGTTTCTTCCTTCTGCGAATCCGTCATATAGAGCAAGGGAGGAGAACGCGTACGCGGACCCCGTCCGCAGGAGGCGGGCCGGCGATCGCAGGCGCCGCTACACGCATTTCCTCCTCCCATAGTTACCGTAACAGGGGGCCGCTGTCACCCCCGTGACACTGTGAAACTCCCCCCCCCCTGCTGTACCAAGTGTGTCACTCTGCTCCCCGGGGTGGCCCAGTTACAGAGCGTAGGGGCGTCACGGTGCAGTACAAGATCTCGTGACGCCTCGTTAAAGCACTATAAATGGAGCGCAGGTTTAGGTTTAGTGGGTAGTTCGGCAGCCGTTTCTTGCGACAGCTTCGTTTTAGAAGCGAGCGTGGAGAACCGGTCGCTGAGCGACCCACACACCTTCGATGCAGGCCTTATGCCTGCATTTTGGCCCTTCCCCTGAAGGACCCGAAGATGACGTCCAAAGACATTCCTCCTGCGTTATCAAAAAAAAAGCATGGCGGGTACACTGTCCTTACATCCCTAAGAAGTTGGGAGGGCTGAGTCCATCAATGCGAGGTTATTGGGCTGTTATTGTTTTTAAGGTTGATTAATGTTTATTATCAATATCTATAGGCGTGAGAATGGTTGAACAGCAGCAGGACGTAGAGTTCCGGTGGCCGGTAGAATAGTCATCCCTACTACTCCCTCCCCCCTTTCCCACTGCCTATCCCATCAACTTATCCCGTCCTAGAGGTAAGCAACGTTCACTTATAAAAAATGCAGAAATAATTATGTCTATAGGTTAATTTTTTAAACAATTTGGCAGGTAGGAAATAGTATTACCCGTGCAGGAACGGAGAAATAATAAAATTTCCTGCGGCCGGGCGGTCTGTCGTAAGAGGCGACAAAACAACCAAAAGCCAGGTGGTAGGGTGTTTATCCGTCTCGATGGCTACCACCCCTGGTCTAGAGTATGCCGCCATAACAACCTTGAGTTGTGTTTCCGGATTAGTGGCCAGGATCCAGTCTCCCTTAAGAGAGCAGCAGCGCATTTGTAGCACCTTTGGTGTTGCAAATGTCCATAGGCAATGGTAACCGCTTACCATCAGATAGGCCATCCACCTGTCTGCTGAACTCGTGCAATAAAAAAAAGGTATGTAGGGCAGAGGTAGACATGTATTTAGTAGTAAATTAGGTGTATTTAGATTGAAAATCCTAATGAAATGCTTTTTGATTTATTTTACTTTCCATCCGTTTTAAAAAGCACATGTTTGTAGTTAATAATATTTGTTCCGTCCTTGCCTAGTATAAAGTAGGTAAAACATCGCTCCATCAATTTTGCTGTATACCCTCTTTATGTGTGAGGCAACGACTAACGTCGGAGGGTGTAGGCAGACATTTTAAACAATATCCCAAGTCAACGTTTGTCAAAGACTAAAAGTGGAATTTAGTGCCGTGTGCTGTTCCTGTGAGCAACCTGAACTTAGCCAGGAGAGGGCCGATCTCAAGGCTGGTGGAGCTTCTGCTTTTCTAGTGCAAGGATCTAGGTCTTATCTCTCTACAGTCCATCACAGATTGAACCAGGCTATTATCCGTGGGCTACAGCGCCCCACAATATTTGTTTTGTTAGGTTGCGTGTACAGTGAGACAGCTAATGGGCTGCTATTTTGTCGTATTAATAAAACTCCCACGTTTTTTTACTATAAAAAATGAACAACTAATCCTATCCTATTCGATTTACTGCACAAAATATTGTATTAATAATTTTAAGCCTATTAGAGACCACCTATTGATAATAAATTAATACTAAGGTGGTCCTCTTTAGACATTTTTTTCGACACGTGTCGGAGGAAATTAATAAGTTTTACTTACTCATCACGTGTGGGAAATGTTGATACATACTATGGAAAGAGAGTGCTTTGAATAATAAAGCGAGAACTATATTAAGTCGTGGTAGCGTAATGGCTAAACGTGTCCTAAACTCAAAGGGCGTGAGTTCGATCCTGGTCGAAACGTATGCACCACTTAGGCAGTTTTCTGACCTAATGTACATATTGTTACAATTACCACGTGCTAACAACGGTGAAGGAAAACATCATGATGCAATCTGCACATCGAAATAACCGATGTGTAAAACCTGGCAAGCTGCCTTGGACAAACGTGGCGGGTATATTCAAATTAAAATAAAAATAAAAATTCAAAAGTTTTTATTCAAAATAAGTTCCACTTTTTGAAGGTCATAGATGTAAGTTAAAATTTAAATTTTACTTCCTATTCTATGTACACGGCTTCGCAACGTGTTGATGCTGTAAAGGAGAAGAAGCGGCAAGAAACTCCCCAGCAACACGTCTAGCTAAATATTGTTTTTCTTCATATTTCATATTCTATTTATATCTCAAATTCTTTTTTTTTTATAAGTTTTGTACAGAAGTATGTTACAGAATTACTTTTTGAAGAATTAATGGAGTTGTAGCAAACAATGCATACTCAATAAGACCAAGACAACTATACTGTCCGTTCCTGTATAATGGGAGTCCTGAGCCCAGCAGTGGGATATTTATGGGATGTTATTATAATATATTAGGTAGACCGCACACGTCTGAGACATCTTAAACTAGAAGTTAGGTAATTCATTTCTGTCTTTCAATTTCTATCAATGAAACATAGTGATCCGTATAAACATAAATTAGAATCAGTTAATGTCATTGAAAACCATCGACACCTTTTGGTTCTGAACTTTTCTGGGAATTATTTAAAATGGCCAGATTAAAGAATATCGAATTCCAATGTGTTTTTTTCATTGGTCGATAGCAAATTTTATATAATATTTTTTTATCCTGGAAATCCCGCGGGATTTTTCTCGGGAGCGCTTTGTAGTTTTGGCTGTATAAAAATTAGGTTATTCCGACACAGTTTTCGCTAAAACGATGGCTTTCATTCTTTTTTCTTGCTGTGGTACTTTGTGTTCCGATAATCCCGCGGGAATTTCATGTCAACCGTAGACGAAGTCGCGAGCATATCTTAGTGATAGAAATAATTTTAATTACTGTTTAAACTAAATAATACGCTATATGACTCGTTATAGAAATAACGTCTTATGGCCGGTTCCTACATATACCTTAAGCCCGTCACAGACGCAGTTATGATATATATTTCTATGACATCACAAAAATATGTCGATATTAATATCTCAGTATATTTGGCGTATTGATACCGCAGATCGAGTGAGGACAAAATATATATTATAGTATAGCTCCCGTGTGTGGTCGCTTGCTATACTATAATTTATATCTCGATATATTAATATTTATTATAGCTACGTCTGTGACGGGTTTCACCGATCGTTCATTTGAGTTACTATCAGTTAAAATTTGACATAAACTGCGTATAAGTAATGTCAAAATTCAATTGATAATAAGGCAATTGAATGAATAGTGACATATATAGGAACTGGCCATTAGTTAATTCACGCTCGTACAAAGTCTAATTAGCTTCGGGGTTTGTAAGTTGATAAATATAATAGTATCTCAGTTGATATCACTATCAACTACCATATTGTCTAGATTTAAGTTCATGGTAAACAATAAAGAGTTTCCAGTCATTCATTCATTCATTCAATACTTCATCGTTCAGAACAGATCGCACGCACGCGTTTTGTCAGTAATTTGTGTTCACTTACTCCCAAACAAAAGACACGTGTCGTTGGAGCTGTACACAAAATCAAATCGGTTTTCAACCCTCCATATTATAGTATAATGATGCGGTATCTTGTGCAGTGATGGATTGATCCACGCCTTACGGTGTACGCGGTTTAGGGTTAGATAATAATTGGTTTTTGTATGAAGCTAGTTGCAACCCGTAACTACGTTTGAATCCTTTTTCTTTCTGAATAAAGTAAAAATGTAACTATAGCGCGCGTGTACATGACACCATTGCGCTGCCGTGACGTCGCCGCTGCACTCTCGTTGTTGAGCGGGCGTCAGCGGCAAAGTGATGGTATGGAGAGTGGACAAATTCGCATGTAAAATATATACATTCACAGAATGGTGGAGTGGTGGCGGCGTGGCAATGGCGAGATGCAGCGCGGTAGTGGTGAAGTGACTAAAAAAATTATTTCCTTTAGTTGAATTGTCATGACTTGAATGATTGAAATGAATTCATGAATTATCATTTCATATGTCAACTGCTTCATGAATAAATGAATGAAACCTCATAATGCTAATATTAGATAGATTACTTTGGTTGATTCATCCAAATTCCAAGACAGAAATGAACCGTGTAATATGGGGTTAAGATTAAAATTTATGATTTTCACTGTAGAACAGACTCAAAGGGATCATTTGTAACTGGCCAGTATTAATGGTTTAAACCACGAGCGAGACGTGCCAAATTTAATCTTCCCTGCAAAAAGTATTGAATAGAACGGGACAAAAAGCGTCGGTGAGTGATAAATGAAGCTCCTGGCTATCATGGTAGCCTGGTACTTTTTCTTTTTATTTAGAAAAGTTTTATTAATCTTTTATTGAAAAATGACATTGGTTGGTTGTTCTTGTTATTTGGTTTACCACAATGACAAGCTAAGGAACTAAGTTTATACAGAGTTGTTATATATATACTTAATAGGGAGTAGACAGTCAAAGAACTGAGATATTTTTTATCGGCTTGCAAAACGGCGAAGCCACCTAGAGTTTGTATGTGTGTTGCAAATGATGACGTCATGTCTATAATGCGTCAAATAGCGTATTAGTTTTAGTAATTAAACTTATTTCTATCATGATATATTAAGTTTATGGTGATATCATGACATTTGAACGCCCACTCTTTTATATGGAATCTTATTGTTTCAGAATGTATTGTAATGTGGGGGTCACCTACCCCATCAATATTAGTCCTGGCAAAGTGAAGTCTTTGACTACGCTAAACGATGGAGTACTTGTTGGAGTACTGCTACGTGTGAGCTGCACACGCAATATTTTAATATAACATATTAAAATATTGCGTGTGCAGCTCAAACTTAGCAGAAGTGAAACAAAGTGTGACAACGGGTGGAAGGGATTCTAAATTTCGTGACGTCACATTTCATATATTATATCAATATAATATATTTAAGCTTTAAAAGACGAAATTTGAAGTATTAACGAAAAACTTCAAAACATTTCCAATTCTATCTGTATGAGTATAGTGTTTAATTTATTAAATATAATGTATTCTATCTCATTCTCTTGCAGGCTCAGCTATATAGATTTATGTGTTTATCTCTTTTTAGTGTCGCTTTTCCGTTTCATCGAGTATCAAATCACTCTGAAGTTCTACTTTTACTGCATGTGAACTGCACACAAAATATTTTGTGATCATTTTATAAAAACTAGTGATCGCCCATGGTCGAAATTCGACCATAATAATTGATGTCAAAGATTATACTTCAATAATAACAGATTTCGCCAAGGCTACGCTGTTAATTTGACTTGAACAATAAACAAAAGAGCATATATGCGTGTGTGTGTCAAATACATGATAGTGTGTGTAATATTTTTTTGTGATTTAATGTATTAATAAAAATAGCATTCGTCGCTTCTTCTCTATATAAACTACTAGCTTCTGCCCGCGGCTTTGAAACATTCTTAATTTGTGCTCCGCTCCTATTGGTCTTAGCGTGATGATATATAGCCTATAGCCTTCCTCGATAAATGGGCTATCTAACACTGAAAGATTTTTTCAAATCAGACCAGTAGTTCCTAAGATTGGCGCGTACAAGCAAACAAACAAATGCTTCAGCTTTATATATTAGTATAAGATAACACAAATGTGCGAAATTTCATACTCCTCCGTCCGAGGAATTTTCTTAAAAAGGGGTACAAAGTTTTGGCTTCACGTATTAATATATAGATCCTTTGGTTTATATTAAACGAAGTATTTACTCAATAAAACTACGTTTTAACGGTTTTAAGCGCGGTAATTTTATTTGATTTTGGCATTTTCCGACGTTTCGGCCACTTTTCAGTGGCCGTGATCACGGAAGACAAAGATGTCAAGTGTCAACGAGTATTGTTAAAGTTTTATTTAGCCTACCGCCAACTTATTAATTTTAACTATTTAATTTTAATTTTGTTTATGGTTATTATTTACTCTATGGGAGCCTAATCTAATTTACTACCGCTTCGCAACATGTTATGGCTTGAAGAGAAGAAGCGGCGCAAGAAACTCTTCAGCAAACATGCCTAGCTCTAATAATTTTATATAATATTAAAATGGGTGGAAGGAAAAATAAAAGTAATTATCAGTCAAGTTGGTTTGTGTTCCGTTGTACGCAGAAAGAGCTCACAGTGTCTTGAGGTCTGGCAGCTGGTTTTTGCTGGGTTTGGGTCTTAATAGTTTTGATAATTGGATCCCAAACAGGTGGTACTTGCCAACCATCTTCTCTATTGAAATTTGGGTGTTTTTTGATTTCAATAGCCTCACGCATCATTCTTAAGTATTTACTCGTTCGACAACTTAACTATCAATATATTTGCCAGTATATACTATATACCTATCAACAAATAATACAATTTTAATTACATCCCATCATATTCGCGACACCCCGCTGCTAATATGACATCAAAGGGAGTGAAATCCGTCACCCTTTTGCAAAGTTACATATACCGTCCAGAAACATGCACTAGTAACTATACCCTGAAAATTTTATTTAATACCAACGCTGTTCTTTTAGAGAACGATTGACAAAATTGAACAAGACTTTTCGAACAGCAAATAGAACTTTGTAAAGCGGTTGGAATTAATATCTTATAGCTTTTAGGTATTTTATGCTTATTACGAACATTCGACACTGAAAGTGTGCGGTTCAAAGGAACTTTGGTGGGATTATTCACTTTAGATTTGTAGGCTTATAAGCATCTTTGTTATTAAATACTAGCGGTCCTGGCAGACATTGTCCTGCCTTGAAAAAATAAAATCTAGGACCCGATTCTCGTGCCACCTACCGGTTCCAATTCTGAATCTAAATCATCCGGGAACCATTCAAACACAAACAAAAAAATCGTTCTCAAATTATGTGCGCACATACATGTCTACATTTTAAAGGTACAAATTTAAAGGTAGACCAAAAAAAAGATGGATGGATTGTGTGAAGGATGACATGATGATATGCGGTGTGACAGAAGAGGTATGTCAGAATAGAAGAGTGTGGAAGGAAAAGACATATTGTGCCGACCCCAAGTAATTGGGATATGGTGAAAGAAAAGAGAGATACATGTCTACATTTTAATTTTATTTATATAGATTTAAGGAGATGAATGTAAAGCACAGTTTTTTGGAACAAAGTTCCTTATCGCACTTTACTCGGCGGATGGGAGCCAGACGAAAGAAAGTGTAACCGAAAGGAAAAATGCTGACCGCTGTATATTATTATACAATTTCGAACTTTAATTCAATGAAATAAGATCTAAAATAGTAGATATTAATTAGTGTCATATACGGTGTTTTGAAATCAGAAGATCTTGTAATTGCCCTTATTACTATACAACTTCTTCGATGGTCTTCGAATCTTCGATCCAACCAGGTGTCCCAAAGACACCTAATTAATTTTTCTTCTAAGCTCTCGTCGCGATTCTTGAGCGGTCGCTGTATCTTAGAATATAGCACCGCTCTGTAACTATGCCATGCCATAAACTAATTTTTAATCAAATTTATTTATTAATCGATTTGTTCCGACATAGTAAAACAATATTTTAAACATTTTCTTGACTTTATTTTAATCACAAACCAAAACAAATATACCAACAACAATTTTAAGAATAATTATCAACGATATATATATTGTTTTCAGTAGAAATCGAACCAACTATTTTAAAGCTGATGATATACGTGTAAATACACGTACTTACAGCACGACGAACATTTTGACCATGTGTTACCTTAGGGCGAACTTTTACAGGTGTAAAAGACATCGAGAGTTCGCGGAGTAGTTTGTAGGACTTCGTTACATTATGCTCAATTACACGAAGTACGCGTACTGCTCGCACGCCTATCATTTACATTATGGCCCCTTCTACAGCAGCAAGTAGGAAAGTGGCGAAGAAACTGTAGTGCGCGAGTATCAAATATTGCGCTTACATACTCGCGCTGCTCACTTCCCTCGTCACTTCCCTGCTTGCTGCCTGGGCAGTGGGCATGATGTAAACTAAGCTTTAGAAAGAACAATTAATCCTTAGCAACGTTCGCATCCTCTTCCATAACGTCCCATAAATATCGATTACGGAATTCGATATTTTTTGGTACATCCTCCATTTTCTCCTCACTAGCTGGTTCGGTAATGGAGACGTAATCGTCCTCAACTAGTGATGTGATGGATAGGAGAGTCGAGTCTGTCATGTTGATTGTATCACCTGCATCCCCGCGTTCTGGTTGACTTCTAGTTGTACCGAGAGTCTGGAAATTGATGACAATTATTACTAAAGTATTTTTTCTTTGAAACACTCGCTGGCCTAGTGTAGGTTATAAATCTGTATCGCCTTGAAAAATGCTAAGGAATGAAAATTGTCCACTAACACACGTAAATCGCAAAAAACTCTGTAGTCAATTTCAGGACGGTATGGGTGACACCTGACATCGGACATCGATTTGAAAAGTCTAGAGATGTGACGTTCTAACATGAGTTTATTATTCGATTATCGATTATTTCTGCATATTAACAATAATTGATTGCATAAAAATGGCTGTATGATATACAGTTCATACATACATTTTTCTTGCATATGGAATAATAATAAAAAATACTATAAATGAATTAATTCAAGACGGCACGGCGACTGTTTGTAATTCCATTTTCTACCATTTTAAAAATAACTTCGTACTAAAAAAAACTTACATCAACAATGGCCATATGCAAGATGGGTACTTCAAGCTTCAAAGGTTCGATCTCTTGAGGTTCGTCGTCTAAATATGAGTATTCTGTAGGCACTTGCCAATTTATCTAAAATTTACGATCATACTTAATATAATTAGCATTGTATTTGAAACAAGTAAATATAATTGTTGTGATTTGAATTAATTTGTAGCATTATTCTAGTAATATATATATGTATATACAAAATAATTTAAATAAACATATTTGTTAACATTATCCTTTGGGTCATATTTATTTGAGACTGGTCTGCAAAACTATAGAAATAATTTTAAAAAAATATAAAAATCTATATATATAAAAAAGATAACGAAAAAATTAAGAAAATTGCGCGGAAAATTAGAAAATTTAAGAATACTTAACCACCATATAAAATTATTTCTAATCTAACCTTAGCGCTTTGGTCAATATAAACTTTTTTAATGTAACCTTATGACATTTGACATAGAATTGCCAGAATGCGTGCTGCAAATATCGTCAGAGTATGTAGAAAAACTGAATATCGTTTAAAACAGATGCTTCGGTCGGAGTTATTTTATTAATAAAATACATGTAAAATAATTAATTTAGCTGTAATCGGGTTTCAATATTTAGGTTAAATTATTTTTGTGTGTGGTCAAGTGGGTACCGGGATGGTTAGTCTTCCTAAACGGTGGGGCCTATTTTGATGATTTTTTGTTTTTATTAAAGTTGATTCGAAAATGGTTTAAATTAACCATTGGTCCCGGTAAATGTCGCTGCAATCGGGTTCTAGATTTTTATTTCTAAGGGCAGGACAACGTCTGCCAGGTACAGCTAGTATATCATAAATACATGTATAACATCGTATGATATTTCAAGCATGTCAATCAAAAAAAATAAAAAAATGCTTACACGTCGTAAGCGCCATTTTTCCAAAAACTCGTTTGTCTGTTTGAGTGCTTCTTTGCTCTCTTGTAACAATTCATCAATACGATCGTTGCCACGTAACTTCTTGTATTTGTTCAATATCTGTGAACATAGAATAATTATTTGTGCAGGAATGGAGAAAGAATACGATTTCCTGCGGCCGGGCGGCCTGTTGTAAGAGGCGACAAAATAACCCACAGCCAGGTGGTACAGTATTTGCCTCTCTGGATGGCTACGAGTGACGTGAACGTCATACAACTCGATTCCTACCTTTATGAAACTAGCGACTAGTGACGAAAAGGTCGAAAGCGCCATGAATTTATTGGCGCTTAGGTTTTTTAGTATGTATTGGGTGAAATAACGACTCATAACCCGATCGAGCACCGGCTTTTGTATCAAAATATGCGGTAAGATTGCAAAATTAAAAATACAAATTGTAATAAGGATTAATACATCGCAAGTTAGACGTTTTGGGTGCGGTATAGTTCTAGGGCACATTTTTGAGATACAAAGTCTATTTTGAGTGGTTATTTAAAAAAATAACCGTGAAGAAAAAAATCATAATAAATAAATGCGCCCTATACCCCACCGAAGTTTTTTCAACAGCGGTGTAGTCGGTGCTTGCATTTTAAGGTATGTTTTTTGTACCGGCTTACCCTAGCCGAATTTCCACCCAGCGCTACTGATGGCTACCACCCCTGATCTATTACTAATGTACACAACAATATACTCAGAAATATTACAAATGTCACACATATACATAATAAACGAACAATAAAACTTGTAACATTAGAAAAATTTTATATACCTAATTGAAATCAAACAAAAATGATACGGAACCGGAGTCCGTAGTTGTCGTGTTATAAAAAAACCACCCCTAGTCTAGAATATGACGCCATAAGAACCTTGAGTTGTGTTCCGGCATTAGTTGCCTGGTTCCAGTATCCATTTATGCCGCGGCCATACATTGATCATATTTGCAGTTGATGTTCCAATGTGTGGGTCAGTCTTTGAACACAATGTGAACTTTGAGTCCAATCACCGTCCAATATCCAATACTGACTCCCAAGGAGTCGGTTTTTGAAATAAGTTCAAAGGCTAGGAGAATGACAAGGGTATGCGCGCGGGATCTTGGACAGAATGCCGCGTCCGCTACACATTGGTCTGTCATTCGTCGCCAGTTGAGGCTACTGTTAATCATCCAACATCGCCTTTTCTGTCTTTATCGGTGCAAATAATAAACATGTACCAAAACCATATGCTTAATCCGCTAGTGTAAAAGTTAACAGTCTTTCGCTCTGCGTCCGCAATTAGGACAGGTCCAATGCGCTTGTGTATTTCCAATATTTGGGTAAAATGTGGTATTGAGGCCAATGTGTGGTGTAGTGCCATTTCAAATTGGAGCCAAGCTTGGAGGCAAAGTTGAATCCAATGTGTACCCGCAGCTATAAAGACCGACAGTACATTGGTAGCACTTTTGGTGCTACAAATGTCCATAGGCGATGGTAACCGTTTTCCATCAGGTGGGCCGTATGTCTGCTGAAATCACACAATGAAAAAAGCTATTTATTGAATGCAGTGTGTTGCGTCACCCCGGCCGTGGTACGCACCATGGTCGGGAGCTCCACCGGATGGGATGCCGTCTCCTCCTTCTGCGAGCAAGTTATGTTTGCGAAGGAGGAGGCGGAACGGGAGGGTGAGCTTAATTCCCTGCTCCGCTCCCGCTAAAGGAGGACGCGCCGACGCCGGAGGTCGGATGACCTTCGGCCGCCGTAAGCGGGCGGCGCGGGTGGGCCTCTAGGGGTATAGGGGTTCTCACTCACCCGCACATGCCGTCGAGATGAGAGCGCGAGTGTTTCGCGCACGCTCATCTCTCTTCCCGCGGGGCGCGTTACAGACCGCCCCACGCACGAAAGAGACCTAGTAGTAGCTGGGGGACACGTCCCCTGACATAGGAAGAGGCCCAGTGAGGGGGGCCCACGCCTGCCAGGGCACGCGGAGTTGGGAAGGCCGCATTCACGTAGCCCTGGCATAAGACGCAGGATGGAACACTCAGGGGTTTTAGTGGGTATCCCTAACTGGGTCGTGGCAATAGCGTGGCACCGGTTCTGACCGGGCACGCTAGTACCACTCCCGATCTGGCGAATCCCACACACTCACACGGGTCGCGAACATCCCTCCAGACTTCTGTGCCTGTCGCGGCTTAGTCCTCAAACGGATTTCCCCTGGCCAAAAAAAAAAAAGTGTATTGCGTCACATTTCATTCACCAATTTGTTGAACGTGATGCTATGTAAATACAGATAGACGATATCGGTGTTAGAACTGCCGATAAAATTGGACATTTAAATCATTAACAATGTTCAATCTCATAAACGTGTAAATGTAATATTTAATAATGATTAGAATACCGATGTGCATATCACGTAAACGATAAAGTTTCTGTATATATAGTCTAAGTTAAATTAAGAACAATTAAGCAAGTAAATACATCGAGAGTACAACAACTCCTCGTCTTATTTTGTACTCCCCTCACGGCGATTGAGCCATAGGCTCTCGCCAGTGGTACGTCACTCTATCCAACGGGGTAACCATTATAGACGCACTACACCACATTAATCAACTCTCACACAGTGTAAAGCCTTAATAACAATATACTTACAGCAATAGTAACAGATAGAACTACAATTTCAGTGCATAGAACCGTCAAATTTATTGGATTATCAATTCCCGCTATTGCAACTTTCTTAGCTTCTTCCTTCAGTGTTCTCCTTACGAAACAAGTGATTTTGCAGAAGATCTTCTGCGACATATCCACTAAACCATTTCCTAAGAGGTAATCAACTATAAATAGACTCAAAAATATTGCACCATAAAGGATCGTGTTAAATACTTTCACCACCATCATTTTGAAAAAGCGGGGATTTTGGTAATAAGATTCAAAATTACATGAGTATTAGAAATATTTTTCAAGGAAATTTCGATTTTTTGCTAAAGCATTTTAGTGACGCTTGACATATTTAAAGACGTGATGGCAGATTTGCTTGTAGTTGAAGAAGGTTTTGTATTACGGTAATGTTACTGCTTCATCTGGTATAATGTTATAGTTACTGACCGTTTCACGCAGATGTATCAATGGATTTAATGGGTTATTATTTTTAAATGACTGTTTATTATTTAATGTAGTCAAATCATGGTATCGTCGTCTCTTCTTCAAACCACAATACATATTCTTGATACATATATATTCCTTCTCTTTTTGTATAATAGTATGCATGCATATCTATCTCTGTCCCTCAATTACCCCTTACAACTTGAAAGACGTCGCCATTTTGTCGTCGGATTCGTTTTGCGGTGTTAAATAGACAGATATATAAGAAATATCAATATTTTTACCAAGTGCAGTGAGTTTTTGAAACAAACTAATGTTGGCCTCCCTGAAATCTGATTGTTCAATTCAATATGTGTGATGTTTGCGTCTGAGAAGCCAAGGTGGACGTTCTTAGTCGACGGGTTTTGGGTGAGTCTATTTAATTAATGTATTTAGTTTGTTATTCCACAAACATTTACACAACAACTGAAGACAACAAAAGTATACTATTATCTTCAGCGGCTTCGTGTATAAGGAATATCCGGGGTTTTCATCTGGGATAATGTTTTAGGTATTGACTCAGACCGTATGCGTTTTATTTAAAGCATTTTAAAATAAAGCCATTATCGAGTAGCCACGTTAGTGTTCCGTTACGTTATCTGTCAATGTTTAACTCGATTAACAATTAAAAACAATATTGCATTACAAATAATGAATTACACCCATCGCCACATTTGCGCGAAACGGCTTATAACTGTAACATCATTCCAGATAACGCCCCACCTTTATCTATCTATACTCTTTTGTAGTTGCTATGGTAAAACCTAACAACCTAAAGCTGTTATCTTGACACCTTAGCAACGCACTCACACACAACCTTGCGACTTCATATTTTTCATTTGAAATTATAAACATATGGTATCATAAAATAATATTTAAGAATGGTAAGTCAGTTATTGTACAAACTACCTATCATTTAAGGGCTGTGCTCTTGTCGCTGAAGCCTTCTCCAATCTTGTCTATTATGGGCTAGCTCTTTTTATACTTTGTATGATATGACGACGCTCGCGGACCGCGTTCGTAATACCGAAGTAAGAAAGAGAGTTGGTCTGAAAGGGAGTGTCGGGGTGAAGGTAAGGAAAGGAATGCTCCGGTGGTTCGGGCATGTAGAAAGAATGCATGATGAAAGAATGACTAAACAGATATACAATGCAAAAGTGGATGGATGCAGAAGTCGTGGAAGGCCACGACACACTTTCCATGATCAAATTGATCGTGTACTAGCAGAAGGTGATGTCAGGAGCCTTAAGAACAGACGAGCTTGCATGACAAGAGTTATGAATGTCAAAGAGGCAAGTGAGGTGTGTAAGAATAAGCCTAAATGGCACTCTGTTGTTCGTGCCTACCCCGCAAGGGAACTGGCGTGAAGTTATGTATGTATGTATGTATGTATGATATGACACCCATTTCTTCCTTGAGTTTAGTTCCCTCTCCTTGCTTCCACTTTGTATTCGATTAATGTGCATAAGAAGTTGTCGTGGCTTAAGAAATGGCTACACATTGTCGTCTTAAGAAGGGGAAAGATGTTTGGTAATTTTGTTTCAACTCTTGCGGAGAGATCTACAAGAGTTTTTAAATTGTAAATTTTTTGATGAAAAGTAATAGACAAAACAAGTGTCTGAGAGTAGTGTATATGGGAGATTTTGTATAGGTGACCGCGGATTCCATACCATGATCAAACCATAGATACTTTGAAATGTAGGTAAAAAACACCTCAAATAAAAATGAATAAAGAGATTAATTAAGGTGGATGTAGCGACAAGTATTAAGACCGTCGCAAGTAGAGATCTATATAGTCTGTCTAACAATGCATCATAGATACTACAGGTAATTGAAGATATTAATATTTTTATTTTTGTCATTTTCCAGGCACCAAAAGGTGGAAAAGGAGGGGCCAAAAAAGCTCCAGGTATAGTGTTAAATTTGATAAAACATTTAGTTTTTAGTAAAACATTAATTGTCACGTAGTATCCTTCTTCTACGTCTTCCATGTCATTTGCCCAAATGTCGAATTTTCTCTTAAAATCTGTAACAAACATGACGTCATTAAAATGATTTCAGCTATTGTCATCGATGGAGTGGACACGTCAGAAATGACTCGAGAAAAGCTCGAGCAATTCACACTAAAAGTAAAGGAAGAACTCGATAAAGAGCGAGAAGAACGTAATTACTTTCAGTTAGAAAGAGATAAAATACGAACTTTCTGGGAAATAACTAGACAGCAACTCGAGGAAGCTAAAGCAGAGTTAAGAAACAGAGAAAGAGCCACCGAGGAAACTCAAGAGGAGAATGAAGCGCTTCTTGAAACCGAGAAACAGAAAATTAAACATTTAAAATATGAGCAGCAAGCTGCTGCAGCCGCTTTACGAGCTGAAAATTTGGTCGCACTCAAGGCTGCTAAAGAGGAACATGCAGAGCAAGAATTAGAGTTGTTGAATGACAAGAGATCATTAAGACAAGAGATAAGAGAAAAAATGTTAGCAGCACAGGATGAATTAAGGCGAGCTAAGTTAATTCATGCAGAGGAACTATCAAAGACGAGAGATGAATTTGAAGAAAAAGCTCGTCAGATCGAAGACAAAGCGGAGAAGAAGCTTCATGTTACAAAAGTAGAACTAACAGTTAAACACAGGACAGAAATAGCTGAAGTGGAAGAAAGAAAAAATAAACAATTATCAGAGCTAATAGCTCATCATGAAAGAGCATTTTCTGATTTGAAAAATTATTATAATGATATCACTTTAAACAATTTAGGTAAGAGGTATATTATAAATCTTAAATTGTTAGCAATTTTCATTGGCTGCTTAATAAGTTTAATATTTTTATTCTCTGGCTATAACTTGCAATCTTTTCTTATAGTTTTAGGTAAATCTGAAATTACCCTTGTTCTAATATTTTCGCCTTTGACGATCTATTTTCATTTTTCAAGGTCATCCTTACAATAATGATAATTTTTAAATTAATTAGTTCGAGAATAGTAGTTTTATTATCATATTGAGCTATTAGAGTCCGCTCATTACTAAGCCAATTGATACTGGAAGGCTCTTCTTAATGGAACTTACGCCAATATATTTAGGTTTGATCAGCAGTCTGAAGCAACAGATGGAAGATATGCAAAAAGTAAAGGAGCGAGCTGAGAAGATAGCTAGAGACGCTGTTGCTGAAGCTAAAAGTCTGCGAGAGCCACTTGAAGCTGCAATTATCGACAATAAAGAGTTAAAAAGGCAGATGTCGAACTATGACAGAGATAAAGCTGCACTGGCTGTAAGTACAATTAGTCGAAATATTGAGTTAGTATTTATATTAGAAAACTGAATATTTCAGGCGAGAAAAAATTTATTTGGATTTATCTAAGATTTCGATAAATCTATAATGTAATAAATCTGTAGAGGGTTCGAGTTTGCACAATAATTTGGAAATGAGAAAGAAAGTAGTAGCTAGCCTGCCTAATGCGGTCCAGCAAATTCCGAAAATGAAACTATTAGAATTTTGGTGTGTGTGTCTGTTTTTTGTCTGTCCGTCTATATGTCTGTTAGAGCATCACCTGGAAACTACTGAACGGATTTAGATGAAACTCGACACAGAGCTAGCTTATATCCCGAATCAACAATTAGGATGCTTTTTATCCCAATAAATGTCGTTATTTCCGTGGGATAGACACAAAGGGTCGTCTTTTTTGTGCCCCCGTTGCAATTCACTAAAAAATACGTTATTGTTACGGCAACTCGAGTGAAGTTCCACTGGCAAGTGTTAGTGTATTAGGATGCAAATGTAATTTGCTACGATTGATTTCAGGCAAAAACCAAACAACTGGCTTCATTAGAGAAGCAATTCGAGGTACTCAAATGGGAGTATGAAGTCTTACAAGTTCGTTTCGACAGAGTCTTGTTAGAGAGAGATGAATTGAAATCGAGGTTCAGCAGAGCAGTGTTGGAGGTACAGCAGAAAGCGTCTTTGAAAACGGCTCTGATGGAAGCCAAGCTTAAAAATATGGAGGCGAGGGATTTAGGTCCTCGGGAGCTGCATGTAAGTAAAACTAAAGCAAAATAATTCATAATCTCTAAAATCTAGATGTTTATGATACCAGGGGTGAAATCAACGCGTGACAAGTCTTTAGGATGGTATGGAGGGCATGAGATAGGAGAGATGGAATAGGGGGATGGAATAGAAGGATTGGTAGAGGGAAGTCAGTTATCAGAATTCATCGTATGAAACATAATAAGCTCGGGGCTAACCAGTTCACGACGATATTTTATGAAAGCGTAGTATTACACCTATCGAGCTGACCCTAAGAGCGGAAATCGTTAATCAAATGCTTAAATCTACTTTTGAGTTCTGTGGTTATATTCGAATAGCCTGATTCAAAACTAAAATATTTTAACTGATTGCATCTAAAAAAGTGTTCCAAATAATAAAGGTTAATAAAAAGCAAGTTATTCTAGTGACATCTAATCACGTACGATTTAAGAGCTTTCCAGAAGTAATAAGTCTTTTAGTAGGCCAATCCTAATATTCTGCTTCTATAGTACGAAAACCACTATGACTTGAACAAGAAATGCAACTAATCCTTCTTATCGTCTAGTCACCATAATTATATGCTAATACATATTTATATCAGAGAAATCTTTCAAAAAATGTACAGGAGCTGTTAAAACTAAAAGACACTCAAGTCGAAGACCTCCGCTACGAAGCTGCTCGACTCCGGAAAGCCCATGACGATCTTTTGGCAACCTACGAGGCTAAATTATCTAAATTGGGAGTACCTGCTGAAGAATTAGGCTTCAAGTGAGTTGTAAAGAATATATTCAATTACCAAATGAATCTAGAATTTCTGAACTAACGCTTTTTATTGTTTAAAAACTATTTATGTAATGTAAACATTACATAAATACAATCTATAAAGATAGTGCCATCTAGCGAACACCTCTTTAATTAAAATCTACTAGCACTGCATTGCCTGTTATTTAGTGTCATTGTGTTTGTGTAGATGGCGCTTTAAAATTACAAGCGCTTCAAATTATTATAATCAGAAAGTGTTTATTTAATCTCTAATATTCGCATCATAATTATAATATTTATAGTCTTTCCATATTTATTTATCTTATTGGCGAAAAAAAGTAAAGACAGAAAGTAATGGGTCTGAATTACAAAAAAATTAAATTCTTGCTTAAGCTTTAGAATTCAAATTGATTGTTAAATATCAAAATGCTTATAAGATATTCAATATTTCTAGAATGTAAGTAAATTTGTATACTATTTAATTTGTAATTTTTATTCTAGTATTAGAGGCACCAAGCGTTTAATTCTAAAATTAGATTCTGCTTTTGTTGTCATGGTTTATGATTAGTTTATATAATTTTCAGTAGATGACGCTATATCTTATTATGTATGATTGCTACAAAAATGTGTTTTATATTATTGAATAAATACTAAAATAAACATTTCGTGACCATGTACTGCTATAAAACTTTCTCTCTTTATTTTAATTCATAATAAGAAAGTAATAATATTTTTTATGCATGAGTTCAGCAGACGGCTCACCTGATGGAAAGCGGTTACCATCGCCTATGGACATTTGTAACACCAAAGGTGCTACAAATGCGCTGCTGCTCTCTTAAGGGAGACTGGAACCTGGCCACTAATACCGGAACACAGCTCAAAGTTGTTATGGCCGCATACTTTAGACCAGGGGTGATAGCCATCCAGACGAGCAAATGCCCTACCACCTGGCTGTGGGATGTCTTGTCGCCTTTTACGACAAGCCGCCAGCCGCAGGAAATTGTATGCTTTTTCGAACTTAATAATTCACATATACTGACAATAGATGGCGTTAATCAAATGGTTTATTTTCAGACCCCTAAAAGCAGTGGCCGTCGCAGGCTTATCTCCGATCATAGGTCAAGGTCCGGCAGGGTTGGTAACTAAAGATCAATAATATTGAAAGTATTGTACAAAAATAAATTATTTTCGTAAAATCATATATATTACTCTTAAATGTTTATTTATATGAGAAATAAATTTTGTGAAATAAAGCTATTTGTCTTACATATTGCGTATAATCAATTACTTATGGAACAAACATTTCCTTCCTGATATCTTCACTGAATATGGTACCTGTATTCTATATTTCGTGAAGTAATAGTACATAAGAATGAATTATATATATAAATATTCCTATTTTACGTACATTGCTTCGGAACGTGAGAAGAAGTGGCAAGAGATTCCCAAGTAACACGTCTAGCTAAAAATTATCCGTGCAGGAACGGAAAAAGAATACAATTTCCTGCGGCCGGGCGGCCTGTCGTAAGAGGCGACTAAACAACCAGGTGGTAGGGCATTTGCCTGACTGGATGGCTACCACCCCTGGTCTAGAGCATGCCGCCATAACAACTTAAGTTGTGTTCCGGCATTAGTGATCAGGTTCCAGACTCACTTAAGAGAGCAGCAGCGCATTTGTAGCACCTTTGGTGTTGCAAATGTCCATAGGCGATGGTAACCACTTTCTATCCAGTGGGCCGTCTGCCTGTCTGCTGAACTCCAGCAATAAAAAAAATAAAAAAATAAATCTTCATATCATATTTGTTGCTATCAAGTTGTATAAAGTACAGAAGAGCATATTTTATGTCTATAGTTGCTTAATAAATAACTATAATTATATAACCTATTAAGTAATTATATACATAAAATATGTTCTTCTATACTTTATGCATTTCAGAGAAACAAATATAATGTAAAGAATTTTAAGCTAGACGTGTTGCTTGGGAATCTCTTGCCGCTTCTTCTCACATTCCGAAGCAGTGTATGTAAAATAGGAATCTTTATATATATAATTCTTTTGTACGTGTGTATGTGACTGCATTCCTCCTAAACGGTTGGACCGATTTTGATGAATTTTCTTGTGTATGATTAAGTGGATTCGAAAGTGGTTTAGATTCACAATTGGATTCTAAATTTCAAGGTAGGACAACGTCTGCCGGAACCGCTTGTTTATATGTATGTATGACTTTAAATGTACTCCAAAGGAACTCAGTTTAGATAAAAACTTTTCAATCGGAATTCACTATTATAAATGATCTGGTCAGTACTCAGAACCAATGGTTGATGGAGCAAACAAGTCCTGGCATGCAGACTGCATCTTGATAAACGTAGTGTTGTATGGCCCTTCAGCCTGATGGACTGACTACCTGAGTAAGGTCGCTGGGGTTGGGGGGAAGCAAAGTACCGAGTTCCAGCCAACCTAACTTATATTCTGGAGTTGGAACAATAATTTTGATGTAGGTATTTTTATAGAAATTCTGGCAGAGCCAGCCCCAATGACGGCTAGTTTATTAACCAGCTCATTATTTACGATTTAATATGTTATTGTATGTTTAGGAGATGATGGAGCTGACATGTCTATGTGGCAAAAGTCTCAAACGAATAAAGAGAAAATAAAACTCATATTCTGTTGCAGTGTTTTTACTTGACGTTTGGCACCTTCTAGAAAAATAAGCATTAGGAGAGTCATTAGTGAATTCTCTTCATTCGTGCTTATACTTAGTCTGGCCATAAATACTGTTACAATTAAAAAAAAAAAACAAAATACTACATTTGAATTTGGAATCTGTCATTTTTATGATTGTTCATTATGTTTTCTCATTTTAGCGCCAATACATTGTACAAAGTATACCACTCTTGAGAAGGTAGTTAAGCCCCTTCCTTAACAACACCATGTTCAATAACCAAGATTGTTCCTTCCAGCAAGCCTCGGCGCCGGGTCATAAAGCTCGGTTCACGCAGTCTTGTTTGGAAACGAACGTTTTGGACTTCATCAGAGCTGAAGACTGGCCGTCGTCTAGTCCCGATCTTAATCCGCTGGATTATGATTTATGGTCAGTTTTAGAGAGTACGGCTGGCTCTAAACGCCATGATAATTTGGAGTCCCTAAAACAAGCCATACGATTGGCAGTGAAGAATTTTCCAATGGAAAGAGTGCGTGCTTCTATTGATAACTGGCCTCAATGTTTAAAGAACTGTATTGCAGCCAATGGAGACCACTTCGAATAAGCTTTTTATATTTTAAATTGTTTTATATTTATGTATTAAACTAACACACTGTAAAACTTATAAATGTTATTTGCAATAGAAAAAAAAATCCTTTGTTACAATATTTATGGCAAGATTAGGTATATCCTTTTATATGTACTGTGCCTTTATTTTAGGTTTTTACTTTCGAAGGACGGGAGAGTAAAACAAAGTTTTGAAGCCAATATGTGTATTTTATTTACTACAAACGTTTTCTTTTATAATTTATTTATGTACAAAACGTTCATAAGGCAACAGTTCCAAATGAATGAAAACGCATTAAAATGGCTAACGTTTTTAGAATATAATATATAATGTTATGAAAATAATAAATGATTTTTGAATCAATACTTATAAGAGTAATGGTTCAACATCGCACGTTTACAAAAGTAACATTACACGGTTCAGTTCTGTCTTTCAATTTGGATGAAACAACCAGAGTGATTCGAAAAACAGAAAATTGAATCATTCATTCCCGGTTTCTAAGGTACTTTTAACTGTAGTTATCTGTTCAAAATTGCGCTTTTGAACACACCATCGTACGAAAGTTAAACTAGGTTCAACTTAACTGATCAATATTAGGCGTTTATTCATTCCATATCTTTTGATTGACGTTTTGTTGTTGACGTTTTTGTTTGATGTAAATAAATATTAGATATTCCTTCTTAAATAGATCCATCTAGTGGCGAGTTTTGGTACTAGTGGTAGGTTAATAGTTAACTTAAGTTTATCTAGTTACACAACTTTATGGAATCAATTGTTATTGAACTCATAACTGGTAACCTTAGAAATCGAGCATCCAACTCATAAATGCCCATGCCCAAATTTATTTAATTTAATTGAACTCTGTAATTCGGCTTTAATGGATCCACATGACAGACGCAAGAATTTACTTTGTTACTTTCACAGTATAAAAAATCGGTCAAGTGCGTGTAGTCTCCATAACTTAACATCGTAGTAATATAGACTTATAGATACATTTTACACGTGCGATGTTACTAATTTGAGTTTTTTGTTTAACCGTACATAAGCGTTATTATTGATTTTTAAGTTATACCCTGTCCAACAGTTTACTTTTGACGTTTGCAGGCCAATTAGGTTCAGTAAATTTCACATAACAAAATTGTCATACTTAATTGTTCCAAGTGACGTAGTACCTAGTGACCTTCTGTGAGCCATTTCGACACCTCCAAGCGATACTACGCCAACTTAATTGTAGGTATTTTCTGTTTTTAAAGGAAAGCATTCATTAATGTCTTATGGAATTTTAGGAACATAATATAATTATGTTCCTAAAATTTCATAAAATAATATTGAGGTACTAAATGTTTGTAGATTCATATTTTTTTATGAAAATTCAGAATTATAATATACTAGCGGCCCCGGCAGACGTCGTCCTGCCTTTAAAAAATAAAATTCTAGAACCCGATCCCAGCGTCACGTACCGGTTCTAATTGCGAATCTAAACCATCCGGGTACCCACTCAAACACACAAAAACAAAATCACCAAAATCACTCCCGGTGATTAGGAGGATTCCAGAACCCGATCTCAGCGCCACCTACCGGTTCTAATTGTGAATCTAAAAGAGTAATATATTTTTTTTTATTCCAAGTCATGACAAAATAAGATTAAAAATCTTGCCAAAAAATTAAAGTTTATAATTAACAAATAAAAAATAGGGGTTGATCGTAGAGGGGTGAAAATTTAGGGTTGTATGTATTTTTGTATGTTGTATCATAAAACAATAGAAATTAAAAATTTTGTCTAAAAAATAAATAAAAAAATTTAGGGGTGGACTACCCCTAACATTTAGGGGGATGAAAAATAGATGTTGGCCGATTCTCATAGATACCGGATAAGCACAAAAAATTTCATCAAAATCGGTCAAGCCGTTTCGGAGGAGTATGGCAACGAAAACTGTGACACGAGAATTTTATATATTAGATTAAGACATTAATGAGTGTTTTTCCCTTAAAAACTAAACTAAATTAGTAAAAACTAAAATTATGTTGGCGTAGTTTTCCTTGGAGGTGTCGATATATTGCATAGACCAGTGGTCAGCAAAGTGCGGCTCCAGGGCCGCATTGGCTCTTTGGCTCCTTAAGTGCGGCTCTGGCACAAATATCCACGGAAGGCGCAATAATAAATCTTATTGATGAGAACTTGGAATCGTGCCTAAAATTAAAACCAACAACGTACAAACCTGACTTACACAAACTTTCCAAAGAGATGCAAGCACATTTTTCGCATTAATAAATATTTATTAAGTATGAAATTTAGTTTTATTTAGTGTACTACTTATTTAGTGTAATAAAAGTTTACTAAACAAGCAGATTTGGCTCCCAATTTTTTTATTATTGTTGTAATGTTCATATTTGGCTCTTTGGCTAATAAGTTTGCCGACCACTGCCATTATATCGGCCTGTCAAAAATAAAATAAACCGTTGGACATGGTATTATAGTCTGATAATTCAAAAAGATTTCGAAAAAATCTTTGCAGAGAAACTTTTATTGGCAAATCTTTATTATGTTTATGTTTAGCGAAGGTATAGAGGACTAATGCCAGGATTCTATATCTTACCACTACTACTTACTACCCATTTGACAAATTTCTATCAGTAAGGTGACTGGCAGAAATTTAACATAAACTCCATGTAATTTATGTCAATTTACTACCAATACGCTATATTATGGTATAAAAGGGATAGTGTAAGAAATAAAAACCCAGCATTGAACATACATCTTTTTCTGTAAATTATACCTAAAAATAAATAATACAGTAATACGATTAAAATGTAGAAGCTATCTATGTGGACATTCTTAGATAACTCTCTTGAAGACACTAAATTTTAAATTTTTACTTTTAGTATTAATCAGCCATTCTCAACCTTTTCAAACCCACCGAGCTTTTATTAACGAATTTATCATGTAAAAATAATTCTATAAACTAGAGCTAAGAAATTAATGTATTTAAAAAAAAATTATGTATAGGAAACAATTGTTGGCACCCCAGTACAATAAATGGTACTCTATTATTTTATTCAGGATAAAAATAAAACACTTTATTTATATAGCCATACAATGATATAAATAATTTTATTGTATGGCTACAAAATAGAAAATATGAACATTTTATACTTAGACTATCTTGAATAAATTGATTTGGTGCTAACAATTGTATAATTCACCGCATCACCTACCAAAGTTTACTGTGTACCATGTTTATTTTCTATTGCTGCAGTACAGCAGATAGATTGACGGTCTACCTAATGGAAAAAAAATTATCGTCACCTTTGGAAATTGCCACACCAGAGGTGCTGCCAATATGCCACTAGCCTCGAAGACTGGTACCTACCAGTAATGCTGGAACACAACTCAAGTTTGTTACAGTGGCATACTCTAGACCATGGTGTTAGCTATCCAGACGAGCAAAAGCCTTACCAGTCGTAACAGGTGATGGGATTGGTAAGCTGTGGGTTCTTTTGTCGCCTCTTAGAATAAGCCGCCCGGATGCGAGAATTAATATTCTTTCTCCGTTCCTACACGGTCAAAGATGTGTGCATTTACGTAGATACTAAAAACGACCACCCAGTTGAAGTAGAGAATCAATTGGATTTACGAAGCCATCTCGGCTAGCGCCTGCCAAGGTCCCCCAGGACTATCACCCCCCTCTCCTCCCCCCCCCCTCCCAGTGCCCCCATGACTATGGTCATTGGCACCGGCCCTGGTTATAGGTGAATGGACGAAACACGGGTAGCTTTACTAGGTATTCCGGCAATGACAACCTGCCTCCACCAGGGTAGAACAAGGCTAGTTAGCCCCATACGCCCTCACCGTGGTCTCCAAACATTGAGAAATCCGTAATGGGATTTCTCCTCATCAAAAAAGGGAGGTCAATTGGATCACTTTCATAATCAATCATTTTTCAATGACTTTTATTATTTATGGAATTGTTAACCGGACGACTACAATACAAGAATAAAACTATGGCGAAAATAATGCTAAATATACTTAGTAGAGATAAAAGTTTGAGAATGACTGTTATAAAAAATAATTACAAATAAACTACAACAATGTATTCAAGCAAAAATACATAGAACAATATAATATGTTTCTGTATAGCAATGATATTAACATTTATTAAACAGGTATATAAGGCAAAATGAATACATGCAGTTGTTAATACAAAAAAAAACATATAAATTGTTTATTGTAAATGTTTCATGTAATAATTATTTAGAATATAATATTTATTGATGAATACGAACAATGTTTAAAAATAATAATTTATAATTTAATTATTTTTAAATAACATTTATTATGTAATTTAGAGTCCGCATCAAACTGCTGATTGCTGCACAATATACTGATTTTTATATAGATGCAATAATTACACAGCCTACTGGAACAAATCAGGAAACATCATTCAATTTTAAGCAGACTGTTTAAATAATTAAATCCTCAATATTTTTTAAAAATTTTAAGTAAATTAAATTAATAGTTTCAAAATGAAATTAAGAAAGTCTTCCAAGCCTTGAATTCGCTGTTGGACAATGAGTCAAAGCGTTAGATAATTTTTTAAATAAAATCTAAATAATCCAACCAAATTACATATATACATCTAATTTTAATTATAAACGTTAATAATTATGAACGGGATAATGAGAACGCTTTGTAAGCATTATTTTTAACATTTACTATCTAATTCTGTGCACGATAGTGCGGCGCCTTAATATTAATAATTATTATGTTATTTTTAAAGTAAAATAAAATTCATATATATTATTAAACATTTTTTTGTATTGGTTTAAAAAAAATTGTCCCACCTTCATGTAAGTTGGAAGAATAACGTAATTTGGTGTATTTACTTATGAAAGTTCTCGTTACGTCATAATATCATCACATATAAGCATATGTTGCTATATTATATATGCAATACAACAATTAATTTGTTCATCAAAAATTACACAAATATTTTTTTACAAAGATTACAATTAGTTTAATCATTAAAGTTTTTTTTACACTAAAACGCTATAATACACAACCGAAATTCAGACGTTTACAAGGAATTAAATAAAAAATTCTAAAAAGTTAATTTGACTGAAAATTACGAAGTGATATTTTATGAATTGCTTTTTACTTATCACTAAAGCTTTATATTTTTTTATTTCTTAAACAATGGCAACCAAGAAGTGTTATTTTGTAATAGCTCTTGGAATAAAATTTAAACATCTATTAGAAGTGTACCTTCTAGTAGGATTTATACATTTTCACCAATATTGTATATATTTTCTTAAGTTTTCGAAACTATTATACAAAATTAAATCTACGAAAAAATCTAAGCATAATTTTAACACATGTATTTTATGTAACTGATCTAAATCTGGAAACTACCAAAGATAAAATTCAATCTAAATCATAATTATAATTGTGTTATCAATTAATTTGCGTAGATTTCATACGAGTATCATCACAGAGAATACGCAATATTTTAATGCATTTAAACTAAACTGTTATTATTTAGATACAACATAATATTATAGCTATTAATGTCACACAATTTTAAGCTAATATATATATATAAGGAGGTTTAAAAACTACATTTTGACGATTTTAAGCGCTGTTTAACGTAGTTTTATTATTTTTACTAGTCGCGAAAACGTAATAAAATACTATATGGGGTCTGTAAAATTGGTTCGTGCTATACGACTTTTTTAAACCTGAACAGGTTTTAATTTACTTTTATTCCAAAAACTATTAAAAATGAAAGGAAATATACTTTTAATAAATGCATTATAATATTATATTTATCTGTCACACATTCAAACAAAACAATTGTTACTGTGCGTTTAGCAATACCTATGCATTTCTTCACGCTACGTGTTCATAATAATTATATTTATTATTTTAGTATTTATAATCGATCAACTTAAATATATGTTACAATAGTAATAAATAAAATTTGATGATAAAAATAATTATGTGTTTAATAATTATATTTAAATAGTACTAAAATAAAAATAATATTAAAAATAGCAATTAAATTCACTCGTAGTCTAATTTTAAAATATTAACGCATTATTCACAAGCCTTTTCATTAAAGACAATTACTTTAAAATGTTAAAAACGCTTGCTTTTTACATTTTGTTGAGCTGCGTTATTAAATAATAATTTGTAAAAAAAGTAATAACTAGAAATAATTTCCCAACACTAGAATAATAACGAAACTCCAAGGGTCGTATTTAAGAACAGTAATAGGTCTTGAGTTGAGTGAATATAGGATCTGTGAAATGTGAATGTTGCGTTGCAGGCTATGTGACCAAACTTTTCGATAGTTTACTACCTACTTGTCCACCTAAAGGGATTTCGCTATATTGCTCGCTTATTACCACATTTTTGTTGACATAATTTACAAAAAAATATAATGTATGATATAATAACAGCCAAGAAACGTTCCACTGCTGGGCTCGGACCTCCCACTATAGAGGAACATTAAACCGCCACGCTTGTCCAAGGCGACTTAGCACGTTTGACATTTTTTATTGCAGGAGTTCCGCAGACAGGCAGACGGCCCACTAGATGGAAAGCGGTTACCATCGCCTATAGACATTTGCAACACCGAAGGTGCTACAAATGCGCTGCTGCTCTCTTAAGGGAGACTGGAACCTGGTGAGTAATGCCGGAACAAAATTCAAGGTTGTTATGGCGACATACTTTAGACCAGGGGTGGTATCTATCCAGTCGGGCAAATGCCCTACCACCTGGCTGTGGGTTGTCTTGTCGCCTCTTACGACAGGCCGCCCGGCCGCAGGGAATTGTATTCTTTCCCCGTTATCGGGTATTTTGATGTGCCGGTTTTATCACGATGTTTTCCTTTACCGTTAGCACGTGGCCATTGTAAAAACATGCACATATTAGGTCAGAAAACAGCCTAAGTGGCGCATGCTTTCCAACCAGGATTTGAACTCGCACAGAACAGAAATTACTTAAGACAAATTTGTATTATACAAATTTTAACAATAAAATTACGAATATTTCACAGAAATTTTATTTCATATTCATCATTTGAAGTTGAAACATTAAGTCCATAGGATCTATCGGCAAAGAGTTTCTTGAAAGAAAATTGCAAGAAACACTTTGATGCCATCCGTGATCAGCTGGTTCATATTTCACCCAACAAATAAGCATCGCCATACAGCGCAGCAATGCAGCCAGCCTTCTGGGCACGCTGCCATCTGGCAGCGATTTATTAAACAGTCTTTAATTATATTTTTAAGTTAATTGATTTATTAGGTGTTTACACTTGTATAAAGATTCCGATTGTGCTTAATAACTCCAACTATTTAATTAAATAAGTAATAAATATTTAATTGAATTAATAAAAATATTTTTGCGATTTATTTTAGATGAGACTTTGTCTGAATTAAAATTATTATTTTGTGAAGCGTTCGTAAATAGGTAATATGTGAGCGAGACATTGAACTCTTAAAGTAGCACCATAAGCGTTTCCAAGCATTGTTCTAGTTTGTTGTTGAATACGACTCTCAGAACTCAAAGAATCAACAATAATTAAATAAGATGTAGATCAAAAATAATAAATTAATATTACGAGCTCTAAACGCTCATAATAATACAATGATACTTCAAAAAAAATATAATAATGAATTCACTAGTGATGTGGCCATTGTAATAATAAAGTTCTTAACAATAATTGTTGTAATATCGATTAATTTTTTATATTCTATTTTGGTATGAAATTGTCGGTCGGATCGGTTGGACAGTGCGCTGATGAATTTTTAATAGTTGAGGCTTGGGACGGAAGAATCGATACTACAGCGTATGGCAAGGACTATAATGCCAATGCGTGCTATCATTCAATTATAACTAATACTTGATACTAAAAATTTCAACACTATTGGCTGGAACTGAATACTTAAACATTTACCTGTATTTAACAAATTTAACTTGTATTTCTTTGTGATTAGTAAGAAATGGACAGAGAAATAGAAATAAAATCTAACAAACAAGAAACCGACTGAAATAGTAACTAAAAAGCATAAAATAAATATTTTCATTTTGTAGTGCATTTTTTATTTTATGCTTTTGAGTTATACACAAAGACATATACACACACACACACACACACACACACACACAAACACTCACACACACCCGCCCATATATATATTTATATAAATATGTACGAATTGAGAACGTCCCCCATTTTTACAAGCTTTTATTTAACTTGCAATGGATGTACCTATGTATGTATGTAAGTTCGGGTGGAATGTTGCAAGTTAAATTTGACCAACTTCCCGGTTTCCGATTGAGCTGAAATTTTGCACGCATATGTATATCGCGTGACAATGCAATAATATGGTACCATGGTGATCTGATGGAGTCGGAAGGTGGCCATAGGAACTCTTGTACTAAACAAGATAGACCCGTCGTGTTTGGGCTCGTTTTACTTGTATTGACTAGCACTCTGCTGCTACATGATATCCAGGATCTCAAAAGCTTGTATTTAAAAACCTTTTTAAAAAGCAAGCTATTTTTGAATTCGGTTAATAATATGTTATTAGTCTGCCGAAAGACGCGTACCTTACGCTAAAGATAGAGTGTTTAGATTGAAATAGACCTTCCCAAAGTCACGGACTAACTTCTACCGGCGTGCATAATTGTGGTTTTGTACTTACTCTTACTGACCTTTTATTTCTTACTATATTTTTGTTTTCAAATAAATCCCACCCAAGCGCTTTTTGGAAGTTGTCACAACGTGTTTTCTCTAACGATTGTTGGCAGCTCTGCTTGGAGGCTATCCTACACTATATTTGCTGACACATAGTTTCAGTTATATGTCGGTGTATTGTATTGTAAATGTTTAAGTATTTAAATGTATGAACAATTGTAAAATGATAAGGAAACACTATATCAAGCCTTGGCATGTATGAATTAATTATGTATATTTTATACGGTCTGTTCTAATAACATTTGGAAGGACTTTTATAAGTGATAGGACATTTGTGTATAATTTTAAAATTTGCAAACGATTTTATGGCAGTTCTCAGAAGAGATGGCTTTTTTATACAAATATCAGTTATTATTGAACCTTCTAAATTTATACCGGGTTTTTACATCCCTATTTTTTTACGTTACCATGGGCAATTTTTTTTTTTAATTTATTTAGGCACACCAACAGCACTCATATTTACAACAGTCCTGATTTGTGGACGTATTAAAATAGTGCACAGAATTTACAATTCAATTATCTGCGACAAGAATAACCCACGAGGTTTCTGTGCCACTGTTGAATATGTTTTTGTTTATGAATGAAAAAGAAATAAAATAAATAAAAATAAAATCAATATTATAGAGTTCCTCGATAGAGTAATAATTTCATTAACTATGTCTATATTATACAAAGTGACATTTAGAATTGCAGGTATTAATATAGTAAAAGCGAATGAAAATAATATTACAAGAATTAATAAAATAAAATAAAGAAAATGATTATAAATTTTTGAATCGAATTGATAAAAAATATAAAAAAACACAAAGAAACAAATTTATAAAATAAAATCATTTTAAATTGTACCCAGTTGTAAGGTAAATGGATGAATTGTAATTCCAAAAATTCATTTCTGTCTTTCAATTTTGATAGAAATTATATAAGCATTGTAAACTGTATGAAATTAACTGTGTAAAAGGTTTCATATGTGACTTTAACTGCTTGTTATTAAATGGTGCTTCTTAAATTATGGAGTATTTTCAAAGACAAAAGTATAAAATATTGTTGTGTATGAATAATAAAAATAAGAAAATTTGGAACGTTTTCCAATAAAATATTAAAAATGAAAAAGCAGTTAAAAGGTGACTTATGAACACTTAATAAAACTACGTTTTAACGGTTTTAAGCGCGGTAATTTTATTTGATTTTGGTTTTTCCGACGTTTCGGCCACTTTTCAGTGGCCGTGATCACGGAAGATGAAAAGTGGCCGAAACGGCGGAAAAACCGAAATCAAATAGAATTACCGCGCTTAAAACCGTTAAAACGTAGTTTTATTATGTATACAAGTCGCGAAAACTTAAGAAAATTTTATGAAAACTTTTTAAGAGTTATGTTAGTTTTATTTTTTTATTCAATTTGAAAGACAGAAATGATTCCGTATAATTTTGGGTTAATATACAACCCGGCATTAATCGAGAGAGGTTAATAATTCTGGCGCAGATATCCGTTATAAATTACAAATATTTCAATGATTTGAGCATATGAGTGTTATGAGTCAACTAAGCAAGTGTATACATATTGATGAATGAAATATTGCTTATACATCAATGAAATGTTCTGACGTGAACAATATCGTGGAAGTAGAATACTTAAACAACAGTCGTTCAGTAAAAAGTAACTATTAACTGCGATGTAACTAGATGGCGCCACAGATTATTCTTGTACCACTTTTCAATTCGTCGAGTTCAAGAATTTTATTTCGCTTAAAATATTTTTTACAATTCACTTACATTATGAAAACATTAATAGATTATTAAATATTAAAGTGAGATAAAAGGCACAAATACTGGGAATGCATGTAGTTATGTTGTATTTTTACATACAAGTAACAAGTTCCTTTCAAACAACAAGAAAAAAACAAAGATGCGGATTTCGTAGAAGTGTCAAGTCACTACAATTATGCTTTTTATTTCATTACAAAAATAGTAATTTTATTTTTTTAACTATATTTATTCATCAAACCTATACACATAAATAATATTTAAGTGTCTGTTTGACATGTGAAAATACATAAGGAAATACGGTACTTATATCAAAAAAACAATTTTTAAATTTTTGTACGTCTGCCTGTCTGGATGTTCCGGATAATCTCTGAAACGGTTGGACCGATTTTGACGGGACTTTCACTGGCAGATAGCCGATGCTATAAGGAGTAACTTAGGTTGCTTTTTTTAAAGTTCCGCGAAAAAACAATTACGCGGTCGAAGTCGCAGGCACAGCTAGTAGTAAATACTTTTAAAGAACCTTATAGGTATTTTTTTTAATTTAGAATAGATTTAGTCTAAAAATAAGAGTTTAAATAAATATTGACAGTCCCGGTGGCTCACTTTTCTCTTTCTCTATTCTACTTCTTCTATAACATTCCTTCTATCTTATTCTAGAGGCTGGTAACCCGTTGGCAAAGTCCTTGGTGTTAAAAACGGCTGTAGATGATGGTAACTACTTCTGTCTGTTTGCTCACTTCAGGCAATAAAAATGGGATTTTAGGAGTTTATATGACTTCTAAAACTAATTAAGATTTTGGAGATAAATTTGGATTATTATTAAATATCAAGAAACGTCTCATATATGGGACACTAGCGAATTGTCTTATATGATATCAACACTAAATAATTTCATATTTGTTAGCGAAGGTTGGTTGTAGCAATGAAACCTCCATGTTACATGACTTAAATAATAAAACGTCAAAAACAGAGAGATAAATTATTTATTGCGCCATCTAGTGATGTAGGGTTTTACATCTGTTCAACGTTACGGTTTTTACTAAGTGGTTATTGTTTATAGTATACTTCTTCTATGATACTAATATATTGAAATTGATGCTTACTTAATTCACTTATAATACCTAATATTGTTTTCTAAATTTTTCTCATTATTACTCTATATCATAACTATTGCCTTTAAATTAATCAACAATAAATAAATTACATATTAATTTTTTTCATTAAAATAGCTTGAATTTTATACATATTTACTATTTTGTTTTATATATTTTTTAATTTTATTATCAGCACGCGTGCGATCGACACCATTAGCATACGAGCGTATTATTAAAATCTTATATATTTTATACTATAGGAGATAAACTTCAATTATATTTAATTTAATTTGAATTTCTGCGATCATGCATTCTATTTTATATATTTTACTCATATCTGCATTGAGCAATATATTTATTTATTTATTATATTACGTTTTTAACAACAAATATTAATTACTTTCATGAATACACTAATTTTGTATTTAAATATTAAAATGAATTATGTTTTTAAACTTCGATTTAGGGCCGCTTGCATAACGATCGCCTTTAAATAAAATTAGTTAATCATATTAAACTGCCTAAACACGTTTTACACAAAACGTATTGACAGTTCTTTAAACATATTTAGCGGCAAATTTTGCGTTGTGCAATACGCTAATTGTATTTAAGGGTGTTAAATACGTTTTGTGTTTCTTAAATAAATTTAAGCAACCTTATGCCAGCGGCCCTTAAAATGTTAAATTAACTAATGAGGAGGCAATAAAATTGTGATATTAAAAAAAATGTAATAATTATATATTATTTTTAATTTCCACAATTATTTAAATAGAGAACATGATCGCAGTTATGGTATCATATATTTTTTATTTCACAACGCTTTATAAAAAATTCTTTCGCCCATTTTTACTGACCAATCAACATTGGTCTCTTTCACTCTTATAGAGTGTGACCGAGATAAATACATAGCTGTCAAGCGTGTTAAATATAAAATCACAATGTCGAGCACAATTTTTTGTAACGTTCACCTCTGTGTCATTTCGTAGTGCACTCTGTAGCCGACGCCTCTTCAAGAATCCTGTCATCTGGAAAGAAAAGAGACAAATATATTAAAAGTCAAGAACTTTTATGTATGCACTGTCCCTTTAACAAAAGCTATAGAAACCGTACTAAAATAGCAACAGAATGTAGGTAAATTAGCTTCGAGACGTTTTTGCGTTTCTAGTAGTATCTGCATATTTACAGGACTTCTAAAGTTGTAATTTAAATTTCCTTGAAATTTAGTATTAAAAATGACGTCTAATATTAATATTATTATTGACAAATAGTCATTGTAAACCACGGACCATAAAAATGGCCCGGACCTTTGGAGGGCTTCCGTGAGGGCCATGGTAAGGCCAACACATAGAGTCCCCTTGACAAATGTAATCTAAATGTGGCGTGACACTGACCGGTGATTATCCCTGTCTACACCATATAAAAATGCACCCAAGGACAAGCTCCGGCCAGTGTAGGACTATTGTGGGAAATGGGAACAAAAAATACTGGGCTGGGGTGAACTGCTAATGGTACTAGGGGTCTGGGAATATGGAGACTCGCCACTCACTACATGGGACCCTAAAAATGTCAAAATCGGCGAGGGGCAACGTGGGTGTAAGTGGCTAAGGGGTATCGAGAGGTGATGTCATTTATCACTTCCACCCTGGAGCTTGAGTCTTAGCTCTAGCTATCTCCACTACGTGCCGGCTGGCTAAGGCAAGCACGGAGGCGGGGGTCTTGCCTTGGCCCCCGGAGTCAGATCCGAGGTGTCGCTAGTCACCTAAGGCTTCGCCACAAAGCCCCCTGCGGGTTAATATTTTATTCGTTTCATATTAAGTACCTGCTTATAAAAATATTTAAAAAGTATTAGCTTATTTATTTATGTGCTGACAGTACACTACTACAAACGCAAAAAGTTTCAAAGCTAATTTATTTGTACATACATCTGAACTATTTCCACTTATGGCTTTGAAAGCTTGTTGGAAGAGGAGGCATATATAGTGGTGCGTTCGTTATTTAAAAGTTTGTCTTTAGTTAAAGCAAGACAGTAATATATCACTGTCTCGCTTTAAACAAGTAACAACTATACTCTTAGTTTAGATACAAACAGTATAGGCAGTACGGATTTTTAATTTAACAGCATAATCGAAACAAAACTATTTTTGACTTACAAAAATGATAATTTATGCCTAAGATTCATATGTTACAATAGTAATCTACACGTGTTATTGTTACACTCACAATCGTTAACAATGTATTATTACTTCATATGAAGAAAAGAGAGAGAATGAACATATAAATAGTCAGCTCTCATTTTAGTACGGTTTCTATAATGTTACTTGTTGTTCTGAGCGATGATTTAAGTAAGCTCAATTAAGCTTAGCCTGCTTATTTACGAATGGATATTTGCGTATGAGAAGCGCTTAATTGAAGTCTGTATACCTTGGATTAAGAAGAATAATTATTTATCTGTGCAGGAACGGGGCAAGAATACTAATTCCTGCAGCGGGGCGTCGTCTCGGAAGAAACGGTAAAAACCCAGGTTGAGCATTTCGCCGTCTAGATAGCTACCACCCCTGGTCTAGTATGCTATCAAAATTATCCAGGGTTATGTTCCAGCATCAGTCACCAGGTTCCTGTCCCCCGCCCCCTTCGAGGCCCACAGCACCTTAATAGCATCCTTGGTATTGCAAATGATTTTTGATTCGCTAAAGGACATACAGGGCCTTACTTATAATCGTTTCTTAAATTTAAAGAAACTACTCAGCAACTGATTAGTGAAAATCTTACCCATAAACTCCTCTTTAGTCGAATATTTTGGGTACAACCTACGTTAATCATTCAAATTTCGTTTATCTGTGCTCCTCTTAAGTAAACAACAGGTAATACACGTTTATAAGTGAAAAAAAAAGATATTTATTGATTAGAGTCTGATTCTGATTCTCTTACTTAAGAGATGCCTAATCGTTTCCTAACGAGATTATTATAAGTAAGGCCGTCAATGTTTATCCTAGACATTTATAGAACCTATTTTTTTCATTATTTTATTATGTAACTAGGATTTGTCCGCGGCTTCGTCCACGTTAGACAGGTAATAAAAATTATATTTATTTTGCCAATTATTAAAATCAATGCATATTTCCAGCAGGTTATAGTTCCAGTATGATATTTTATCCGTGCAGGAATGGAGAAAGAATACAATTTCCTGCGGCCGGGCGGCCTGTCGTGAGAGGCGACTTAACAACCCACAGCCAGGTGGTAGGGCATTTGCCCGACTGGATGGCTACCACCGCTGGTGTAAAAGGTGTCGCCATAACAACCTTGAGTTGTGTTCCGGCATTAGTGACCAGGTTCCAGTTTCCCTTAAGAGAGCAGCAGCGCATTTGTAGCAACTTTGATGTTGCAAATGTCCATAGGCGATGGTAACCGCTTTCCATCAAGTGGGCCGTCTGCCTGTCTGCTGATCTCCTGCAATAAAAAAAAATGAAAATATTAAAATGTGGTCGTATAACTTGGCACTGGCAGCTCAGATGTCAAGTTATATTGAATTTTTTTGACATCGCGTTTTTCTCATGTATTCTTTATCCTGTCATGTCACGATTGAATTGAATTAAATTTATTACGTGCTTTTATTTATTTCATAGTGCTCATTATTTATAATTCACATATTCGACCACTGCCGATCCCGAATTGCTACAGAAAATTCTTGAATCCGTGCATGTACGGAGAAATAATGCAATTTCCTTAGGCCAGGCGGCCTGTCGTAATAGGCGACAAAGCAACCAGGTGGTAGGGTATTTTCCCGCCTGGATGGCTACTACCCTTGGTCTAGAGTATGCTGCCATAACATCCTGAAGTTGTGTTCCGGCATTAGGGGCCAGGTTCCAATCTCCTTTTAGCACCTTTGGTGTTGCAAATGTCTATAGGCGATGGTAACCGCTTTCCATCAAGTTTTTTATATCCACCTGATGGAAAGCGGTTATCATCGCCTATGGACACTTGTAAAACCAAAGATGCTACGAATGCGCTGCTGCTCTCTTAAGGGAGACTGGAACCTGGTCACTAATGCCGGAACACAACTCAAGGTTGTTATGGCAACATACCTTAGACCAGGGGTGGTAGCCATCCAGTCGGACAAATGCCCGGCCGCAGGAAATTGTATTATTTCTCCGTTCCGGCACGGAAAAAAAAAATCTCGTAAAAACCCAGGACAAGTTACTAAAGACATACTCAACTGGAACTGTTATACTAAAAATGGCCAATAAATATAGACAGTGACACAACATGCAAGTCCTAAAACGAGGTGATTTCGCAGTTGGGAAATGTCGGGAAATATAAAAAGTCCCAGAATCGTTAGATATGAAAATGGTTATGTAATATATCAAACTGTGCGGTAATAAGAGTAAAACGATCAATTTTCATGCTATTTTAGCCGTGTGATCGATTCTCAGGAAAATATCTAAGATTCCTACGATCTAAGTAATGTACCGAAGCATTTGATAATGGACAAACTATTGTTTTAATATCAGTGGGATCTGAATCAGCTAATTTTATTGTATACTACTACTTTAAACTACTCCTTACTCCTTATCCGTGCAGGAACGGAGAAAGAATACAATTTCCTGCGGCCGGGCGGCCTGTCGTAAGAGGCGACAAAACAACCCACAGCCAGGTGGTAGGGCATTTGCCCGACTGGATGGCTACCACCCCTGGTCTAAAGTATGTCGCCATAACAACCTTGAGCTGTGTTCCGGCATTAGTGACCAGGTTACAGTCCCCTTTAAGAGAGCAGCAGCGCATTTGTAGCGCCTTCGGTGTTGCAAATGTCCATAGGCGATGGTAACCGCTTTCAATCAAGTGGGCCGTTTGCCTGTCTGCTGAACTCCTGCAATAAAATATAAAAAAAAACTCCTGGGAAAATTCCCGCAGGATATCCGGAATACAAAGTACTGCAGTATTCGAAAAGCTATCAGTCGAAAGAAATTTAGTGAAAACTGTGTCGGAATAAGCTAATTTTTAAGCACCCGAAGAACTTCAAACCATTCCCAGGAGAATTCCCGCGGGATTCCCGGCAGAGAAAGTAGCACATATTTTAAGTATAAACATTTGCTATCGATTAGCGTAAACCGCATCGAAATAAGCCCAATAGTTTTTACGTAAATCCTTAACAAACAGACAAGAAATCTAATAAAAAATGCATCGTGTTCTCCATCGTTTATATAATTCATTTCAATTGGGTTTTTTTTAATTTCAATATACAGACACTGCATTTTGAGAATTTTATTCTATTATGCATTAAAATCGGTCAATCAATCAATATCCTTATTTGCAAGAATGTAGTTGATAGAGATGTTATACAATTGTAGATTCACAGTACATTCTACCACATAGTGGTATACAAAATAACTTCAATACTAAAATTAATAAATAAATAATAAATATTCTAATACAGAAACGTGTCAAATAAGCATTAGTAATAAATAAAAAATTAAGATATTTAAAATTTATATCAAGAGAAAAAATTAAGAGTTTTCCCATATATAGATAGATAAAAACCACAAGCACTTTTTTAGAAATTCATTTACAATATAGAAACACTCTTTAACCAGCCACTTTTTATTGACAAGATAATACGTTTAAATTAAAAACTAAGTATTATCGAATATCAACAGGTCACAGGGGCGATAATTCAATTTAAGACGTGCTCAAAATTAATAAGTAATCTTTAGTTTTGAGTTTATATAAAGGTGACAATATAAAATCATACCATTGTTAATATTATGGCGATGATATAAAAACATACCAAACGATTGACGTTGAATTTTATGCTATGCGTAATTCTATGAAAGCATTAGGCGTGACAAGCTTGGGGCATCAGCTTTAATTCATCCTTAGTAAGCGTATCAAAACATATATTTTAGTAATTATCATTATTACTAATTTTTTTTCAATTTATTTTCAATAAAAAGTTACAAGATGTAATTGTTAATACAATCCTGTAACTTTTTATTGAAAATAAATTGTTAAAAAAAATAGCAGCCGTGTTTTAATTTATACGGCACTTCAATTAAAAAAATGTACGCATTGTTTGTTAGATTAAAATTACAAGGAAGTGTGAAATTTTTTTAGAAAACTTCACAAAGCCCAATATTATAAAGTATCTTACATTATCAAAAATACGCAAGTATATATCAGATTTCATCATAATTGGCATATTCCTAAAATCGTCAAAAAGTTTCACAATACGAGTCCAATTGCTTTTAAATTATTTTAGCATGGACATAGATGAAGATTACTATTGAATGACAATCGTTTAGTGAAGAACGTAACTCGTAACACACTCTTCAATCACAGATGGCGTCACTAGTCCGTTCACGTTTATATAGAAAAACTCAATTAAAACTTTCAATCAACGTCTCAAAACATATTTTTGGAATAAATTTCGTAAATCAATAATCAGCCTTAAATTAATAATCCTACTCAAATCCTTTTTAATTTCGTAAATTTCATGACATTTAATAAGAAGTAATTAGGAATTTCAATTTATTATTGATTAGCTGTGCCTACGACGTCGTTTGCGAGGAATTTGTTTTCAAGACCCCCCTATTTTGAAACATTCTTCATTGGTGCTCCGCTCCTATTGGTCTTAGCGTGATGATGTATAGCCTATACCCTTCCTCAATAAATGGGCTATTTAAAACTGAAAGAATTTTTCAAATCAGACCAGTAGTTCCTGAGATTAGCGCGTTCAAACAAACAAACTATTCAGCTTTATATATTATAATTTAAGTATAAGTTTAATATGAAAATATTTCTCTAAAATGAATAAAAAATAAAATGTTTCTCTAAACGAGCAGACGAATTTAAGCCCGAGACGAAGCCGAGGGCTTACCATAGTCACGATTTTGTAAAAATCTACCATCACACATGTCATACAACGTTTTTCAAGACATTTACGAGAAAACAGTACAATAGGTAACATATATATCAGTCGGAAAATCGCAACAAGGTTTGACATTTCTAATGTGAAAATGGTGCCACGCGTGCACAGTGTAAATTAGAACTACATATTTCGTCTCATTTCCTCTATAGTATTAAAGTGAGACAAATGTATAAATCAAAAACGTTTCCAAGGAGGTTCGATTGTTCAGCTTATTTATATTCGTAATGTGAAACTCCTTGGTTCCATTGTGTTACGTAATTTTTATCATTAGAACAATGTATATACAGGCTTCATAAATGCGTTTTTAGAGCAAACGTATTCAAAAATGTTTTATATAATAAGACATTATTTGAAAGTTCTCATTGAGATTTTCTATATAAACAAGAATAAACTGGTGGCGCCATCTGCGTTACGTTTTTATTCAACGATTGTCATTCGTTTGTATTATTCTTCATCTATGGTATATATTAAATGCCATTTTTACTATGTATTAAAAAAAATGCACTAACAATTTTCAAAAATAAATGTGTATAATGCATTTAATTTTTAAATGAATACTTTTGATTACAATTGTTACTTTTGATTAGTTAATTATATTTCTATAATGATATTTAAATGAAATTGAATGATAATACATGTGTTTTATTCTCGCATAGCGTTTAGCATTAAGCGTTTTATTAACCAAATGCTGTAGTTATTGTGCAATAAAAGAGGAAAATGTGCATAGCTCTGATGCAAATATGACTTTGTCAAAGTAATTGTAATATTGAAGCTGTCATCAACATACCTCTTTGTGTAACGTTTCTTTTGAACTTTCACGTTAGGCGTTCACAAAAGACGACTTGGTCCTGTCGAGTTCAGAGAATTTGCATGAGATATTATATATCGAGAATTCATCTAGAGATTATTTTAATTTTATAAACTCTATAGTGTATGCAAAATCATCAAACAACCGTTTAAATTTGACTTGACTTTGCCACGATTCACAGTTACCAAAAATGTTGATTTCCTAAAGTACAATTTTTCTGTCAACGATTACAATTTAGTTGTCAATTAAATTTTAACTGTACTGAATATAAAAGTGAAACAATTACCGTCATTATTTAATAACACCGTAATTTTTGATTTTATTAACTTTTGTCTACTGAATGAAAGGCCAGCCCTTAATTAACAATATACAGTTGTTTAATTAATATATATGTTTTTTTTATGAATTTTGATTATTTTTCATTGGTATTCGAGTACAAAATTGAAATAAAACATATAATAATGCAACCAGTACTTCTAAGTAAGAATATGGCCATACATCATGATAAATGATGTTTTTCTAATAATACTCGTGTTAATTAAGATATTACATACTGTATTGCGAAGTACTTCGGTCACATCCAAAAAGAATTTAGAAAACAACAGAAGTATCATACAAGAAGTTTAAGATGGTGTATTTAATAAATTAAAAGTAACTCACCCAGATAAAGACGCGGAATTAGAAATGGCAGGACTGTTTGATTCAAAGCCTTCTTTAGGCTTTTCATTCGCCAGTTGCATTTTCAACTGATGACCGAAACAAGCCAAGTCCTCCCTAAAAGTATCAGAACCGGGAGTCGTTGGCTTCTCGTCATCACCCGTCGCCATCGCTTCAGCATCATTCTTCAATGGCGCCTGCTCAGACTCCTCATCAGTATTGTAAATCTTAAAGTAAGCAAACGTCAAATATATCACCGAAATTATGAAAGACGGTATAGGTATCGCCATCGCATACACTAAGTTCAAAGTGTTCTGCCACATATCCAAGTCAGTTATCACCAGGCCTGGATCGACTCGGCTGTAATAGCAAGTATAGTTTGTCCCCAACGGCCTATATTTTCCATAAAAAATCGTACAATTTAAAATCGGCGGGTAGCCGCATCCTTTTACGTTCGGGAACAGACGTGCTCCAGTAAAATACCATTCGGAGCCGTTCCCCTGCAATCCTGTTGGTAAGGCATCAGGAAGATCTTGTTCTCCCTCCATTTCTGGGTCAGTTTTATCAGCATTCACTTCATCATTCTCATAATCGTAATCATCGCGTACAGCTCTTTCCACTCTGATTAGATTTTCATAATCTGTTGCAGTAATGTTTGGGTATTCTCCAAGTTTGTAGTTGACACGAATCTGGGTGCATTCGTATAGATCTTTGGTGCAGCCTTCTCTGCAGGAAGCCCACGTGCAATTACTGGCTCCGACCAAGTGTTTCACTTGAGCTGTTACACACAATGCACCCACCGGATCGAATTGCATGAATATAGTTGTAAATGCTGGTTCTATCACGAAGGGGACTAAGAAGAGAAATGCAAAGAGACTGAAGGTGGCAAGAAGGACGAAGGAAGCTGTTGTGTAGAAGAGTAGTTTCTCCAGAAAGGTGGGGGGTATCTTCTCGTCGTCGGCCATGATGGCGTTGATACGCTAGAAGAGTTCATAGCGCTTGTTTCAGCTTCGTATCATTTCATTCCTTTTATTTATAGTCTTTGTGTGAAATGTTTTTTGTCACCTATTTATTGTGCTGGTTTTTTATGTATTACTTATTTACATTTTTGTTTGTGTTACTGAAATATTTGGTGAGATTTGATTTTTTGAGATTGTAAATTACATAAATATAACATATATGTTCCATTCACAGTATAGTTTAATTATATTTCTATGCACTTTGGTTTTTTATTGTTATTGTATAGTTTTACCCGCGCCGTTGTCTATACAAGAATTAGTTTTTAGCTCAATAAATGTTTGAAATTTTTGCTAGCTTTTCAATATTCATTTTGACTAACGCCATTTTACTAGTAGTAATACCATTTCTTTTCTACTATTATTCTGTCGCGACGATATGGAGAAGATATTGTGGGTTTAGTAGAATACGAATTTTTAATACTATCACGATGGCATCGTACTCTGAATATCTTTGCAATGCCAAGATATTGAAGTAGCAGAATTAGGACCCTAGTCTAGAGTATGCCGCTATAACAACCTTGAGTTGTGTTCCGGCATTAGTAGTCTCCCTTTAGAGAGCAGCAGCGCATTTGTAGCACCTTTGGTTGCAAGTGTCCATAGACGATGGACCGCTTTCCATCAGGTGGGCCGTCCGCCTGTCTGCTGAACTCAACCTATAAAAAAATATATATTCAAATTGAAATTCAAAAGTTTTTGAAGTGAAACTTCTATATAGACGGGGGATCTTAGGATTTTTCTGTCACGAAAAAGCTAGACGTGGTGAGAGGCGGCATAATTTTAGAGTAGATTATGGATGCGTTTTTTGGTTTCAGATCGAATTCGGTTTTTTTGTTTGACAAAATAAAATATGTTTAAATAAAAAATGCATTCATTACGAGTAAACTGTACCTAACCTAACCAAATCATAATTTGCTGTAAACCTGCGAAAAATCGAAATCTGTGCTGGGACACATAGTAGAAGTGAAACTTCAACGGACAAATGGAAAAAAACAAATGACAAAGGACAAGTGCCAAAACGAATCGCAACAAAATTTTTACTTGAAGTTTGACGGGCAGGTTTTCAAATTGAACAATTAATAATCTGCCCGTTAAACTTTTATTGAAAATAAGTTCCACTGGCGAATATTTTTTGAAGGTCACATAATTTAAAATTTAGTTTTACTTCCTATTCTATGTACATCGCTTCGCAACGTGTTATTGCTGTTAAGGCGAACAAGCGGCAAAAACTGCCCAGCAACACGTCTAGCTAAAAATTGCTTTTCTTTGTAGATAGATAGATAACTCTTTATTGTACACCAATACAAACATGAACTTAAAGACTAAAATTACATCTAGTTGTATACAAAGGGCGGACTTATCGCTAAAAAGCGATCTCTTCCAGACAACCCCATTTGTATTTCTTATTCTATTTATATCCCAAGTTCTTTTTTTATAAATGTTATACAGAAGTATGTTATATATATAGAAAACAACCTATGAATCAAGTGGATAAACCAACACTAGTACTTACAGTAAAAAATATTTATGTCTAGTGACTACGGAATGTCCCACAAAAATTGCAATATCACGGCCAAATTCAACGCCGCCGTTCTGTCTATCTGGGCAACAATCCAGCTGTCTATCGATTATTCAGGAATAAGCATTTGAGCTATTTCCGAACCGGCTCCAAATATTTGGGTCGGATGCATTGCTGGCTGGTTTTAGAGGAATTTTTCGTTAGCTTTATGCTAGGTAGCATTAGCCTACCTACTTTTGATAAAATTCTTAATATTTATGAAATTATAATTTATGACTAATGTAAATTAAAAAATATGTTCATAATAAGAAATTCAACGCGGTGCTGATACCTACGCTCACGTATGGAAGCGAGAGTTGGGTATGGAAGAGAGAGCATGAAAGTAGAGTAAACGCGATCGAGATGCGAGCACTGCGCAAAATCTGCGGAGTGACGCTCGCAGACCGCGTTCGTAATACCGAAGTAAGAAAGAGAGTTGGTCTGAAAGAGAGTGTCGGGGTGAAGGTAAGGAAAGGAATGCTCCGGTGGTTCGGGCATGTGGAAAGAATGCATAATGAAAGAATGACTAAACAGATATACAATGCAGAAGTCGTGGAAGGCCACGACACACCTTCCATGACCAAATTGATCGTGTACTAGCAGAAGGTGATGTCAGGAGCCTTAAGAACAGACGAGCGTGCATGACAAGAGTTATGAATGTCAAAGAAGCAAGTGAGGTGTGTAAGAATAAGCCTAAATGGCGCTCTGTTGTTCGTGTCTACCCCGCAAGGGAACCGGCGTGAAGTTATGTATGTATGTATAATAAGAAATTGATTGAATGTTTTATGTATCATATACTTTCTTTTCAATCAATCAATCTTTATTTGCAAAACCATAGGTACATGAATAGGTATTACATAATATAAAGTTTTCAATATATTTTGTCATTATCATGACATGCAAATACTGATATTAACAAAATGTCTTGATGCTATAACCCTACACCAATGTTTCCAAATTAATTTCAGTAAGGATACATGGCAAACAAATAACATCGAAATGTATGCTGTGGGATACGTAGTTGAAGTGAAACTTCAACGGACAAGTGGAAAAACGAATCGCAACGAACAAGTGGAAAAACGAATGGCAACGGACGAGTGGCAAAACGAATCGCAACAAAATTTTGACTTGCTGTTTTACGGGCCGATTTTCAAATTGGACAAATATATTGACAATATGCAAAATGGATGAAGATGTAGTCGAAGACGGAGCATGCTTAACTAGATACTATGCTTAACTAGATGCATGCTTACTAGATATTTCTTGCCGCTTCTCCTCCTTTACAGCATCAACACGTTGCGAAGCGGTGTACATAGAATAGGAAGTAAAAATTAAATTTTAACTTACATGTATGACCTTCAAAAAGTGTTCTCCAGTGGAACTTATTTTGAATAAAAACTTTTGAATTTGAATTTGATAGAATACCTATTCACACAAGACTTGAAGGTACTTGGATGTTTTAAATAATAATAAGCTGATAAAAAATTTGAGATATTGTTAATATGGTCCCATAGTCACGAAGTGGACTACAGATGGATGGGTATATATTTAAAGATAGACCAAAAAAGATGGATGGATTGTGTGAAGGATGACATGATGATATGCGGTGTGACAGAAGAGGTATAGGTATATAGGTCAGAATAGAAGAGTGTGGAAGGAAAAGACATATTGTGCCGACCCCAAGTAATTGGGATATGGTGAAAAAAAGAGAGAGTCACAAGTTAGGATCTGGTGAGTGGTGCCCAGGAAATTCGAGAGAACCTTCGAAAATTTTTAACCGACTTTTTTGTTATACGATATCTCCGTCAATTGTGGACCGATTTTAATTTTTTTTTGTTTGAAAGAGTATGCTCTTGAAGTGGTCCAATTATCATCAAGTCAGGATCTGATGATTGGATCGCAAGGAAATTGAGAACAACCCTTGTTGACGAGCGTCTACACCGAAGAGTGAGATAGCAACCTTGTATACGCGAGCCAGTATTATAATATCTACAGGCGTTTAATATATTATTTCTAAAACTATTCAAGTACTTGCGCAACTAAAAATTAAAAAATATTTTTTTTGACAAAAACAAAATCGACTTCAAACTAAAAAGCAAAAAATAAACTTTTAACCGACTTCTTCTTACAGCATCTTGAAGTCGGTGCAACGTAATGAATAAAAATTACTATTTTGCACATTTGTTGTTTTTTATGTTGTATTTGGGGCCGACTTCACGATGTTTAAATAAGTCGCTTAAATATTTATTTTTTGCTTTTTAGTTTGCAGTCGGATTTTTTTTTTTTTGACAAAACAAAAACGAAAAAGTGTTTGCAGTGTTACGAGTTACGTTTTATTACTGGATATTTACACATGTCGTAACACAATACAAAAAAACGCATTCCAACCAACCAACATGTGTTATAAGCTTTCAGCCGAGTATTAACTTCAAGCAAGTCTGAAAATCTCCACTCACATGAGTTACGTAAGAAACGTACGTCAAAAGTCAAACACAAGATTACCTGTCAAACAGACAAATGTTGAGAGCTTTCAAAGGCTTTTAACGAAAGCTTTTATTAAAGTTCTGTATACTTTTAACATTAAGTGCAAAGCGTTGACAATATCAACTTTTGTGTCGAGAAATATATAAATATAGAGAGCGTATTAATATAAGTCAAAGGCGTGAAAGAAGATTATTATGGAAATATAATCGTAGCACTTTTGGTGTTACAAATGTCCATAGGCGATGGTAACCGCTTTCCACCAGGTGGACCGTCTGGCCTGTCTGCTGAATACGGAACTCGTGCAATAAAAAACAAATAACTTATGTACGGCAGTGAAGCGTGGCGTACTTGAGCGACGTGTCACGGAGATGAATATGCTGCGGTTGATATGTGGAGACATAGCGGATACATACATACATACATTCATTCTTACACACCTCACTTGCTTCTTCGACATTCATAACTCTTGTCATGCACGCTCGTCTGTTCTTAAGGCTCCTGACTTCACCTTCAGCTAGTACACGATCAACTTGATCATGGAAGGTGTGTCGTGGCCTTCCACGACTTCTGCATCCATCCATAGCGAATAAATTTCATAAATATCGCCTACGTTGGTAAACTCATGTTTTATTGAAACCAGTTACACGGAGAACTAACGTTTAGCAATGCCGCCTCCGCAGGTCCCGGTCGAATGGGTAGGCCCAAGAAATGTTGACTTGACGTGACGTCGTAAAGGATGACATCCGTATCAATGGTCTGACAATTACGGTTACTAAAGACTGTGCGCAGTGGAGAAAAAAGTAGGAAAGCGGATCCGGAGCGTTGTAGCGAACGCTATGTACCCAACCGGGATTTAATGATGATGATGATGGAAGAAGATAACTGAGGAATGAGCACACTCTCTGATTACCATCGGTTTTTGCTTTTTAAAAAAAAAATTCAAACAACGTCTTGCTATTTTTTCGTGGAAGAGCCGTTCTAGAATAATAATCTTGATTACAGCTCTTAGTGTTCGATAGATGTGGTATCACGCTCTCACAGAATACCGGCGTGAAACGGTTAGCCTAGAGCTTTTCATATCTTAAAACTTAAATCAAACATATACTGAATCTTCCAATTAACATCATTTCAAATTCGTAAACTTCATAAAATTGGAAAACATGAAATTGAATTTGGTGAAATTTCACGAAAATTAAAATACTCTGAAGCTGCTCTGAATCCAATGCAAAAATAATGATGGAAATGAGTTCAGAAACAAAAAAAGTTATTGCTGAAAAGCCGCACAAAAACCATATTTTTGTCCGATTCTATTGAATCTGCTATATCTTCGGAACCTAAGGTCAATTAGCAATGAAATTCATATGTGATTATTTTGAAGTGATACTGAATCCATCGCTAAAAACCATCAAAATCGGTTCACAAACAAAAAGATATCGTTGAACATACATAAAAAAATATTAACATGACTAATTGAGAAAAATATGACAATTTACTAGCGAGACATTGAACTTCAAGTAAACAGTGTCATATATATAATAACAGCCCATATACGCCCCACTGCTGGGCACAGGCCTCCCACTATTAGGGGGTGGGGGGAGAACACAGTGTAGAAGTAAACAGTGTAACCCTTAATTTCAATTTACCTCATGAATTGGATAAGTGGCACTTAACTGAACAAGCCAGGTGAATAAAATTTGACCTTGCTTATGTTACGTAGGCGGTGAATTGTTACAAAGATTGTAGAGTGAGTAACTTGGTTTTTAGGTAACCTCAGGTGGAAATAAGGTTCGAGCCTTCAACGCTTGGGTTATGCCAGCATTAGCATACTCCTTTGGCATACTAAGATGCTAGAGATCTGGTACCCAATTCTGTTATTTCAAGTATATTCGCGTTGTGAAGATATTCAAATGTTGAGATGTATGTGTGGTGTTACAACAATAGATAAGGTGAGAAACGACTACATAAGGGGATCTTTGAAAGTTGCCCTGGAACTGGAAAATTGAGAGTAAGAAGATTAAGGAGGTATAATTTTTGATAAAATAGCTACTGACCCCTAAAAAGGGAATCGAACTTGCCTTTAGCTACGTTGCATATTTACTTGAATTTAGAATGAACCCTGCTTCTCAACTTGTAATTATATCCACACTAAAAGGATTCTTGAAATCAACATGCAAATTAAATGTGTGCAATGCACATGAATCAGGGAAATCCCGTGTGTGATGCGCATGAAATGGGGAATTCCATATTCAAATTCCACCAAACAATATGTCGCTTGCGAGTTTGTTTGTGTCATAATATTAATTGAATAATAATAGGGATGTGAACAAATGTACAAATAAATTTTAACATTATTATATAATATATGTCTTTGTAGACCACCATAAAAATGGCCCGGACTTTTAGAGGGCTTGCGTGGGAACATGGGAAGGCTAACACGTAGAGGCCCTTTGACAAATTTAACGTAAATGTGGCGTGATACTGACCGGCGATTATCCCTGTCTACACCATATAGTAATGCATTCAAGGACAAGCCCCGGCCAGTGTAGGACTATTGTGGAAAATGAGGACAAAAAGTACCGGGCTATTGAGGTGCACTGCTAGTGGTACTAGGGGTCTGGGAATATGGGACTATGGCGTCTGCCCGTCGCAATGTTCGGAGAACATGGAAAAATGGGCAGACGGTGACTCGCCACTCCCTATATGGGCCCCAAAAATGCCATAGAAGGCAGAGGCAACATGGAAGTGAGTGGCTAAGGGGTGTAGAGAGGTAGGCTGCAGGTTCACTGAAGCTACTTCTGACGTGATGGCATTTATCACGTCCACCCCTGGAGCTCGAGTCTTAGCTCCACTCCGTGCCGGCTGGCTAAAGCAAGCACGGAGGTGGGGGCCTTGTCTTGGCCCCCGGAGTCAGGTACGAGGTGTCGCTACTCACCTAAGGCTTCGCCACAAAGCCCCCCTGCGGGTTATTATTATTATTATTATTATATATAAAAGAACTGGTGTTAAAATAACACCTTATCATCCAACCATTTAATTCCTTTTCAAAAAATAATTAATGTGCTCGTTCAATCCTTTTTCTTGTACCTACTTATAACGCCATAAGTAGGTACGCTCTTACAAAATCAATGAGGCTGCTACCTTCAGTAATTTTATAAAAAGTATATCACGTGATTTGACAGTCCGCTCCCATATTACATCTCTATATAGTCAGTAGTTTACATAAGGGTTTATTTAATTTTTGATAAAATAGCTACAAAACCATAAAAAGGGGATCGAACTCGCCTTTAGCTACGTTGCATAGTTATTTGAATTTAGAATGAACCCTGCTTCAACACTGGTAATTATGTGTCTACACTAAAAGCATTCTTGAAATCAACATGCAAATTAAATGTGTGCAATGCACACGAATGAGGGAAATCCCGTGTGTGATGCGCATGAAATGGGGAATTCCATATTCAAACTCCATCGAACAATATGTCGCTTGCGAGTTTGTTTGTGTCATAAAATTAATTGAATATTTATTTTTATTTAAGTTTATGGCTTGGTAGCTAGGCCTTTAAGCCAGATCTTAGTTTACAATATAGTTTTTTCATTTTTTTTAGCCTATATGTAGCACAGCTGAACTGTAGGTAATCAGCTAGTGCCATTCAACGGAGGTCTTGTGACAACTCAAAAGGCCACATTTGACTATACAGTTCACATTTCTCACAAAACACATAATTACTACTCAAAAACTATCAATATCCTATAACTATTATTCATTTTAGAGTAATTTTACACATTTTTAGAAAATACAACTGCACAGCACAACATCTCCTTTCAGTTTCCGCCAAAAACTCCTGAATTGAATAATAATGGCAAGCGACCGGACAGAATGTCGTTGGTACCTTGGAAAATGGGACGCAACGTGTGTCAATACGTAAGCGGCTTCCCATCTTCCAAATACAGCCGTCACTGCCGGAGGAGCTGCCACACTTCAAGAAACCCTGAAACGCCGCAAATATGCATCCATCGGTGACGGATACGTATTTGAGGTTTTAGGGGTTGAGACTTTGGGGCCATGGGGATGTGAGGCTAATCAACTTTATCGAGAGCTTTCAAGGCGATTGAGTGAAGTCTCGCGTAACCAAAGGGCTAGCCTATATTTAGGGCAAAGGATTAGCGTTGCCATACAACGTGGGAATGCGGCCAGCATTTTGGGAACGCTCCCTACCGACAGCGATCTGGATTACGTCTTTTATGTTTATAATAGTATTTAATTTAAGTTTTTCCTTTGTAGTGTAATTTATTTATAATTTAGTTTGTTTTTAAGTATTTAATTTAAATTCATTAAACTATTACTTAATATCCCTACATAGAATAAACAGTATAAAAATTTAATAATAATAGTGATGTGAACAAGTGTTGAAATAAATTTTAACATTATTATTATTATTTACATATAAAAGAGTATGCGTTAAAATATCACCTTATTTTTTAATGTCATGATAAAAATAATTTTAATAATAGTTTAAACAATTAATACACTGTTTGATTTGTTTAAGTTAAGACGAAGTGATAAAAATGGTCTCGATTTTTTTTTTAATAATCGGCAGACAAACGCACGTTGTATATCCCCAAATTAAAAAGATTACGCTTGTGTTATGCGTAATATAGAACGGATTACTCCGGGGCCGATCCCAGACGCCCAGACCATAGTAAATAACACAGAAACTACGTTTCCGAAATTTACTATACCAGAAATCGAACCCGAAGCCTCTGCGTTGTAGTGAGTGAGGTAGGCTAGCAAAGGCTTAGCCCGCTCAACCACAGAGACCGTCAATTGACTTGGCTGTAAAACTACCCTATTCTGTACTCATTGAAAACCTTTTTTTGTGTAAATTTTTTTATGGCACGAGTTCAGCAGACAGTTAGACGGCCCACCTGATGGAAAGTGGTTACCATCGCCTATGGACATTTTTAAAATCAAAATTCCACTAATGTGCTCCGCTCTCTAAAGGGAGTCTGCTTGAGATTATATTGACAATGTTGTATGTATATACTAAGTCTTATCCCGCAAGTTTGTCCGCGTATGGGTCAATCTCCTATCCGTAAAGTATTTTAAACAATGCAAGATATTGAAATAAAAAACAGAGAAAAGAGACGCTTCAAGTAAACTAGTATGTACTGTATGAAGAGATTAATGGAAGTAGATGAAGCGAGAGATTTGTGTCAAGGTCATCGACTGGAGATCCATTGTTGCTGCCTACCCCTATAGGAAATATCTTTTCTTTTATATTTAAAAGAGGATTTGGTCAGCATCCACCATGTCGTCCTCATGTTCTGAAATTTTAAGACATAAATCCTTCTCTCTATTCTTCAATTTGTTGAAATCTATTTTGTTATTTTTTTATAGTCTATATCAGTTCAATGTTATACACAAAAACAGTTAATATTGTAATGGCCAGGCTCCATCTGGGATGATGTTATCTTTATTGATTGTGGCCAAAAGCGTTTTATTGCTAGCGTTAAAAATAACGCCGTTTACAAATAGCTATATTAGTTTATATACATACGTTATCTGCCAATATTTAACGTTATTAACAATTAATAATAATATCGTATCGCAAATAACGCATTAAACCCATGGCTAAATCTGAGTGAAGTAGTCATTAACTATAACATTATCCCAGATGGAGAGATAGCATAATAATCATCAATTATCAGGCAGCGTATAAATAATAGTTTTTGTTTAAATTGCTAGTTTTATTATGTAATCACAGACAAATAATACAATTTTATTAGTGTAGAAGTTGCTTTCATGTCATACAAGCACCTATGAAATCTCTTCAACATGGTTACATAACCTAACCTCAAAGAAAAATAAAATTATGTGACATACAAACATATCACACATTTATACATATAAGCCTTTTTATTATTATATATAAATTGTATTTTTATATATAATAGAATTAATAGATTGTTAATAGTAGTTTTAGTATAAAATAAAATTAGTAAAAAAAAATGTGAATAATATTATTAAAATATTTTTTTTTTAAACTATAATAGGTTTGTTAATTAAAAAGCATTGTTTGACTGCTTTTATTAATCTGTCAAACGGGACGCGCATTTTGACATAATGCAGCAATGACTTAACAAAGCTGGACAAACAGACAAAATCTTGACAAACATCGTCTATATATAGCTGATTCTATATATAAGAAATTAATAATTCTAGCGGCTTCTTAATATACTTAAAAGCTTGTAAATGGAACATATATGTCGTAGGTTTAAGCCAAAAATAGAACGTGTTATTTCAGACGTACTAACAACAAATTTTGGTCCAGTCACCTAACAAAACACTTTTAGAACTAATCTTCGAGTATCACATAAAACATTAATCCATTGTTTTGGAAAATTATAAAATTTTCGTGTTTTCGCGACGCTGATACCAGACGTCGTCGCCAAACCGCGGCGCGGTGACTACTGGGCGCACGCCATATCGTAACACCATTATTGGCACCTCAAAAGCCTTAACATACTTTAATTAAACCAATACTAAAAACAATTTAATTGAATTATAAAAAAGTAATAATTATAATGGAATTATTTTTAACTATCAACAACATCACTAATAACAAATTGTATTCGCGTAAAGAAGATTTTAAATTTCGAACACATTTAATTTTAATTGCATTTTTTGCGTTGGATTATATAGTTGAATTTTTAATCAGTTAGTGATGTTTTTTAATTGATTTTTTAATGATTATTAAGGAATATTTATATTATTTTGGCGGCCGAATGGTATTAGGGATGCGCGCGTCGGTACCCCCGGTCGATACAGCCAGTATCATGTGTTCAGAACGAACGGCGACAGACAGTCTTACAATTCTGGGGACTCGATGTTTTTCAGATTATTTTCCTTTGCACATGTAAGAATGTTCCTTATAAAATATTTATAAAACAAAATTGAGATGTGCAAGCGATGTTGGACTTTATTGCTAAATTTATGTCAGGGGTGGGTGATCTTGGAAAGATGTTGCCTTCGGGTTCTGATTCATTGAGATTACATCTAGAGCAATGTTCCTCTGGTTTTTTAATATTTAATAAATATTTCTTTCCTGTTTAGTTTTTTATTCTGCGTGTTAAAGGGTCGAAAACATTATGAAAATCGGCTCGTCACACAATTTTAATTACCGTAAAAGCTCTCTTGAGATTATGGTATGTATAATATTACTATTTAAAAAATATAATTATTAAATAAATTTACATACTATGATTGTTTTTTATTAATAAAATAACGTTTAAATTATATAAGATTCTTTAAAAAAATCTCAAAGATAAAATAAACTTTTTTTTAAATTTATTCCAGGAGCTCAGCAGACAGGCAGACGGCCCTCTTGACGGAAAGCGGTTACCATCGCCTATGGACATTTGCAATACCATAGGTGCTACAAATGCGCTGCTGCTCTCTTAAGGGAAACTGGAACCTGGTCACTAATGCCGGAACACAACTCAAGGTTGGTTGTTATAGAGGCATACTCTAGAGCAGGGGTGGTAGCCATCCAGTCCAGTCCAGTATTCTCTCTCCGTTCTGTTCTCCTACACGGAAGAAAGTGTTTGTAATATTTTTGACGCTTTGTGCACTTAACAAATAAATAAGATGCTTTATCTACTATGACTATGATAATAATGATAACTTTAATAATATAATTATGACGTATGCAAATAAATGTACACACTGTAATCTTCCATTTAATAATTATGAAGTCAATAATGTAGTCGGTGTCGATAATAATTGTATAGGGTTTTTCATTTTTCATGTCACAACAATTAAACAATAAATTATAACACCACATAAAGTCACAAACATAACTAACAACAAAACTTATACACATACTCAAACCAACGCGCACTACCACCGCATTGCATTACACGCACACTTCACAAACAAACCAAGACACACAAAGAGCCTAAAAATTAATCACCCAGGCACAGAAAAGAAAAAAACAACACATATGGCACCAAATAGGACAATATATATAAGTATAGACATAAGGCCCATTCTGCATATGCACTTCCTCACAACACCAGCATGTAACAGACACACTCTACATTAGTATAAGTTTAGTATTAAAACTAGAATAAATTAATATAATAAGTTATTCGCAAGATATATACACCTCAACACAAAAATAACTAATAAGCGTGTCAAATTCAAAAAATTAAATCTAAAAATTAAATTGTAAAAAAGGGTACGAAACTCGAGTCCGTAGAGTTGTTATTAATAATGATAATAAAAAAAAAAATTGTATAGGGTAGTATGGAGGAGATCGCCTTTGGCGACAAGACCGCCCATTGTAATTTATTTAAGTTATTCATTCATTCATTCATTCTATCTACATTGATGGAAATTCTCATATTTAACATTTAAAGCCACAACTTTTAAATTGTTTGCAAATTCAAACCGTATCACGAATACTGAGGGTACAGTTTTGAATATTTCAAAACGATTTCCCCAATGTCGGAGGAGCATTAAACATTTTATTTCTCTCATAAACCTTTTAGGATTTTAATTTGCTCTTTCTGTTTCGTATTTTGTAAAACAAACGCAGTGACCATAAGTTCTACAGTATGATATATATTAATGTAGTATGTATTATATATTGCTCGTCTTTTTTTTTGGGGGATATCTTTGGTCGTTTGTCAGTCTTTGTATGTCAGAGTACTTTTTTTGGTGAACTACTAAGTACATATTTAAATTCAAATGTTTTTATTCAAAATAAGTTCTACTTGAGGATAATTTTTGAAGGTCATACATAAAAGTTAAAATTTAATTTTACATATTTCGCACCACGGGTTGTCATGTTTAAAAAGCGTAGGAAGAATATCTCGTCATGCCAGCCTGAACGACATCATTCGCCGAGCTCTTGTCAGCGTCGGCGTCCCGGTCATTCTGAAACCGAATGGCCTGGTGCGTGACGATGGTAAGAGACCGGACGAAATGTCATTTGTCCCTTGGAAGATGGGGCGGCCGCTAGTGTGGGATGCGACCTGTGTTGACACACTGGCCCAGTCACATCTTCCAATGACCGAGTCAGGGGCTGGCAACGCTGCCGCTTCAGCTGAGGACGTCAAACGACGAAAATATGGAGCCTTAGGAATTGGTTACATATTTGTGCCGTTTGGGGTTGAAACATTAGGCCCGTGGGGTCCGTCGGCAAAGAGTTTCTTTAAAGATATATGTAAGAAACTCTTTGACACTACCCGTGATCAGAAGGCTGGCTCATATTTCGCACAACAAATAAGTATTGCCATACAGCGTGGCAATGCAGCCAGCCTTCTGGGCACGCTCCCCGTTGGCAGTGATCTGCTACAGAATGTATTTTAGTTACAATGTCTTTGGGTTTTTTTTTACTAAATAAATATTTTACTTTTTAATCTATATACACCGCTTCGCAACGTGTTATTGCTGTTAGGAGAAGAAGCGGCAAGAAACTCCCCAACCACACGTCTAGGTAATAGTACATTATGGTACTAGTGTGTAACATTGGTGATTACCGCCGAGGCGCCATTGAGACTCGAGCCGTAGGCGAGGGTCTTAAGAGAGCCGAGGACGGTAGTCATCAATACACACGTGTATCATACGACGTTTTTCAACACACTTGTGAATAAAATAACGACAAAAACTCATTTTATTTAGTAGATAAAAAAGTTATACATGAGTGAAAGTTTTATTGATTAAACACGTACGAGTTAAAATTATCTATTTAAATAAGAAGTTGCATGAAATGAGCGAGCAATAGGAACATTAATTTATTTGTTCTATAGAACACGATCTTTTTTTTTGAATAAAAACTTTTTTAAGTATAAATCACCTCAACCAACAAAATTTTAAAAAAAATCTATAACTCACTAGTGAGTTATAATGTTTTTTAGTCACAGTTTGATTATGGGTGTCATTCTGTGCCTAATTGCGGTGACCATAGAGCCACTTTATGAGCAAGTGTGTTGAAAAAATTGTTTTTCTTTTCATTTCTTACTCAATTTATATCTCAAGCTTTTTTTATAAGTTTTATACAGAAGTATGTTACAGAATTACTTTTTGAATAATTAATGGATGTGTAGCAAACTGTGCATATTCAGTAAGACAAAGACAATAAAAGGAAAAAGAAGAATATTATTGTGGTTATAATAATGCCGAGACGTACTAAAAGTTTATACTGCAACATATCTCCATGAATTCTTTACATGTTTGGCAAGATAAAAACGTTGTACAGACGACAGTATAAGAGGCTGGAGCGAGCTGGTATGTAAATGAAGTTTTGTCATTAAAATTTTTTTTTATATAATTCTTCCCTCCGGACAAACGAGATTATCCGGGCCTTTTGCATTTTTTGGGGTTTGTATATATGTTTTGTTTTATTCTTTTCTGTTTCTTTCTTTTTTATGTTTTTTTATCTTTTTTAATTCTTTTTTGATGCTTTAATTTTCAAAAATAATATTTTACAATGCTTCTTAATACTAGTACATTTCCTTTATCGTTAACTCGTCATCTGTGCAGGAACGGAGAAAGAATACAATTTCCTGCGGCCTGGCGGCCTGTCGCAAGAGGCGATAAAACAACCCACAGCCAGGTGGTAGGGTATTTACTCGACTGGATGGCGACCACCTCTGGTCTAGAGTATGCCGCCATAATAACCTTGTGTTGTGTTCCGGCATAAGTGACCAGGTTCCAGTCTCCCTTAAGAGAGCAGCGGCGCATTTGTGGCACCTTTAGTGATACAAATGTCCATAGGCGATGGTAACCGCTTTCCATCAAGTGGGCCCTCTACCTGTCTGCTGAACTCCTACAATAAAAAAAAATACATTTTTCTTTAAAACTAATTATTTCTAAATACATATATTTTGTTATATCTTAACTTTTAAACTATACAAGGCACAGTCCGTCTGACTACCTTACAATCTACTTCTTTAGCAAGCTTCTATATGTTTCTATAGTAATATCCCTTTTAAAGCGAGGTACTTTTTAATTTTGTTTTAAATTTAGTGAAAGGCAGATCTAACATTTCATTATATAAGATTATTGAAGAAGCGTATACCAGCCGCCAAGAATATACTATATCATGTAATATATAAGTGAACTACTGAATATATATATTAACTACTGGAAGGATGTAATAGTTATATAGGAGAACTGTAATACATATGTAACAACCTAAATTATATTACTAATGTACCTAATTATGTCTCCACTATCTATGTTATACGTAGGTGTCATAAATGTTAAACATTGTCTTGAAGTAAACGAGTATTATTCCAGCATTGACTGGTTTCACTCGTCTCCCATTCCGATAGCCGTTGCACTACTGAGTGATATATCCACTACAGTGCATGGGCATAACAGTTCGCTTAAGCCTTCAATGTGCATAGTCCGACACGCACTTGGCCGATTTTTTACTCTTCCATTGTCATTCTTCATTTTACCTCTAACCGCGGGCGGGCTCTTCAGACTTTGTTATATGAAATCAGAGGTGATTTGAATGCAAGTGTTACTTTGTGGCTGCAGCCAGCCATAATTATTGTGAATGTAGTCGCGGTGGAGGCTGGTTTCACGTGTCTCCCATTCCGATAGCAGTTGCACTACTGAGTGATATATGCACTACAGTGCATGGGCATAACAGTTCGCTTAAGCCTTCAATGTGCATAGTCCGACACGCACTTGGCCGATTTTTTACTGTTCCATTGTCATTCTTCATTTTACCTCTTAGTCTTCAGACTTTGTTATATGAAATCAGAGGTGATTTGAATGCAAGTGTTACTTTGTGGCTGCAGCCAGCCATAATTATTGTGAATGTAGTCGCGTATAAATAGGGATGCAAACGATATATCGATATTTCAAAAATCGATATTTATTATTCATATACATAGTGTGTATTGTTGTTATTGTTACAATCTGTGTCTTTACTACTACGTACTAATGCTGGATTACGGCACCTCTTTGTCGAATGGTAGATTCGTACAATAAACACTTTAATGAAATTGACATATTTTCTATAGCTATTGGCCAATTCAAACATAATGTACTAAACAAACTGCCTATGACGGCGTCTGTGGTTGAGCGGGCTAAGCTCTTTCCGGCCATTGCAACGCAGAGGCTCCGGGTTCGATTCCCGGTATGGTAAATTTCGGAAACGAATTTTCTCCGTTATTTACTATGTTCTGGGTGTCTGGGATCGGCTCCAGAGTGGTCCCTTGTATATTACCTATAACACAAGCGTAACTTGCTTATTTTGGGGATGTACAGTGTGTGTGTTTGCTTGCCGATTTATTAAAAAAAAAACTTTTAAGTACGTCGTTTCCACCTTAATGCTATATTTGTTTTATATTTTGTTATTATTTCTTTTACTACATATAAGTTGCGGTAAAAAATGTTATTATGTCCTAAAATAAAATGTGCTGTTGGATATCATATTAATAACATATAGAATATTGCATTAGTTATAAAATATATATTATATCTGTTTGCTTTCCTTATAATTTTTTTATATATTTAGAGACATAAAATTCTTACTTAAAACATAATGGGGGTTCGCGAATAGGCTTCCAGTTGAGGATTAGCCTCAGCGTTACGATATAGGGGTTTTCAAAAACGGTGTAATAGAATTATTCCAAGGCCAACACTTTGGTTATGTCTTTGTTGTTGCAAATGTCTATAGACTACGGTAACCACTTTCCATTAGATAAGACATCAATCTTTCGCGTTACTCCAACATTACAAAATAAAATCAATTGACAATTGTGGCAACTTTGTAGTACAGTGAGCGATTGGTCTACAATCTAATAAAAGAAAGGAATCATTCACCGGAATGCGGATTACATTTTTTTTAAACATGAGTTCACAAATAATGTATGGTATACAATATATATGGCATAGAAAAATTACAATAATTTTAATTAGAATCAATTGTCATAATAATAACATAAAGGAATCCCGCAGGGGGGCTTTGTGTCCGTCCCGCAGGGGGGCTTTGTCGCGAAGCCTTAGGTGAGTAGCGACACCTCGTACCTGACTCCGGGGGCCAAAGCAAGGCCCCCGCCTCCGTGCTTGCCTTAACCAGCCGGCACGGAGTGGAGATCGCTAGAGCTAAGACTCAAGCTCCAGGGGTGGAAGTGATAAATGGCATCACGTCAGAAGTAGCTACGGTGAACCTGCAGCCCACCTCTCTACACCCCTTAGCCACTCACACCCATGTTGCCCCTGCCTTCTATGGCATTTTTAGGGGCCCATGCAGGGAGTGGCGAGTCACCGTCTGCCTCTTTTTCCATGTTCCCCGAACATTGCGACGGGCAGACGCCATAGTCCCCATATTCCCAGACCCCTTATACCACTAGCAGTTCACCCCAATAGCCCGGTACTTTTTGTCCTCATTTCCCACAATAGTCCTACACTGGCCGGGGCTTGTCCTTGGGTGCATCACTATATGTTGTAGACAGGGATAATCGCCGGTCAGTGTCATGCCACATTTACATTAAATTTGTCACGGGGCCTCTACGTGTTGGCATTCCCATGGCCCCACGCAAGCCTTCCAAAGCACTAATTCGGAACGGCAAATTTCGAAAATGCAACTTTTAGAATTTTTGTGTCCATGTTAGAGCATCACGTGAAAACTACTGAACGGATTTAAATGACACTTGACACTAATCTAGCTTACATGCAAAACTTAGGATACTTTTTATCGCGATAAATATCGTCGTGTCCGTGGGATACACGAACATAGCCAAAAGGTAACCACAACAAACACGTCGTCTTAATAACAATGCGAACGAAGTTTCGCTGGCACAAGCTAGAAGTAAATAAGCATGGTTATTTTCGATATCGATGTTTTTGATGAGCGATCTTACATCCCTACGTACAACGGTGAATGACATTAATAAGCGCTGACCCATTTCTGTCTTGGCTTTATATGAACAAAACCTTTATTTTCCATTCACAGCTATTTCTGTAAATATGATATTTGCACTTCATATTGACACAGACAGTATATACTATATCTATACTATATTATGTATCTATATAATTATATTAAGAAAGTTTGATGAATGTTCGTTGCTCATCCTCTTTATCCGTGCAGGAACGGAGAAAGAATACAATTTCCTGCGGCCGGGCGGCCTGTCGTAAGAGGCAACTTAACAACCCACAGCCAGGTGGTAGGGCATTTGCCCGACTGGATGGCTGCCGCCCCTGGCTTAAAGCATGTCGCCATAATAACCTTGAGTTGTGTTCCGGCATTAGTGACCAGGTTCCAGTGACCATTAAGAGAGCAGCAGCGCATTTGTAGCACCTTTGGTGTTGCAAATGTCCATAGGCGATGGTAACCGCGTTCCATCAAGTGGGCCGTCTGCCTGTCTGCTGAATTCCTGCAATAAAAAAAAGTAAGCTCAATCACGCCAGACGAGGGTTTACTCTCAAACGTCTTTCATCGTTTATTTTTGGTTTTAAACTTCTTTTTCTTGCTTTTTTATATTTAACTACAGTGGTGGAATGAAAAGGTTCACCAGTTTTCAAATTGATTTATCTAACAATCGACGAGCACATGTTACCTTTTCAAATTAAGTCACATTTTTTTTTAAGTTTAAGGCTTGGCAACTAGGCCTTTAAGCCAGACGCCGTTGTATTGTAGGCTACAATCGAAGTCATTCAACGGAGTTCTTGTGAAGACTCGAAAGGCCACATTTGGCTATATAGCTCACATTTCTCGCAAAAACACATAATTACTACTCAAAAACTGTCAATATCCTACAACTATTGTTCATTTTAGAGTAATTTTACACATTTTTAGAAAATAAAACTGCACAGCACAACGTCCCCTTTCAGTTCCCGCCAAAAACTCCAAATTAAGTCACAAAATAGACGGTTCCACAGAAAATTATGTTTAACTGTTTGACAATAAGTTTAATTCGTGCAGGAACGGAGAAAGAATACAATTTCCTGCGTCCGGGCGGCCTGTCGTAAGAGGCGACTAAACAACCCACAGCCAGGTAGTAGGGCATCGCCCGACTGGATGGCTACCACCCCTGGTCTAGAACATGCCGCCATAACAACTTTGAGTTGTGTTCTGGCATTAGTGACCAGGTTCCAGACTCCCTTAAGAGAGCAGCAGCGCATTTGTAGCACCTTTGGTGTTGCAAATGTCCATAGGCGATAGTAACCGCTTTCCATCCTGTGGGCGGACTGCCTGTCTGCTGAACTCATGCAATAAAAAAAAATATTCGGCCGACCGCTCAAGATCCGTGTTGAGCACTATTTGAAATTTGACTTAAACTTCATACAATTTTCTACCAATGGTATAAGGTACATGAAATTACCAGAAAAGGTCGTACGATACAGAAATCCGTCATTAATCTGATACTTCATATTAAATATTAAATAACGTGTGTTAGGCTATTGTAATAAAAGGCTTTTTCATAATATACGCCATTGCAGAGAAACGCAAGGTTCCGTGTCGTGGTAGGTCGTTCAACCCTTTTAAAATACTAGTAATTCTCAGTATAGGCCCATTACTTGTTACACAAGAGATAGCGTTTAACGACCTTTAGCAGTCTGCGTAAGTTTTTCGGGTAAAATAAAATAAATTCTTTATTTTATATAGGCATTAATTATTTCTCGATAAATACTTTATCATAAATTCCATACAACAACGACATCTAATCTAATTTATTCGTATATATATAAAAATGACGATATTGATTGATTTAGTAAAAAAAAAAACATTGAAACTAAAATACATTATGTAGCAGATCACTGCCAATGGGGAGCGTGCCCAGAAGGCTGGCTGCATTGCCACCCTGTATGGCAATACTTATTTGTTGTGCAAAATATGAGCCAGCCTTCTGATCACGGGTAGTGTCAAAGAGTTTCTTAGATATGTCTTTAAAGAAACTCTTTGCCGACGGACCCCACGGGCCTAATGTTTCAACCCCAAACGGCACAAATATGTAAGCCCTTCCTAAGGCTCCATATTTGCGCCGTTTGACGTCCTCAGCTGAAGCGGCAGCGTTGCCAGCCCCTGACTCGGTCATTGGAAGATGTGACGAGGCCAGTGTGTCAATACAGGTCGCATTAATTATGTTAGAAGTAAAAGGTACATGAAAGATATGTACAAAGAAAGAAAAATCTATATTAATTTATTATTATTTTTTTGTCTTCTCCTGACACACACTTAGTCAGGGTTTTTTTTAATTGTTTTTAATGTATCTTATCTTTTTATTTTTTAATCTGTTTGTTCTTTTTCTCTTATTTCTTTTAAATTTTGCGCGTTATTATATCTAGTGAAATTGATTTTCTGTTTATTATTATTGCTGAATCGAATGAATATTAGAATAGTGCTAGTATGGAAAAAAGTTAGGAATGACAATTAAAAAATGTAATTCGTAACATACTTTTGCAACACAGGTAGCACGACCAGTCCATTTTTGTTTTTATAGAAAATCTTGATTAAAAATTGCAATCAATCTCTTATTAATATAATAATATAATACAATGACTTTATAAACTAATACAATAAAAGGAAACTTAATTTATTTATACTGTATTCTATCCATAATCCCTCAAGACTATAAGCAAAATACTGACACTAAGTTACCGTCTTCTATGGGTAAGGTGCCCAGAAGGATGGCTACGATTCTTCGCTGGATCGCCATACTGCTCCATTGCCCACCTCCACCTCCAGGCACCAGACTTCTGATCATCTGAAGGGTCAATGAGTCGTTTTGATAAATTTTGGTAGAGGCTCATGATCTCAGGACCTCATGGTCCAAGCGTTTCAACAGCAAACGGAACAAGACTCTTATTATTTAAAACATATTATTTTTTAAATTTACTTAGTCATAAATTGGACATTATAATTTCCTGCTTTCCAATTTCGTAAAAATGAATTTTGTAAAATTGAAAAGGAGCGGGGAAGTTAGTTTAGCAGAATAAAATTTCTGCTAATGTTATTAATAAATAAAAATATTATTCATTTGAACTCTAAATAAACCTTGTTTATTTCGTAGTCTCAATTGTTAAGTAAAATTTACTTTTTCGAGAAGCCACAAGAACTCCCTAGATTGAACTCAATGGACTGTAGTTATCTACCACACACAATATAGATACAATGTTTTTTCATTCACAACCTAGAGTTATTTTATGGTTTAAAATATATTTTCAAACTTAGATCAATATTAAATTAAAAACTACAATAAACTTTTTTAAACAGGTTTATATTATTATTTGCACCTATTCGGATTATTCGAAATTAAACCTTCATGTATGTCTTTATAGTTTGAATATTGTCGTTATTTGAAATATGTAACATATAACTTGTTTTTCTCATAAGGAAAATCATATATAAATAGTAGCGGGCCCAGAAGACGTTGTCCTTTTGTAAAATAAGATTAGAAGCCGATTGCAGCGCCACTTATCGGGTCCACGATTTAATTTTGTGAATCTAAAAAAGCATCCGTCAAATGTAATCCACCCGAATGCACAAAACATTTCATTAAGGTCGGTCTAAGGATTTAAGAGAGTTCAGTGACATACATACTAACATTAGAATTGTATATTAAAATATGAAAGAAAAACAAATATGTTTGTAGATGCCGCCATTCGACAAACGAGGTTGGCACTCAGTATACTGCTGTGTCGGAAGATACCCCGCCACAGCATTGATTTTCAGGACCTACCTCCTAATCTACACATATTAACTTGAGGCCCGTATAAACATATCATTATTTAGTCATAGCAAAATTTTAAACTAAAAACACTTAATAATAAGCAGGAGAAAATATATATTAATGATAAGCTTCTAAAGGTATCGTAAATTGATTTTTAACACAGGTCACCAGCTGTAGGTTGTTAAACTCTTTATTATAAAATCGCTTATTCCATCACCCTATACGTAGCCTATCGCGAATGTATTAAATTATTGGTGCCTATCGATCGGTTGGACATTTAATTATTGCAGCCCTGTTCAATAATAACCACTAATTGCTGTACTCTTTAGTAGTTTGTAGGTTCCATGTTTTACATTAATATTAATGTAATTCGTTTTGTTCAAGATTGAACTTTCAATTGTTAATTATTTCAGCCAATTTTCACTTATTTTAGTGTACGAGCTTTAAAGCAACAACATATAATTATTTCCCTTTTGTTTAATATTTTTAATATTTTCACATTTTTCTCCGCCCTAGCCGCATTACTTGTGTTTTTTTATAACTCGAAAAATATATAAATTAAAATTTTATATTCTAGTGTAGTGTAATATAATAGAGTGAGATCCCAGTCACCCCAGACTTACGTGATTTTAGGAAAGGTGAAATTTTTAGGATCGGTAGTTCAACATAAACGTAGAAAGGAATAAATACTCGCTAAGCTGAAAGCGGGGCCGTTTTTCAGGTAGCAGGTATCAAAGGTGGAAAAAAACCATGCTAACTTACGTCAAAGTAGCATGGCTAGTTATTACATATGTCGTATGTGATATTGTTATAAACAAAGGTGTACAGTTGCCAGACACTTCCTGTGGGCCATAACTTTTGACAGACACTTAAGTCGTAAAAAAATGTGGGAACTTACATCATTTTAGGAAGGCTGAATTTTATATATATTATCAAGTATAATATTTTAAAATATTTTACAATGAGCCAGACAAATCTGATGGGCCAAACATCTTACCAGACTCATTAAGGGTTCCACTGTGCGAGTAAGCGCGAGAGCCGTTTTTTAGGTAGTAGGTATCACCTGCAGCCTGAAAAACGGGCCCGCTTTCAGCTTAGCGAGTATCCATTCCTTTCTAAGTTTATGTTAAACTACCGATCCTAAAAATATCACCTTTCCTAAAATCACGTAAGTCTGGTGTGACTGCGATCTTGAACTATAAATAATATCAGCGCGATAAGTCCCTATACTTATAGTTGCATCTCGATTGCAATTAAAGCATTACCAGTTGAAATCAAAACGGGAATGTCATTGCGACTAATGGCCTGTTCCTATATTTTACCAACCGTGCATTTGTGTTATGATATAAGCTCCATACTAGTAATGTCAAAATTCAACCGATACAAACTGTAGAGCAAGTGAATAAATAGTATATAGGAACCCGCCATACACTTATTATAATACCTCTGGATGTTTTTTAAGGGCGGGTACCTATATCTATCCTATCTCTGAAGATGCCGCAATTGTATGTCGGATTCGATTGCGGTGTTAAATAGTCAGACATGTAAGAAAAAATAAGATTTTTGGCAAGTGCAGTGATTTAAAGAACTTATTAATTGGCGGCCGCCCCGAAAAATTATTGAATTTGGCGAGAGTAATTGGTTTAGCTGGTTTCCAGAAATGTGCAACTTCTAAAGCCAGCGGCGGACATACTGCTTGGACATGCGTTTTGGGTGTGTCTATATAATAGTCTATTCTATTTATTATTGTTATGTGGCTAACATTTACAGAACAATTGAAGGCAACAAAATTATACCATTAGCTTCAGCCGTTTCGTGACTGTACGGAATATGCAGGATTTTTCTTTAACTTCGGAACCGGCCATAGGCTTACTATTCATTCACTTGTCTTACTATCAGTTGTATTTTGAGCATACTTGTCCATAGAAGTATGCTCAATTATGCTCATGTTAAATATAAATTGATAGTAAGGCAAATGAACGTTTGGTAAGTTTTTATGTGAGTGAAGTAGAGCTACTAATTAGAGTAAGACGCAGGGTAAACTCTAGTTAAAAATAAATTACTTTTTATGATTCTTCAAGCTTCAAAATTTGGTTGAAAGTCACGGCACTGAAAGGACACGACAGTATTTAATGACATTGAATGATTTAAGTTTACGTTTGTATTGATCACTTTAGTTGATTCATCGAAATTGAAAAATATGAATGAACCGTCTAATATGAACTTAAAAGGTCTATAAATAAAACAATATTAGAAAATAAGCTTTATTTATCATTATTACACTTTGTGTCCATTTTGCGCTCAGAGAAGCGTAATTTGCAATAAATTCATATAAATTACAATTAATTTACGTTTAATATTACAATGAAATTATAACGATGATTAATTACAGAATTTTTATTTACATCGATTAATAAATGGATTACAATTTACAAAATGCGATTTTTAATAGCATTTCATTTTTATTAAAGTTATATTTATTGAAGTACAGTCGCGGTATGAAAAGGTTCGTCACCTTAAAGACGAGTTTTGTTTGCACGAGTACAAGAAAATACTGCCAACAATTTAATAAATGTTTTTTTACGTTTATAAAATTCAGAAGAGTGAAAAAAGAAAATTGCATTGATGATAATGACAGATACTGAGATTAATAAAAAGAAACAAAGAGGATATAATCACTACGCTTATCATAAATATTAAAACCAATAAAAATGCTTTTCATGTCTAAACAATCTTTTTAGACAAGATAGATAAACAAACAACTCTGATCTAAGTAATTTTAAATTCTATTGTCAAACGGTTAAAAATATTTTTTGTGAAATAGTCTGTTCTGTGGCTTAGTTTGAAAAGGTAACATGTGCTCGCGGGAAGTTAAATGAATCAATTTTATAACTGGCGAACCTTATCATACCGCGATTGCACATTGTTTTAAAATGTCAAAATATCAACATAAATGCTATAAATGTATCTATCTATAATCATTATGTATTTTGACGTATGACAATTGTCTAGTGAAAAATTAACTCTGTATTTCTAATTATCATAACTAGATGGCGCATACTAACATTATTATTTCTTTTATATGCAAAATAAATAATGTTCTTACTGACGTGGCGTGACGGTCAGTCGTCTTTCACCTTCTGACGTTATATTATAAAAATAATTATAAACATATTATATCTCTTAAAAAATTAAATTCTTACTATTTTTTTATTTTTTTGTCTGATTTGAATGACAAAAAACATCTGATGAAAACCAAAAACAGCACTAATAAAATTAACTATATATGCAGCCAGTTAGTTATTTTGAACTTTGATTCATTTTTTATTATTGAATAACACTGTAACGTCAACATTTGGTCTAAAAAATATATAATAAAAATACATAAATTACACAGACACATTTAAGTGCGTGGCTCGAATTTTTACATCCAAGAGATAAAATTCTAAATCTACGCTAAAAAAATTCACCTCAATGACAAATTTTTGAGGAAAACATCCCTAATCTGGAAACCCTGGTCTAGTGTTACCATCTAGTTAAATAATATTTACAACCTCTTCAGAAATACCCTTTTAATAGGCGGTTGTCATATCAAGTATTCTTCTTTCATGATATAAGAATTTGATACATTTTTGAAGAATAACCGATAGGTCTAAGAAATTGATGCATTTTATAAATAAATCATTAAATATATACTTTTAGTGAAATGATATTTCTTTTAATGCCCGAGATTATTTTTCTTATATAATATTATCACAAACATATGGCGGAAATTATTACTATTTATACAAACTTTAATTTTGAAACAAATATATGACGATTTTCTTCGCTACACGAAAATGTATACACTCATAATAATCTGTACCCACTAACAAATGTAATAAAGTAGAACATGATTTTATTAATCAATAATTGAAGTAGATCACCTTCGTAGATGTATCACCGAAGGTTTTCTTTCTATATTGACAGATTTTGTCACGTACATGACTACTCAGTTATAACCTTGCTAATTTTTTAGCAATAAATTATTGCATGTACGTAAGGTAACACGAAACAAGTTAATGTCTTATATGTACATCTCAGAACAATAAAGCAATAGAAACCTTATTAAAATAAAAACTAAGTTACAAAATAGCTTTTTTTATTTATATCAAGTTATACACCAGTGTGAATGCAACAAAAATATTAGGTCATTATTGTTTTGAACGAGTCAAAAGTATGTAACATATATAATCAATATTTTTCTTATTGCTCGAGTTCAGCAGACAGGCTGACTACCTGATGGACATTTGTAACCACACGTGTGTAAAGGGAGACTGAAACCTGCCTACTAACGCCTGAATACATCTCACGGGTGATATAGGGGCATACTCTAGACCAGGGGTGGTAGCCATCCAGGCGGGCAAATATCCTACAACCTGGCAGTGGGTTGTTTTGTCGCCTCTTACGACATGCCGTCCGGCCGCAGGAAATTGCAGTCTTACGGTCTTATTCATAAAGTTAGAGTAAGTGTGAACGCTTCTTTAAGAACCATAAAGACGCGTTCAAACTTACTCTAACTCTCTATGAATAAGAACGTTAAATTATAAATAAAACTAAACCTACAAAATAACATAAATCAGTAAGTAAAACTTGACTTCAAATCGCCGTCGAAAGCGTTAAAAGCGTGTTGGCGCGTTCAACACTATAAGTGAAAATAGTTCAGCCCTAGACAAGTGGCATTCGCGATAAGCGAATAGAATAGAAAACATACGAAGACATATCGTACGTCTAATACATATTCATTATATTCGTTTGGCGCTAATGCCTCTTGTCTAGGGGGAAGATGTATTTTGTAGCGTTCCCAGAATGCTGGCAGCATTTCATGAGCACGCTTCCCTCTAGCGATGTGATATATTACATACATACATACACATTACCACGCCTGTTTCCCATGCAGGTAGGCAGAGACTATGGATCTCCACTTGTGACGATCCTGACAAACAAATTTCGCTTCATCTCCTCTTCATACATACACGTTTAATTGAGATGCTTTTTACCTGACCTCTCTTTAACACTTCTGCTATTTGATCATGGTGTGTACGTCGCGGTCTATTGATATCAACTCTACCATTCACAATGCTGTCATACACTTTTTTTGTGGTCGTATTTTCATAAATTCTGTTTATATATCCAAACCACCTTAACATTCCTGTTTCAATTTTTGTTATTAAGTACACCTGCTTTTCAATCCACAATTAATAATGTGATACATTAATAAGCTTACATTTTTATTTTTTTAAGCATTTTGTTAAACTTATAGTTAAGTAGGTTTTTGTAGCTACATATTTTATTACGGTTTTTATATATTTTTTATACATACATACATAGCTTCACGCCAGTTCCCTTGCGGGGTAGGCACGAACAACAGAGCGCCATTCAGGCTTGTTCTTACACACCTCACTCGCTTCTTTGACATTCATAGCTCTTGTCATGCACGCTCGTCTGTTCTTAAGGCTCCTGACACTTTATAAATTATACAATAAAAGAAAACTTAGTTATATTTTATTTTATCCATAGTCTCTCAAGACTATAAGTAGAATAATGAGCCTAGGTCATCGTCTTCTATGAGTAAGGTGCCCAGAAGGCCGGCTACATTTCGTCGCTGGAAAGCCATACTGGATCGTTATCCAAGGTACGATGAGTCGATGAGTCGTTTTAATATTTTTTTCCAGACATTGACCTTGGTCCACAAGCAACAACAAACGGCACAAACATATAAATAAATGATTGTTTTGAGGTGTTGTAGATTAAGGCCGTGCCCCCATTAGACGAACAGTGAGCGGCCGACTGTTCGCTGGCTGATTCTGAGCTGCGTATCAGTCGCTAATTCAATGTCGAGTTAGCAGGGAACTGCAGCGTATTAACCGCGAAGCGCTTGCGAACTCCGAGGAGGGCAGTAAACGGTTAGTATATAACGCCGCACAGCGCTCTGGCGTAGTGAGCGAACTGCGCCGCCGACCACGCGCATCGTTCGCTACTAATCGGCCGCTCACCGAATGAGTCGGCATGCAAAACGCCGCAAACTGCGTACACTTTAAAAATTATAGGGAGGCAAACTGGAAGCAATAGCGCTCACTGTTCGTCTAGTGGGAACAAGGCCTAAGTTTAAAGAGTCAGTTTAATTATTCCGGCAATAAAATTATAGATTTCTTCGACATTCAAGTAAGTCGTAAATAATTTAGCTACTTGAATGTCACCTGTACTATTAAATTAGCAACTTATGCATGCACCAGATTAATATGTAAATGTAATTTTTATTTCTTTTCGTGGCCTTAACGATGAAATGAAGACAGTTGTTAGGTTGGAACTGAGTTCTTGCTGTTTGTAAATTTTAATACTCCGCTTATTATTAAATATTTTAAAATATACAAAAGAGAACAATTTGCGATTTTTCTGGAATACTTGTTATTTTGTTAAACCTTCATTTCATTGGTTAAATTTGACATACAAGTACCTAATGTCAAATTTCTACCAATGGTGTGGCAAGTGAATGAATTGTAAGATAAATATAGCAACTACTATTGATTCATTTACCTTACTACTGGTTAAAATTTGTCATAAATTCCATACAAGTTATTTCAATTAATTTTTTTTAATGATAAAGTAACATAATATATAATGCTATAGAAATACGAATATTATAGAACGAAGATAGAAATATAAAAATTCTGGCAAGTTATGTTACGCGCTCAAAGCTACATGAAAAGCCAAAGTGAGACTTAACTTGGATTATTATTATGTATATAAATTTACTAACTATTTAAGTACATGAATTTGAACAGGGCAATTTAACTATATTATTGAGTATATGAAAGAAAATGCATTATTGGAAGCGTAAAACTTAATTTACTTATTAACTATATTCCGGCATAGCTCAGTTTATTTAGAATAATGAGACGTTGACTTATTGTTTACTAATTATATAATACTTATGAGTTTAAGCAAAGCCATTACACCCGCCAATTTGGGGAAATTATTTAATACTGTTTTAACTCCATCTGTTATTTCGTTTCTGAATTAAAACTGGAGAGATTGAATAGGACATCTTTAAACATATAGATGTAAACTAGCGCCTCGTAATTATTATGATTTTATTAAATTGATTAATTCGATTGTTCAAACATCTCGGTGACACTCGTTTGTTTTATTCACGATCAACAATTTCGAGTCCGACTCGTGTGTCGTGAATGAACACGTTAATAAAATTACTTGAGTTAAGAGTACTAGTCACGATTGGTCTTGTCAATCGGCCAGATATTGAGTCGAAGAAGTTGACTCGGAACGATCGGGAATATCTCGATCCAGTCGAGGTGTGAGTAGATTGTTATTCGATTGTAATGTGTCCATTACGATTCATTCGATTGTTCAAACATCAGATAACATGCTGCATATCGTTTAGCCGTTTTTATGTAGATGGGTTTAGCAGTAAATTATAAGCGTAATACAAGGTTTTGATACTTAGACAATATGGTTCGAGCAGATGCCTTAGATAGCTATGTCATGCTATCATGGTTAATCGAAGCGTATTCCAAGAAGGAATCGTATTTAAATCCTGAAATTCTATAATATGTCTTGTTCTAATTTGAGAGATTGGCTTGGAATAATGGTACTACACAATCCTGTGCGTGCCTTACACCTATGCTTAATACCGATTAATGAATTTTATTAGTCGTTATACCACTTGCGTGTTACACTAGCTGGTTACTGCTAGTAAATACAGTTGCCTTATGACTTTCATTAGCTGTCATCTCGCCTTCGGGAAGTCCTCACTTGCATTACATCAACCAGTTTTCAATAGAAAAATGAACCCTATGACATCGCATAATATCTTCGTAGTTTTCATTTTTATTTGATACCGGGTTTTAATCAATTTCTGTATCAATTGTCGCAATAGATAAGGATAATTTACATAAAATTAGACAGAAGTTACTAAATAGAGTCGTTGAAACATCTCTGTCTATATTTTAGTAGTTTTATCCACTCGGTCATAACATATAACACCTAATCAACTTTAAATGAATGAGCTATATAATTCTGGTAATTAATAATTTTAGTATTCTTCTTCGTAGGTTCAATAGGGTCGTGGCCTTCACCTGAAATGCCTCTCATTACCTTATGAAATGTCACAGCCTAGATATTGCACAGTCATACAAAATGACGTTTTACCTATACGAGTCAACTAGCCTAGTCTTTGTTGTTCGGAGAGTAAACAAAACTATTTATATCATGATTTTATCAATGTAAGCGGATATTATGGTAATTTAGCGCCGTTTTTTATATGTAAATAATTTTATGATTAATATAACATGTATCTATCCGATTATTAAGAGCATCTGTATACAATCTCTCCAAGTATCTACCGAGGTTTAAAGCTGTGTGTATCCTTCGTTTCTTGGGGAAGCACGTCGGCGGGCGGCGGTGGCTCGGCGTCAGAACACATCATCACTTGGGTCATCATCCAGCTCACATAGGAGCTTGCTGCTGGAAATGTAAAAAAGAAATTACCACTATAGGCTTTAAAATACAAAACAGCATCTTGTGAATCTAGGTTATTAGATTCAATACGACTTTAAGACGTCGTCAAAGTATCAAACTCAATCGTACCTAGTTATAATTTGTCAAAGGAATTGATTTCTGACTGTTTAAATAGTGAAGGAACTTGTATGAGTAATTTTACTTCGAAATAATATTGAAAAATAATTTTCTTTTGTCAGCCTCGCACTGGCCCGGGCGTAGAAGAGCGTCCACTGGATGGCAGATGGGGGAGTATTCTGTAGTACAGCCTAGCTGCGCTTCCGGCTAAGATGGACTCGCTGACCAACGACGGCTGTGATCCTCCAGCATTTTGAGGGTTGTGTAGAGGTTTAACACCCCGCTCACACAAAAAACATATTGTTACGAAACCGAAAATGAGAAATCGTGTTCTCGTTTCGAAGAACAAGAGACATTTTGGGTCACTGAACCAATGGAGTTAGTTAGTTCATCTTTTTTTATTTCTTTCGGAATCCGAATTTAAAAGAAAGAAAGAAGAAGATAGAAAACAATATTAATCGTTTAAATAAAATCTTACAACACAAATTCAACAATCAAACAAACACACATAATATATTTCAGTTTAAAGTGAACAATAATTCTATTTTTAAATACTGAATGGATTCATTTTCGAATCTTGATCTTTGCAAATATATCTTTGAACATTTTTTTTTTAATATTCAAGTATTGATTTTACTATTAATTATGAATTTAAATTAACATATATTTTAAAGTACAAAGAAATAAGAAATAATTTTTAAAAACAGAATCCTACATTTCAGTTCAAGAATATTTTTTATATTTTTTAAATATTTCAATATGTTAATAACAGCATAAGCACCAATTGTTTTTATATTAAATCGTATACAAAACATGTGCAAATTCTTAAACTTAATAATCAAGTACAGACAATTACATATTTTTTCATACATGTATGTGCATAGATCTAACTTAAAACATACTTTACTTTAATGTCCATCCATCGGCGTACTTGAAAGCGGACCTGAAAGTCCATTATTTTGATACTATAAAATAATAATATAATACTAATTATGTATTAATAAGTAATAGATGTAATATTTAGACGCAAACTAGTAATTAAATATCAATAAATATTATTTTACTACCCAGAAAAAAAAATAAGTAAAAAAAAGGAAAAATTTTGTTCCTGGATTTTGGCTCCAGGATAGAAATAATATAGAAATATCTGGCAATGTCACTAGTGTCACTGTCGCAAGCCTTATTGCTCACCCCAACCATTGAAATGTAAACTATTTCAAAGCATTGGACCTCAATAAAATAATATACGAAGTCGAGTTAGCATAATGGCTAACGCACGCGTCCCAAACTGGGCACGGGTTCGATCCTGGCCGGAACGCATGCACCACTTAGGCACTTTTCTGACCTAATGTGCATATTGTTACAATTACCACGTACTAACAACGATGAAGGAAAACATCGTGATGGAATCAGCAGACAGGCCGACGGCTCACTTGATGGAAAGCGGTTACCATCGCTTATGGACATTTGTAACACCAAAGGTACTACAAATGTGCCGCTGCTCTCTTAAGGGACACTGGAACCTGGACACTAATGCCGAAACACAACACAAGGTTGTTATGGTGGCATAATCTAGACCAGGGGTGGTAGCTATCCAGTCGGGCAAATGCCCTACCATCTGACTGTGGGTTACTTTATAGCCTCTTACGACAGGCCGCCCGGCCGCAGGAGATTTAATTCTTTCTCCGTTCCTGCACGGAAAGTATTATACTGTCCGTTCCCCTATAATGGAAGGCCTGAGCCTAGCAGTAGGACTTTTATGGGCTGTTACTATAAAATAATATTATCTCTATAAGATCTCTATCTCAGCCAGAAGGCCCAGCTCGCCATACACAACGCGGTGCTGGTACCTACGCTCACGTATGGAAGAGAGAGCATGAAAGTAGAGTAAACGCGGTTGAGATGCGAGCACTGCGCAAAATCTGCGGAGTGACGCTCGCGGAGCGCGTTCGTAATACCGAAGTAAGAAAGAGAGTTGGTCTGAAAGAAAGTGTCGGGGTGAAGGTAAGGAAAGGAATGCTCCGGTGGTTCGGGCATGTGGAAAGAATGCATGATGAAAGAATGATTAAACAGATATACAATGCAAAAGTGGATGGATGCAGAAGTCGTGGAAGGCCACGACACACCTTCCATGATCAAATTGATCGTGTACTAGCGGAGGGTGATGTCAGGACCCTTAAGAACAGACGAGCGTGCATGACAAGAGTTATGAATGTCAAAGAAGCAAGTGAGGTGTGTAAGAATGGGCCTAAATGGCGCTCTGTTGTTCGTGCCTACCCCGCAAGGGAACTGGCGTGAAGTTATGTATGTATGTCTATAAGAAATAAAATGATTGAAGACATAAAATTATAAGGTCTTAAAATTTTATATTCTCTTATGATGGGTACGGAAAAACATTACTTACTCCTCTTTGCTGGCGAATGATTCAGCGTGTACGCGTCTATTGCAAGCTCTGTCACAGCATCGACAGTGCCAATAGGCGAGTACGCTTAAACTGAACACGAAGACAGCTGTCGGCATCACCAGAGCCAGTATCAGACCACGCACCGTTGATTCCCAAGAGTACCTCGCTACAACCAAATCAGGCCGTGTCAAACTGTAATAACATGGAAAAACTTTCGGAGCTTTAGATCCAGCGTATTCACTTGCAAACACTGAGCAATTCACTCTTGGTGGATATCCACAACCTTCAGGGTTAATCAAGAACTTCAAATCAGTTTCGTCCCACTCTGTAGGTGGTGGACCACCTTCTATGAATGGTCTACGAGATAGATTCACTCGTATTTTATGACATTTTGTGTGTGCTGTTGTACAACCTTCTCTGCAAGACGCCCACGTACAATTTGTCAAGGTTTCAGCATGAACATGTTCCGAAACGGAACAGATGCCAGCTTCAGGTACAAATTCAGCAAGGATAGTCTGTATAGCTGGTTCGACAACAAAAGGTATTAAAAATAAGAAGGCAAATACTGCCAATATTGCAGCAGTTCCTAAGCAAAGCGATGTGTAAAATTTGAATCTCTCATAGAAATGTGTCAATAGCTGCTCTCTTGTAGGTTCTAAAGGCTTGAAGGAAGGGCTTCCAGGCTCGGCGGATGCTCCCATTGGTAATGTGGAGCGTTCAGATGCTGCTGGGGAGAGGCTCGCTCTGGATCTGCTCATAGTAGACATTTGGAGGTCAGCCAGTTGAAAGCATTGCAAGCATTTAGTCGTCTCTTAGTGAACTAGCCGGACCCTCACACAGGAGGGGAACGCCTGAAAAAATTGAGAATTATATCTTGAGAATAGTAATGGATACAACAGAATTTTAAAAATGTTATGTTATATACTTATTTCGAATATGACTTGACTATAAGATTCTAATATAATATCGTGATTTTCTTCGTCATTAGAAACTATAATATTTTGCCATAAAAGTTGATAAATTTCCTTACTTAACGAAGTCTGAAAATTTCAGTACTTAAATCTAAAAGGGACTTTGTGTCTGTCTCAATTTTTTTTTCGAATATTATTATAATGAACCGATTGTCATGAAATTTGACTAAATACTAGCGGTAACGAGGCGAACATACAATATTTTTTATCAAGGAAAATGGGATACATTACACTGCAACAGGATTTGCCTCTTACATAAGTGACTCCTTAGCATCATTATAAAACCAATGATAAAATAAAAATAAACTTCATTTTTGTTCAGTTCTAGAATTTCTTACACTCAACATTCACTATTAACGAGTCTTCATTAAATATTCATGCCACTGTAAAAGACCTTAATCACAAAAAAGCATGTCAAGGACATTTCATTTCCTATAAATATTTCTTTATTATAAAACAAGAAAGTTCTCTACGAAGTTTATTAGCGAGCCAAAACGTGATATCGATTAAAATTTTATTGACTTTATACGTTACTTTAAATAAAAATTTCTCACGTGACTGATCTCAGAGTGGAGAAACAGGATCGTTCGGATGCGTCTGCATATCAGCCTGACCACCGGTGCATCCTTTGAATCTCATCTTTGCATCATCACCTACTTCAACAGTTCTTTGACATAACATCAAAGTTATACAAGACACAACCACCAGCACAGTTGGAAAAACTAATGCAACTATGAATTGTCGATAGGTCGCATCCAAATCAAATCTTGCCACAACTGTATCAGGATTATTTTCAGTGTAAAAACAAGGAAATCTGGCTTTTGCGTTATGATCCGTTCCATCACGACCATAATCTTTAAGAAATTCTTTACACTCATCAGCTAGAGTGTTAACACAACCTTCTAAGTTAATCATTAGTCTACTATCATTTGCTAAAGTCAGCTCCACCTCTGTAGGTGCTATATATCGATTTTGCACTGCCCTTGTTGTGTATAAATATTGTAAATATGTAAAGTTAGTAAGATCTGCAATTTCAGTTCGTGGCAATAATGCAGCGTTTATACAATCAACAGCAACTACACCAGTAGTCCCATTATGAACAGCGTGACATGATAACATAAGCACTTCTTCGCCAGAATCAGTCCACACTATATTGTTATCATCTACCTGAGCTAACTTCAAGCATCTAGCTAAGAATACTCTATCGCCACTCAAAACAATAACATTTTTGTTGCGAGTAGGAATATCAACACATCTCCTGTCACAATTATAAGGTGTGCGTATTTTTCTACAAGTGCCTCTATTACAAGAAAACAGACCGTGCACATCTATACAAGTTATCTTTCCTCTTCTTCCAGAACATTTTAGAGGTGGATCTGTTTCTCTGAAAGCACATTCGAATGCGTCTGTTATATTGATACACTTTCCTTCAGTACAGTTAAATGTTCCTGTTAAGTTTCTACATTCATCCCTTATGCAATGGTATTTCTTAGCGTTCTCTTGATCGATGCCAAAGCAAGTTTTGTTGGCAGAACTTCCACATTCTGATAGTAACAGAGACGTACCATTTTTGCGTACATTTACATAGATTTGGATACAAGCACCAGAGGTTTTGCTCAAGCACCATTCACCGCAAGATCCCCAGTCACAATTTTCTTTGTTGACAGCTCTTGTTGTTGTGCACATGATAGGAGTAGGATCTATACCTGATGCAATAGCTCTTGTGTAAGGCATATATATGGCGACTGTTAAATAAACAATCGCGACACAACTCAGTACAGCTGTCATTTGGCAGATGCAGATAGTGCCGCATATTTTTTGATCTTGCGGAGGGATGATAAGATCTTCCTCGGGTGTTGGTTTCGGCATGACGGAGGCCGGCTTTATTTCGCGTCGCCTCGCGTCGTACTGACGGTTATTAGCGGAAGTACGCAAGCGTAGCCAACCGATCAATATTCGTCTGCAGTGCGGGCAACCCTACTAGCTAATGTTTTTTTTAATAAATAAGATATGTCAACGCCCGACGTATGGTTTGAAATACAATTGTTTTTGTTGGCAATATTTTACGTCACTGTATTGTAATTTTTAATTAATAATGGTACGGGTGATCACTTCTACCGAATACTAGTTATTTACTTAGAATTTTATAAATATTTCTTGTAACCAAAATTTATTGTTCTCATGTCTATGATATACCTAATAAAATTATAATTGGACTATTAAAATATATGTTTTACATTTGTATTTATAAACCTTATTTTACGTCATTTAAATGACTTTATAAAGTTCCAATAATTTCATATTTATTTAAGTTTATAAAGCAATGATTCTTTCTACCTTTCGCTTCCTATGAAATATATAATTTAAGAGTACCTAATAATGATGAAAAATTATACAAACATCTTAATAAAAATTTACAAACATATTTTGTGATTATATACTATTGTCAAAAATGCTTTAATAATTCTTATTACGTATAGTATAGAAAAGAAGGTAACAGCTTTTAGACAAAAAATATTCGGCTCCAAAACTTTAAAATAAATGAAAAGCGGACATATTTAAGTGCGATAAATAGATATTAATAATAATAAATAAAAGAAATAATACATAAATACACAATGTGACACAGAGGGAAATGTAGAAAACGCTGAATTCTTCTAAGAAAATTCAAGGTCATGTTGTTTTGTCTTGTTCATGACGACAGTTAATATTGTTTAAGTTTATTATACAAAATAATATGAATAAAATGATTACAATACAATTTTTAATGTAGATATTTATATTATGTTAATATAAAGACCTAGATACATGGAAATGTAACAATGAACTTGAGTAATATTAATAATAAACACAGAGAATTCTGGAGTATGGTATGTATATATAAGTATAATAATAGTATTTCCTACTAATTTCGTTATATTTATTCTAATAATTAATAATAAATGATTTTTTTAACTGATTACCTTTCACTTACCGGATAAAACACTCCCTTATTTCAGATTTTTCTACAAATTCACAACCGCAAATTTATTTTTTAAATTCTCTAATATAAAAACAAATTCGTTTGAATATATAGTTACTTTGTTATATATAAGCGTGTTATTTCCGTATTTTATTGTTATTTCACGTGATGTTGCTTTCGGTTTGTCTGTTGATTTTAACTAATATGAACTTGGCTGCGAGTTTTACTGCGCAATGCGGGATTTTGGTACCAGTCTGAAGTTAGTTGTTGCGTTATCATATGCTGCATCAAGCTTTGATTAGCATATTATTATTTTTAGAACTATAATAAACGCGTTAACTTTATAGGTGACATTGAATTATTAAGCATTACGTTTTATAATTTTAAAATTTATTTTAAAAGGCCTACTTCATAAATATGATATCTATTTAGATAATTATGATCTTTAGTGTTTTACGCACAATGTTTTTCTGTTTAAGAATTACGGTCTTATTCATATTCAGTTAGAGCAAGTTTGAATTATGTATATATGACTCTTAAAGAAGCCTTGAAACTTACTGTAACTCAATATGAATAAGACCGTTATTGTATAAGATTGAAAAAGTTACACACATTACGTTTTAATATCTGTTTCCTCTATTGAAATTACTGTGGACTAATTATTAATTTTTTTATGAAAACCAAACAATGTACGCTTCAATTTGAATCCGTGACGTTTCTTGTTTTTTAATTTGTACATTATTACTTAAAGATGTATCAAATTGATTTAAAAAATAAATAAATGATGAATGATGTTTTAGAATTATATCATGTTTTTACTTAGCTTACAAGACGGGATTGCACAAGATTCTCATCTAAGAATTCATTATTTAATGGAATATATTCTGTAATTACTTCAAATTATTTTTTACGTAACAAGCCATAATAATATGTAGGTAATTCCGACTCTTAAACAAACTGTCACTTTCTGACGTCACTTATAATATCACTATACGAGCTAAAGCTAAATGTAATCATGTTTATATTTCAAACTGACTTTAAAGAACACTTAACACTTGAAATTGCGAAGTGTTTCCTAATTCAAAAATTCTCATAACGACTTTGTCATATTTAAATTTAGAAGATACTACTGATTTCAAATTGTTTTGGTCTGGGACTAAAGAGGTCTCGGCCACGAGATTCTCAATTTCGAGGTTACTTCGGACCCTCCAGCTACCCTCCTCTCTTTTTGTGGGACCCAGAATCTTACGGAGAATGATGATGATGCTGGAATGAAGATTAAACAAGTTAAATTATTTAAAGGACTGTCTCATATACGCCTTATTCTATCGTCGTCGTCAGCCAATCGCAGGCAACTTCTGAGCGTTGGTCTCCGCAAATTTATGCCGCACGTCATCTCGGTTCTTAGTTTTCCTCATCTAGCAGCTGCTGGCGTCCTCGCGGAAGTCGATAGTCCACTGAACTGGAGGGCGTCATAGACTATGTTCAAGTAGTGGTCTGTATATATGTACTAGGGGACTTATCTATACTAATATTGTAAAGAGAAAAGATTTCTATTTTTGTATGTTTGTAATGAATAAACTCAAAACCTACTGGATCGATTTCAAAATTTCTTTCACTATTATAATGTTATATTGTCCTTGAGTAATACAGGTTACATTTATTACTGGAAAATAATAGGAGTCCTTACTAAAACTTCAATAATATAACCCAAAGTGTAAAAAGTTAGCCATAAAATGTCTTTCGTCGCATGCGCTGCGAAAACTATTAACGGTAGAACATAAAAATATTCTTCAATATTATACAACACATTGATATCTACAAAAAATTCAGGATACCATATGTCCAATTATTGTAGTTATGTCACTATAACTACTTTTTTACATTTTTAAAGTTTATAGAAATGGCGACCAAAATCAGACTATGTTATCAATCAATCAAATCAATCAATATTTTTGTATTAATCCTTATCCAAATAAATGATTTTATATTCAAGACTGTTTCAATATCTACCTGTAGATTACTTGAATTATTCAAATCGGACATTCCATTCAAAAGATATTACGAATTTAAAAATGTCAATCTAAACAAAATACTTGGCACTGGAATCGGGTACTAGGAATTTGACGTGTGTTTGAGTGAATTACAGTTAGACCCGGTAGGTAGCGCTGGAATCGGGTTCTATATTTTTATTTTTTCAGGGCAGTTCAACGTCTGCGGGGATCGCTAGTCTGCTATAAAAGTATCAGTAGGTACACCGCATAATATAAGAACTCGTAAAAAGTATGAGTAACAACAATTTGAGCGCATTGCCGCAAATTAGGAACTTGAGACAAACGGTTTAAATGAGTTAACTACATCCTAAGCAACGTTTTAGATTGTCGTATTATTAATCTCGTTTGATTTCTTAGAACAGCGATGTTTACATTGTACAATACACATTCACTACTAAATTTAGGCTTTCATCCGTGCAGGAACGGAGAAAGAATACAATTTCCTGCGGCCTGGCGGCCTGTCGTAAGAGGCGACAAAACAACCCACAGCCAGGTGGTAGGGTATTTGCTCGACTGGATGGCGACCACCCCTGATCTAGAGTATGCCGCCATAACAACCTTGTGTTGTGTTCCGGCATTAGTGACCAGGTTCCAGTCTCCCTTAAGAGAGCAGCAGCGCATTTGTAGCACCTTTGGTGTTACAAATGTCCATAGGCGGTGGTAACCGCTTTCCATCAAGTGGGCCGTCTGCCTGTCTGCTGAACTCCTGCAATAAAAAAAAGGCTAATATAAGAAAAATAAAGTCTGAATTTTCAAAAATCTATCAATAGGCACTACGTGTAGCTAGAGGATAATTTTAAACAAGCGTTTATAGAAATAAAAAACTATAAAATCACTTTAAAGTATTATTAAAAATTCACGATAATTTAATAATAATTAATAATAAATCCATAGGGTCTAGTCAACTGCCAAGCAAAACAGAGGTGAGTCGAGGCCAACCTGATTTTAAATACCTAATACATGAATGAATGAATGACATGTTGTTTATAGCAGCGTAGATATTTGTTAGTAAATTGATAAACGCGATTGCAGCGCCATCTATTTTGCTAATCCGTCCATTCTAAGGAAACGATGTCATTTATTGGTATAAAATGTATCCTACTTTTTAACTCGAATTATAAGCCAGCACTATGTCGAGTTTCATTCATATACGTTCAGTAGTTTTCCAAAAATATGCGATTGCAGCGCCATCTTTTTCGCTATTTTCGTCTATTCCAAGGAAACAACGTCATTTATCAGAATAAAAGTATCCTAAATTACACCCCGGGATATAAGCTAGCTCAATGTCGAGTCTCATTTAAATCCGTTTAGTAGTTTTCAAGAACGCTCTAACAGACAAAGAGACAGACGGACAACAAATTCTGAAAATTTACATTTTCGGAATCTGCTGATTCGAATTAGCCCCCTGATTTTTTTTCACATTTTAAAAAGCATTGTACAATCTGAAACCATTTACAAATTTATTATAGTACTAGAGTTTTGCCAGGTGGTAGAGCATTTGCCCGACTGGATGGCTACCACCCCTGATCTAAAGTATGTCGCCATAACGACCTTCGAGTTGTGTTCCGGCATTAGTGACCAGGTTCCAGTTTCCCTTAAGAGAGCAGCAGCGCATTTGTAGCACCTTTGGTGTTGCAAATGTCCATAGGCGATGGTAACCGCTTTCCATCAAGTGGGCCATTTGCCTGTCTGCTGATCTCCTGCAAAAAAAAAAGTTTATCAACCACTACTGCCTGCCTCTTGTTTAAAGAGGTTACAATACAGGTTACATTCTATTAAATTTTTATGTTACTGCTATTTGCCCCGAAAGATTCACTTCATTTTATATCGCAAACTATCCCATCTCCCGGATGAAAAATACCCATGCCAATTTTCGGTACAAACGAATTAAAACTACATATGTACACCAAAATGCCCAAATCGACCACATAGACCACACCGATCAAATCGACCAAAATGACCAAATTAACCAGATTGACGGAAATGGCAAATCACAAAATAAAAACCTATCCTACATTCTGGGATATTCTTTATATAAATCTATTCCCAAACTTATCGCATTATCCGGGATGAAAAGTATCCCTTGTCCAACCCCGGTATTAAAATTACATATGTACCGAATTTCAGCCAAATCGGCCTCGTAGTTTTTCCGTAAAAGGATAACAAACAGAGAGACAAATATATTTTTATCCCGAAAACTATCCCATTGTTCGGGATAAAAGTATCCTATTTTCATTCTCGGAATCGAATATATAATATATACTGAGTTTCACCTAATTGGTCAAGCAGTTTTTTCCGTGTCAACGGAACAGACAAACAGACAGGGTTTCTTTCGCATTTATAATATTAATAAGGGTAGAAGATTTCAACTCTGCATACTATTCCGTAAGTCCAGCATTAATGTCCATGTTCTAGTCCCCCTCGCTTCGAGGCTAGCACCACATTGGAAGCAGCACTGTACTGCTGGGCTCCAAGTGTTATAAATATCCATAGGCGATGGTAACCAATTTTCATCAGTTCATATCTGTTATACCCTTTGCCTGTAGTAGCGACATTTTGGTCAGTTTTTGAAATATTATTTACTGCTTTCCGCTGAACAATTTTTTAAGTTTGACCCCTATATAACATACTCCTTGCGTCTACCTTCCATAGACTGTATTCTAGCAATACCACATTTTGTCTAACAATATGTTTACTTTTCGACAGGTCTATCTTTGATCAATTCGTGAAGCCCTAAAGCATCACCAATTCAATTTTATATAAAAATCGAGTTTCGTTGTCAATACCTTTCCTGCGTCCGGGTGGCCTGTCGTACGAGGTGACGAAACAACCCACCGGCAAGTGGTAGGGTATTTGCTCGTTTGGATGGCTACCACCCCTGGTCTAGAGTATACTGCCATAACAGTCTTGAGTTGTGTTGCGGCATTAGTAGCCAGGTTCCAGTCTCCCTTTAGAGAGCAGCAGCGCATTTGTAGCACCTTTGTTGTTGCAAGTGTCCATAGGCGATGGCAATCGCTTTCCATCAGGTGGGCCGTCTGCGTGTCTGCTGAACTTGTGCAATAAAAAAAAGTACAATTACTTCATACTTCGAAAAGGAAGCTAAACTTCTATAGCTGGTGAGGCTTATACCGTTTCTAGATTAGGCTTGCTTTGAGGGCTCAAAGAATGAGGTCATCGTTTTCGTTGATTATCGTATTGACAGAGGGCAGTAGGGTCATTGAACAAATACATCACCGCCGCCACTTTATTGCATTATGTAGTTAGGATGATTGTTCACTCGCCAATTTATCAGTTAGGGTCGGCCTATCCGGTCACACTGGTGGAAAATTTTGAACATGCGCACTTTTATTATTTAATTAGCTTTTGATCATGAAGTGCTGGATTGATTTTGTGAAGAACGACACCCGTACCGATGGTCTTGAAATGCTGAAAACTACGCGAAGTAGGGAAGAAAAAGTAGGAAAGTCAGAGCAAACACTGGACGCAACCGGGATTTAACGCTCAAATAATGAACTATGTAGCTTTTGCTTGCAGCTTCGCTTGCGTTAATGTAAATTTTGTAAACTGAGTGGAAGTCCAATATGTTCTCCGGTAACCTCCGCCGGGGCCCTGAAATAGTGCGCAAATGTATTCCACTAGCGTTATGAAATTAAAGAATGTGTATCTTACGAAGTGGGCATGTGACATGTTAAACTTAATTTTTAAACGTAAGGCCATTATGCCATCTAAAAAAGGCGAAACTGACTATGAAAGTAACGAATTAAAATTACGTTGTCATAATCGTTGCTATGAGGACATAAAGGGTGAAGCGAGACAGTAAGGGGAAGTACTTTGACCGTTACAGCTACACGAAAATGGTCTTAGAAGACCATCATGAAGACCATTCAGATTTTAAAAAAATGTGCATTTAGCAAGAAATTAGCGATTTTACACAAAAAATAGCCAATAGATCCTGTGCTTGATGCTAATCTAAAACTTCTCCAGGGCCAAACCAGGTTGGAGTGCTAGAAAAGTCAGAAATTGCAAAGAACTTTTCCCGTACATATTGTATGAACATTTTATTTAAAAAAAAATGTTTGATGTCAGTGGATCCTGTTGCTAATATTGATCAAAAACTTCTATAGAACCAACCGTCGCTAGAGTACTAAAAGAGCCAGAAATCACAAGAATCTTTCCCATCTTTTAAAAGTCCAACTTACCTTTTTATATATCAAATATTTTTGATGACTGAATAAAAAGATACGATTGAAAAAAACAACAAATTTCTGACTGGTAATTGTTTTATTTCCAAACAAAAACCAATCTTGATAGTGTGTTGCATCAGAAAAGCTCTGTATGATTACTTTTCAATTTTATCTTTTTATTCAGTCAACAAAAAGATTTTACCAATAAAAAAGGTAAATTGGACTTCTTCAAAGATGTATGGGAAAAGATTTTTGTGATTTCTGACTCTTTTAGTACTCCAATGACGATTGGTCTTTTAGAAGTTTTTGATCAGTATCAAGTACAGGATCGATTTAGATCAAAAATTTCTTTACGTAAAATTTTCATACAAAATGTACGTGGAAAGTTTTTTGCAATTTCTGACTTTTTTACTACTCCAACCTGGCTTTGCGTCAGGGAATTTTTTGATCAGTATCAAAAACAAGATCGATTGGCATATTTTTTTTAATATAAAATGACTTTTTTGCTATCTGTACATTTTTTTGTATCTGTGAATGCGGATCAAAATTTCACGAAAAAATATGGATACTCTCCTAAGAACATTTTCGTAGTAGGGGCAACGGTTTTTTTTTAATTATCAACAACTCTACGAACTCTCTAGTTCCGTACCCTTTTTTTTATAAAATTAAATTTCAGAAAAAGTTTAGAAGTCGTTCGTATACGCTATTTGTTACTTTTGTTATTGTGTGTGACATTTAATGAATGTATGTTTGTGTTGTGGTGTACCTTAAGAATAACTTATTATATTAATTTACTCTAATAGCTGCAACAGTTACGGTACTTCCTCTTGCTGCCCTGCTGAAAGTTTCCAACCTGTATTTGCTAATGAGTTGCAACGGTGGAGCTAATCTCTTCTGCTTCTTCTGCAAGCGGGCGGTTTTCGCAACTCGAAGACATAGCGCCTATTTTGCGTGCGATGGTGGACGACAGGTTACTCCACCCAGCCGAGCTCCTCTAGGTAGTTCCCCATTTCTCGACGTCACTGAAGACTTCTCGGAGGCTACCTGGGGTGTCCAGATACTTCGCTCTATATTTGTAACGTAATATTACATATATATTTAAAATAAGTATTAAATTTAAAATCGATATTAAAAAATTACAATTATAACATTAAAACAATAAACGCGAGCATCGCCGCGTTAACCCACTAGCTTTTAGTGGTCTAAGCAACCGGTCGCGGCGGCTCGCAAGCCGCGCCTTTTTGACAGCGCATCGGTGCTCAATGGGTCATTCGTCGTAGAATTCAGAACCACCAACACGTTGCATAAAGCTTAACATTTATTAAGATTATTTTAATTAAACAGATATACAATGCAAAAGTGGATGGATGCAGAAGTCGTGGAAGGCCACGACACACCTTCCATGATCAAATTGATCGTGTACTAGCGGAGGGTGATGTCAGGAGCCTTAAGAACAGACGAGTGTGCATGACAAGAGTTATGAATGTCATAGAAGCAAGTGAGGTGTGTAAGAATGGGCCTAAATGGCGCTCTGTTGTTCGTGCCTACCCCGCAAGGGAACTGGCGTGAAGTTATGTATGTATGTATTTTAATTAAAAACTTAAATCTAACTACATATATTTAGTGTTTATAACCCATGTTTTGGGTTTCTTTTTCAAACCTATTTTGCACTTTGGGTTGTGGAGTACCCACCTACTCTTCGCGCCAGCGACATTATTGCCGGCGAAGGAGGAGTCTTCATAGCACCGTCGGCATCACCCCTGGACCTGCGATACTTCAGGACAGTACCGCCACAAAAAGCTGAACGACAGCGAAGGCAAAAAAAAACCTCAGCCCTCTCTCTCTCGTAATTATTATTTTTTAATTTAATACATGTATGCGGTATAATATAGTCTTTTATTATATTACCCGCTGCATATTAAGCCACCGCTCCGCATTCAAGCAGGACTTGAGCGGCTGTTTCTTCTGCCTCCGGGCAAGCTGTGCGCAAGGGGCTGTCGGTGACGCTTATATTGAAAAGATGTCTGTTAAAATTGCCATGTCCAGTGGCTACACTAATAACTAGCCTCAACCGGGATTGACTGGGCTTTAGGATCCTCCTGGAGAAATGCGAGATTGCTCGGTAGAGCCAATAAAACGCTATAGGAACGCCATCTTTTCCACTATATTCGTCTATATTTCAGAAACAGTGGTTTATTCTGGATATCAGGAACCTTATGATATTTACTATATGCCTGATAAAGTGTATGCAAAATTTCATAACCACCTGTTGCGTAGTTAATGCATAAAACCGTAACAAACAAATACGCAAATAAACTCACATGCACATTTATATATGGTTAGGATCATAAATATTGTTACGACCTAGACGCCGACAAAGACAAATTCACACCTGCTTACCTGTAGAAACACATTTTATTACCTTTCGGCATTTGGACTTCTTTGTTTACTTTGTGTTTAAAATTTTTGATTAGAAAACAGCCCATTGTGTATTGTTATCTTGTATGGCAATCATTAGCCAGGTGTGTCGGATTTAAAGTACAAACTGATTTTAGGAAATTCGGTCCACGAGGCCAGGCAGACATATTGCATCTGTGCAGTATAAAGCAAGACTTGTGTACATTCGGTAATCTATTTAGTGACGGACTTTGCGCGTGTAGTTTAATTACGATCTTCTGCATTACGTTTGGACTTGTTGCGTTCGGTTATATTTGTACCTGTGTTATACGTGTTTGTATAGTTCTAATAAAGTCTATAATAATTCCAACGGCATTTTAATTCGAGTCCTGCAACTCGTAACAATATGTATATCCATGTATTCAGGTAGTGTGGTTTAATATGATTTAGTGTCTATCTGTTTTTATCATTAATAAATAAATTTACCAAACAAGTATAGATTAGTTCAGCGGCGGAAACAGCTGACACTCAAGCGGCACCAATATGCAACCTTCACTGAGAGTTCTATGTTTGTGCCGTTTGCTGTTGAAACGCTTGGACCAGGCTCCTGAGGGCATGAGCCTTATCCAAAATGTATCAAAACGACTGATTGATTCTTCAGGTGATCAAAGGACTGGTGTCTACCTCGGACAATGGATCACTATGGCGATCCAGCGAGGAAACGTAGCTAGCCTTCTGAGCAACTTACCCACAGAAGACGGTGACCTAGGCTCAGTATTCTATTTATAGTCTTGAGGGACTATGGGTATATAAATAAGTTAAATTTTCTTTTATTGTATTAGTATATAAAATAATTGCGCTATTAAAAAAATATTGCATATTACTTCTAATCTCTTAAATAGAACACCGGGCCTAAATCACCGTGTTTTATGGGTAAGGTGCCCGGAAGGCTGACGATGTTTCCTCGCTGGATCAGCATTCTGATCCGTTGCTTGAGGCAGGAAACAGTCCTGTGATCGGAAGGCTGGTTCTCCTATAATTCTAATATCCTGGAAGTATTACGCATTCAGAAATAGTTCGAATATTAAGCCAATAAGGCTGTAATGAAAAAAATGCTTGAACATGATTCACCTAATGTGGTTCGAGCCGGTCAAATGTGTACATACTATTTGAGTGATGCCCGTATCTTTCCAGACAAATGGGCATATCAGGTGTCGCCAACATGTTATACATTATTAAATAAAATCGAGTTTTCGAGCCCAAACGACTGCTAAGTCTCAAAAACTTGAACCGCTATAATAAGCTATCGTAATTATAGTGCTAGATTAGTGTATTTATTGCGTAGATTGCTCTTATGAATGAATGAATGAAAACTCTTTATTTTTCACCATAACTTAAACCTAGACAATTTAATATAAATACATTTCCATTAAAACAATGGGCCTTATTGCTTATAGCGATCTCTTCCAGTCAACCCGGTCTCCAAGTGCTCTTAGTATCTAAGTAAATAATGAAAAGTAAAAAAATGATGTGGTAGAGCAAAGCTGGTAAAATGATCTTGGTTATAAGTCTTAGGGGCCGGCTCGATCGGTGTGTTAGCACACTCTCACAGAATATCAACGTAAAACGCTTAACCTTAGCTTATCATTTTTCGTACTTCCTTCCTCCTTCCTTTCCCCTACCCCATTCTAAGCTGGCAGTGTGTTCTCTTCGCCCCTGGTATTGCAAACGTCTATAGGTGACGTTAAGCACTTTCCATTAGGTGGACCGTTTGTCAGATTCCCAATAAAAAAAACCCTTTTCGGGTTTTTGAAGTGAAACTTCTTTAGAATCATTGTGAGTTGAAATTCCACAAAACGAAAAAGCGACACTAAAAAGGAATAAACAGATAAATCTATAGGACTAACACTATGTTCAAACAGATAGAGTTGGAAATGCTTTGAAATTTTTCGGTAATACTCCAAATTTCGCGTTTTGTAGTTTAAATATATTATAACGATATAATATATGAAATGTTCCGTCACGAAATTTAGAATCTATCTATAATATATCTAATCTATTACCTTTCTCACTTTGTTTCACTACTACATGTGAACTGCACAAACACACATTTTTTTAGATATAGATTACTATTTATATTTATATTATTATTAAATAAATAAAAGAAAATAATAAACTACCTAGGCCCAAAATATTGTATCCTTTTGGGTACTCTGGTTATAGAAAAATTTCTTAGACCTATACTTGATATTCGTTTCCTCACAACATTTTTCTAAGTGTGATAATTGTAACGATATATAAGGTACTTTAACAATACTGTAAAAAAATGTTGGTGATAACGATGATATTCACGAACGAGCGAAGCCGCGTGGAATGTCCTAATAAAGTTATTAAAATAAAACAAATTTTAAACAATGTAATTTCATGTAAATAATTTCTCAGTTACTAAAAAGAAGACTGAAACATTATTTATATGATAGCTAGGTTTTACTAAGAATCACGAGTCCTGTAGATAATTGGACACTATTATGCCAAAATGAACCAACTAAAAAATGATTAAAAAATGACTTATTAATACTAAACTGATAAGAATGTTATGTTACTTACTATTCAGTAAAAAGAGAGAAAACTCTATTTAATTATTTCATGATATAGAATATCTAATTTAGGTCAAATTTGTAGAAGAATCTATTTTCGCAAAACATACATATCATGTATATCTGTTTTCAATTATTATAAAATCTGAAACTACTCAAACATTAGCTCAGTTGTGAAGCAATGAGCACAAGTTTCATAAACTTTATTAATTTATTTGGACCATGAGAATTACAAAAGAAATTTTAAATATCATGTTCTTAAAATCAATTTGTGTGTCCTGATAATCTCAAATTCTTGATTTCAAATGTCATGATTTCGAATCCTGACCGAGAACCGTACACTACCTGGGCAGTTTTCTGTTACAAATATGATGTTTTCCTTCACCGGTAGCCAAAGTAAACATCATGATGAATGTTGCACATCGAATAGAATAATAATTTATTGCTAGAAATGTATGTGTACATAGGTTTTTTTGTGGTAAATGTCTCAATACATATTGTCTTAGCCTTATTTCGAATAACCGATGTATGATTCCTTTGAGATGTTCATCTTGAACAACTCTGGCGAGTATATTCTCAGGGCGAGCAAGCTCTAATTGTCTCCCACAAACTATCCATTTTTGTAGTACACTTTACTGAAAAACTATCAAACTTTCAGATTTGGACTTTGACATAATAATTTACAATTTATTTCTAGATATGTTGTCTATCATAAAAATATTATTTTATACATATTAAAAATGGAAGATATAACATTTTTTTTAATTAGAATTGTATTTCTAACGCCATCTGTCGAAAATTATAAAACCAATAAGACATGTATAATATCAACTAGACTATTAAACGTCATTTGTCCGAAAGCTAAAGAACTAATATCAATATAAACATGTAAAGAGAATGTTGTTTAGTTAAAAATATGCAGGTAAAAATTTTAAAAATTTTATTAAGTAGAAAACTTTGCGGTCCCTCCTAAAGCACCGCTTTTTGCTAGTTAATTCCTCTAGAATAATAAAACGCCCAAGTTCAGCAGTGGGGTTTTTAAATTAATGTAATTGATCTATTATGGTATCACTAAGTCCATTTCATATTTGTTCGCTGACTATAACACATTTCATTATGACTAAAAAGACTATCGTATGAATGCAAAACAAAAAAAGACTATTTCAGAAAATAGTTGAGGACTCCTGCAACTTATCAGTACTTTACGATCAATGCATCGAATCCTGCGCATATCAACGGGAGTATATAAGTAGTGTTCACACCAGATCTGACATTAGTATCTTTGTATCCTTTGCTAAGTTAGTGTGTTCCCTAAAAATAATCATGAAGGCCTTTATTCTGATCGCTGTTTGTTTGGTCGCTGTGCAGGTAATATAATATTTAATTTTTTTATTATATTAAAAACCAAAATCAAATCTCAAAACACTCTCAAGCCCTAGCCATAACAAATTGATTCATGTGCCCTGTAGCAGAAATAATTATGGCATAAACTAAGTACTTGCTCGTCTTACTGCCACTTATAACAAAAAAATTAATTAGGTAGATATTTTCTATCATTCAAAATTAATTTATAAATCAAAGTTATTAGAAAAATTACGATAGCATTTTAATTGTATACTAGGCACCATAAATATCCACGACTTTGAAACGCCTCTAGTTTTTATGTATGTCTAATATGTATTTATGCATAATATATATAAATATTATAAATATACGGATATATAATATAAATATCTGTATATTATTATTTTTAGTTACTTATATATAATATATATATAGGGGAAACTTCAGCAGGCATTATTTTATTAAATAAATTACATTTATATCAGAGCTCATGAACTCTTTATAGCGGTCTTGCTTTTGTACAAAAACAGTATAGAAAGTAAAGTACCTATCCAGTAATTGGCGAAAACCATATTAAACAGAGTTTATTGTCTAAGTTATAAATATTAAGCTGTTGGATATGTAATAAATAAAAAACATTTGAAAAATATTTCAATAAAAGAGTTGAAAAGTGACAAAACTGTATTTAATCCGTGTATTTTATATGTACATTTTTATCCGTGCGGGAACGGAGAAAGAATACAATTTCCTGCGGCCGGGCGGCCTGTCGTAAGAGGCGACTTAACAACCCACAGCCAGGTGGTAGGGCATTTGCCCGACTGGATGGCTACCACCCCTGGTCTAAAGTATGTCGCCATAACAACCTTGAGTTGTGTTCCGGCATTAGTGACTAGGTTCCAGTTTCCCTTAAGAGAGCAGCGGCGCATTTGTAGCAACTTTGCTGTTGCAAATTTCCATAGGCGATGGTAACCGCTTTCTATTAAGTGGGCCGCCTGCCTGTACGCTGAACTCCTGCCATAAAAAAAATGCTATAATAATCATATATTTTCTTACATAGGCCCTGACAGATGAACAGAAAGAGAAGCTTAAGAAGCACAAGACTGAATGCTTGGCTGAAACGAAGCCTGATGAGCAGTTGGTGGCGAAATTGAAGAATGGAGATTACAAGGTAATAAAAAATCATCTCTATTTTCTGTCACCTTCTCCCAATTAGGTATTTCAATTTTTTTTTTATTAATGGAAAAATCGTATATAAGTTTAATAACAAACTATTAATTAAATTAAAAGTAAATTTCTAAACCCGAAGTACCCGAGTACAAAAAACAGGCCGAGTACCTATGTAACGTCATTATAATAATTTCTCATAATAACTCATCGTAGTTTCGTAGCGCATTATGCTACAAAGCACACAGTGACGTCATACGTTTGATCGGCACGTTTTTGGCCACTCCAGGAGTTCGGGTTGACTTGACTTGAATTTCCCGCGGGATCCTCGGTACATAAATATCGCAAAATTTAGTTTAGTGGAAACTGTGTCAAAATAAGCTAATTTTATGCATCACCTTAAAACCGCTCCCGGGAAAATTCCCGGGGGATCTCCGGGATAAAAAATATCACACATATTATTACATTAAATTTGCTATCGATTAGTAAAAAATCGAATTGGACTTCAATTTTTTTTTATCTAGCTATTTTAATTAATTCCTAGAAAAAATCCCACGGGATTCCTAGGATAAAAAGTAGCGCAGAGCTTAAGTCAAAGAATTAGCTGTCAATCAGTGAAAAACGCATCGAAATCGGCCCAGTAGTTTTTACATGCATCCCGAACAAACAGACAAGAAATCTAAAAAAAAACATCGTGTTCTCCATTGTTTATATAGTCTATTCCAGTAGTAGTTTTTTTTATTAGCATCAGTGTACAGACACGGCATGTTTCGATTTTTTTTATTATAGAGAAATATAAAATATAGAACTTATATATCGAGGTGTGAAAGGCCATTTGTTTTAAGCGACATTTTGTGACAGAATTGACTTGATGGTTTTCTTGCATCCTAATGTCTTAAACTTAAGGAATTATAATGAACCCGGTTTCCAACTAAAAACTACAATTTTTTTCTTTTTTAAATATAGTATATAGTTTAATAATGAAGTCTTTTTGTGGGTCATTGATACTTCAAACTCCTCTATCGACACAATTTCGCAAATGTCGCTTAAAACAAATAACTTTGGACTCCTCGATATGATCTATCCATTTATTAGAAGAAAAAAAATGATTCAATTACCCAATTATTTGTGGTCGGCAGGATATGTCGTTTCCTTCTATACTCCTCTACGTTCCAACTCCTTCGCCATGCAGGCTGTCTTACTTTGGAACTCTTTGCCCACTGATGTCAGAAAAGCTAAATCTTTTGCCATATTTAAAAATTCACTTAGGAATCATTATGTAAGTCTTACGCAATAATGTATGTGCTAGTTTACAATAGACTGTAATCTGATGTCCATGTATGTCATTTTTTTTCCTTTTCTTTGTTGCATAATAATTATAGATAATTTAAGAAGAGATCGCTTTTAGCGATAAGGCCGCCATTTGTTTTTACCAAGTAACTATTGACTTGGGGTGTAGTGGAGTTGTTACAGCTCTCGAAACGTCCACCGGTTTACCAAAACACTCCACAAACTCTTCACTAGTGGTTCCTAGTAGTTGTAGTGTACACAACGGCCACATCCCGGGCAACCACGATCATCAGTGGGCTAAACCTAGTGAAGGGAACTATGCATAAGCACAGTTAATTATGGGTGATCCCCCAATGTACACGGAGTCTTCATTGTAGTGATAATCGTGCAACTACTTGCCGTCCTACATGACAGTGAAGCAAGGTAATGCGAGGCACCTTAAGAGCGTTTGCCAGGATCCGTATAGTGGCTTACGGCCTTTCGCTGTATCGCTTCCCCTGCCGATCGTACCAGTTTACTGGTCCATTGGATACCAGAGGAAGGGACGAGAGAGTGGGCTTACGTCCGCGCAATTGTATGCCCACTTAAAATATTCTCACGCGCAGATGACCCTTGCTTATGTTTCCCTTTTAATGACATTTGAGGGGTCGCCGTTACCGAAATCGGTAAGGAGGCCTATATATATATATACATACATACATACATACATAACTTCACGCCAGTTCCCTTGCGGGGTAGGCACGAGCAACAGAGCGCCATTTAGGCCCATTCTTAAACACCTCACTTGCTTCTTTGACATTCATAACTCTTGTCATGCACACTCGTCTGTTCTTAAGGCTCCTGACATCACCCTCCGCTAGTACACGATCAATTTGATCATGGAAGGTGTGTCGCGGCCTTCCACGACTTCTGCATCCATCCACTTTTGCATTGTATATCTGTTTAGTTATTCTTTCATCATGCATTCTTTCCACATGCCCGAACCACCGGAGCATTCCTTTCCTTACCTTCACCCCGACACTCTCTTTCAGACCAACTCTCTTTCTTACTTCGGTATTACGAACGCGGTCCGCGAGCGTCACTCCGCAATAGTTATATATATAATTATTGACTTGTTGTACATTTTTCTGTAAATTTTGTTTTGGTGAACAATAAAGTGTTGTCTATGTCTATGTCCTCTATTCATACACATCCTCTGTCACATCACAAATCATCATGTTATCCTTCCCACAATCCATCCATTGCTTTTTTGGTCTATCTTTACATTTATACCCGTCAATTCGTTTTGTCACGTGACATTCATCCCTTCTCATTATATGCCCAATACCAACCTGATCTTCTTCCTCTCAATTTTTCAATAGTAAAAAAATAATAATGGTATAATTCTGATCGAATTTCTGTATCCTGTTCTTTCGGATCTTATAAGGTCATTTCAGTACATCTTTCTGTTCTACATTCCTCTATTTTATTATTTTTTTTATTATTATATATATCTCTACGGACTCGAGTTCCGTACCCTTTTTTTAATACTTAATTTCTATGAAAATTTTGAGACTGTGTACACGCTTATTGTTTGTTTTTGTTAGTGTATGTGACATTATATGTAGTAATTTTTCTGTTTTGGTGTACCTTAAGAATAACTTATTATATTAATTTATTCTAATTTTAATATTAAACTTATACTAATGTAGAGTGTATCTGTTACATGCTGGTGTTGTGAGGAAGTGCATGTGCAGTGTTGGCCTTATATCTATACTTATATATAGTCGTATCTAGTGCCACGTGTGTTGTTTTTTTTTTCTTTTCTGTGCCTGGGATTTTAATTTTTAGGCTCTTTGTGTGTCTTGGTTTGTTTGTGGAGTGTGCGTGTAATGCAATGCGATGGTAGTGCGCGTAGGTTTAAGTATGTGTATACATATACATTCCTCTATTGTGGCATATGTTTTCTGTCCCACCACAAATCATCATATCAGCTTTCACACAATCGATCTCTTTTGTAGACATTATTTATACCCTCATCTTGATATAAATTTTCTAGAATCTCTAGATTTTTGTATTTTTCGTATAATGAAATGACTCTTTAATAGATTATCCATGCAGGAACCCACAGCCAGGTAGTAGGGTGTTTGCCCGTCTGGATGGCTACCAACCCTGATCTAGAACATGCCGCCATAACAACCTTGAGTTCTGTTCCGGCATCAGTGGCCAGGTGCCAGCCCCATCTACGAGTCCGACAGCACATTGGTAGCGCCTTTAGTGTTGCAAATCTTTATAAGCGACGGTAGCCACTTACCATCACAGTTGGTCCGTCATCCTGCTGCTGTACTCCAGCAATAAATAAGGATTCGATCTTTAGATAAACAACCTGTCTTTTTATATTCTAGACGGAGACTGAACCTCTGAAGAAGTACGCTCTCTGCATGATGGTGAAGTCAGAGTTGATGACAAAGGATGGCAAATTCAAGAAGGATGTAGCCTTAGCAAAGGTTCCTGATGCAGGTGAGAATCATGATGATCATGGAAGTAGGCTATTAGAAATGACAAAACTGATTAAAACTTAATTTTCAAAATTTAATCATATAATTTAAATAATTGATATTTTTTACAGATTTTAGAATAAAATTTAATTACCATAAATTCTAAAATTATTTTAAAAATTAAACTCTAAAAAAGAAACCTAAAATTAAATACTAGAACTAAATAAAGAAAAAAAAGGCATAATTATATATAAAATATTGGTCCCAAACCTCTGTCACTTACCGGGAACGTTCCCAAAAGGCTGTTGGTGTTACCACATTGAATATACCCGCCATGCTTGTCCAAGATGGCTTGGCAGGTTTGACACATCGGTCATCTCGATATGCAGGTTGCATCACGATGTTTTCCTTCACCGTTGTTAGCATGTGGTAATTGTAACAATATGCACATTACATCAGAAAATTTACTAAGTGGTGCATGCGTTCCGGCCAGGATCGAACCCCTGCCCTTTGAGTATGAGACGCGTGCGCTAGCCATTACGCTACCACGACTTAAATAAACGATTTTAACCTGAACTTAATTTCCACAGCTGACAAACCGATGGTAGAAAAACACATCGACGCCTGCCTCGCTAACAAAGGAAGTACTCCTCAGGAGACAGCATGGAGATATGTCAAATGCTACTACGAGAAGGATCCAAAACACGCAATCTTCTTGTAAATGTGATATAAAAACTTCGTGTTTAATAAAAAAATAAATCATCTCTATGTTGTTTGTATATTATATGACTTTATATAAGGTCAGATGGAAAGCAATAATAACTAGAAAGAAAAGAAGAAAGAAAGAAATAAATCTTCTTTGGTAAAAGAAATGTCGGTAAAACAGCATGCAATGTTATCCTGATATAACTGTAGACGTCGCTATCTTCTATGAAGTGAAACTTTCCTTGACTTCCTTGTAATTTGAATTCCAAAATGTCGGCCAAACCTTTAATGATTTTTTTTAGTTTTCTTCTTAATGGTGATCAATCACTCAATAACTCTTTATTGTGCACCAATACAAAAAAAGAACTTAGAGACTAAAAACTATGTCTCATTATGCACAAAGGGCGGTCTTATAGCTAAAAAGCGATCTCTTCCAGACAACCCCAGAAATGAATTGAGAATATAATGATGATGGTGGTATACATAATACATAGTACAACTTCTTACATTCTAGTAATAAATATATAAATGCAGTATATAAAAATGTTCTATATATTAAACAGATGTATGACGGAGGTTGAACCTCCGTGGAGTCTTTAAAGTGTGACGCCAGCAACGCTGACGTCACGATTGTTAGCTTCTTGGTGATGACCCATATTTGAGTCCTCAAAATAGAATTTCAAGAGAACTCTGTATCGTCTAATCCAAGAGCGTTAGGACTTCCCAGAGAGGTCCGTCCCGTTCGGCGGCTCGAGCAATAATAAGCGACTTTTTTTTTATTGGACTTGACTTTATGTTGTTGGTCCGAATACCTTACAACTTTACCGGGGTATTTGGGGCGAGTGCCTTCGCGAAGCGAAGGTGCTCGAGCCCGGGGGGGCAACTTGCTCGAGGGAGCTCCCTAAGGAGTTTTACCTCGGCTGGACTGTTGCCATGAGATGGGGATGAATTAAATGATGCCCACCATAGGGCGAGACAAATCACTAATTGAGAACGGGTGACGGGTAATATAAAGCCAGAGGGTAAGGATCCCGGCGGGCCGGGATCGGTGGTTCGCGGCGGCCTACGCTGTCTTACTGCCGTTTCGCAACGTGTTATGGCTGGGAGAGAAGAAACGGCGAAAGAAACTTCCCAGCAGCACTCCTAGTCTATCCTGTAGGGGGAGCTATGTCTCCTAGCGTCCCTCGCGGGGACGTGGAGGGATCTTGATTGGCGGCGTCTGAGACGCCTCCGTCTATGTCTGTCTGTCGGTGCCTGCCAGCCTACCGTCCTAACCGCGGACGGACTGATCCGGGCTAGTCGTTTCGTAATAACGTCGACCCTGTCCGTCAGGACGTTACGCGGTCGTCGCATGAGAGCCTTTCGACGAGGCTTATAATCGGATGCGGCTGATATAACTGTAGGCGTCGCTATCTTCTATGTAGTGAAACTTTCCTTGACTTCCTTGTAATTTGAATTCCAAAATATCGACCAAACCTTTAATGAAAATTTTTCATTTTCCTCTATGGTTTTTTTATTGCAGCCAACGGGAAAATATGATGCGTTCGCTGTTTACCTCTTTTGTAGATGGATGTTGAAGAGAAATATTGCTCCAACTTCTATTGCGCCTATTTCGCCTTACGTGTTAAAATTTTTCTTGCCAATGGGCTGGTATTAATTTTTTCGCCAAAATCGAAGGACCATAGGATTTAATCAAAACTAATAAGGGAGGGTAGATCTTGTTTTAATTTATTAAATCTTTATATTATTTTCATATGTCAAATCTTATTTATATTGTCATCATAAATGTAACATGTTTTAGCAAATAAAATAAATTGAAACTGAAAATTAGAATTATAACTAAATTGTAGACCCGGAAAGCGTTATCCGGGAACGTAAAAACAAAAATAAAAACCTGATACGCGATTGCACCGCCATCTCCCGGGTTCAATAGTGAATCTGTAGCATCATGGGACTCACTCAAACACACACAGATTTTATCAAAATCATGGAAACCGATTACAGCACCACCTACCAGTTTCAATTGTGAATCTAAACCATCCCAGGACCCACTCAAACACATGAAATGTTTATCAAAATCGGTCAAGCCGTTTATGAGTTTTAACAAGACTAAGGAACAGCATTGATTTTTATATATAAGTACTAGTGCGCCCGGCAGACGTTGTCCTGCTCTAAAAATACAAAGTTTAGGATACGATTGCAACACCACCTACAGTGTCTAATTGTAAATATAAATAATACGAGCACTTGAACACACGCATAAAATTTCATCAAAATCAGTCGAACCATTTCTTCGAACGAATTCGAACAAAATAATTATAAATATAAAGATTAAATTCTAAACTAGTACAATTAAGTAGCTATTATTATTAAAAACTACTTTATCATCATCCGTGCGTTAAATCCCGGTTGCGATCGGAGCGTTCACTCCGACGCCTGGGTCCGCTTGCCTACTTTTTCTACTCCACTTCGCGCGGTCTTCAGTATCTCCCATTTTGAAACCATTAGTACGCATTTTATCCTTCATAATGTCAAGCCAGCATTTCTTATTCTAGTAAAGGCTAATTATTAAAGTTTAAAATAGCACAATCCGTCAAAAGAAGTTTAATAAAAAAATAAATCTGGAGCATTGCTTTATATCGGTGTAAAGCATGGAGCTGTTAATCCGTGCAGGGACGGAGAAAGAATACAATTTCCTGCGTCGGGGCGGCCTGTCGTAAGAGGCGACAAAACAACCCACATTCAGGTGGTAGGATATTTGCCCATCTGGATGGCTACTGTTCTGGTCTAGAGTATACCGCGATAACAACATTGAGTTGTGTTCCGGCATTAGGGGCCCGGTTCCAGTTTCCCTTAAGAGAGCAGCAGTACATTGGTAATACCTTTGGTGTGATAAATGGCAATAGGCGATGGTAACCGCTTTCCATCTGGTGAGCCGTCTGCCTGTCTGCTGAACTCTCGCAATAAAATAAATCTTGGATAATGACACAAAGAGGTCTCGATAGATTAGAAGCATCATCCCAATCAATTTTCAATTTTTTTTCTAGTAATAAATATAGCCTATATTAATCTGGGATAATGTCGTGTTATGAGTTGCGAGATTCGAATTAAAATACCGTTGGAATTACTATAGTGTGTATTAGAACTATACAAACACGTATAAAACAGGTACAAATATAACCGAACACAACAAATCCAAACGTACTGCAGAAGGTCGTAATTCAATAAAACGCGCAAAGTCCATCACTACTAGATTCCCGATTGTACACATGTCATGCCTTGATCGTGGTTCTCACTTGACTGCCCTTCTTCCCATCAGGCCGTCGTTTTATACCTCGCAAATACAAATGTGCTCGTATCGTAGTCGACGTAATCCGCAGCACCTGGCTAATGATTCGGCCGCAAGCAGCCATAAACGAGTACAACAAAACAATGGGTTGTTCTCTAGAAACGTATGCCAATAAATAAGTAAACTAAAGAAGACGACCACAAAATAATATTTTCTAGGCAATATAATAGGCGGCCTTATCGTCGCTCAAAGTAATCTCTTCTAGGCAACCTAAATCAAAGAAATTTCAATCACGCGAGTAGGGGAGGTTCCGGAAAAAGGCATATAGTCAAACATATACAATAATAAGTTTCAAAATACATAAGTTATTATAATAAATGTATTAGCATGATTATATTGTGTTAATCAGACACACTAGCTATTTGTGGACAAATTGTTTTTTCTGAGTAAATTTCTAAATGTTGGTAAGGATTTGGCCTCTCTGACAGTAAGAGGCAGCATATTGTTACGAGTTTAGCGGGACTCGAATTAAAATGCCACTGGAATTATTATAGAGTTTATTAGAACTATAAAAACACTTATAACACAGGTACAAATATAACCGAACACAACAAACCAAACGTAATGCAGAAGGTCGTAATTAAATAAAACGCGCAAAGTCCGTCACTACACACGTCACGCCCGTATCGTAATCGTCGCTTGACTGCCGTCTATCTCCATCAAGCCGTCGTTTTATACCTCACAGATACAAATGTGCCCGTATCGTACTCGACTTAATCCGCAACACCTGACTAATGATTCGGCCGCAAGCAACCATAAACGAGTACAACAAAACAATGGGTTCTTCTCTAGAAACGTATGCCAATCAATAAGTAAAAAAAATTACAATTAGTTCAAATGCCGACGGGTAATAAATGTGCTTGTATAAATCTGTACGTGGAATTTGTCTTTGTCGGTGCCGAGGTTGTAACAATATTCTAGAAAAGTAAAGTTAGTTCTTCAGTATTTATATAAAATTTCAAATGAGTCTACTTAGAACAGCTCAATTAAAAATGACTGAATCTATGACTTGCACGTCGTTTATATGAAAATCGTATATTCCAAACCGATTACATCATGTTTCGGTTATACGTAACTTCTATTCAAGAACAAAGGTTATTATAACAATTAGTTAAGTTAAATATTTTCTTATATTCAAGGAAAGCATAACAATACTGTCACTGTTGTGGTATTATAAGCAGAATGCAGTATAAAAGACCAACAGATGCGTTCATAAGTCAGTTTTGTATAGGATCTGTGGGTTGTTTAGTTCCCTAGTAAAATTAGTAGTGAATATGAAAGAGGTTGTGATGTTCGTCTGTTTCTTTGCTTTTGTGCAGGTAAAGCAATTGATGTAAATAAAAAATGTGTGTGTGTGCAGTTCAGACGTAGTAGAAGTGAAACTTCAGAGAATATACTCACAGATAATCTTCTCTAACTTTTATTAATCGATACTAATATTATAAAGCTGAAGAGTTTGTTTGTTTGTTTAAACGCACTAATCTCAGGAACTACTGGTCTGATTTGAAAAACTCTTTCAGTGTTGGATAGCCCATTTATCGAGGAAGGCTATAGGCTATATATCATCACGCTAAGACCAATAGGAGCGGAGCAGCAATGAAAAATGTTTCAAAATCGGGGGGGCTTTGAAAACAAATTCCACGTGGACGGCGTCGCGGGCACAGCTAGTATAAATATAATTCCTTTAGCCTACATCCTTCAACATATTATAATTCAAAATAAACCTCTTAAGTATCACTTTAAATCTAAAAAATATTATTATCTGTTTTATTTCGGTCCAAATTGGACCTATGTTTAATCATCAGTCTTATTGACTCTCTAATCTGTGCTGCGCAATGTAAAACTCGTATCTTATTCTCTCGCAGGCTTATTCCTAAAGATTTATGTATCTATCTCTTTTTAGTTTCGCTTTTTCGTTTCATCCAGTTTCAAATCAAAAGATCGTTATCGATCTCAATCAAACTAATGTTCACAAAATATGTTTTTTTATAATTTTGCAAATTTTACAAAATTGATAAAGGGCTAACTAGGACTTTTTGTTTATAACTGATTTAGGTTTAAAAATTAGTTTTGAAATAACTAGACATTGGCTCCGGTGGTTCGGGCATGTGGAAAGAATGACTAAACAGATATACAATGCAAAAGTGGATGGATGCAGAAGTCGCGGAAGGCCACAACACACCTTCCATGATCAAATTTATCGTATACTAGCAGAAGGTGATGTCAGGAGCCTTAAGAACAGACGAGCGTGCATGACAAGAATTATGAATGTCAAAGAAGCAAGTGAGGTGTGTAAGAATAAGCCTAAATGGCGCTCTGTTATTCGTGCCTACCCCGCAAGGGAACTGGCGTGAAGTTATGTATGTATGTATGCATGTAGACATTGATTCAAAGTTTCAACTGAGATTTTCTATAAAAACAAGACAGGACTGACGACACCAACTGTTATAGTAGTGTGTTATGGAGTTAAGTTTTTTATTTGGCAATAGAAAATCCTTACTTATTGCATGAGTTTACCAGACAAGCAGACTGCCCTTCTGATGAAAAGATGAAAACCATCATCTATGGACATTTGCATCATCAAAGGTGCTACAAATGCGCTGCTGCTCCCTAAAGGGAGACTGGAGCCTGGCCACTAATGCCGGAATACAACTCAAGATTGTTATGGCGGCATACTCTAGACCAGGGGTGGCAGCTATCGAGACAGGCAAATACCCTCCCAGCTGGCTGCGAGTTGTTTTGTCGCCTCTTACGTCAGGCCGCCCGACTGCAGGAAATTGTATTCTTTCTCCGTTACGCACGGATAAAGTTATCAGTTGTATAAATTATAACCCGACTGAATTCGAAAGTGAGGCCGTTCAACTATTTTATTCATGCAACTAATATTTTTTTATTTATCCATGTTATTCTTTATTCTATGAATATGTCTCTCAAGACCACGGGCCATAAAAATGGGCCGGACTTTTGGAGAGCTTGCGTAGGGCCATGGGAAGGCCAACACTTAGAGGCTCCTTTACGAATTTAATATAAATATGGCGTGACACTGACTGGCGATTGTCCCTGTCTACACCATATAATAATGCACCCAAGGACAAGCCCCGGCTAGTGTAGAACTATTGTGGGAAATGAGAACAAAAGATACCGGGCTATTGGGATGAACTGCTAGTGGAACTGGGGATCTGAGACTATGGGGACTATATGACGTCTGCCCGTCGCAATGTTCAAGGAACATGGTAAAATGGGCAGACGGTGATTCGCCTCTCCCTGCATGGACCCCAAAAATGCCATAGAAGGCAGGGGCAACACGAGTGTGAGTGGCTAATGAACTGAAGCTACTTCCGACGTTATGCCACTTATCACTTCCACCGCTGAGGCTTGAGTCTTAGTTCTAGCGATCTCCACTCCATGCCGGCCGGCTAAGGCAAGCACGGAGGCGGGTCCGAGGTGTCGCTACTCACCTAAGGCTTCGCCACAAAGCCCCCCTGCGGGTGAATATGTCTTTGTTGTATTATTTCATCATGATTCTACATGCACAAATTCCTTTCCAGGGTATCTTCAGATATGGTGTGCCAAGTCAAAACAAAATAAACAAGACTGAACAGTTTTTGAGGCAATTGAAAAGACATCAAATGGATTGCATCGAATTGACAAAAGTTGACCCTGATATGATATTGAAGCTTAAAGCTGGTTACTGGAACGTAAGTATCATGAAAGATTTTTTCATTTGTTTATCTACTTCCCAGAAAAACAAAATACTCATATTCTTACTCTACTCTACACTATATTGTTTCTACCCACTAGTCCTCCTTACCTCAAGGAACGCTTAGAAATTCTGTACGTATCTAGCTCCCACAGTTTACAACTAAATTCAACTAAATACAGAACACACTTGTACATACGTCTTGTTTTCATAATAACTCTTTTACCATCCAGGCTGTGCGACTTTGTAATGAGCTACCCATTGCTATAAGACAAGCCAAATCCTTGCGGTGTTTTACTATATAACAGTGTTAGGAATTATTATACACAATAAAGCAGTAATGCTTGTGACCCTTTTTACGAGGTGGTAGGGTATATTCCCGACTGGTTGGCTACCACCCCTGATCTAGAGTATGTCGCCATAATAACCTTGAATTATGTTCCGGCATTAGTGACCAGGTTCCAGTCTCCCTTAAGAGAGCAGCAGCGCATTTGTAGCATCTTTGGTGTTGCAAATGTCCATAGGCGATGGTAACCGCTTTCCATCGAGTGGGCCGTCTGCCTGTCTGCTGAACTCCTGCAATAAATATATATATATATATATATATATATATATATATATATATATATATATATATATATATATACCTAGCCAAATCCTTGCAGTGTTTTAAACATCAGTTTTTTTTTATAGTACGTCTCTTGTATTTTTCTATTTATGTTTTGGTGTATAATAAAGTGTTGTCTATCTATCTATGTATAAATATTTTTTTTATTTCCTGTAGCCGAGAAATAGCTAGAAGGCTCACCTAATGGAAAGTGGTCTATCATCGCCTATATCACACCAGCCGGCCCTATGAGCCGAAATTAAAATAACGATTCCCAGCATAGCTCTACAACGTCAAAATCAGGAAATTTTAAATAAATTATGAATAACACCTTTTTAACATGCCCATAAACCTCGTGGAACTCTTATGTATGAATGAATGAATGAATGAATATGCTTTATTGTGTTTTAAAGATACAGTTAACAGAAATAAAATTTTACAATACAATAGGCGGTCTTATCGCTATTAGCGATTTCTTATGTATTATGGGGGATACAATACTTACTGTTGAAACAATTGATTTCCAGCTAAATTCATCCACATTGAAGTTATGGACACTGTGTGTATTGAATAAGATGGGAATCATGTCAACTGAGGGTGTCTTCAAATTGGATGAAGCGTTATCTACAATACCTAATGAAGGTATGCAATTCATAAATATCTACTTGCAACAATCAATGCAGTCGAACCACGTCGAAGTGTTACCCTTGATCCGTACAGGAACGGAGAAAGAATACAATATCCTGCGACTCGGCGGCCATTCGTAAGAGGCGACTGACCAATTCACAGCCAGCGGCTAGGGTATTTGCCGTGGACTAGAGTATGCCACCATAACAACCTTGAGTTACGTTCACATAAACTCAAAAACTACAGGACCGATTTCAACAATTCTTTCAACATTCGAATGCTACATTAACCCTGATTAATATAGGATATATAAAAAATATGCTCCGGTGGTTCGGGCATGTGGAAAGAATGCATGATGAAAGAATGACTAAACAGATATACAATGCAAAAGTGGATGGATGCAGAAGTCGTGGAAGGCCACGACACACCTTCCATGATCAAATTGATCGTGTACATGACAAGAGCTATGAATGTCAAAGAAGCAAGTGAGGTGTGTAAGAATAAGCCTGAATGGCGCTCTGTTGTTCGTGCCTACCCCGCAAGGGAAATGGCGTGAAGTTATGTATGTATGTATATAAAAAATAGGGATCCCCACTAAAACTTCAATAATGTAACAATCTAAACAAAATACTTGGCGCTAGAATCGGGTTCTACGATTTTAATGAAATTTATGTGTGTTTGAGTGGGTCCCGAGATGGTTTAGATTCACAATTAGAACCGGTAGGTGGAGCTGGAATCGAGTTCTAAAATTTTATTTTTTCACGGCAACGTCAGCCGAGCCCGCTAGTATATTAATATAGTTAGAACTGGCGGTCCAGCACACATTGTCCTGCCTTGAAATAACAAAAATCTAGGACCCGATTCCAGCGCTACCTTCCGGGTCTGATTGTAATTCTAAGCCACGACGGAACCCTTTTTTTTACCAGGGGAAATCCGATTGAGGACTAAGCCGCGACAAGGGCAGAACCTTGGGGGGATAATTCGCGACCTAGTGTGGGATTCGCCAGATCCGGGGTGGCACTAGCATGCCCAGTCAGAACTGGTGCCATGCTATTGCAATTCCCGGTTAGGGATACCCACTAAAACCCCTGGGTGTTCCGTCCTTCGCCTTATGCCAGGGCTACGGGTATATGACCTGGCCTTTCCGCAACCCTGGCAGACCACGACGGAACCCACTCCAACACACATAAAAATTTCAACAAAATCCTGAAACCCGATTGCAGGGCTACCTACCGGTTCCAATCGTGCATTGAAACCACCCCGAGACCCACCCACATAAAATTTCATCAAAATCGGTTCCGCGGTTTAGGAGTTCAGTGACAACGAACAGAAGAATTTTACATATAAAGATTAGTATTTATTACAAGCGGATATACATTTATGTGGTGCTCTAATATCTGAGAAAGAAAATTAATTTTTCAGATAAAGAATACGCTGAGAAAATAATCGACGAATGCCTAACTCCTAAAGCGTTACCCCCACAAGAGATTGCATGGTCGTATATCAAGTGCCACCATCGAATGGATAAGTATCATAACTACACCACCTTGAGTATACTAGAACCACGATTTACTTAAATGTTATTATACCTATGTACCTATTTAAAATAAGACCCAGATTGTGCAAGAAAATAAGCTAAATTAATCATCATAAAAACCTGGCCTTTTACCTTCCGCTGTCAGTTCCGCAATCAGCATCGATATGTAGAAAATTTTGAATAATTTGTTGAAACTCTTTAATAATCAACATTTAACCCTTTATTATTTATTTCGGTTTATAGCTTGGCAGCTAGGCCTTTAAGCCAGATCTTAGTTTATAATATAGTGTCTTCATTTTCTTAAGCCTATGTGTAGCACAGCTGAACTGTAGGTAATCAGCTAGTGTCATTCAACGGAGTTCTTGTGACAACTCAAAAGGCCACATTTGACTATAAGGTCAGATTTCTCACAAAACACATAATTACTACTCAAAAACTATCAATATCCTACAACTATTGTTCATTTTAGAGTAATTTTAAATATTTTTAGAAAATAAATCTGCACAGCACATTGTCTCCTTTTAGTTCCCGCTAAAAACTCCACATTTAACCCTTAAGACGGAATCACCACAGATTTGTTGCCCGAACTGTCACACACAGCCAATTGGGAAACACCAGAAATTTGTGGTCAAATACAGATAATTGAAATGAACGTTGCACTGACAGCTTTCTTCCTCTAACTACATAGAATTTGTATTAGAATAAAAGAGACGATAATTCTCTTGGGTTTGGTGAGGCAGTTTTGATGGTAGCTTGTGGAAAGAAATAATATGAACATTGGTCCTTCAAAAGGGTTAAGGGATATTATAACAACTTTTGTACTAAAAAAACAATTATTCCGAATGCCCTTGTTCATCTAAATAAGTTATTATTTAAGCGCCATCTGTAGAATATTATATGCATCTTTTTGTAGTCATACAGTGACATCTATGAACAGTAACTTAAATTAATAAGCTACGTCTAGAACAAAATGTTCCAGTTAAACAGGTTTACAGTTGTTTTAAAAATAACACAGATGGCGTTGTACATTATTATAGTGAGGGTTTGAAAACGTTATCAATTACCTTTAAAAATATAGGTAATTACCGACATTTTCGAAAAAGATACTGCCATACCGGTATATTTTTTTACCATTACTTACGTATGTATAACGTTATACGGATCGGTAATTTTTACGTTATCTCAAGCGACTTTGCCATTTATAAGAATGGGCTTTATTTCGACTGCATGTTACCGAAACAATCGACAAACACAACACTAAATATTACGTGTTTGACAATCTATGCGTGTGAAAAAGAGCGACGATGGTATCAAAACATAATTATAACGGTAAAATTACCGATAAAAACAGTATTGACGTAATATTATTTACCGGTAAAATAGCTAGAAATAACGATACTTACGATAAATACGATATTTATTTTTTACCGTTATCTGAAATTAGCATAAATAATGATACCACATTTTTACTGGTATTTCAAGCCCTGATTATAGTAATTTTCTTCAGATTAATCTGCTATCTAGACAAATAATACTTAATTGTTAGTTATTTCTTTTGTATTGAATTTATGTAATCAATAGCATATTATATTGTGTAGTTAATAATAATACAGTGAAATTTTCTCTACAATAGTCTCTTATTGGAAGAGCAGTGTGAACTCTATATAACGATTTTATGGCGTTATAGAAAGTTGTCGTTAAATGGGGAGAAGTCTGTTATATTTGTCTGACGTCTTTTGCTGCACCAGTAATTTTTTTTTTACTTATTTTATTCATATTTTGCGACATTGCGGCATTTTGGCGATAAAGGATATACTTATAAATTTCGGTATGCGTGATGCCGACAGTCAACTTTATTACTAGCTAGGATAATAAAGGCATAAAAGATCGTACACATCTGCGCAGTTCTAATTTCGGCAACTTAAAAGGTACCCACTCTCAATAACGACAACAATTAAATATTTAATTGTCGTCGTTATCGAGAGTGGGTGTAACGCTATATAGAGTTATTATTGTATGGAAGACCAGCTAAATTAACCAAAGCCAAGTGATTTCAACGCTTAAGGGAGTTTGTCGTTAAATCGGGTGACGTTACATGGAGGATTACACTGTACTTCGAAATATACCTACAACATGTTATATAAGGTTATATAAATAACTAGTAATAGCGAATTTGTAATCAAGGCAATATTAAAAAGCTATACTTCATTCTAAATTATAAAAAAGCCCATGTAAATTGTATCGAAGTCCGCTCTGGACAAAATAGAAGACAAAATATTTATGTATATCAATACGTAAGAAATCAACTTTTTTAGCTGTTTAAGGAATGTAGGCCTTATTCATAGTTAGTTAGAGTAAGTTTGAACGCTTCTTTGTGGTTCTTAAAGAAGTGTTCAGACTTACTGTAACTCTCTATGAATAAGACCGCATATCTACAAATATATAATTTATAGATAATGTACTTAATAAAAAATAATACCATTATCATCATCATGTGTAAGGCAAATGGAATAAATATTTGACGTAAACAATGCTTTTGATTGATTCTCCAGGATTTATTTTACTTTTAAACATATAAATGTCAATATATACATTGTCACATATATTTTTTTTATAGCCTGAAGTAGGCAAACATGCAGACGGCCCACCTGATGGAAAGTGGTTACCATCGCCTATGGACGTTTGCAACACCAGGGGTGTCACCAACGCGTTGCCGACCTCGAAGAAATTTTATAACTTAAAGAACCCCATGTCATCACGCAAAGGGAACACCGCGGCGGGAAGTTCCGTCCAGATCATTGTTGTACGCGGAATAAATGTTCTAGAGAACCGTGGCGTAGTTGAGAGTGGGAGCTCATGGAAATGGGGGTGAATATCCCGTCGCTGGCGAGCGGTGCGGTTGTAAAAGTGAGGCGTTAGCACCAGATCAAACAGTTCATCAGAACACTCCCCGTTATACAGACGGGAAAATACGCAGAGGGACGGAAAGTCTCTCCGAAGGCTGAGCTAAGCTATATGTAGTCATTGTAACAATATACATAGGAATACCGTATTCTTCTAACGTCAAGTCAACGTTGGTTTTCACAGAAAATTCACTGATCAATATATCGTTAGGTACGCTTTAGCTGTCATGGCTCGGATTACTCCGAACGCAACCGCAGCATCTTTTTATATGCCACCATTGTTACCCACCACTATTTTAAAGTTGCAGTTAGAAATAGTGGCGGTAGATTAAGTAATACAGCGACACGCGTACGGAGTCAGTGTTGCCACAGAAAAAAAACTTGAAGTATTCAAATACCTATGTTACCAAGCAAAGAAATCTCGATTATAAAATATTAAGGTAATCGAATGCTTCACCCATGACCTATATTATTTACTACAACCTACCTTAAATAGTTACTGATGTTTTGTAGTTCCTAAAGTAATAAAGCGATACATTTTCTAAGTTAATGTTGCCACACAATAAAATTTTCAAATATTCGAATACCAGTGTTGTCAATAACGAAACTAGAATAAAAATATTAGGATATTGCTATTTCTATAAATACAATACCTAAATTTGAAGATCAACGATTAGAACTTATAGAAAGGCGAGGCAAAATATTCAGAAAATTCAGGAAGAAAATAGGAAAGTTATAACAAAAAGAGAACACAAGCTAGCTATACAGTACGAAATTGGAGATTTAGTTGCGATTAAGAGAACACAATTTGTACAAGGATATAAATTAAACCCGAAATATTTAGGACCATATAAAATTATAGAGAAGAAGAAAAATGACAGATACGTTGTAAGGAAAATTGGCAATGGCGAAGGACCTATGAATACCACCAGTTCAGCAGATTTGATGAAACCCTGGTCCAATGGCGATGAAGATGAAGTATCACATTCATCTGGGTCTGATGAATAGTGCAGGATAGCCGTGTGGGATTCGAAGACGCATTCTGACTCGGTAGCCAGGCCACACATTATGTTTTTTCAATTTTATAAATCTGATATTGTAAATGTCAGTGTCAAAATGTAGTAAGAAGAGGTAGTCTATGAATAAACGACGTATTACTGTTCTAAGGAAGTTTGTTTTGCTTTTCTTCAAACAAAACCCACACATATATATATATATATATATATATATATATATATATATATATATATATATGTATATATCTATATATAACATTACCAAGTGGCCCGGCGCGGTTTCACCTGCGCTCTGTCCCGCTCCCGTGGTATATAGCGGTCACTCCGTGTTAACGTAGCTTTCGAATAGTAAAAGAATTTTTAAAATCGGTTCTGTACATCCAAACATTACCCCCTATAACGTCACAAACTCACTAACTTTACCTCTTCATAATATTAGTATATTTACATACATACATACATAACTTTACGCCAGTTCCCTTGCGGGGTAGGCACGAACAACAGAGCGCCATTTAGGCCCATTCTTACACACCTCACTTGCTTCTTTGACATTCATAACTCTTGGCATGCACACTCGTCTGTTCTTAAGGCTCCTTACATCACCCTCCGCTAGTACACGATCAATTTGATCATGGAAGGTGTGTCGTGGCCTTCCACGACTTCTGCATCCATCCACTTTTGCATTGTATATCTGTTTAGTCATTCTAGTATATATATATATATATATATATATATATATATATATATATATGTAATATTATTAATGTTATCATAACTTTTTGAAACGCTGCTAGGTATATATTTTTTTTGGAACGAAGTTCTTTATCGCGCGTTGTGAAAGGGGGCTAGACGGAAAATATTCTTACGAAAAGTTGTCACGACACTTTTTGCTATAGTAAGCTATTGTAAGCTGTGCGGCGTCGCATGTTTCTCTGTCTGTCTGTCCGTCTCTCTCTTTCAATTCCAATTACAATTCCTTCACTAATTAATCGAAAGGAACTTCGTTCCATCCGGGTGTCCCTTGACACCTCTCAAGTTTTTTTTAATATACTGTGCGCCTATTAGTTGCTGTGTCTTCAACATCAATTGTTTTTATAGTTTCTGTATATTGTGTGTGTGCAGTTCACACGTAGTAGAAGTGAAGCTTCAGAGAATATACTCACAGATAAAATTTCTCTAACTTTTATTATAATATCAGCCCATAAATGTCCCACTGCTGGGCTCGGGCCTCCCATTATAGGGGGAACGGACGTACCCGCCACGCTTGTCCATGGCGGCTTGGCAGGTTTGACACATCGGTTATCTCGATGTGCAGGTTGCATCACGATGTTTTCCTTCACCGTTATTAGCACGTGGTAATTGTAACAATATGCACATTACATCAGAAAAGTGACTAAGTGGTGCATGCGTTCCGGCCAGGATCGAACCTGCGCCCTTTGAGTTTGGGACGCGTGCACTAGCCATTACGTTACCACGACTCTCTTATTTGACTTTTATTAATATAAATATAATTCCTTTAGCCTACATCCGTCAACATATTATTTATTATTATAATTCAAAATAAACTTCTTAAGTGTCATTTTCAATTTGTCACTCTTTTAGTTTAAAAAATATTATTATCAGTATTATTTCGGTCCAAATTGGATCTATGTTTAATCATCGCTCTCATTGACTCTCTAATCTGTGCTGCACAATGTAAAACTCGTAGCTCAGTCTCTAGCAGGCTTAGTCCTATAGATTTATGTGATTATCTCTTTTTAATGTCGCTTTTTCGTTTCATTGAGTTTCAAAACACAACGATACTAAAGAAGTTGCACTTAAAAAAAAACTCAACCAAAATACAATTGTCTACAGTTATTAAAGTACTAGAACAATCTTGTTTCTCGTCTTCCCTGTAATTATATTGACAAGCAACATGTAAACCCAGAGGGCAAAAAAATTCAAAACTTTGTATCACAGAAAATGATTACAGTGCTCCGTAGGTTTTATTTCAATTTAATAGACACAATCATTTTCCATGAAGTATTATTATTACTTATTTTACTGGTCATTTATAGAAATCTATTTAATATTATATTATTCAAGATACTGGAAGCGAATAATATATATTAATATATACTAATGGTCCGCCAGTGATCGAAATTCGACCATAATTCATTTAAATTATAAGTTTGAACATAATTAAGGTTCTATTGTCAAAGACTATACTTCTATAATCACAGATTTCGCCAAGGCTACACTGTTAATTTGACTTAAACAATAAACAAAAGAGTATATTATATGCGTGTGTGTAATGTTTTTTTTATTGATTTAGTGTATTTTTATGCATAGTTCTTGTTCTGGCATCAATTTATTTTATTTTATGAAGCTGTATGGAGTGGTTCCTTTGCCTGCATATTGTGACCTTGTTTGTAGCCCGGCTGTAAGCCGTCACTTTTTTCCTCTAATTTGTGTAATGTGTAATAAACCACGTATTAACGAAAATATTGTTTTTAATTTAGTATTTCAACTATATAATTTAATACAATTCTAAAAAAATATTAGCATTCTGCACACTTTCTCTATATAACTATAAGTGTGCGAAATTTCATACTTCTCCGTCCGCGCAATTTTCGTAAAAAGGGTTAGGTACAAATTTTTACTTCACGTATTAATATAATGATATGTAAATCTTTAATACAATTCATCTGTGCGTGTGTATGTGACTGAACTGCTAAACGGCTGGACCTATTTCGATGAAATTTTTGTGTGCGTTTAGGTGGATTCTAGAATGGTTTAGATACACAATTAGACCCGGTAGGTGGCGCTGCAATCGGGTTCTGAATTTTATTTATTTAAGGCAGGGCACAACGTCTGCCGGGACAGGCTAGTTACTTTTATATGGTAATATGATGTCAATAAAATATATTATTATATATTTATTGGACCCAGCAGACGTTAGCCTGAAATAATAAAAATTGAGAACCCGATAGCCGCATCACCTACCGGGTTCAATTGTGAATCTAAACCGTCCAGAAATCCACTCATACAGCCACATAAAATTTCATGAAAATCCTGCAACCAGACTCCAGCGCCACCTACCGGATCCTATTATAAATCTTAACCATCCGAGGACGAACATTTCTTTAAAATCACTCCAACTCTTAAGAAGTTCAGAACATATTCAGTGACATACGACATACAGAAGAAGAATGTGGCTGTTCATTAACGGCGTTATTTTTAACTCTATAAATAAGATGCATTTGGCCACAGTCAATAACTTTAACATTATCGCTGTTGCGGCCTCGGCATAAAACAAAACACATTAAATTATTTAAATTTTCATTCGTGATAGGTATTTTCATAGTATAATAAAATGTATGTATGAAATGTATTGCACAGTATTAGTCATTTTAAACTAGGTTGCAATACAATTACAAGCAATCTATACAACGATCATTAGTAACGTCATAAGTATTATATATTTCTGTATATATATATGTAACATGAACTGGTCATTTGAGTTATTTACTAGCCACTAGGTCACATTGCAATACAAAAAACACGGTTATTATATGCATGTTGCGGTTAAAGTATGAAATATATGTTTATTTATCGGTTCTATACTTATTTCTTAGTTAGTGTCTATTTATGATTACTTCTATTCTAGATGTGCATAGAAGGCATTGGAGACAAAGAACGTAACAAGTGAATTCTTGGTACAGTCGTGGTATGAAAATGTTCGCCAGTTTTCAAGTGATTCATTTTATGTTCGCGGAACATAAAATGAATCAATTGAAAACTGGTTACATGAACACATGTTACTTTTTCAAACTAAGGCACATTATTATTATTTTATGTTTAACGCTTGGCAACTAGGCCTTTAAGCCAGTCGCAATTGTATTGTAGCCTACAATCCACACCATCCAACGGAGTTCTTGTGAACACTCGAAAGGCCACATTTGGCTATATACTTCACATTTCTCGCAAAAACACATAAATACTACTCAAAAACTATCAATATCCTACAACTATTGTTCATTTTAGAGTAATTTTACACATTTTTAGAAAATAAAACTGCACAGCACAACATCTCCTTTCAGTTCCCGCCAAAAACACCAAACTAAGGCACAGAACAGACTGTTCCACAAATAAATTATCCTTGACTGTTTCACAAAAAAGTTTTAAATCAGTCAGATCAAAGTTGTATGAGTTTCTATCTTGTCGAAAAAGATTGTTCATAGATGTAAAACCTTCTTATTAGTTTTAATATTTATAAGCGTGGTGATTATATCCTCTTTGTTTCTTACTGTTAATCTCAGTGTCTGTCCTTGTCAACATTATAATTTTCTTTTTTCATGGTTCTATATTTTATAAATGTTACGTTTATTAAAATGTTCAAGCAAAAGTCGACTTTAAGGTGACGATCCTTTTCATACCGCTACTGTACTTAGATAATTTATTATAATACTGACTCATACTATATCGTAACCGCAACTTCGTCCACATTATTTTTTCATACACTAGTCTTAACAGCACCTCGTGGTTTTAATTCCTTATTTTATCCCTTTTAGGTGATGAATTTGTATAAGTGTTAAAATCAAACTTTAGGCTTCTGTCTTTCCCACTTTAATTAAGTTTCTCTAATTTTTGTAATATAATGTTTTTGTAATTTTTGTCTCTATTTATTGATTTTTTTTTTGTGGGAAGTAAATAAATAAAATTTATACATACATACATTCATACCTACTAATATTATAAATGCTAAAGAAACTCTGTATATTGTCTGTTACCCTACCTTTCAGGAACGAAGAAAGAATACAATTTCCTGCGGCCGGGCGGCCTGTCGTAAGAGGCGACAAAACAACCCACAGCCAGGTGGTAGGGCATTTGCCCGACTGGATAGCTACCACCCCTGGTCTAAAATATGTCGCCATAACAATCTTGAGTTGTCTTCTGGCATTAGTGACCAGGTTCCAATCCCCCTTAAGAGCGCAGCAGCGCATTTGTAGCGCCTTTGGTGTTGCAAATGTCCATAGGCGATGGTGACCGCTTTCCATCAAGTGAACCGTCTGCCTATCTGCTGAACTCCAACAATAAAAAAAACCCTTTCACAGACAAAATCACTTTACCGATTTTGCAAACATTTAGCAGTTTTTTTATGGACTTGACTTTATGTTGTTGGTCCGTAGACCTTACAACTTCACCAGGGTTATTGGGGCGAGTGCCTTCGGCGGGGCGGGGCAACTTACTCGAGAGAGCTCCCTAAGGAGTTTTACCTCGGCTGGACTGTTGCCATGAAGGGGGGATGAATCTAATGATGCCCACCATAGGGCGACACAATGCACTATTTGAGAACGAGCGACCGGTAATATAAAGCCCGAGGGGAACATTTGGCAGGTATGCAGCCTGAATACCGAGAATGGATATAAGATAATTTTCATGACGAAATTAGGATAGTTTCCGCGAGAAAATTTCCCGGGGACGAAAAGCTCCTTAATGAAAATTTGATGCATTGTAACCCGTTTGGCTTGCTTGTTCTCAAAATAAACTAGGATCTACTAGTAGTACATGAATACTCATAATATGTATTATAACGCCTGTTTCCTATAAGACAGGGATTTTCAAACTTTTAGGCAAGGGACCCCTTTTCCAAAATGAACTGATACCTAAATCCCAATAGTCAAATTACTTTAAAAACTTTATGTTTAGTTTTTTCGTATTGATACAAAATACTTAGCAATTTAAAAACTTTGGGGTTGGTTAAGTGAGTAAACTTGACATCATTTTCTCGTCAAAACTTAACAAAATAAATAGAAATAAAAATAAATAAATATCAAATGTAATTAATAATTATTAATACAAAAATACGTAAAAATACTTAAGCAGGTAATTATTTAGAAAAAATACACACTTTTGTACATGTAACACAACTTATACAGTATTTTGAAAGTTTCAAATAAGAACTTGTGCTAATTAAAAGGAGTCCATTTATAGACCTTGTCGACCTCAGAGATCAGTTTTTCTTTATGTCGACCCCTGGAAAACCGATTTCGCCCCCTGGGGGTCGATATCGACCACTTTGGGAATCCCTGTTATACTAGTAGACTCATAAGATGGATTTCTACTTCTTACAATGTTGATACACATCTTTCGCTTCATCTAATTTTATTCATCTCTATTTTTTCATAGGAATACTAACAAAAAAAAAAGATTTTTTAACGCATGGTTACCGCTAGAGCTAGCTAGGGAGAGTGCTAGCTCTAGCGGTAACCAAGCATGATATTATGTATGTATGTATGAAAAAAATTATGTTCACCAGCTATATTTCTAAACTATAGTTTTACAAATCTATCGATGGCAAGTAAGTAGGTAGGCATACATACCTACAGTTTAAATAAATGCAGCAAAATTACTTTGATCAATATCAGCCTGAAATTACACACATACATAGCTTAAACGGCCATTTTGTAACAGCTGATTTCATGGTCGTTATTTTATCTGAAAACTAAAGTGAAAATAAAGTATGGATACTAGCATTATTATTCGCCACAATGGCAGGCAAAGGAACTTAGTCCGTACAACGTTGTCTGATTCTTCAATATAGCTCAGTCCTCAGTCTTTGACTAAAGTCAAGCAACGGAGTTTTTGCGAGAACAACTCAACTCGAAAGGCCACATTTTCACGAAAATATATACCTAATAACTAGCTGACCCGGCAAACTTCGTACCGCCTCAGAATCAATAAATAAAAAAGCTGAATGATAATTGCAGAATTAACCGGAACGAACATCAAACGTTTGACATTCAAAACCTAAAAAAATAAAAATACTAACTTCACTTTTAAATTTAATTTGATTTCTGAACGACGGGACGAACATCAAATGTTTGACAGGTAGAAATAGTTTCTAAGGGAAAGCGAAATTGTTGTTTTTACTATATTCCAAGCATTTTTTTCATATTAACTCACCTTTTAAACCTTCCCTGGACTTCCACAAATAATTCGAAACCAAAATTAGCCAAATCATTCTAGCCGTTCTTGAGTTTTAGCGAGACTAACAAACAGCAATTCATTTACATATATATAGATTACTTAAAAATTAACAATAAAAGAAATAGTATATATTTATTAAAAATAAAACTGCACAGCACATCATTCTTCAGTGTACCGCAAAAAAAATCTCCATAATCCTATAAACTTATGGTGTGTTACACTATTTTTTCAATTATTATGTATTTTTGGGGTAAGAAATCTTTTTCTCGGATCCCTAATTTAAAAGTAGCCTAAGTTACTCCTTTTAACATAAGCTATCTGCCTGTGAAAGTCCCGCAAAATCGGTTCAGCCATTTCCGAGATTATCCGGAACAAACAGACAGACAAATAATTTAAAAAAATATTTTTTGGATATAAGTGCCGTATATACTTTTTTATTTTATTGCAGGAGTTCAGCAGACAGGCAGACGGCCCACTTGATGGAAAGCGGTTACCATCGCCTATGGACATTTGCAACACCAAAGTTGCTACAAATGGTGCTCTCTTAAGGGACACTGGAACCTGGTCACTAATGCCGGAACACAACTCAAGGTTGTTATGGCGACATACTTTAGACCAGGGGTGGTAGCCGTCCAGTCGGGCAAATGCCCTACCACCTGGCTTTGGGTTGTTCTGTCGCCTCTTACGACAGGCCGCCCGGCCGCAGGAAATTGTATTCTTTCTCCGTTCCTGCACGGATGAAAAGTACTTTCATATGCATTTAGATAAACCCCTCAATTTTATTTATTTGTATAGAATAGATAGATGTATGTATAGATTAACTAAAACTGGTATAATTTCGAACAAATCTCTTATTTTCAAGTATCTGTAGTCAAATGACAATATAAAGCTCGTGTAATTTTATGATTACCGCCCCTTTGTTTACGTTCATCACATACTTTTTCTTAAAGTTAGCTACTTACAAGCTTTGTTAGTGAATTTACTGTAATATAGTGAATCACCAAAAAAAAAAAATCACAAAATCACAAAATTAAAGGAATAAGCTTTTTTAAAAAGGTTTTTAAATACAAGCTTTTGAGGTCCTGGATATCATGTAGCAGCAGAGTGCTAGCCAAGACAAGTAAAACGAGCCCAAACACGACGGGTCTATCTTGTTTAGTACAGGAGTTCCTATGGCCACCTTCCGACTCCATCATCAGATCAGCTCCATGGTACCATATTATTGCATTGTCACGCGATATACATATGCATGCAAAATTTCAGCTCAATCGGACACCTGGAATTTGATTAAATTTAACTTGCAAGATTCCACCCGAACTTACATACATAGTTACATACATACATACTTACATACATACATACTTACATATATACTTACATACATATATATTTACACACATACATACTTACATACATACTTACATTCATAAATACTTACATACATACATACTTACATACATATATATTTACATAGATACATACTTACATACATACATACTAACATACACACATAGCTACATCCATTGAAAGTTAAATAAAAGCTTGTAAAAAGATCCCGAGGCTGTAGTGCTATGCGTTGGTTCGACCACTCAACGACACCGTGTATCGATGTACTATTGCCGCTGATCGTCTCTGATGGCGAAAAATAGTCCAAGAAAAGTAGTGGGGGAAGGTCACGACCCTCAGGTATGAGGAATACGACTCAAGGATGAGGAGGAGGAGTGATTTTATGAAAAATATATAGATAAATAAACTCAAGGGCGCGGGTTCAATCTGGTCGGAACGCATGCACCACTTAGGCAGTTTTCTGACCTAATGTGTATATTGATACAATTACCACGTGCTAACAACGGTGAAGGAAAACATCAGGATGAAAACTGCACTTCGAGATAACCGATGTGTCAAACCTGCCAAGCCGCCTTGGACAAGCGTGGCGTGTATACTGTCCGTTCCCCCATAATAGGAGGCCCGAGCCCACCAGTGGGACATTTATGAGCCGTTGTTATATTATATATACGTGTATGCTTAGATTTTTATTTTTGTATGTTTGTAACGAATAAACTCAAAAACTACTGGGCCGATTTTAAACATTCTTTCGCCATTAAAATGCTACATTATCCCAGATTAATATAGGCTTTATTTATTACTAGAAAAAATTAGGGATCCCTACTAAAACTCCAATAATGTAACTCAAGGTCTAAAAAAATTGTGTTTGAGTGGGTCCGGGGATGGTTTAGTTAGATTCATAATTAGACCCGGTAGGTGGCGTTGGTCTCGGGTTCTAGTTTTTTTTTAGGGCAGGACAATGTCTACCGGAACCGGTAGTATATATATATATATATATATATATATATATATATATATATATATATATATATATAATATATAGATATAGTAATATAAACCAATTAACTGTAAACTAAACCACCAACCCAGATGACAGCTTTATGATAATTTATCCGTGCAGGAACGGAGAAAGAATACAATTGCCTGCGGTTGGGCGGCCTGTCGTAAGAGGTAATAATACAACCGATAGCCAGGTGGTATGGTATTTCCCCGTCTGAATGGCTACCACCCCTGATCTAGGGTATGCCGTCGTAACAAGCCTAAGTTGACTTCCAGCATCAGTGGCCAGGTTCAGTTTCACTTTCGACCCGCCATACCCATTGGTAGCACCTTTGGTGTTAAAAATGTCTGCTGAACTCATGCTATAAAAAAAATAGACCTACCTACATAACATAGAAAAATATAAATACAACAAGCACGGCGTGGTTTCCTAAAAATATTTTGGTCTTCGTCTTGGTATCTACCAAGTAGATATGAATTATCTTGGTAAGTCATCAATGACACGATATTAAAACTATTTGTACTTAATACAAAAAGAAAAAAATAAATTCAGTCGAAGTCGCGGTTTAGTGTTATTATTTCAAATTAGCATTAAATAATTCACCTCAATTATTTAATTCCGCTTTATTTTTACTGCGTTCTAAAATTTAGCCGCTGTCCATATTTCTGGCAAACAGGCGTGAGGTATTTTTTAAATATCATAACATTGAGTACTTTACACCACATGATTTTTACTTCAATCTGATAAGGTTCGTACCGGGCGTAGATAACATATTATCTAGGTCTGTTATTTATAGCGTTATTTATGTTACTAGGGCGGTAAGTTGGTTTTTACAAATGAATATTTGAATGTATCAGACGAAGTTGAGGCTTTACCAAAGTCACGAGTTTGTAACAACCAACGACCGCACGTGTGTCATACAACGTTTTTAACACATTTTCGAGTAAACAGTACAACAGGTAACAAAACAAACATAAATATCAGTCGAAAACTCGCAACAATCTTTGATGTCTCTAATATGAAAATGGCGCCACATGCGCATAGTGAAAATTAGAACTGCATCTCTCGTCTCATTTTCTCTATAATATTAAAGTAAGACAAATGTATTGATCAAAATGGCTTCTAAAGAGGCTCGATTATTCAGTTAATTTGTTCTCGTAATGTACAACTCTTTGGTGGAATTGTAATTTTTTTTTACCTAAGTACCTACGTTGCCTCACGGCGTGCGGTAAATAGATATTTAGGTGAAAGTACCTATTTTACCACACGTTCCATTCTGTGGTGCGTAATTTTTAACTTTCGAACAGTGTATACAGGCTTTGTAAATGTATTTTTTGAGCAAATTTGTTGGGCCCGGTATTGTACGAAATGTTTTCCCCCTGCGTCGTCTAAAAAATAACCTCAGTACCAGGTGCTCCCACTTGACTCCTTGCAGCGCAGAGCGGTCGGAATAGTCGACGGTTATGACCTTATAGATGGTTTAGAATCTTTAAGTCTCAGAAGACACGTTGACGCTATAAGCGTGTTCTACTTGATGTCTACGTCGCCATTTGACCACCGCACTGCTCGCTAGCGAGTTGGAGTTTATCCACACTTCCTTGACAAGTGGAAACCATCCACTGTACGTGGCACTTGCTCTTTTATGCCAAACGTGAGCAAGCTATGAAATGAACTGTCTTCCACGGTTTCCCCAGAGCGCTGAAATATGGGACTCTCCAAAAAGAGAGTAAACAAATATTTAAAGTCTCAACAAGGTAGGCAACGCATCGGCTCCCTTAGTGTTACAGATGTCTATGGGCGACAGTAGCCACTTGCCATCAAGTGGACCCGTTTCCCAGTTTACCTAAAAGCAAACATTATAAAGACGTTATACACTGATAGATAATGTTTTATATTATAATTAATCTTTAACGCTATAAGTAAGTCGTATTTCGACACAGTTGCTACCAGTAACATTAACACAAATGTAGCAGAAGCTTTAAAATACTACGTATTACTCTAAAGTTTCATGTTACTAATGCTGATATTAGGCGGATCAACCGACTTGTATCAATTCTGTTTGAAAGACACAACTGAAAGGACACGATGGTATCCAATGACATTGATTGATTTACTTGACATCTTTATTTTTCGTGATCACGGCTACAGAAAAGTGGCCGAAAAACTGTTATAATACTACAGACAAATTTAACTCCAAAATTGTAAAGAAAAAATTTTACATTTGAAAGAATTTTATTAAAGTTATTTAAAAAAATGCTAAGTAGCTCAACTGGGCCTAAATAAAGTTCCACTTTATTTTGACACTTATCATAGGTATTCGTAATACGAATGTGCAAACGCTGCCGCTTTATGCCTCTGATCTCATCATACGTTTAAATCAGGTCGTGTGACTAGAAGTCTAAGCACAAACAATTTTCAATTCTATATTCGTTTCAAAGTAACGCCCGACAGCCCATTACGACTACTGGATTGGCCACTCACTACAATGTTAAACTAAAACACGAATATACATCTATCTCTTTTCAATACGTCAAAAACTGCCACAAATAAATCCGATCTCCCGCTCTAACACACGGATTACTATTCTATACAAATTGCACCGATGTTTTTCTACTTGTACTCTGGTAATCATTTTAGGGCATTCTAATCGTTTTCTTACGTTTGAAAGTTCAGCTTTAAATATATCACCTATAAGGTTTATTTTTCATTGAATGTATAAATAGAATTGTGACGTTTCGATTTGGTAATTTTAATGTTTTAACACAAAGTTTTTTCGCCAAATGCCTGTAATGGCGGAGTGTTATTTTTTTATGAATGCACATTTTCAAAAACATTTCCTTGTGTTCGGACGTTTATAATTACTACCTTATCAAGATGGACGATAACACTGACATTTTTTTTAAATAATGTATCAGTTAGGAAGTGCATTTGCGTTATTAGGGCTGTCATATACCGGTTCTGCTAATTGTTGTTTAGTGTAGGTATCTTTATTTAGGTACCTATAGAAAAGTACTCGTCCATTTCATTAATTCCCAATCATTTAGGGTTAGCAAATTACGCCCTACCCTTGCATACATGCCATTTTAATTCTTTCTTACAATGCCTACATTTGATTTTTAACCTACTACCTCTTACCTATTGTCAAATAATATTTATGTCTCTTCATAATGATTCTCTCTCTTTTCTTTCACCATATCCCAATTACTTGGGGTCGGCACAATATGTCTTTTCCTTCCACACTCCTCTATTCTGACATACATCTTCGGTCACACCACAAATCATCATATCATCCTTCACACAATCCATCTTTTTTTTTGGTCTACCTTTACATCTGTACCCATCAATCATTCTTTTTGTCACGTGACTTTCATCCCTCCTCATAATATGCCCATACCAACTTAGTCTTCTTCCTTTCAATTTTTCAGTCACGGGTGCAACTTTCAAAGATCCCCTTATGTATAATGTACTCATTTCTCACCTTATCCATTCTTGTAACACCACACATCCATCTCAACATTCTCATCTCAGCTGAATAGAGACGTTTGTGGTTTATCACTTTAGTGGCCCAACATTCGGATCTGTATAGCATAACTGGACGTATGACAGACTTATATATCTGACCTCTTCATAATGATTATGTGCTTATATTAATTAAAATCTTCTTAGCTTTCCACTCACGGGTATTCTGGGATTAAAAGTATTCTATATTTCTTTTCTATGTATAAAATCAAATTTGTAATTAATTCCATATCCCAACAACATCATCAATTCTCAAAAAAAAAACCACATATTTGACAGTTTTAATCCTCCTAAAAAGCAGGACGTAAAAAGCAGAAAAGCGGTCTTAGAGGTCCCCAACCGAAATTTTGGCAATAGCTGGGATTTAAACGAATAACGATGATAATGACAGATCAGTATAATTTTCCATGAACCTGAATTTCTCTGTTTTCTCATTTGGTTTAATTATTTTATTCATAAGCTTTTTTGTGGACCTTCCTTGCAGAAATTTGAAACCAATATTACAATAAAAAAAAATTACAAACAAATCACATTGAATATCCCCAATGTCTCAAGCTGAGGGATTCACGATTGTGGTATGGGTACCTATTATATAATAGAACATTCTAAAGTCGATCCCAGACGCCCAGACCATAGTAGACATAAAAGAACGGAAAATTTGTTTACCTAATTTACCATACCAGCAATCGAACCCGAAGCCTCAGGCGCGTAGCTACCGCCGTATCAGCCATATCAATGATATGGGGCCCCGAATGTGTAAAAGTGAAAAATCCTAAAATGTCATCCACAATCTTTTATAGATTAACATATTTGAGAATAACTGCTGGGCCGACAGGAACGGCTATCAGATTTGTTTTTATTGTCTACTAGCGGCCCGGCCGGTTTCACCCGCGCTCTGTCCCGCTCCCGTGGTATATAGCGTCATGTTATATAGCCTATGACACTCCCTGTTAACGTAGCTTTGTAACAGTAAAATATTTTTTTAAATCGGTTTAGTACATCCAGAGATTACCCCCTACAACGTCACAAACTTTATCTCTTTATGACATTAGTATAGATACAGGGAGAAAATCTAGAAAAACTGAAATCGTCTTCAGCTATAGATGATTTGATAAATTAGCTTGCCGAAATTGATTGATTTTAATTGCTTGTCTAACTTAGCTCCTAAGAATGTTAAGTATAAATAATAACTTACAATCGATATATAATTATTTTAATTCAATTCAAGTATTTTTTGGTTCTTTTATAAAAAACTTTACCCTACCTTTGGGGCCCTCAACATATTTTGATACAGGTCCCGTCTAAGGCAAGCTACGCCACTGTAAGTCAAATAGAAATAAAGATATGTATACATATAAAAATTAAGAAAGAAATAGCTAAGAAGATATACATAATATTCTAATACTGCGAGCGTTATTGTAAAATAGATAATAAAATGTATAGTCCGAAATAGCTGTTAAAATCTGTATATAAGAACAAGATAAAATATATTTAAAAACGTAGAAATAAGCATAGATAATAAGATTATATATATTAAGGTATATATAATAAGATTAAAATAAATACATACATACATAACTTCACGCCAGTTCCCTTGCGGGGTAGGCACGAACAACAGAGTGCCATTTAGGCTTATTCTTACACACCTCACTTGCCTCTTTGACATTCATAACTCTTGTCATGCACGCTCGTCTGTTCTTAAGGCTCTTGACATCACCTTCTGCTAGTACACGATCAATTTGATCATGGAAGGTGTGTCGTGGCCTTCCACAACTTCTGCATCCATCCACTTTTGCATTGTATATCTGTTTAGTCATTCTTTCATTATGCATTCTTTCCACATGCCCGAACCACCGGAGCATTCCTTTCCTTACCTTCACCCCGACACTCTCTTTCAGACCAACTCTTTTTCTTACTTCGGTCTTACGAACGCGGTCCGCGAGCGTCACACCGCAGATTTTGCGCAGTGCTTGCATCTCGACCGCGTTTACTCTACTTTCATGCTCTCTCTTCCATATCCAACTCTCGCTTCCATACGTGAGCGTAGGTGCCAACACTAAATTGTGTATGGCGAGCTGGGCCTTCTGGCTGAGGTTCTTAGCGCCTAGAAGTTTACCTAACGCTCCATTCACACTATTCCCCAAATTCACTCTTCTTTCTATAAGATTAAAATAGACATAAAAAACAATGTATTATAGTGTTAAAGTTAAAGTAAGAAATACTGAAGAGGAAATGAACACCCTCTTTCTTAAATTATGAAAGGAGCGAAGGTGAAATAAAAAAAAATCTAATACTAGAATAGTTAAATACATATAAGAAATCTATACATATAATAAAACTGTAGAGGTCCAATTTCTGTACAATGAGAAAAAATGCTAAAAACCGAGTCAGGGGATGTAAGAAGTGAAATAGAACTAATTTAGATTTATTTCAAATTTTTTGTTTCTCTGTTTGTACGGGCTAATCTCCGAAAGGGCTGGACCGATTTAAATAAAATTCTATATGGTGATAGCTTATATCCCTGGTCATCAATATATAGGATACTTTTGATCCCGAAAAATTGAAGAGTTCCCGTGGGATAGTTAAAACAACTTTCCACGAGAACGAAGTCGCGGGCAGAAACTAGTTGTAAATAAAGAAAGACAGAAAGCGGAAAAGAACATCCTCCAAAAGTGCTCCAAATAAGAACCTTGATTGTGTTAAGGGTGGACGCATCAACTAAAGAACCTTTCAAAATGTAAACAGCAATAAATTCTTTATTATTATACTGTATGTCTTTCAAGACCACGGGCCATAAAAATGGCCCGGACTTTTGGGGGGCTTGCGTGGGGCCATGGGAAGGCCAACACGTAGAGGCCCCTTGACAAATTTAATGTAAATGTGGCGTGACACTGATCGGCGATTATCCCTGTCCACACCATATAGTAATGCACCCAAGGACAAGCCCCGGCCAGTGTAGGACTATTGTGGGAAATGAGGACAAAAAGTACCGGGCTATTGTAGGGAACTGCTAATGGTACTAGGGGTCTGGGAATATGGGGACTATGGCGTCTGCCCGTCGTAATGTTCAGGGAACATGGAAAAATGGGCAGACGGTGACTCGCCACTCCCTGCATGGGCCCCAAAAAATGCCATAAAGACAGGGGCAACATGGGTGTCAGTGGCTAAGGGGTGTCGAGAGGTGGGCTGCAGATTCACCGAAGCTACTTCCGACATTAGGCCATTTATCACTTCCACCCCTGGAGCTTGAGTCTTAGCTCTAGCGATCTCCACTCCGTGCCGGCTGGATAAGGCAAGCACGGAGGCGGGGGCCTTGCCTTGGCCCCCGGAGTCAGGTACGAGGTGTCGCTACTCACCTAAGGCTTCGCCACAAAGCCCCCCTGCGGGAACAAAGTCCCCCTGCGGCATTATTATTATTATATATGAATATTAAAGTTGAATAATATAATCGTATTGTAAACAAGAAGCTTAAAACATGCAAACGCCGCTCAAACAAAGACATTTTTCATACGTAATTAAAATTTGAAATATGCGCATTCTCATTAAGGTCTTAATGCGCCCCTCTGAGACCTAGCCATGATAAATAATTTTGCATTAATACACTTTTAATAAATATGCACATGTCTGCACAACGATGGCATGGATAAATAATGTCGGTTGAATTTTTAAAAAAATGGAGCGAATGTAATGTCATTAATCGAAGAACATTTTGCGGTATAATTCTAGCTCCTTATCTTAAAGCCATGTTATACCTTTATGCTTAAAGCCTCATTTGAGCGATTCTCAAATTTATTGACCATGGTTTAAAATTAACTTTTTGGTACTTGCTTTTCTGGTTATACGATACAACGCCAAAGAAAAACAGAAGTGACGAACTCATGGCATAAACCCTTAAAAAATATATGTATACTAATGTACATACATTTGTCAGGTAGTAGGGCATTTGCCCGACTGGATGGCTACGACCCCTGGTCTAAAATATGTCGCCATAACAACCCTGCGTTGTGTTCCGGCATTAATGACCAAGTTCCAGTCTCCCTTAAGAGAGCAGCAGCGTATTTGTAGCACCTTTAGTATTGCAAATGTCCATAGGCGATGGTAACTCGCTTTCCATCGAGTGGGCCGTCTGCCTGTCTTCTGAACTCCTGCAATAAAAAGAAAAACATACTTTTTACACAGTCAAGCCGCGCTCGCACGATCGATCACACGTAGGAAAAGAAATGTCTACCGCGACAGTTCAGTGTTCTCAATGTAATATATGAATGAATGAATGAATATGCTTTATAATGTTTTAAAGATACAGTTAACAGAAATAAAATTTTACAATACAATAGGCGGTCTTATCGCTATTAGCATAGTAATAGTAACGTAGTAATTAATGAGTTACTATGTTTTTTTTATTGCAGGAGTTCAGCACACAGACAGACGGCCCACTTGATGGAAAGCGGTTACCATCGCCTATGGACATTTGCAACACCAAAGGTGCTACAAATGCGCTGCTGCCCTCTTAAGGGAGACTGGAACCTGGTCACTAATTTCAAAATAAAATAGATACATTTGTGTCAATACATTTTCATTGCAAGAAATCGCGACAGCGATAGAATTACTTTTTGGTTCAATTTCGACGATTATCAAAAAGGTAACAAGACGAGTAATAAAGAAAATAAAGATGTCGAGGACATTATTTCTGCATTTAAGAACACACAGACTGATGAAATGCCTATTTTCGTAGCTTGGGAGTTGCAAAAATTGCCACCGCTGGCATTTGATATATATTTGTTGTTATTGGTCTACAATATCGACATTACAAGATTACTCGATGATTTTATTGTTTTGCAATCCAAAATTAGCAAAATTAAAGAAACAACTTTAAAGATAATTACAACAATTGAGTCAAAAGTAGTGTGATATCACTGGAACAAGTTAATTCCCATATACTCCAATTTTCAGTGTATTTATTTTAAGAATGATATAGATAAATAGACAAATTGTAGTTTCTGTTTTTGTTTTGTGTTGTATTGTATAATTTAATTCCTTTTTTTTTAATTTTATATCTAATTTTCTAATATTGCATCAAATTTATTATAATTTTCTTATAGTTGTACGAGCCAAATGCGTAACAAGAGTTATTTTTTTAGTGGAAACTTAGTTGATATGTGTACCTATTAAGTTAAGTGTTTTATATTGTAAGAATTATAATTATTGTATGTTTCCCAATTAATTTATTTTTATTGTTTCTAATAGATAAAATTGGCTTACTTTGTGTTTGTTATTTTAAATTATTTATTTTATTACTGGCACATGTGGAAAGAATGCATGATGAAAGAATGACTAAACAGATATACAATGCAAAAGTGGATGGATGCAGAAGTCGTGGAAGGCCACGACACACCTTCCATGATCAAATTGATCGTGTACTAGCAGAAGGTGATGTCAGGAGCCTTAAGAACAGACGAGCGTGCATGACAAGAGTTATGAATGTCAAAGAAGCAAGTGAGGTGTGTAAGAATAAGCCTAAATGGCGCTCTGTTGTTCGTGCCTACCCCGCAAGGGAACTGGCGTGAAGTTATGTATGTATGTATGTACATGCTGAACTGCACCTATTTGGTACAATCGCGAGACATTTTTTGTATATATCTACATCGTTAATTCATCTTCATGTCTCTCGCTATGTGAAGACCAAATAAATGTTTCTTCTTTCTTTCTTTCTTTCAAATACAAACTGGAGACACTCGAGTCAATTAAGAATTAGGAAGTGGATAGGCGATAACCGTCCATTCGATAGAAGGTTTCAGAGCCTAGATCTTCGACGTAGAGTTGCTAGTTTGTTGGTATTCTATAGGATACAAATTCGGTAAGTGTGCCGCGGAATTGCACGAATCAACTCCTCCCTTACTTTTCACGGTACAAGCAGACGTACTTGTTATAAGGGAAATAAATTTACCCTTTTTAAAAAAGAATATTTTAATTAAATACACTGATGAAAAGTACTTTATTTTAGAAAGCAACAGCTCACAAGAGAAGTTAACGACAGACTGACTCCCTTGCATTGAAAACAGGGTATATGATTAGTAAAGCTGCTGAGGTATCTCGGCAGTCTTGCAGTTAACCCTCGCAGTGCATGGGTATAACAGTTCGAACTCACGCCACCGATATATGGCGGAAATACTAAGTAGACGAAGTGATCCCACTGTTATAATAGACACCGCTGAGGAGTGGAACTCATTACCAGCGCATGTTTTTCTGATAAGTGCAATTCATTTCCACCTGACCTCAAGTGCCATGTTGGTCAACGCGAACCTTTACAACGTAATAAAAATCCATCCAAGGCATAAATTGTCAATTAAGAAAACATCGTGATGAAACCTGCATATCAAGATAACCGACGTGTCAAACCTGCCAAGCCGCCTTAGACAAGCGTGGCGGGTTTACTGTCCGTTACCCTATAGTGGGAGGTCCGAGCCCAGCAGTAGGAAGTTTATGGGCTGTTATTATACAATAACTACTTAACTAATAAGATATAAATTTAATTAAAAAGAATAAAGAAAATGTTATTTAATTCATATTCACTTTAAATGTTGTGCTCTGGAATCCGCGATCTCCAGTGTCTCTTGTTTTGAGATCATTGCTGCTGTTACGAGTTAGCGGGACTCGAATTAAAATGCCGTTATAATGATTATAGAGTTCATTAGAACTCTACAAACACGTATACACAGGTGCAAATATAACCGAACACAACAAATTCAAACGTAATGCAAAAGGTCGTAATTCAATAAAACGCGCAAAGTCCGTCACTATTAGATTCCTAAATGCACACACGCCCGTATCGTAGCTGTAGCTCAACTGACCCCTCTCTCAATCAGGCCGTCGTTTTATACTTCACAAATGCAAATGAGCCTGCCCGGCAACGGCAATTGTAATCCGCAACATCTGGCTAATGATGCTCCTGAGCGAGTACAATAGGACAATAAGCTGTTCGCCACAATAACTAGAAACGTATACCAATAAATAAGTGAACAAAAGACGATCATAAAAGGATTACAACTAGTTCAAATGCCGACAGATAATAAAATGTGCTTTTACAGGTCTGTACGTGGAATTTGTCTTTGTCGGGGCCTAAGTTGTAACACTACGTATGTTATCCTTCATGAATATCACATTTCTTAATTACCTTTCTATACTGTACTAATACGAACATAATATTTAAGGTAATAAAATAAACAATACTTAATACAAACTAATAGAAACATTTTAACATAACTAATTTGCTGTTTATCAGTACAATAAATAACATTAAATGCCAATTTAATTAGTAAACTAAAACACATTCACGAAAAGGTTAGTTAGATTAATTGCTACTTAATTGGTTTAGTATTTAATTAATGAACTTGTCTTTTCTTAAGCTCGCAATTGGCGGTGTAAAATGTTTATCATTTATAACATTATATTAATTTTGTTGAGGCTAGTTATGTGGGGAACAAATGTCTAGTCATGCCGCCTCCACTAGCCAGCCCCCGGTAGAAGGCCTAGGTCTGATATAAGGTATGCGTACCAATGGACTCAAAACAAGGGATGCTAAAGACGGAAACGGATGTTCTGAAGGCAACCAAGATTTCAAGCTAAGACAATGATTACTTTCTCTTGTAATTATTATAATCTACTAGCTGACCCGGCAAACTTCGTACCGCCTCAGAAACAATAAAAAAAAGCTGAGTAATAATTGCAGAATATTTCAACTTTAGTAAAAAAATGTGGTCAAAACTTAACCGGAACGAACATCAAACGTTTGACATTCAAAACCAAAAAAAAATCACTTTTAAATTTAATTTGATTTCTGAACGACTTTTAAATTTAATTGATTTCTAAACGACGGGACTAACATCAAATGTTTGACAGGTAGGAATAGTTTCTAAGGGAAAACGAAATTGTTGTTTCTACTATATTCCAAGCGATTTTTTCATACTTACTCACCTTTTAAACCTTCCGTGGACTTCCACAAATAATTCAAAACCAAAATTAGCCAAATTAGTCCGGCTGGACCGATTTGGCTAATTTTGGTTTTGGTTTCTTCAGTTTTAGCGAGACTATATATATATATATATATATATACACACATACATTAATACGTGCAACAAACACACAGCAAAAACGTTGTATTTTTACGAAAATTACATGGACGGAGGAGTATGAAATCTCGCACACTTATAGTTTATATAGAGAAGGAGTGCAGAATGCTAATTTTTTTTAAAATTATGTGTAAATAATGCATTAAATCAATAAAAATACAAAGTTACACACACTACCATGTATTTGACACACACACGCATATATACTCTTTTGTTTATTGTTCAAGTCAAATTAATAGTGTAGCCTTGGCGAAATCTGTGATTATTGAAGTATGGTCTTTTGACATTAATTATTATCGTGGAATTTCGAACAAGGGCGACTTTTATTATACAATCATCAGTATTACAAAGATAATTAGAATATTTATTAGAACTTATTAATACTTATAGTTACAAATGGCTCGTAACCCAAACTACAAAATTTTGCATGCCTGTCAATAGCAAAACATGTATGTACTGTACCATTTACCATAACATCTTGCGAAATTTCCATATTTCAATCAAAATAAGTTATTTGCTCGATAAATTAATATAATAAGTTAATCTTAAGGTACACCATAACATATAAATCACTAAATTAATGTCACACACAGTAACAAAAGTAAACAATAAGCGTGTATGGACTCTAAAATTTTTCATAGAAATTAAGTAGTAAAAAAAGGTACGGAACTCGAGTCCGTAGAGATGTTAATAATAATAATAATAATGCCGAATGATGAATGCCGAGAAAGATAAAAAAATAAAGTATATTGATCTTGCTCACGAGGTTACCGCTATGTGGAACCTGGACTCTACAATCATAGTACCGATAGTGGTGTCAGCGAATGGACTAATAGCGAAGAGCCTTGACCGCCACCTTGAAAGGCTCTCGCTTGGTATCTGGTTGAAGGGTCGGATGCAGAAGGCAGCTCTGTTGGACACGGCCCGTATTGTGAGGAGATTCCTGTGTCTGGAGCCTTAACCACCGGTAGCCTGGACCCTAGGCCCCACTGCCGGCGAAGATCAGTTTTTTATATTTTTTTTATAAATAAATTTGTATTTTTTATAAGAAAAATGTAAAAAATTTGGAAATAAAATATATATGTAAATAATAATAATAAAAAAGTTATTTGCTCTTCCACCAATGGGAATAACACTTCTCCACAGCTAAGTTAGAAGAGTCAAGTTTAAAAGTCAATAGGCATTGACTTCTTTAAAAACTTATTAATAAATATGTTTATTTGCACTCTATCATTAAAAAAAAAACAATACTTTCACTTATAAAAGTGATTAAAAGAAATATACACTCGCAATGCATTGCATTAAATAATTACGTTAAAATTTGCATATCATCCAATTATGTGTTATTATTGTTAATTATCATAGAGAATAACTAGAGCTCAATCATGTGCGAAACAGTTATTTTTCATATTATTTAGACTGTTCAATCATACATCATTTATGAATGAATTTAAATAACAAAACCAAAAAAAAATTCAATGTAGGATAAATAAGTACGTCAAATTACAATTCATCGGATAGATAGGATAGGAACAGAGGAAGTATACAAACAAAAAACCCACAGCCAGATGGTAGAGCATTTGCCCGTCTGAATGGCTCCCCACCCCTGGTCTAGAGCATGACGTCATAACAACCTTAAGTTGTGTCTCGGCATTAGTGGCCAGGTTCCAGCCCTATCTACGAGTCCAACAGCACATTGGTAGCACCTTTAGTGTTACAAATGTTTATAGGCGACAGTAACCACTTTCCATCACAGTTGGGCCGTCAGCCTGTCTGCTGTATTCCAGCAATAAAAAGAAATTAATTGCTTGCACATTGTGTAAGCCACGAAAGCTTACTGGCTTAAGCACTGGCATTTAAAATGACGTGGGTTCGAATTCTGTCCAGGCCCATTTAGGCTGCGACTGCGGCGTAGGCCATAGGTTCCCGTGGTCCTGGCATATGACGACTGGAGGACTACCAGGGTATTCTGGCAGAGTTAGCCGGCGAGTCTCACACTACTCCACTGTCATGTCACAAGGAATGGAGTGTCCGCGAAGGGATTCCAGTCCTCAAAAAAAAAAAGAACATTTAGATAGTTTTTGGAAATATGATGATTTCCCTGACGTATTCGTCGATGGCGATCTACGCTATGATTTTCTAGCATGAGTACGAGAATAGCTAGAAAAACCAGATTTGGTTCATGTATCCTTGTTTTAATAATATAGTCTTTTTTATTATTTAAATTCATTAAGCTTTTACCTGGTGAATAATAAAGGGTTATCTACCTACCTATTATTGAAGAACAAAATTATAAAACCATACAGAACCATTCCACTTCTTTCAAGGTACCCAATTCATGATTAGCCAATTATGAAGATCCTTTTATGCCCACCGCTTCTCACATCAAAGGCGCCGCACTGAACGATTTGTGCCGCCAATTTAGTGCATCAAACCAGCGACCAATATAACTTGAAGCTTATAATGTATGTGTTAGGAAATAGAGCCAAGGGCTGTAGTCCTTTCTGCTTATCTCCTGGAAAGTGTTCTGTGGAGAAACTTTAAGCGCGTCGTGAATGTCTGGAAAGATTATGAGCATCATTTCATATGGCATGACGTTTACAAGATCACCAGAAAGAAATAGTGATGATACTTTTAAATTATTACACGGCAGTTAAGTGTGGTTCCAAAATAGAAGAACTCGTGGACGAGCCCAACATAATTGGGGAGATCAAAATCTCACCGTCTCCGATGGCTTGGTCATGCAGAACGGATTGCCGAGGATCGGTGAGTGAAGAAAGCATACTTGAGGCGACCAGTCTGTCGGCGACCAGTTGGTCGTCCCAAGTATCGCTGAAAGGATAGAGTGGAAGCTGACCTGACCACACTATAAGCCTACAACAAGCATGACACTCTCGTTTCGAGGCCAAGACTCACTTTGGGTCGCTGAGCTAACGGAGTTAGTTAGTTAAGTGTAGCCTGTGCTTGAGCAAGACAAGAGCAAGGAGATGAAATACTGAGGGTGTATAGGTATATGTGCAGCTACGTACACCGTGTTAGATACTCTCGCATCTGGAGCAGCTTTCATAGCTAAAGACAGACAAACTCATAAGAAATTTGTCTGTACAAATATGGCCACGTATTATGGAAACTGGCTAATTATGTGTAGGGGATAAATGTATTTCGATGTCAGAAAGGATAGACCCAAGAAATGCTAGCTTGATGATCGCGGAGGATGATATGCGTGCCATAATGGCTTCATATTAAGAGATGCCGAAGACCGCGCTAAGTGAAGAAGAAAAATACGAAAACGTACTCCAGGCTTTAAAGCGGATGCTACAAATACAACCGGGATTTAATAAAAGGACAATAGTCCAAAAAATTTAACGGTACAATGTACAAATTCGAGTCCGAAAGTTGCACAGATTTTCAATTTTTTTTAAAAGTCGGCGCGTGCGGTTAACGCTGAACCACAATACGCGTTTACTTTCTTTGGATATATTAATTGATTGACTACGAGGTTTTGAATGCTCATTATCAAACAACAGGCATACGTCCTAACAACTGAATCATCACGATAAGGGTCTTAACTGGTGACACATCACAATGGTGTTCAAGTCAAATAATCAAAGATGTTCCGACTCATCATCTCATTAAAGGATAACTTAACCTATTGCTGTAGAAAGGAAAGAGTATCTAAAGTATTAGTAAAAAGCTTAAACCATTAATAGAAAAATAGAGTCTCAGACTCTCAAAGTGAATCCGACTAAAGCAGGGGTTCCCAAACTATTTTGGACAAGAGACCCCATAGCCATACTTTAGCATACTTGAAACATCCTATCTCTAGTTTTTTTCGTATTGATACAAAATACTTACCAATTTAAACACTTTGCGGTTAATATTTTCTTAAGTTTTCGCGACTTCTATACATAATAAAACTACGTTTTAACGGTTTTAAGCGCGGTAATTTTACCGAACGGAAATGTCGGAAACACCAAAATCAATTAAAATTACCGCGCTTAAAACCACTTTGCGGTTGATTAAGTTAGTAAATTTGACATAATTTTCTCGACAAAATTTAACAGAATAAATAGACATTAAATGCAGTAAATATCAAGTGTGATATATAATACAAATTACGTAAATACTTAAGAAAGTAATTATTAAAAAAAAAAACGCAATTTGTACACGTAACACAACTTATACAGTGTTTTGAATGTTTCAAATAAGAACTTGTATTAATTAATAGGGGTCTATTTTTAGACCTTGCCGACTCTCAAAATCAGTTTTCTTTTATGTCGACCCCTGGGAAACCGATTTCGACCCCAGGGTGTCGTCGACCACTTTGGGAATCACTGGGCTAAAGGATGCCGATCGCGCCGCAGTGCGTTACTAGAACTCGTTCTTAAATCGTATTAGTACTGATAAAGATGGAATGGTTTCCAGTGGTAACATTACTATTAATTACACAGCTGCAAACCATGTGTATATTAGATGAGTTTACACACATGTTTTTTTTTAAATAACAAAGACAGCACCGACTTCAAACTAAAAAGCAAAAAATAAATATCGATGGTTGAAAAGCTATATGTTTTAAACGACATTTTTTAAAATTGTCGGGAGAAAAGCTTGAAGTTACAAATGACCCAGAAAAACACATCACCAACGAACTATGTACCGTACTTAAAAAAAAGGACATCTATAGATTGAAACTAGACATCAAGTTCTTTATATTTCTTTAGGTTGACACATTACGATATAAAAACCCATAGCGTTAAGTCTCACACAAAATGTCGCTTAAAACAAATAGCCTTTCAACCCTCGATATGTTCTCAACAATTCTGCAACATCTTGAAGACGGTGCATTAAGCAAGTTTTGAATTAGTTTTGTTTTTGTTAACAAATATATTTTATAATTTAGAAAGTACTTGTAGAAATGGTACTGCTTGCACGGATATACAAGTTTTGCCTTTCCAATAGTGTAGACGCTCGGCACTCTCCAACAAGGGTTGTTTTCGATGTCCCTGGGATCCACTAATCAGATTCTGACTTGGTGACAATGGGACCCAACTCAGGAGTATACTTTTTCGGATAAAGAAAAAAAATGTATAAAATCGGTCTACAATTGACGTATATTTCGCGTAACAAACATACAACAAAACCGAAATGAGTGCCGGGACACATAGTAGAAGTGAAACTTCAACGGATAAGTGGCAAAACGAATCGCAACAAAATTTTAACTCGAAGTTTTACGAGCAGATTGTTAATGTACTTGTCCAATTTGAAAACCTGCCCGTAAAACTTCAAGTAAAAATTTTGTTGCGATTCGTTTTGCCACTTATTATCCATCCAGGAACGGAGAAAGAATACAATTTCCTGGGGCCGGGCGGCCTGTCGTAAGAGGCGACTTAACAACCCACAGCCAGGTGGTAGGGCATTTCCCCGACTGGATGGCTACCATCCCTGGTCTAGAGTATGTCGCCATAACAACCTTGAGTTGTGTTCCGGTATTAGTGACCAGGTTCCAGTTTCCCTTAAGAGAGTAGCAGCGCATTTGTAGCAACTTTACTGTTGCAAATGTCCATAGGCGATGGTAACCGCTTTCCATATAGTGGGCCGTCTGCCTGTCTGCTGATCTCCTGCAATAAAAAAAGAACTTATCCGTTGCCATTTGTTTTTCCACTTTTCCGTTGAAATTTCACTTCTACTATGTGTCCCAACACACATTCCGATTTTTCGCAGGTTTACTGCATATTATGATTTGGTTAGGTTAAGCACATTTTATTGAATGCATTTTTTATTTAAACATATTTTATTTTATCAAACAAAAAAACTGAATTCGATCCGGAACCAAAAAACGCATCCATAGTCTATTCTTTTTTTTTTTAATCGGCAGACCAACACACACATTGTATATCCCCAAATTAAGCAAGTTACGCTTATGTTATGGGTAATATACAACGGACTACTCTGGGGCCGATCCCAGACACCCAGACCATAGTAAATAACGGAGAAAATACGTTTTCCGAAATTTACTATACCAGGAATCGAACCCGGAACCTCTGCGTTACAGTGAGGTACGCCGGCAAAGGCTTAGCCCGCTCAACCACAGAGGCCGATTCTAAAATTATGCCGCCTCTCACCACTCTAGTCTAAATTTATGCCGCTCCTCCACGCGGCCGTAACGCTTTTTCGTGACAGAAAAATCCTAAGACGGGGGGGGGGGTCTTTATATAGAAGTTTCACTTTAAAAAAAACAGCACTTGAATTTATAATTTCTTTTTTTTTGGAAGTCGGTTAAAAAAATGATTCACTACATTCAACGCTCTTGCTAACGTAAGCTCCATTTACACTTTTATTTAGTCTAAATGTTAGTTTAGAAAATGTATTACTACAAAAATTACATAGGTAGAAGTAAAGAGTGACTTGAACAGGGTTTAAAAAATATCGCAATGAAAAAGTTTCAAATATTTCACATTAAAACCCTAAAGAACTGTCACAAACAAAAACTACCCGCCTCTTCCGTGTTTAGCAATAAAAATTGATAATTACCGCATTTTTATATGCAATTTGACCGCATTGTCAGCTTGCGATACATGTTTGATGTTTTGATATGATATAATGATGAAATTACTGCAATGTCTGTCTGTATTGATAAGGATAACGGCTGTACGATTAACTACTATATACGACTACTGCTAATACATGAAGTATTATTGTTTGTATGTTTGTTTATACTACCCGTGCGCAGAAGGTTTGCCAATAGCCTCATAATGTCACGCGTCGATGGTCAGTAGGGTTGACAAAAAAGGTTACATAAATAGTTGTTGCAATAATTTTTTTATTTTAATTTATTATTGTATACACTTTACATGAGTATATACAGTAATAGTAAGTCAAGTCATCGGCAAACCTTCTGTGCGCGGCTTATACGTACAAATTAGTGTGGCGATCCAGTGAGATAACGTAGCTAGTTTTCTGGGGATCTTACCCATTGACTACGATAATCTAAGCTCAGTATTTCACTTATAGTCTTACAGTTTTATTCATATTGAGTCAGAGTAAGTTTGTAGGCATCTTTAAGGTTCCAAAAGAAGCTTACAAGCTTAATCCAACTTAATATGAATAAAAACGTTAAAGGATAATAAGTAGAATATAATTCGAATTTAGAATTACAAGACATTGCGTCTCTGTGCATTCTACTGTCTGTACAACGGGGACTAAGAAAAAGAAAGAAAGAAGAAAGAAAGAAAATATTTATTGTCGAGAATGAATGCGCATTAAACTAAAAAACGTTACACTAACAGGACTTTTGTACATAAAGTACAAACGTATATATATGTAAAAATTTTAAAAAAATATAAATAGGTTGGCAACTCAACATTATGCTGTATCAAAAACTGACATAGCGCTGCTTTTCGCTGATGGAGTGTTCCGAGAAATTGTTTAATCCGGTATCAACGCCTCATTTTTACAACCGCACCGCTCGCCATCGACGGGATGTTCACCCCATTTCCATGAGCTCTCACGCTCAACCACGCAATGATTCTTTACAACGTTTGTTCTGCATACCACAATGATCTGCATACCACAATGATCTGACGGGAACTTCCCACTGAAGTTTTCCCTTTGCGCTATGCTATAGAATTGTTTAAGAAGGGTCTTATAAAATTTCTTAAATGCTAGCAATGCGTCGGCAACGCCCCTGGTGTTGCAAACATCCATATGCGACGACTGTTTGCTTCCTCAGGCAATAAAAAAAATGGAAATTATCCAGGAAAGTCGATTTGTCTACTGTTAATGTAACATGTCTGAATTAAACTAAGCCTTTTGGCTACAATAGTGTGTTTTACTTGCAATAAAGGCCCAACGAGCCACCATACTAACAACCTATAAGATATAAAACCTATGAGGTTGCGACGATTTGTCAGTTTTTAAAAATCATCCTATTTAATTTAGTAGTCCCCCCCCCCCCCATTACCTAATTACATTCTCAATTTATAATTTGATTACTTATTAAACAATAACCGATTCCTATATTTTACTAATTCATTCATTTTCCAAATGATTGCTCTACGTGAAGACAATATACCCGATATATACAAGAAATCTAAAAAAATAGAGTATGCTGTCATAACAACCTTGAATTCTGTTGCGGATTCAGTGGCCAGGAGAGCAGCAGCACATTTACAGCACCTTTGGTGTTACAAATGTCTATAGCCCATGGTAACCGCTTTACATCAGGTGGGCCGTCTGCTGAACTCTGCAATAAAAAAAACCCCAAAAAATACATCGTATTCTCCATCGTTTATATAGTCTATTCCAGTTGATTTTTTTTTAATAGCTTCAATGTGCAGACAGGGCTTGTTTAAAATTTTATAATAATTATTATAGATTAAACATAGAATTGAATTTTTATGCTATCTATACGTAACTGCCATTGTTCTTGCTTTAGGTTGAATTGGGAATTTGGGTTGAAATAGGATTTTTTTTTAAATAAGTCGTGGGTTGAGTTGGTAATAGAAATGGGTTGATTTGGGATTTTTTATATAGGTTGATTTTTCGTGGGTTGAATAGAAAACAACTCATAAGGCCGCCCATTGTACTACTACCTTCTAATCTTAAAACAAGAAAATGTGTTACTTCTTTTATGTTGGTGTACAATAAAGAGTATTGTTGTTGTTGCCTTACTACTGGTAGAAAGACATTAACTCCCTACAATTAATGTCATCTTTCTACCAATGTTAAATCAAAAGAGTACCCACCATAAACATGACTACATTTTTAAGTCATCTACAAAACGGTTTATATTGATGTACAATGAAGAGTATTGTTGTTGTTACCTTACTACTGGTAGAAAGACATTAACTCCCTACAATTAATGTCATCTTTCTACCAATGTTAAATCAAGAGTACCCACCATAAACATGACTACATTTTTAAGTCATCTACAAAACGGTTTATATTGATGTACAATGAAGAGTATTGTTGTTGTTACCTTACTACTGGTAGAAAGACATTAACTCCCTACAATTAATGTCATCTTTCTACCAATGTTAAATCAAAAGAGTACCCACCATAAACATGACTACATTTTTAAGTCATCTACAAAACGGTTTATATTGATGTACAATGAAGAGTATTGTTGTTGTTACCTTACTACTGGTAGAAAGACATTAACTCCCTACAATTAATGTCATCTTTCTACCAATGTTAAATCAAGAGAGTACCTACCATAAACATGACTACATTTTTAAGTCATCTACAAAACGGTTTGTATTGATGTACAATGAAGAGTATTGTTGTTGTTACCTTACTACTGGTAGAAAGACATTAACTCCATACAATTGATATCATCTTTCTACCAATGTTAAACCAAAAGTTTACCCGCCATAAACATGACTGCATTTTTTTAAGTCATCTACAAAACGGTTAACAGGAAATCAGTCCAGTTATTCAACTCACGCTGTCGTATCGTCAGCAAAAACGATTAATATCGATTGACAGCTACATGCTAGACGAATAATTTCACATTTGAATAAATATTATTTATTCAATGCCGGTTGCTGCTGAATTATTGATTATAAATACGTTATTTTAATTCATGTTAAATTTTTATTCGTTTTAGTAGTTTTTACATCGTGTTAACTATAAATTTCTTAGCAAAAAATTATGAAGTCAACAATTAAATTGGATTTTACAATTGTATAGGTGTGTATATACACATAGGTATATATACATATGACAATATACATACAAATCTATATACATATAATAAAACTGTAGAGGTCGAATTTTTGTACAATGTAAAAAATGCTAAAAACCGAGTCAGGGGGATGTAAGAAGTGGAATGGAAATCAATTCGATTTTTTTTAAATTTTTGTTTCTCTGTCTGTAAGTTTGTACGGGTTAATCTCCGAAACGAATGGACCGATTTAAATTAAATTTTGTATGGTGGTAGCCTATATCCCTGGTCAACATAGGATAATTTTGATCCCGAAAAATTAGAGAGTTCCCGTGGGATAGTTAAAAAAACTTTAATTACTTAAACAGCTTATTATACAACTTATGCACCTAATTAAGTATTGATTTTGCCGGTATCATCATACAACAAAACAGTTTGTACATTAAAAAGACGAGATTCCGCGAAAAAGTAAAACCTTACAAAAACCGTGTCTAGCATAGCGTATTTCATCAAAATTTTAATTGAAGGAATAATAAATACCACGCGGACAAAGTGGCGGGCATCAGCTAGTATAATTATATAACAGACTAGCTGATACCCGCCCACTTCGCGTGCGTAAAATCCGTTCTTAGCTGACCTCTACTTGGCGAAAGGAAGGTCCATGCCAAATTTCAAGTGATGAGTCACTATATACGTAGATTTCGATTACATATATATATACACACACACACACGCACACACACACGCACACACACACGCACACACGCACGCACACACACACACACACACACACACACACACACACACACACACACACACACACGTATATATATATAGATTAGGAATCACTGTACACAATAGAAAGGTAATGCTAATATGATTCGTGAATGGATTCTCTCGCTAACAATCTGACCACAGCCTTTTAAACAATAAAGGTGTTTACCACCTGTGCGTTAGTTAGCGATCGCATGTCGCAAAAACATCATTTGTTGTTTACAATTAAAACGCAGCCACCGTTAGTCAGTTAATGTGCTTTTATAACACGTTATTTCACACCTAAAAAGCGAAGCGGATAATCAAATCAACTGTTGTACTTTTTAGAAACTTCCAGAACGTCGCTGTCTCCTAGATGTAGTCAACTAAAATTATTTAAATTTAGAATTTTAATGTCTTCTAATTCTAATTGTCGTGGTAGCGTAATGGCTGGAGGACGCGTCCCAAATTCAAAGGGGGCTGGTTCGAATCTTAGGCAGTTTTCCGCTCTAATATCCATATTGTTACAATTACCATGTGCTAACAACGGTGAAGGACAACGTCGTGATGAAACCTGCACATCGATATAACCAATGTGTCAAACCTGTTAAGCCACCTTGGACAAGCGTGGCGAGTATATTGTCACCTCCCCAATAGTAGAAGGCTCGAGCCCAGCAGTGGGAAGTATATGGGCTGTCTTTGTAGACCACTGGCCATAAAAATGGCCCGGTATTTTGGAGGGCTTGCGTGGGGCCATGGGAAGGCCAACACGTAGAGGCCCTTTGACAAATTTATTGTAAATATGGCGTGACACTGACCGGCGATTATTCCTGTCTACACTATATAGTAATGCATAATAAAAGTATATGGGCTATTATTATTATTATTACTAGTGGTTGCCCGTGGTCGAAATTCGACCCTAATAATTTGTTGTCAAAGACTATACTTCTACAATCACAGATTTCGCCAAAGCAACAATAGACAAAAGAGTATATATGCGTGTGTGTGTCAAATACATGGTAGTGTTTGTAATGTTTATTTATTGATTTAATGTATTGTTTATGCATAAATTAAAAAAATATTGCATTTGTCGCTTCTTCTCTATATAAACTATAAGTGTACGAAATTTCGTATTCTTCCGTCCGCGCAATTTTCGTAAAAAGGGGTACAAAGTTCTTGCTTCACGTATTAATATATAGATAATTTTAATGACTGTAAATTAATTTTATGTAATGTCCTATGTAATATTGTATATGTTTTACTGAAATAAATATAAACAAGAATAAGTAGCTATAAATAGATAGGCTATTTAAATCTACTTATATTTAAGTATACTAGGAAGTACTGACATGACAAGAGTTATGAATGTCAAAGAGGCAAGTGAGGTGTGTAAGAATAAGCCTAAATGGCACTCTGTTGTTCGTGCCTACCCCGCAAGGGAACTGGCGTGAAGTTATGTATGTATGTATGTATGTAGGAAGTACGTATAGTTATTAATATTTTAATTCTCATTAATGAGCGCAATGGTACACAAATGACAGAATAATGAAAATGTTGATTGTTTAACATGTAATTTTGTATACAACTGATGCCTTCTGGGTCGTAACTACGAATTACGTAGCGATTAAAACTATGTAAATAATGATAATGACAATGTAATAGAACAGTGTAGTTGTTATTAATAATGTTAATTGTGGTACGCTGTATGAAATAATCTTATGGGGGGTCTACTTAACATAGTATGATCTTAATTCCTACAATCTATTGGTTTGCGTAAATATGACCATGTCTCAGAATTTCGTGATAAGTTTTAATTTTATATAAAACCTATTCGCTTTCGCCGGAATGTTCACTTACTCTCACTTTTGCACAATATCCTTTACAATCCCGGTACTGTCCCATATTTAAAAGAACTTTGTAGTGTCCTCTATCAATCTCATTGCATTTATATTAATTCGAGTCCTGTAGCTCGTAACAATATTATGAAATTCTAAACATGCCATGTCTATACATTGAAGCTATTAAAATAAAAACAGCTGGAATAGACTAGATGAACGATGGAGAACACGATGATTTGTTTATTTTTATTTCCTGTTTTTTTTTTTATTGCTAAAGCATAGCAGATAGGCTTACGGCGCAACTGTGATGGAAAGTAGTTACTGTCGAGAAACTGGAACTTGGCCACTGATACCGGAACACAAAGTTGTTATGGCGGCATACTCTAGACCAGAGATGGTGGCCATTCAGTCGGAAGAATGCTCTACCACCTGGCTGTCGGTGGTTTTGTCGCCCCTTACGATAGGCCGCTCGGCCGCAGGAATTAGAATTCTTTGTCCGTTCCTGCACGGAGAATCCTGTTTACCGGTTTGTTCGGATTCACGTAAAAACTACTGGGACGATTTCATGGCGGTTTTCGCTGATCGACAGTTATTCTTGGATTTAAAATTTGCACTACTTTTTATCCCGGGAATCTTGCGAGAAATTTTCTGGGAACTATTTAAATTAGCCAGATTGAAAAAGATATTAGAATTCCAATGCGATTTTTTCACTAATCGATAGCAAATTTTATGTAATAAAATATGTTATATCTGTAATCCCACGAATCCTGCGGAAATTTCCCTGGTTTGAAGTTGTTCGGATGCATAAAAATTAGCTTATTCCGACACAGTTTACACTAAAACGATGGCTACATTCTTTTCTAATGCTGCGGTACTCTGTGTCCCGGGAATCCCGCGGGAATTTCAAGTCAAGCGTGGACGAAGTCGCGGGCGTATCCTAGTTAATAATAAAAACCTAACAATAACTTCGAAATATAAACTAAAGTCTAAGGGTCTTATTCATATTGGATTAGTGCAAGTTTAAATGCTCTAACTCAATATATACCGACTGGAAACATAGACTAGGTCAAAGCAAAAAATAAAGGAAGACCATTTATCAGTGCAGGAACGGAGAAAGAATACAATTTCCTGCGGCCGGGCGGCCTGTCGTAAGAGGCGACAAAACAACCCACAGCCAGGTGGTAGGGGCATTTGCCCGACTGGAAGGCTACCACCCCTGGTCTAGAGCATGTCGACATAACAACCTTGAGTTGTGTTCCAGCATTAGTGACCAGGTTCCAGTCTCCCTTAAGAGAGCAGCAGCGCATTTATAGCATCTTTGGTGTTGCAAATGTCCATAGGCGATGGTAACCGCTTTCCATCAAATGGGCCGTCTGCTTGTCTGCTGAACTCCTGCAATAAATAAAAAAATTGGCAAAATATTACACTTTTTTTTTAAATCAGTTATCTAACATCTGTGGTCTTGGCTTTCCGTTTTCTCTATTTTTATCATTATTAGTCTATGGTTATTCATTATCGTTTTTTAATTCCTAGTTTTAACTACTATTATTATTACACTAGCAGCTAGATAATAATAAATAATCATTCACATTATTTGTGTATATATATATATATATATATATACTTAAAAAATATATTATAGGAATTATAATAGGGTGAAATGAAACAGTACCTAGTTATTTTATTAATTGTTTTTTTTTTTACTTATGAAGATAAAGCCACGAAGAATAATCAAGTACACTAGAAGAGATAAAGAACAAAAAAGAAATATTTACTCACTCATCGGAATACACTAGTATTCCGTGCGAATATAAAGAAATTAAAAAAAAAATCTGTGCCGGAAATCGAAACTGTTTTTTTTACTTCCAGTGATCTAGGCAATACTTAGGATTAAGATAACAGATCATAGAATCTGGTTCGGGCTTTTGATTAGTGAATATTCATACACATTACCCTCTGGCAAAATACAATACACGCGAAGCAATATTTAAAAAAAAAGTAGTAATTCTTGAATTGACGTTATTGATTTTCCAATTTTTTTTTTTGATAAGCTATGTAGTAAAACAGCGCGTATATTTTACAGAATTTGACATGTGACTATTTTCGCAACCGTGAGGCGTGAAGTTAGTAAGTAAATTAACATATAACATAGTTATAGACTTTTTCATAATCGATTTAAACCAACACTTTTGCAGAATCGATTTGCAATTCAAAAGGAATTTAACGTATATAATGCGCATTCTTAATTCAAACGTATACTTGGAACTGTCAATATTTGAATTCGGAATACAACGCGCTATTTGCCCGACGGCCATCTTGACTGCGAGTCTTAATAGTTGTTGCTGTGCAGTTTTGTTTAAAGAATTATTTTAATTTCAGTTAAAATTGAACAATAGTTGTTGAATATTGATAGCTTCTAACCAAAAAGATATGTTTATATTGCTGGTGTCAACCGTTTAGTGAATTGTTCGAGCTACCACAAAAACTTCATGTATTTTATGCGAATAGATACACATCTGATATCAAGCACTCTACGCGTGTTTTACAATGAAATTATCCATACTTAAAAAGTATTATCCACAGTTTAATTCAGTTTGCTATTGAAAAGGTAAGAAGCGGACCTTGGGCATCGAAGCGAACGCTTGGAAGGCAGCCGGATTTTAACACTCGGATAGTGAAAATTATTTAAGTTTACTATTGTGGAGGTTGATTTTAAGTTGAGTGATACATCAATGATAGCTACGCCGTTGGATGGGGTAAGAAACCACTGGCGAGAGCCTATGGCTCAATCGCTGTGGAAGCTCGGCTCGATGCCTGGAGACGGAAGTACAAATTAAGACGACGAGTATCTTTTATACCTTGATTTTTCTTACAAGATAATTTTTTGGATACAATTTTAGTTACATTGATGTGTGGTGAAACGAACCTTTTCACCCACTGGCTGGCAGGCCAGATTTTTAATTTGTTATTGACGACTGTTATGTTACAACATACATAGAGAGAAAAGTCGTCACTCAAATGTATTTATTTCAAATATATTTTAATCTTTTTAAATCCAATTATATATTAAGCACAATTCCTTTCGGCTATATAAATATTAAATACCAAATTACATATTTTACAAATGAACGAGTTATTTATTCCTGTAACGACCCGTCAATGTCTTTAGATTGAAGAGAATGCTATGATGTTGGACGTGATGTAAGGCTCTTGAATAAATATAACTACGATCCCACTTGATGGAAAGCGGTTACCATCGCCTATGGACATTTGTAACACTAAAGGTGCTACAAATGCGCTGCTGCTCTCTTAAGGGAGACTGGAACCTGGTCACTAATGCCGCAACGCAACTCAAGGTTGTTATGGCGACATACTTTAGACCAGGGGTGGTAGCCATCCAGTCAGGCAAATGCCCTGAAACCACCTGGCTGTGGGTTGTTTTGTCTATCTACTTAAATATTATAATGTGTACGACTGTCCGCATTTTTACCATTACACCCACCAACTATTCCGTATGCAAATAAAGCTATCTACATACAGCATTACATTTAAAACAAATTGCATAACATGTCCCTATTCTATTCAAATGTGTTGCGAACACCTTTTGTGTAGGCTAATAGAAAAGTTTAAAAGATAACATACGAACTGACATTTAAACTAATTGTATATCATTGATAATATTAAGTATTTCTTTAATTCAGGGAGCTATGTAATGCTAACTGTGTATTTAATATGTTTGAATGTATAATCGATTTAGGTAGCGGGTTGGTACCTACGTACCTCGGACAAGGGATCACTATGACGATCCAGCGTTGCCATCCTTCTATGCACTTCACCCATAGAAGGCAGTGACTTAGGCGGCGCATTATTCTACTTATAGTCTTAAGAGATTATAAGTTGAATATAATATAACTTATAGATTTTAATCTTAATTGTATTGTGGCGAGTGATAGTGGAACGATCTAGTAACTAGTTGGTTTAAGAAGTTTTAGAAAAATGTAGAAATATCTGGAAGAAAAAGACAAGAACAGATACATTTTATAAAGGGATAGATGATGAACAAAAATTCTAGAATAGAAGGTTCAGGAAGAAAAGGACAGAGATAGATACATGAAAAGGATAGATAGTAAATAAAAGAATAACGAAAAGAAGATCGAACTTATGGGTTCCAGAAGATTCTTCCGGGTATATAAGCAGCGTAAGGCGTGCCTACCGATACTTCATTTCAAAAAAACGAAGCCACAAGTGCGATACGGAAGATTTCGTAGAGAAGTTTAATAGAAGACAGGGACGAGTTCAGTGGTGAATTTAGTGAAAAGTTTAGTGGGTAAATATACAAACTTCAGTGAGAGTTACATATATGTTTGTGCCGTGTGCTGTTGAGACGCTTGGACCATGAGATCCTTAGGTCCTTAGCCTCTACAAAGAACTCTCAAAAATCCACTCTTCAAGTGACTAGACGGCTGATTCCTATCTCGGATAATAGATAGCATGGCGATCCAGCGAGTAAACGTAGCCAAACTTCTGGGCACCTTACCCATAGAAGACGATGATCTATGCTCAGTATTCTAATTATAATCTTTAAGAATTATAGATAGAATACAATATAACTAAGAGATATTATTGGGGTGGCAAAAATGCCTGCAAAAATATCTGCAAAAACGCTTGAACTACTAAAGCCCAAAAAAAACAACACCCAAGAATATATTTCAATTCGTTCACTTGAATCTAGTATATTTATGAGTAGTGAGATCAACAAGTACATACAACACGAATAGACAGGGTCTTGGGAGAAGAAATCTAGATAGATAGAAGACTTCTTTTAGTTTTATTAAGCTTCGGTCATAAGTGCTTATGTAGACGACACCAAAAACGATGACGACGTGTACAAACGCTCTTTAAGTCTTAAACGAGGAAGGGAACTCATCGGGTTTTTGAGTACTGCCCATGGGTGACGATAATTACTTCTGTATCTTAGTATTAGGAACTAATTACATTTATTCAGCTCTATTTGCGTTTCCCTGGACGATATTGGTCACACTTATTCAGTTCTGATTCTATCAGCAGCGTAAGATTGTAAAAGCTCTTATAGAGTGTTACCTCCGTTGAAATGCTTCTATCTACCCCATACAGCGCTGAATGACTGAGAAGCGTAGATTGATACGAACGTTGAAACCTGTCAACAAAGCGTGGGTGCTACTAGAAAGAAGCTGCTGCAAACTCAGCAGAACATCGCCTTGCGAATGTGCTCGGATGCGGGTCGATATGTCAGGAATGACGTCATCACCCGCGACCTGGGCGTCCCGTCGGTGGGGGAGTTCGTGCCGATGTCGGCGCGTCGGGTGTTCGATCGCGGCGACAATTGCCATCATACCCACCTGAACGGGATAGCCCCGCTACATGCGCGACGCCCAGAATGGAGGAAGAGACTGACCTGGCTATCGAACCCTCGTGACCTCATTCGCCGGGATTAGGGCGATGTAAAGGGGTCACGAATTAAGCCCCTAACGTCGCAGATAGGCCATCAGACGCCAAAGATGGCCAATTGAAGCCGAGACCGGCCAACCAAGCCGCTGACGTAGCCAACGCGAAGTCCGCGAAGGCCAACGAACCCTAATCACGTTATCGGAGGGCAGTCGCCCTCCGAGCTGCAGTCGGTGTAAAGAGCACACGCTCGAAGCCCCCTCACCAACACGTCGTTATCAACCGGCGTTGTTGAAGAATTGCTAAAAAAAGCGTGGGTAGGCAGTCCGCATGCAGCGCTGAAAGCGACGATGAAGCGCTACGCAGTCGTTAGCATACGCTAGATTATCAATCATAAAAACAGCGCTGAACGCAGCGAGACAGCACTGAATGCCGCCGTGAGCGTGCGCATGATAAAGCCACATTTGTCTTCATTTTATATCTGTTTGCCGCGAAAGCTGAATATATGTGAAATGCTGAACGGATGCGTACGTATCTTGATACAAAACTGATATTTTCTGTGGACAAAAGCTGAATTGAGCTGAACGAGTGTAGTTAGTCGCATACTAGATATTATTTTACCTATTTTTAGAACATTGGTATATTGTAATACTTGCAACAACTCAGAAGGGTTCATGGTAATAAAATAACAGCAACTGGTCACATATATATAATCAGAGAACCTTACTGTTTTAACGTATTTCATCCGTGCAGGAACGGAGAAAGAATACAATTTCCTGCGGCCGGGCGGCCTGTCGTAAGAGGCGACTTAACAACCCACAGCCAGGTGGTAGGGCATTTGCCCGACTGGATGGCTACCACCCCTGGTCTCTGACTCTTCACACTCGACAAGCATTTTTAGAACACCTCGCCATCCCTCCAACAATTTTACAGTCTAAGAAACTTAGCAAACTGGCACAACCGATAGCGGATCGAAGTCATTGATAAACTAATTTAATTAGAGGGTTATGAAGAAAAAGAATTTAATACATTCTTGTTTGGAAATTTTAGATTATATTTTATATAAAATATTATAATTAAAGTTTTACATGCAATAAAATAATCCGAACACAGTATAAATCTATCGCGTCTGCCAACATGAAAATAAAATGTAGTGAATACCGTCTATATACAATTGAGAGATTTTGAATTATAATCTGTACACAATTACCACATATTAGAGATAAATATTATTACATAAAATTATGTTACAAAATAGAGAACTTCCACTTACTCTATACAAAACAGGCGCTAATCACTGAATAAAAATATAACAATATTATTTAGAAATAAGAGGATTATTCCTCTTATTTCTAAATTATTTTATCATTTAGAAATAAGAGGATACATAAGAATGATTAACTTTAAAAAGAAATATGACAAGAACAACTATGCTACATGGTCATTTATTTTAATTAGTAACATGTAAATCTTATGAACATGCAATGTGATAAAAATAAATAAAATTAGTACTCAGGTCTTTGTCAAAACAAAAATAAAATAAATTTATTATTCCTTTAACAAACATCAGTAAATAGTGCAACTGCTTAATTATAATGCGTAATGTGAATTTAAAAAAACACATCTAAGGGACATCACCAAATATAATTTTTTATTTTGATTGAAATCACTTTTTACGAATCAAACATTATGAATTTAAAATGATGAAATGATGTTTTTTTTTTTCAATCAAAGGTCTAAAAATCTATTCTTTTATTTACCTACTCATACTTAAAATTTACTAGAAGCAGCTTATGATGTAAAAAAAGCCAAAATTTCGGTGTTATCAAGTTGATGTTGTCAACGAGTCACGATGTCTTGCACTTGAGAAAGCGTGGCGAAATCAAACCGAAGTTCGTATTCGGTTTAAACCACATTCGGCCCATCCCTAATAGTAAGTAGAGGATCTCGTGCATATTGTTCTGGAATGTGGTCAAACCCAACCAATTAGAAGGACACTCTTGCCAGACTCGTCATTACATAGTGGAGGAATAAATATTATTTTAAGCAACCCTTTGAGCGAGGAGGCTGGATTATTATTTAAGTTCATGATTAAAATATTTAAAAATAGAGTTAGTTACAGTTAAGTTTAAAATTATATTTAAGTTTATCTAATATATTAAAAAATGTAAATTTGCCATCACCTATGAGGCTGATATCGTCATTGGTGACGAAAAGTCTCTACTTGATTAACATTTGTTCTTCCATTGTATATCAAAGCATATATATTTATTTAACTGTCTTAACCTTTTCTATTTTAATTTTTAAATGGCCAACCTACATTACGTTTTATTGTAGGAAACATAAAATAACTTCAACAATTGCAATACGCATTACAATAATTCACTTAAAGGCCACCGCGGTCGAGACATTGTATTACTTATTTTATCACATTACCCGTTAAATAATTACTTAGTACTCCATAAAATTATGAAGACAGTAACTATTCAATTTTATTAATATTGACTTTTTATTATAAATATTTCATTATGGCTGTATGTTAGATATCTATCCGTGCAGGAACGGAGAAAGAATACAATTTCCTGCGGCCGGGCGGCCTGTCGTAAGAGGCGGCTTAACAACCCACAGCCAGGTGGTAGGGCATTTGCCCGACTGGATGGCTACCACTCTTGGACTAAAGTATGTCGCCATAACGATTTTGAGTTGTGTTCCGGCATTAGTGACCAGGTTCCAGTTTCCCTTAAGAGAGCAGCAGCGCATTTGTAGCAACTTTGCTGTTGCAAATGTCCATAGGCGATGGTAACCGCTTTCCATCAAGTGGGCCGTCTGCCTGTCTGCTGATCTCCTGCAATAAAAAAAAATTATATATATATTGTACACTAGTTGTGCCCGCGACGTTGTCTGCGTGGAATTTGTTTTCAAAACCCCCCGATTTTGAAACATTCTTCATTGGTGCTCCTCTTATATTGGTCTTAGCGTGATGATATATAGCCTATAGCCTTCCTCGATAAATGGGCTATATAAAACTGAAAGAATTTTTCAAACCAGACTAGTAGTTCCTGAGATTAGCGCGTTCAAACAAACAATCTTCAGCTTTATATATTAGTATACCTGTTTAACCGAAATATAGTCTTATGAACCACCATGAAGTACTTGTAAGGAATATCATTGTATTAATACATGAAGAAAAAACTTTGTACCCCTTTTTACGAAAATTGCGCGGACGGACGAGTATGAAATTTCGCACACTTACAGTTTATAAAGAGAAGGAGTGCAGAATGCTAATTTATTTTTTAAATTATGTATAATAAATACATTACATACATAACTTCACGCCAGTTCCCTTGCGGGGTAGGGACGAACAACAGGGCGCCATTCAGGCTTATTCTTAGACACCTCACTTGCTTCTTTGACATTCATAGCTCTTGTCATGCACGCTCGTCTGTTCTTAAGACTCCTGACATCACCTTCTGCTAGTACACGATCAATTTGATCATGGAAGGTATGTCGTGGCCTTCCACGACTTCTGCATCCATCCACTTTTGCATTGTATATCTATTTAGTCATTCTTTCATCATGCCCGAACCACCGGAGCATTCATTTCCTTACCTTCACCCCGACACTCTCTTTCAGACCAACTCTCTTTCTTACTTCGGTATTACGATGTTAGTGTTAATGTCAAGAGTGATAATTGTTATCTACGCAATAGAAACATTATTTTACATTTCTCATATTCTGAAAGTACGCTTGAAGTTGCCTGATCACAGGGATGAAAACAGTAATCTTCGTCACTGGGAAATGATTTTACCTGCTGTTAAAAAATTCAAAATCACTATTTTTTGTAAAAAAAAATTGTAACAAAAAATATCAACAATTTTTATTTCAATTACTTTCATTAAGTTATTATTTAATTTACGTAAATTTGGGCTATATGTTTACTATAACCAGTGACAAAAAACAAAAAAAAAACTGGCTGGCAGAATACCAAGGAAAAAGAAATTTACTTAACTGTCGTATATGACCTATTAAATGAATTCGTCAGAATTAGAAATGGATTTAACGCCCGATTTCATTGGAGAAGTAGTTGATTGTGTAACTAATAGTTTTTATTTACTTTGCTCATATTCGAAATGATAAGTGTTAACCTCGGGCGAAAGGCCTATTTAGGCACCCGAACTATTAGCACCTTCACTACGGCCGTGAGCCAAACCATCTCATGCCTAAATAGGTCACTTTCACCTCTCGTCTACTATTTTTTGGATTAGAAAAGTAAAGTTGTTGCATAAAATATATTAATTTCATCAATCTCTCCACGTATTCATACCATGCCTGAATGTATGACGCCTTCTAATCTTATACGACCTTGATGAGCTACAAAAATATGCAGTCCAAACATTTGGCTGCTTTTGCCTGTATCATTCAGTTAAACGCAGGTGCTTTGCTCGTAATCTACATAGGCTCTATTAGTAATACAGTGTATTAATTACAATTTGTCTTATCGAATTGCATAATGACGTCACAGAGTAGTAATTTCTGCACGCATCCAATGGTTTTTCCATAAAATTATATCCATCACTAATAATTTACGATTAATATACCTAAATAGGAACATGAGCTCATAAAAATTGTATTCCCGTTGGTGTAATTTTTAGGGATCCCTAGCCTTTGTTATTAAACAAGTATTGGATATAATAGAGGAGAGGGGCATAAATTTAAAATCTCTGGTGGAAAGAAGATGTTTACCTATTTGTCACGACACTGTAACTGTTATCTGCGTAGTGACGCTCGCGGACCGCGTTCGTAATACCGAAGTAAGAAAGAGAGTTGGTCTGAAAGAGAGTGTCGGGGTGAAGGTAAGGAAGTGAATGCTCCGGTGGTTCGGGCATGTGGAAAGAATGACTAAACAGATATACAATGCAAAAGTGGATGGATGCAGAAGTCGTGGAAGGCCACGACACACCTTCCGTGATCAAATTGCTCGTGTACTAGCAGAAGGTGATGTCAGGAGCCTTAAGAACAGACGAGCGTGCATGTCAAGAGTTATGAATGTCAAAGAAGCAAGTGAGGTGTGTAAGAATAAGCCTGAATAGCGCTGTGTTGTTCGTGCCTACCCCGCAAGGGAACTGGCGTGAAGTTATGTATGTATGTGTACTGTAACTGTTGCGGCGGTGCTGGGTTTAGCGATAAGCAAACTGTTTCAAAATGAGAAAGAAGGATTATGGGACACTTTTGATGGGAATTTGAGAATGAGCACGCACGTACCTGGGTAATGGGCATGAAATCCAGCTGCTCCTCTGCTCCTCAGTGCATTTCATTTTCACCTTTGTTAATTATAGGTTCTTCTTCTTCTCCTGCGAGCGGCGGTTTCCGCAACTCGAAAACGCCTATTTTGCGTGCGAGGGTGGATGAGGGATTACTCCATCCAGCCCAGCTCCTCCAGGAAGTCCACCAGCTATTTATAGGTTTTGCAGTATTGTTTATTTTTTTAAGTTATATTTATTTACAATGATGATCTGTGTTTATTTTTTTATATTCTAATAAAGTCTATAATAATTCCAACGGCATTTTAATTCGAGTCTCGCGGCTCGTAACAATATTTAAATTTATTTTATTGCGAATATAGGCAATATACGCCTGCGTACTATACTATAAGTTTTTTTTATTGCAGGAGATCAGCAGACAGGCAGACGGCCTACTTGATGGAAAGCGGTTACCATCGCCTATGGACATTTGCAACACCAAAGGTGCTACAAATGTGCTGCTGCTCTCTTAAGGGAGACTGGAACCTGGTTACTAATGCCGGAACACAACTCAAGGTTGTTATGGCGACATACTTTAGACCAGGGGTGGTAGCCATCCAGTCGGGCAAATGCCCTACCACCTGGCTGTGGGTTGTTTTGTCGCCTCTTACGACAGGCCGCCGGGCCGCAGGAAATTGTATTCTTTTTCCGTTCCTGCACGGATAAAAGTATAAGTACTATATACTATATTGTAAGTTTTATATTTATATACCTATATTATACTGGTAGTAAGTAGTGTGTAACATTTTATACTTAAATTGTATATAAGAACAATTTAATGAAGTTTATAACATATCAAATATTTTAAACACTCAACGAAAATTAATTCATTTCTAATAAATATTTTAGGATTTCGTAGCGAAATGAGAAAAACAACGGATGATAATCCCCTCAGCGGAATCCTTCGATTACTTAGGCCAACACGCACTACGCTGCTTTTTTTAAAGTTTTGTTTGTTAAAAATTCGCACTGCGTCCGGAGACACCTGCTGTTATTGCATATAGTTGACTGTTTTATGGGAAATCAATACATACATATTATTAATATATACAATAAGATACGTGCATTTTTATTATAATAATAACTAGCTGTGCCCGCGACTTGGTTTGTGAGGAATTTGAATTTAAATATTCAATCTACTGAACCCTATCTAATATCGCGATGAAACTTACAGACGAACAGAGGCAAAGGCTCTAAAAAAAATTCTGTCTAATATAATAAAGAAAACATAGTGTCAGACGCCCTCCAGCCCGATGGACTGACGACCTGTGCAAGATCGCCGGTAAGCACTTGATGGGGAAAGCAGAGGCCTACGTCCAACAGTGGACGGTTATTGGCTGACGATGATTATAAAGAAAATATGTGAGTTTTCCAGGAGACTACAGGAAAGCGCATAGAGTATTTCAATGGTTCACGAGGGATATTAAATAAAGGACAAACTAGGACTGGTCTATTTTGAGAGTCACATTCGGCTAAGACATTTTGTCAAAAATATTATTTATTTATAAAGTAGGTATTGTATTACCTAAAAGCTTTGCAAAAACATTAAAAAATAGACATTTAATTTGTAGAGGATTTTTTACATAGGATGTTATTGATAGAAGTTTCTAGATGTACAACTTAAATTCTTTATTGCTAACGTTATGCTAATGAATTGATTGTGCTAGGATCAATGGCTGTATACCCAACGATCGAGTACGGCCCTGGACTAGTACGAATTCGTATGGTATGTTAAGGTTTTTTTTTTTGAGGCGAGGGAAAATGCTTAACCGATTTACGCACAAACTGGATCGTTGCTAGGGGAACGACACGCGTCGGTCGAGGGCGATAACTCTGCAGCAATAGCTCTTGGCAGTGCTCCGTCCGCGATCGACGTCACAGAATAGTGTGGAAGACTCCGAGCGTTGCTGCACGAGCGAGCAACCCCAATACCCACTAAAAACCCCCTCCTCCCTGTCGACCCTGCGCTTTTGTTTGTGTTGGAAAGGCTGAGATTTAGTACATAGTTACGCCCAGCCGAATGGTATGTTAAGGCTTGTAGCAACACCAACGTCCTTGAGGTTTTTTGACGCGGCGGTTTTTCAGATACATTTTTATTTTACTGTGAATAGAATAAAGTACTATTTAAAAAATAATAAAACCAAAATAAGTATATGTATATTTTTTCATCCTGATTTGATAAAAATTGAAGAAGTAAAATGGTTTTACGGGTATGTCGATAATTTGGAGGGGATATGGTGATTTTTTTTCTCAACTTAAAATAACTATAGAAAAATTACGAAAAAACTACATTACGTCTTATATCGTGAAGATTTGTCATTTTTTTTTGGGAAATTATTAATAAATTAATACCAACGAAAAGTCATTTCGTTCGCACCCCAGTTTCAAAGTTTGGCGGCAACAGAGGCCTTAAAATGCACGTGTCGGCGTAAATAGCTGACACGGCAATGTACGGCTGTTGCTAACCCATACATAGGTAGTTATATATCTACATAATATCGTAGCTGTCTCTCGTGGGGATAAGCCGAGATTATGGATCGCGAGGAGGGACATTGGACAATATGCCGCCACTTGATGAATTTTTTATCAACTTAAAATACTTAACTTTTTTTTAACTTAGCTTGTAGGTAAACTGGCGGACAACCTGGTGGTAGGTGGCTACCGTCTCCCATGTACATCTGCAATACTAAGTGAGCAGCCTTGAGGCTAAGTATCTGTTGACGCCTTTTTTGAAGAGCCCCATATTGCAGCGTTCTGGGAAAACCGCTGAAGGGAGTTCATTCCACAACTTGCACACATATTATGGCATGAAGGAGCGTGAGCCACGTGCAGTGGAGGAGTTCCAAGTGTCTACGAAGTGTGGATGAATCCCAATCGCCGGCGAGCAGTGCGGTGGTAAAATGGCGACGTAGGCACCAAATCAAATAGCTCATCAGATCACTTTTTTTATTGCAGGAGTTCAGCAGACAGGCAGACGGCCCACTTGATGGAAAGCGGTTACCATCGCCTATGAACATTTGCAACAACAAAGTTGCTACAAATGCTCTGCTACTCTCTTAAGGGAAACTGGAACCTGGTCACTAATGCCGAAACACAACCCAAGGTTGTTATGGCGACATACTTTAGACCAGTGGTGGTAGCCATCCAGTCGGGCAAATGCCTATTGGGAACTTAGGATTTATAGTTTGGGACGCCAGTTAACCACTAAGCTACCATACCTTCTTTAAGAACCATAAAGAAGCTTCAAACTTAACTCTCTATGAATTTTTTGGTTTTTCTTTTTATTATTAATTTATTCTACGGACTCGAGTACCGTACCCTTTTTTACAATTTAATTTCTAGATTTAATTTTTTGAATTTAACACGCTTATTAGTTATTTTGGTTCTTGTGTGTGACATTAATTTATTGATTTTTGTGTTGAGGTGTATGTATCTTACGAATAACTTATTATATTAATTTATTCTAGTTTTAATACTAAACTTATACTAATGTAGAGTGTATCTGTTACATGCTGGTGTTGTGAGGAAGTGCATGTGCAGTGTGGGCCTTATGTCTATACTTATATATATTGTCCTGTCTAGTGCCATGTGTCTAGGCTCTTTGTGTGTCTTGGTTTGTTTGTGAGGTGTGCGTGTAATGCAATGCGGTGGCAGTGCGCGTTGCTTTGACTATGTGCATAAGTTTTGTTGTTAGTTATATTGTGTTTGTGACTTTCTATGAATAAGACTAACTCTAACTAAGACTCTCTATGAATAAGACCGCTGGTGTTTAAAATATGTTCTAATATCTTGGATTTAGCATTTGACTACGGCACTCTAAAAGAAACATCAAAACCTATCAGACGTCAAACAATTAAAGTGCAATAACGCGTTTAATAACATAGCAAAAAATTACTTTAAAGAAAGTTGGCAAATAGGATGAGTTATGTTGCAGGTAGTTATTTGAAATCGGGCTTTTCTTGTTTTATCCGTACTTTTATTTATGAATGATTTACATTAAATAATTAATGCATATAAACAACCCACTGCCCAGGCATGAGCCTCCCCATTTTTTGTAGGGGGAACGGATTGTATACCGGCCATGCAAGTCCAAAGCAGTTTCGCGCCTTTGACGCACCGATTCATCATGACGTTTCCCTTAATTGTCAGCACGTGATACTTGTAAGAAGAAGAACATTAGGTCAGAAAACTCTCTACGTTGTACATGCCTTGCTATCAGGATTTCAATCCTTATCATCTGAAAAGCAAGTTTGAGATTCGTATGACTATTTAAGCTTAACATATATATTATTATATATATATATACATATATATATATATATATATATATATATATATATATATATATATATATATATATATATATAGTGGTGGGTTATTTTTCCGACAGGATGTCTACCACTCATGGTTTTAAGTATGCTGCCGAAACAATTTTGTTTCTAACTAACAGTGGCCAGGTTCCAGCCTCTCTTAAGAGATCAGTAGCACATTGCTAGCACGTTTGGTGTTACAAATTTCCATAGTTGACGGTAACCTCTTTCCATCAAGTGGGTCGTCTGCCTGCCTGCTGAGCTGATGCAATAAATAAATCAAACTAAATTGTGATGAAAGACATTTTTTGAAAGTCATTCATAAAGTCTACTTCATATACTCTTTGCGAAAAAAACATAAAAAACTACACAGCAAGAAGCCAAGCTAAGATTTTTAATTTTATAAATGTTTGTAATATTTTTCGTCAAAAAAGTCAACCTGGAATATGTTCATCACTTTAATGTTTGCAACATTCAAAATGTACCATAAATAGTTTCATTAAATGAACCCTATCTTATTTTTTTATAATGAAATAGTAAATTTATATATTTTATACATCTTTGCATAGTAATTTTACTAAATTGAGCATCCTTAATTATCAGTCAATTGACACGCATGTCATTTATTGAAGCCAGTATTTCTAGTGTGCAATATAAGTAGTTAATTTTTAACCAATATGCAAATTGACCTATTTAACAGTCTACAACAACACGGGCACATCATAGTGCAAGCGCTGGCAATTAATAATTCCATGCCATTATGACATTTACATGTACTATTGATGATTAATGCGAACCAGTGGTCTGTGCGAGCATAAATTGTTGAAAGAATTTATTACTTTGTGTTTTGCTGGTAATATTCGATGAAGGTCAGATTTGTACTGATGCCGAATTCGAATTTTCGACTCAAGTTATAGAAAGCTGAAAAGTGTAATAAATACAGCAAAATAAACTCACGTTTACTAGTAATATAGGCATTACGATCGTGTACAAAAACCATCTATATTCGAACACGTGACTGAGTCAAACTTTAGGTTAAATAGACAAATTTATCTGTACAGGAACGTGGAAAAATACTAATTCCTACGGCCAGGAGGCCTGTTTTAAGATGTGACAAAACAGCCCACAGCCAGATAGAGCATTTGCCTCTCTGGATGACTCCTACCCCTGGTACAGTGTATACCGCCATAACAACCTCGAGTTGTATTTCGCCATTACTGGCGAGGTTCCAGCCTCCCTTCAGAGAGCAGCTGCCTATGATAGCATCTCCGGTGTTACAAATACCTATATGCGATGGTAACCGCTTTTCATCAGGTGGGCCGTCTGCCTGTCTGTTGAACCTATGCTATAAAAAATGTCGCAGCCAATTTCGATGTCAGGCTGTACGTTTGTAGCAGAAGTATGAATTAAAATAAATGTTTTAAATTACGTGTCGGCAGATATTTATTTATGGCCGAAGTACAGCAGACAGGCTGACGGCCCACCTGATGTTAAATTGTTACCGTCGCCTATGGATGTTTGCGACACCAGAGAAGTCACCAACGCGAGGGAGCGCGTTAAACAAATTTTATCCGTATTTGTATGTATTTTTATCCGTGCAGGAATGGAGAAAGAATACAATTTCCTGCGGCCGGGCGGCCTGTCGTAAGAGGTGACAAAACCACCCACACCCAGGTGGTAGGGCATTTGCTCGACTTGATGGCTACCACCCCTGGTCTAAAGTATGTCGCCATAACAACCTTGAGTTGTGTTCCGACATCAGTGACCAGGTTCCAGTCTCCCTTAAGAGAGCAGCAGCGCATTTGTAGCACCTTTGGTGTTGCAAATGTCCATAGGTGATGGTAACCGCTTTCCATCAAGTGGGCCGTCTGCCTGACTGCTGAACTCCTGCAATTAAAAAAAAAATTATGAAACCTCAAGTGCAAGTTTATTCCAAATCCCCACAATGCGCAAAAGAAACGTTATTGAGAATCACTGCGTACATGAGCAAGTGGCTCAAGGAAACGCGGATGAACGCCAATGGTGAGCGGTACGGAGGTAAAACGAAGGCTAAGGCATCATTCTGAACAGTTCCTCAGAAAACTCCCCGTTATACAATTGACATCTATTTTCATGATATCTTCAATCAAGAGCCAATCACAATTGGCTCTTAGATGTGGGCCACTGAAAATGCCAACACACTTTCAACAAAACCTTCAGTCACGAAAGCCGAATGTGGCCGAAACGTAATATTAGTACAACTCTAGTGTCAGCCATTCCGAGCGGCATTTCGGAAGATTTTATCGCTTGGTGACGGTTAACGGGTAAAGCATTGACACATTCTTGGAGCGCGAATTGTCGGCTTAAAGCATGTGCTCGTCTTAGATCACGTATGTGATAATTCCTTAATTGTTCTGTTACTTTTTTATTGCAAAAACATTAGGTATATTTTTCAAAGAATAATTGAAGACATGATTGAATGAAAGGGATATGTTACAATAGGTAAATATTGGTAAATTGGCCTACAAAGCTCTTTTACTATTACTTTGCTACAAATATAACTCCTTCATTACTTACTATTTTCGAAATCAAATTCAAAAAGCGTTGTTTTAAGTTCTAATATGATTTCCTTGCCTGTTTACATTACATTTTCCTTTAACGTATTTTTTTAAAGTCACAAAACTCCTTCATCTACTCATGTCTTCAATTGTAAACCCATTTTTGATCATTTCTTTTTCGTCCTTCCTGAAATTTTTCACTCGGATAGGGTGTGGAACAGCTCAATGGATCCAATGAAAACAGTATTAAAACAGGATTTTGATCTTAAATTTTAATCTCAATAAATTTCGATATCTTGCCGATTTTTGAGTATATCTCCTTTCTTTCATCTTATCCTTATTATTTGGGGTACGCGCAATATATATTTTTCTTCCATACTCCTCTGTTCTCACATACGTTATCTTCCTGTCACAGCACAAATCATCATGTCATCCTTCACACAATCCATGCATCGCATAACAGCCAGAGAGTGGGTGGTGCGTAGCTGCTCCACGTGCCACCTCTTACCTTGAGACAGCTATCTTTCCAGCTGGAAATTGGAGAAGCTATTAAGGTTGGTCATCGTCCATCCAGGCTGGAGCAGTATGCGTATGCGAACCCACAGACTGGATAATGAACGCCAGGAGGAACCGTGAGGTGTTGTAGTAGGTACTTTGGGCTCGGCGAGTCCCACATCCCCACCACTGTCTCTCTTATTTGACAGTCCATAAATAAGATTTGACCTCGGAAATAGCAAGGGTTCAATATATATGGTTATAAAGCCCAATCCTTTTGGGGACGAATTAACTGACGACTACGTTGAATTTGAGTTGAAATCGTGATATGTATTCAAGTATTCGCGTCCCAAACACAAATGTTGTGGGTTCGAATCCTCTCCCAAGAAGCATGTACCACTTAGGAAGCTTTCTGTCCTAATATACAAATTGTTACAATTACCACGTGCTAACGGTGAAGGAAAACATTGTAATAAAACCTGCTCATCGGGATAGCCGATGTGTCAAACCCGCCAAACAGCCTTAGACAAGCGTGACAGATATACCGTTCCGTTCTCCTAAGAAACTGTAAGGCCCAGGTCCAGCTGTGGAAAATTATTATGGGCTATACGTGTATGTCCTTGCATACCACAGGCTATCAAAATAGCCTGGTTTTTGGAGGACTTACATGGAGCCATGTGAAGGCCAACACGTAGAGGCCCATTGATAATTTTAATCTAAATGTGGCGTGACACTGACCGGAGATTATACCTATCTACACTGTATAAAAATGCACCCAAAGACAAGTTATAGGCTATTATTATTATTTCATGGTGAATTTAGTAAAAAGTCATAATTTAATATTTTACTGCAACATGGTCAAATTTATTACCGCAACCGTAACAAGTAATAATTCATAATGACAATTAATGTGTCGTAATTACAATGTAATGTCAATTGAGAAATGGTTTTCGATTTTTAATTCAAGAAAACGTCATTTCGAAAGTGAAATGGCTACAAAATTATTTAAAAAAATTGCCAATTTTGTTTCAGCCAAAATTACTTGTGAGGAAAGTAAATGTTGTTTATAAAATTCAAAAATAGAATTCTGAATAGTTTCTTAATCCTATATAACTAGATGGCGCCACATGTGACCCTTCTCTAACTTTTCGGCGCTTGATTATTCAAGACATATTATTTATAGACAATCATTAACTTAGAATATTATGGGGCTACCATTTTTAGAATGTTATAATTGCAAATTGCGAATTGCATTAGTAGTAGTAGCAGTATAATAATAGCCCATAAACGTCCCACTGCTGGGCTCGGGCTTCCCACTATAGGGGAACGGACAATATACCCGCCACGCTTGTCCAAGGTAGCTTAGCAGGTTTTATACATCAAATTCAAAAGGTTTTATGTATAAACATTAATAAAATTGTAGAGGTCAAATTTTTATACAATAAAAAAAAATGGCAAAAACCGAGTCAGGGGGATGTAAGAAGTGAAATAGAACTAATTTAGATTTTTTTCAAATTTTTTGTTTCTGTATTTGTCTGTCTGTTTGTACCGCCTAATCTCCGAAACGACTGGACCGATTTAAATGTAATTTTGTATGGTGGCAGCTTATATCCCTGGTCAACATATAGGATACTTTTGTTCCCGAAAAATTAAAGAGTTCCCGTGGGATAGTTAAAAAAGCTTATTATACAACTTATGAACCTAATTAAGTATTCATATTGCCGGTATCATCATCATACAATAATACAATTTATACATTAAAAAACAATTAGCCTATATATAATTACGCTAAGACCAATAGGAGCGGAGCACCAATGAAGAATGTTTTAAAATCGGGAGGGTTTTTTTAACTTATTTTTTTTAACTATTCCACGCGGACGAAGTCGCGGGCAGAAGCTAGTTCAAAATAAATTCGACTGCAGAAAACTTTTTGAAGGTCGTACATATATGTTAAAATTTAATTTTACTTCCTAGTCTATGTGCGCTTCGCAACGTGTTGTCGCTGTTAAGGAGAAGTGACATTTTTTTTTTTTATTTATTTATTATTCTATATGCTTACATTCATATACATTACATTCACATTTGAACTGTGGCACAGAAACCTCATGGGTCTATTCGTGCCGCAGGGAGTAGTGTACACTATGTTTTTATTTTAATAAATAGGAATTGAATCCGTGAATTTGGGGAATAGTGTGAATGGAGCGTTAGGTAAACTTCTAGGCGCTAAGAACCTCAGCCAGAAGGCCCAGCTCGCCATACACAACGCGGTGCTGGTACCTACGCTCACGTATGGATGCGAGAGTTGGGTATGGAAGAGAGAGCATGAAAGTAGAGTAAACGCGGTCGAGATGCGAGCACTGCGCAAAATCTGCGGAGTGACGCTCGCGGACCGCGTTCGTAATACCGAAGTAAGAAAGAGAGTTGGTCTGAAAGAGAGTGTCGGGGTGAAGGTAAAGAAAGGAATGCTCCGGTGGTTCGGGCATGTGGAAAGAATGCATGATGAAAGAATGACTAAACAGATATACAATGCAAAAGTGGATGGATGCAGAAGTCGTGGAAGGCCACGACACACCTTCCATGATCAAATTGATCGTGTACTAGCAGAAGGTGATGTCAGGAGCCTTAAGAACAGACGAGCTTGCATGACAAGAGTTATGAATGTCAAAGAGGCAAGTGAGGTGTGTAAGAATAAGCCTAAATGGCACTCTGTTGTTCGTGCCTACCCCGCAAGGGAACTGGCGTGAAGTTATGTATGTATGTATGTATGTAATAAATAGGAGCATGCAGCATGAAACTCCCCAACAACACGTCTAGCTAAAAAGTGTATTTCTTCTTATTTATCTAGCTCAAACTCTTTTTTTTAATAAATTATATATAGTATATGTTACACAATTACTTTTCGAAGAATTAATAGAAAGACACAATAAGAGGAAAGAAAAATATTATTATAGTTATAATAACGGCATGACGTACTTAAAATTTATCGTCGTCAGCCATTCGTAGTCCACTGCTGGACGTAGGCCTCCCCAAGAAGGCGCCACTCATCCCTGTCCTCTGTTTTCCTCATTCAGCGCCTACCGGCGACCTTGCACGGGTCGTCGGTCCATCGGGCTGGAGGGTGTCCGACACTACGTTTACCGAGACGCGGTCTCTACTCCAGGACTCGTCTGCTCCATCGGCCATCGGTCCTGCGGCAGACGTGACCGGCCCACTGCCACTTCAACTTGCTAATTTTGCGAGCTATGTCGGTTACCTTGGTTCTCTTACGGATATCCTCATTTCTGATTTTAACCATAAGAGAAACACCCAACATAGCTCGCTCCATAGCCCGTTGAGCGACTTGGAACTTGTGGACCAATCCTGCCGTCAGTGTCCATGTCTCGGCCCCGTAGGTCAGGACTTAAAATTTATACTATAAATTCCTTACATACTTGGCAAGATAAGAAACGTTATAGAAAAGATAGTATACGTTATCTCGATGCGCAAATTTCATCACGATGTTTTCCTACACCGTTGTTAGCACGTGGTAATTTTAACAATATTACATAGAGAATTGGCTTAGTAGTGCATGCGTTCCAGCCAGGATTTGAACCCGCACCCTTTAAGTTTGTAACGCGTGCGCTAGCCATTACGTTACCTCAACATTAGGTAGTATTGTCATTAATTTGCTCTAAAATTTTTTGAATAATAAAACGTTGAAAATCTCTTAAAAACTTATAACGCCATCTAGTTATGTATTCAGGAAGTTTTCATCTTCTTATATTTATAAAAATCAATGTTTGTATATTTGTCCTCGATCCGCTCCTAAACCATTGATCAGATTGTGATGAAACTTTGGTAGGGTGTTCTGAGGACGCCCGAAAGGGATTCTGACTCAGAAAATCTATACATCTATAAAAATTAAAATCAATGTTTGTATATTTGTCCACAATATGTGCCTAAATCATTGAACAGATTCTGATGAAACTTTAGTAGGGTCTGTCTGTCGGCCACAAAAAAAAATATATATAAAATTCTTCTGTCCGTGAAGTGATTTTGATGAATTTTTTGTATGTTTGGTTTGTTTTGGTCCCGGTAGATGGCGCTGCAATCGGGTTCTAGATTTTTATTTTTTAACGGCAATACAACGTCTGCCGGGTACAGCTAGTAGTTGATAATTTTCATTACCAATATTCTTATTTCTAGTATCATTACATCCCTAGTGTTTTTATTCAATGCTTACCTATAGTGCCATTAATGTTGAAATGTTTTTAATAACATTTTATTACAAACAATTCCACATAAATATATTAATTGTTTAATAGGCTATGCAAGTAAATGGTTTTATTACTGATCGTAATTACGGGACATAAAGACGACGTTACATAAAATATCGTCCCCGTCAGGGCAAAACTCAAACAACTGACATTTTACGGAATCGACTTTATTGCATTTTTCTTAAAGCGGAAGTTGTTTCCTATTTTTCGGTCTATCTAACGTTGGATATCTACGGAAATATACTCAATAAAGAAATTCATTTCTAACTAATCAATGATTATTATGTAGGAGAAAATTAATAAAAAAAATTAAAGTAATTATAATTAATTAAATAATTCTGTCAGGAGCCTTAAGAACAGACGAGCGTGCATGACAAGAGCTATGAATGTCAAAGAAGCTAGTGAAGTGTGTAAGAACAAGCCTGAATGGCGCTCTGTTGTACGTGCCGACCCCGCAAGGGAACTGGTGTGAAGCTATGTATGTATGTCTGTAAAATTAATTAAACAATGAAAAGTAATTCTATAATTTAAATTAATTAAATAATTAAAATTTATTAAATAATTAAAATTAGTTAAATAATTAAAATTGATTAAATAATTAAAATTAAATAAATAATTAAAATTGATTAAATAATTAAAATTAATTAAATAATTATTAAGACAAAATACAAAATCGCGTTTTTCTCGAGTATTTGAATTCGTTAGTTATGTAATTTTACGATGTTGGGGACGATATTTTCTTATGCAGTAAACTGTAAGTGGAGCAAAAATAACTATATGCTTTAGAAGCACATTCGGTTTTACTTATAATTGTATTTTAAATTTCAAGTAATTGCTAAGCAAGTGAAAAGTGATAACCTTACCCATAAACTCTTAAGGATAAGAGGTGGCTAAGTAATTCTTAAATAGCTGTCAAAAATGACCAAAGTCGAGAATTATGCATAAAATAGTCGATTTCATACATTTATCGGTTATTTTACTTTTTTGGGTTATTTTTGGATGTCATAGGCATTTTATCTAAAACTGAAGAGAAAAAAAACTTGCATGTGACCTTCAGCATTCCTTGAGACCATTGGTAGGTACGCATCGTCATCCTTCACAATGTCACTTTAAACATAACAAACCATTATCTAATTATGAGTGCGACATTTTAAATAACATTCCAATGTCACTTTTATCTTTTGCAAATTCGTAACGATGAACAGGTTTCGTTGCGAATAATTAATAAGCAACGCACGCACCGCACATATCACAAGTTTGACATAAAACTTGAGAAATAATAAATTTCATAAATTTCGCATCAAAGTTTAAATTTAGAATCGAAAGCAGCTGCGCGTGCGCACGATGGTCAGGCAGTCTTAATACGTTAGACTAGCTAGCTACCGGCACTAAGTTTACTTTTGTTTTCGAAATTTGCAATATGAATACAACCATCAATGACGCGTGGCATGCATGTTGCCACATTGTTTCAATAATGGTTATCTTAAAAATTGAAAATTTTTAGAAGAGTTTCAAAAGACCAGTAGTTCCTGAGATTATCGCGTTCAATCAAACAATATTAGTATATTTGGCTACAACACTAATACTTACATTTTAAGTATCGCTATATTTTCTGAATGAAACATCCGAATTGAATAATTCAAAAAGTTCTAGAAAGGTATTGAATTCGTCTTGAATATGGAGTAATTTATTTTGATAAGGATTAATACCATGGTACAAAATAAAGAGTTTTTGAAGCGACGGCATTTTAATTATTTAAAAAAATAAAAGAAAACACTTATTGTGAGATAACTACAATAGTTAGACATATGGTTACCCAATATTTTTTGTAGACAATTATATGTTCTGCAAAGTGGTTGTACATTGTTTTGTTCTATAATCAATTGTTTTCGCAGCGCACGCCGTGTAAGGATTTTTTCGGGTCATTTTTTTACACCTTGGGTTACATTATTGGACTTTTAGTAAGGATCCCTATTTTTTTTTGAAAATATAATATAGCCTATAGCCTTCCTCGATAAATGTACTATTCAACACTGAAAGAATTTTTCAAATCGGACCAGCAGTTCCTGAGATTAGCGCGTTTAAACAAACAAACTCTTCAGCTTTATAATATTAGCATAGATTATACGTTATTTATTTTTGAAGGTTAAAAAATCTCTTTAAATAATTGACATAGATATACAGATTGGAATAATAATTTAATTACAAACAGATATCTATATAATTTATAAATTAAGGGTAATAAATATTATCCAAGTTACGTAAAAGGTAGGTACTTAATAAAATAAAAAGGAAGTAACTATTTAAATAATGACGATTAAGACCTTGTTTACTTGCACACCAGTGAAACTGGTAAAATGTACTAAACCATGTAAGTAATCGTACAATAATTATGTATACCACCGTCGCCACTCCTAATCAGAATATCCTTGCCACGGGTTGTCTGGAAGAGATCGCTTTTTAGCGATAAGACCGCCCTTTGTACCCAACTAGTCTAATACTAGTTCGTAAGTTTTTTCTGTAATGGTGTACAATAAAGTGTTATCTATCTATCTATTTCTAGGAATAACACCTGTATACAACTAAATTTATGCAAGAATAAATATTTCATTTAATTTCTTTTCTAAAAATTTTAATTTTGAAGTTAACTGGTTAACAGGTTTTGCCAGGTGGTAGGGCATTTGCCCGACTGGATGGCTACCATCCCTGGTCTAAAGTATGTCGCCATAACAACCTTGAGTTGTGTTCCGGCATTAGTGACCAGGTTCCAGTCTCCCTTAAGAGAGCAGCAGCGCATTTGTAGCAACTTTGGTGTTGCAAATGTCCATAGGCGATGGTAACCGCCTTCCATCAAGTGGGCCGTCCGCCTGTCTGCTGATCTCCTGCAATAAATAAAAAAACACATTATTGAAGTCAAGAGGCGATGTATGCCCGCCTCGCCGTACCCTCCTACTGGGATTGGTATAGTCATTGTATCATATAGTCTGCTATTTGTGTCTTTGTAGTCAGCCAATCACAGCTGACTGCTAGACGTACATTTCCTCTCATCATAGTCCTCTGCTTTCTCCATTCAACGCCTACCGGCGACCTTCCCCGGGTCCAAAGTCTACTGGACTGGAGGATGTCCTACACTACGTTTACCGATATATGATTTCCATCCACTCCAGGACTCGTTTGGACTATCAGCCATTGGTCATGTGACAAATATGACCAGACCATTTATTCTATAGTCACCAGCTTGCTAATTATTTGGCTACCAACCCAAAAAATGAATTACAGTCGAAATTCGACCACAGGGTGACCAGTAATAAATACAAATTTACCTGTTATACATTACTGGTTTATTTAACTTCCAATCTAAACATATTGTTACGACTGTGGTCCCGACAAAAACAAATTCACACCTGCATACCTGTAAAAACACATTTTATTACCTTTCGGCATTTGGACTTCTTTTGTTTACTTTGTGTTTAAAAATTGTGATTAGACAACAGCCCATTGTTGTATTATTATCTTTTACGGCCTATTGTTGTATTGTGATCATTAGCCAGGTGTTCAGTTTTAAAGTACAAACTGATTCTAGAAAATTCAGTCCACGCGACCGGACGGACATATTGCATCTGTGCACTATAAAGCAACGGCCCGATGGAGGAACGCGGCAGTCGAGCGATAACCACGAGCGAAGCAAGATGTGTGTACAACAATCGGGAAACTTTTAGTGACTGACTTTGCGCTTTTTTATGGAATTACGACCTTCTGCATTAAGTTTGGACTCGTTGTGTTCGATTATATTTGTACCTGTATTATACGTGTTTGTATAGTTCTAAAAAACTCTACAGTAATAGAGTAGTATAGTAGTTTTATTATATTATTGTCGTAAGAGGCGACTTAACAACCCACATCCAGGTGGTAGGGCATTTGCCCGACTGGATGGCTACCACCCCTGGTCTAAAGTATGTCGCCATAACAACCTTGAGTTGTGTTCCGGCTTTAGTGACCAGGTTCCAGTCTCCCTTAAGAGAGCAGCAGCGCATTTGTAGCAACTTTCGTGTTGCAAATGTCCATAGGCGATGGTAACCGCTTTACATCAAGTGGGCCGTCTGCCTGTCTGCCGATCTCCTGCAATAAAAAATAATAATTCTAACGGCAATTTAATTCGGGTCTCGGGACTCGTAACAATATATATTCTGTATTAGTTCTATACCTTAGAGATAAGTTGTTAAAAGTATCCTCTCAGTCAGGTTGCCTGGAAGAGATCGCTTTAAGCGATAAGCCACCTTTTGTTTTGCAGTTAAATTATTGTAATTATTTATTCTGTAATTGTTTATTTGGTGAATAATAAAGTGTTTTCTATTCTATTCTATATCTTAGTTATATTGCAAAACACATATGTTTCACAAACTTTTCTAATCTATCCTAAGTTTGGCTGGAAGAAATTTCTTGTAGTGATAAGACCGCCTATTGTTTTCTGTACTTATATTTCTTGAACTTTATCTTAATGTTATGCAATAATAGTAGATTGTTACACAAGGGATTAACGTGACCTATTTAGGCACGAGATGTTTTTGGCGCACGAGCGTAGCGATAACGCTAATAGTTCGAGTGCGTAAATAGGTCTTTCACCCGAGGTTAACACTCTGCTTTTCATTTCGAATATGACGAAAGAATGCATGATGAAAGAATCACTAAACAGATATACAATGCAAAAGTGGATGGATGCAGAAGTCGTGGAAGGCCACGACACACCTTCCATGATGAAATTGATCGTGTACTAGCGGAGGGTGATGTCAGGAGCCTTAAGAACAGACGAGCGTGCATGACAAGAGTTATGTATGTCAAAGAAGCAAGTGAGGTGTGTAAAAATAAGCCTGAATGGCGCTCTGTTGTTCGTGCCTACCCCGCAAGGGACCTGGCGTGAAGTTATGTATGTATGTACGAAAGTAAATATTAGTTAAACAAACAACAATTTCTCTAATGAAATCAGTGTGTAAAATCCATATCTAAATCTGACGAACTCATTTAATATGACACATAATGATACGGCAAGTAAATTTCTTTTTCTGTGGCATTCTACCAGCCTGTATTTTTTGTTATTGATTAGCTCTCTTTTCTTTCACCATATCCCAATTACTTGGGGTCGGCACAATATGTCTTTTCCTTCCACACTCTTTTATTCTGACATACCTCTTCTGTCACACCGTATATCATCATGTCATCCTTCACACAATCCATCCATCTTTTTTTTGGTCTACCTTTAAATTTGTACCCATCGATCTTGTAGTATAACATTCTTTTTGTCACGTGACTTTAGCTAGTGACGTAGCTTTAGTGTAAATATTTAGCTCATATTTATGTAAAACTAGCGGCCCGGCGCGATCTCACCCGCGCTCTGTCCCGCTCCCGTGGTATATAGCGTCATGTTATATAGCCTATGACACTCCCTGTTAACGTAGCTTTCCAACAGTAAAAGAATTTTTAAAATCAGTTAAGTAAATCCTGAGATTACCCCCTATAACATCACAAACTCACAAACTTTACCTCTTTATAATATTAGTGAAAGTAAATTCTTCTTCTTCTTCAGCCACTCTCAGTCCACTGCTGGACGTAGGCCTCCCGAAGTACGCGCCACATATCCCGGACCCCCGTCTTCCTCATCCAGCCCCTGCCGGCGATCTTGCGCAGGTCGTCAGTCCACCGAAAGTAAATTATAAGTATAAAATTATGTTACAAAATTATTAATGTTTTTTAATTAGTCTCGCTTGGTTTTTAAATTTTTTGACAGCAGGGAAAATTGTTTCCCAGGGGCGAAAAGTACTCATTTCATCCCTGCGATCAGGTAACTTCAAGCGGACTTTCCGACTATGAGAAATGAAAAGTATATTGTATTCCATTCTATCAATTGTAACAAAGTCATATGTTTGAACATATACGGTTTTAGTACATGCTTGTATTCCTTCAAACAGACGCCTACATTACTAGTAACCGTAAATTGATCAATCCAGTAGGTAGATACTTCTAAAGGGTCCGCCGGTATTCTGTAGACGGATCGCGTGACGAATGTCGAGCTCTCGTCAATTTACTTATTTAGTCTGATTAGTTTCACGGAACCAAATCCGCCCGGTGGCTGGAAGGTATGGACTAGATAAGTATAGAGTCGTATACTTCTAAAAAATTTGAAAAAATAATGTATAAAATTGTTTTTGAAGTGAAAACTTCTTTAGGCACGCTGAGCACTTTATTTTATGAATATTATATGAGATGAAGCCATCATATGCGACTATGTAACATCCTCATGCTAGGCTATATAACGCTCGTTCGGGTAAAGACGGCTCGAGTCGGTGATTCATCAGAGGAAGGTTCACAAAGTTGAATGTGTAACTCAAAATAAAGTAAAAAAAAATTGTATAACTAAAACAAATATAAAATCTGTAATTGTGTTTAATTTGATTAAAGTGTTCTCTTTAAAAAGGGGATGAGGAGTATATTTTATTTTAAAAGGGGATCATGTACTAATAGTAGGTACGTCATCTGTCATTAATGTCAATCAATCATGACAAGAGACAGATCATCAAGATCCCTTCTAATGGTTGAACTGGACGCAGTCATAAGCTTGTATACTAACATATTGTTACGAGCCGCGAGACTCGAATTAAAATGCCGTTGGAATTATTATACAACTATACAAACACGTATAACACAGGTACAAATATAACCGAACGCAACAAGTCTAAACGTAATGCAGAAGATCGAAATTCAATAACACGGGCAAAGTCAGTCACTAAAATAGATTACCGAATGGACACAAGTCTTGCTTCGCTCGTAGTTATCGCTCGACTGCCTCGTCCCTCAATCGAGGCATTGCTTTATAGTATAAAGACAGATGCAATATGTCTTCCCAGCTGCGTGGACCGAATATCCTAGAACCAGTTTGTACTTTAAATCAGACACACCTAGCTAATGAATGTCATAAAGATAACAATGCGCTGTTTTTAATCACAAAGTAAATAAGAGAATTCCATATGTCGAAAGGTAATGAAATGAAATGTGTTTCTACAGGTATGCAGGTATGAATTTGTCTTTGTCGGCGTCTAAGTTGTAACAATATATTTGTTTTTAATAATAACTACAATATAGTTTCTTCTTTTTTTTAAGCCTATGTGTAGCGCAGCTGAACAGTAGGTTATCAGCTGGTGCCATTCAACGGAGTTCTTGTGACAACTCAAAAGGCCACATTTGACTATACAGTTCACATTTATCAGAAAACACATAATTACTACTCAAAAACTATCAATATCCTACAACTATTGTTCATTTTAGAGTAATTTTACACATTTTTAGAAAATAAAACTGCACAGCACAACATCTCCTTTCAGTTCCCGCCAAACACTCCAATGCTTCCTTTATGAAACGATGAAAACAGTGAACTTTTATAACCTTTACAGAACTCTTTGTTGCGTGCGGTCAGTCAAGTACTTACCTAATTTATTTTATATATATGTTAATTAATTAATTAAGAGTGTGTGTTATTAACACAATACCGACATAAATAAAGAGTGATTCAACTTGAAATTTAATAAGAAATATAATTTTGGAATACTTGCTCTTCACCGAGTTCATTAGCACTTAATTATAGCAAAGTCGTGTTGAACTTGAAAATTATGACATTTTTTAACTTTTGCACAACGAATTCGTCTCCATAGTTTTAAATAAAAATTAATCTTGTATCTTACAATATTTTTGTCTCATTACCGTGTCAATATAAGATTAGGGTGGATAACACCAATTTTCAAAAAGGTACGCCGAATATAAGTGCGTTTTTTATTTAAACTACGATTATACGCCGCGAGACAGACAATTAGTCCGATACGAAATTTCCAACAAAGGAACTGTCGAAGTTCGGGCCGAATTTCAATGTTGCATCGGGTTTTAGGGTCCCTTGCAAAATATTAGGGATAAATCTGCAGACGTTGTTTTTTACAAGCTTTTATTTAACTTGCAATGGTTGTACCTATGTATGTAAGTTCGGGTAGAATCATGCAAGTTAAATTTGACCAACTTCCCGGTTTCCGAATGAGCTGAAATTTTGCATGCATATGTATATCGCATGACAATGCAATAATATGGTACCATGGAGCTGATCTGCTGATGGAATTGGAAGGTGGCCATAGGAACTCCTATACTAAACAAGATATACCCGTCGTGTTTGGGCTCGTTTTACTTGTCTTGGCTAGCACTCTGCGGCTACATGATATCCAGGATCTCAAAAGCTTGTATTTAAAAACCTTTTTAAAAAAGCTTATTTATTGTATGTGTTGAGCAGTCAGGTAGATGGCCTATGGATGTTTGTAACAACAAAAGTGCTAGCAATGTCGTGTTGCTCTGTAAAGGGAGACTGGAACCTGGCCTCTAATGCTGGAACTCGAGGTTGTTTTGGAGGCATACTCTAGAGCAGGGGTGATAGCTATCAAGACTGGCAAATACACCTGGCTGTGGATTGTTTTGTCGGCTCTTGTGACAGGTTGCCCGGCCGCAGGAAATTGTATTATTTCTCCGTTCCTGCACGGATATATATTTTTTTATTGCAGGAGTTCAGCAGACAGGCAGATGGTCCACTTGATGGAAAGCGGTTACCATCGCCTATGGACATTTGCAACACCAAAGGTGCTACAAATGCGCTGCTGCTCTCTTAAAGGAGACTGGAACCTGGCCACTAATACCGGAACACAACTCAAGGTTGTTATGGCGACATACTTAAGACCAGGGGTGGTAGCCATCCAGTCGGGCAAATGCCCTACCACCTGGCTGTGGCTTGTTTAGTCGCCTCTTACGACAGGCCGCCCGGCCGCAGGAAATTATATTATTTCTCCGTTCCTGCACGGATATAATAAGTAATACCTACAAGATTTAGAAACTGTTTTACTAGTACCTATATTAGAAAGTAATTAATATCTCGAAAAAAAGCTATAATAAATATAATAATATAATAAACCTGCTGGGGGGCTTTGCGGCGAAGCCTTAGGTGAGTAGCGACACCTCGGACCTGACTCCAGAGGCCAAGGCAAAGCCTCCGCCTCCGTGCTTGCCTTAACTAGCCGGCACGGGGTGGAGATCGCTAGAGCTAAGACTCAAGTTCCAGGGGTGGAAGTGATAAATGGCATAGCGTCAGAAGTAGCTTCGGTGTACCTGCAGCCCACCTCTCTACCCCCCTTAACCACTCACATGCCTGTTGCCCCTGTGATCTACGGCATTTTTCCATGTTCCCCGAGAACATTGCGACCGGCATACGCCATAGTCCCCATATTCCCAGACCCCTAGTACCACTAGCATTTCACCCCAATAGCCTGGTACACAATAGGCCTACACTGGCCGGGGCTTGTCCTTGGGTGCATTATTATATGGTGTAGACAGGGATAATCGCCGGTCAGTGTCACGTCACATTTAGATTTTTGTCAAGGGGCCTCTAAGTGTTGGCCTCCCCATGGCCCCACGCAAGCACTCCAAAAGTCCGGGGCATTTTTATGGCCCGTGGTCTTTAATGACAATATAATAAAACTAATAATAAATACTAAAAATATTATGATTAAACAGTATGTAACAAACCGCTGTCAGAGAGGAGCAGCTCCCAGAAGACAGGCTGCATTGCCGCGCTGTATGGCCATGCTTTTCGTTGGGCGAAATATGACCCTGCCTTCTGATCACAGGCATCCAAGAGTTTCTTGCAAATTTCTTTGAAGAAGCTCTTTGCCGATCTAATTTTTCAACTTCAAACGGCACAAATTCGTAACCTTCCTAAGGTTTCATATTTGCGCTTAATAAGACCAATACAAGGGAATTACACCCACGTCACTATAATTATTATTAATAATACTAATAATTATATATACGGAGCCTCTAACCAAGGCCCTCATCTATACTTGCCTCGATTTTATTTCTCATTACCATAGCCTTAAATAATAATTTGACTGTTTGATTGACAGTTTATTTGGCAGGTATGGAAGAAAAAACACAATAACGGACCGGTTACACTACTCGCGTTTTTGCACGGATTGGGTGATTGAAATACTCTGTTGTTATGAGGCTGTAGTCGCAATTTTTGTAGTGGTGCCAAGTTTGGCTACCATTTCCCTTAGAGTTTCCTTATGAAATCATCATGTCAATTCGCCCACCTGCCTTTTGATTACAGTCTTTGTACATGTAGAGAACATTTAGTACAAATATATAAGTACTATAAACTATCTGTCCGTGCAGGACCCGAAAAAGAATACAATTTCCTGTGGCCGGGTGGTCTGTCATAAGAGGCAATAAAACAACCTATAGCCAGGTGGTAGAGTTTGTGCCCGTCTGTATGGCTACGACCCCTCGTCTAGAGTATGTCGCTAAAACAACCTTGAATTGTGCTCCGTCATTAATGTTACAAATGTTTATACGCGATGATGACCGCTTTCCATCAGGTGGGCCGTCTGTTTGTCCGCCGAAACTATGCAATAAAACTAAAAATATGCCTCTACTAAACGCTATATAGTGAAACCGCGAAACAGTTATAAAATAGTGGCTGCAATACATGCAACCGAAGGTTGAAAATTAATTTTCAATGTAAGTTGACACAGTCGCGCGGGATATCGTTAATCGGATTACAAAAAAATACGATGATGTTTGTCAATAACTTTTTATTTGAGTTATTGGGGGTGATATATAAGTTTCCTAAATCGTAAAAATTGTTCCCCCTAACTTTTAAACTAAAAATTGGAATATTCTAAAAAAATCAATGAACTTAAAAAGTATTACTACCTTTAATTTCAATGAGTTTGATCTGAACAAGATCTGTTCTATATTTTTTGAATTATGGCGCATTTTCTTACATTTATTTTAGAATGGTACCTAATAAATCATATGCTTTTGCCAGCAGTTTAGTGCCAGTGTGGGTGAAGAAGCATATATCTGCCAACTCGAGGTGAGTGTGAATAACAACTCAAATTCACTCTGTCATTTTCAGACCTTGAAATTTGATTGTCATTCAACGCTTTATTATATTATACACTCATATCAACAAAAATGGATACAATACTATAATTTGGCTGAAATAATTCTTTGTATATGTTCTGCGACAAAATAACAAAAAAGTGAATGTTTAACTTTGTTTACTCTATAAAGTCCTTAATTGTATGTGGATTTTTTTTATTGCACGAGTTCAGCAGACAAGCAGACGTCCCAACCGATGGCAAGTGGTTACTATCGCCTATGGACATTTGCAATACTAAAGGTGCTACAAATACACTGTTACTTTCTTAATGGAGACTGGAACCTGGCCACTAATGCCGGAATACAAATTCAAGGTTGTTATAGTAGTATACTCTAGACCAAGGTTGGTAGTCACCCAGACAGGCAAATACGTACCACCATATACTTTTCATATATTTTATCTTTCTACGGCATACTGAATTGTTTACTCGAACGGACTTTTATCGAGAGCTGTAGTGAACTCTCTCTCTCTCAAGGTGACTACAGCAAGGGACAATGTATAGTCCACTTAACGTAGTTTTTAAATCGTATTAAATTAAGACGATTATCGATGAAACTTCACGTGGCATATGTTACTTGAATTAAACATTGCGGTCCGGACAATCGAAATTAGGGTATTAAAATTGTTCGGTATTTCGGGAAAGAAAATTGTTTTGGACTGAATTGGAATTTTGTAAAGAATAAGATGACCCTAACATAATGCCTGGAAGAGATCGCTGTGAGCAATAATGACACCCATTGTATTAATGCACACATATTAATTGTTCAAGTTTAATGTAAACAAAAATAAAATGTGTCTGTGTGCAATACACACGCAGAAGAAGTGAAACTTCAAAGAATTGACTCACAGATAATTCTTCTCTAACTTTTATTAATCTGTATATATATAATTCTTTTGTACGTGTGTTGACAGTGAACTCCACCTAAACGGCTGGATCGATTTGAATGAATTTTTTTGTGTGTGTTCAAGTGGATTCGAGGATAGTTTAGATTCACAATTGGACCCGGCAGGTGGCGCTGCAATTGGGTTTCAAATTTTCTTCAGACAGCTAGTATCAACATAATTCCTTTAGCCTACATCCGTCAACATATTATTATTCAAAACAAACTTCTTAAGGTTCTTTCTTCTTTAAGGTTCTTAAAGAAGAAATAAACTTTTTTTCTTTTTATTGCATGAGTTCAGCAGACAGGCAGACGGCCCACGTGATAGAAAGCGGTTACCATCGCCTATGGACATTTGCAAAACCGAAGGCGTTACAAATGCGCTGATGCTCTCTTAAGGAAGACTGGAACCTGGCGACTAATGCCGGAACACAACTCAAGGTTGCTATGTCGGCATACTCTACACCAGGGATGGTAGCCATACAGACGGGCAAATACCCTACTACCTGGCTATGGGTTGTTTTGTCCCTCTTACATCAGGCCGCCCGGCTGCAGGAAATTGTATTCTTTCTCCGTTCCTGCACGGATATAACTTACTATAACTCAATATGAATAAAAACTTAGACTTTGATTAATAGACCTAAATAATTATACTTTAATTGATCATTTTAATTTAGAATTGTATATTTATTATGTATTATAGATTTTTTGTATTGAGAGTTGTGGTAGCGCAACGACTAGCGCACGCGTCCCAGACTTAAAGGGCGCAGGTTCGAATCCCGACCGGAGCGCATGCACCGCTTAGGCAGTTTTTCGACCTAATGTACATATTGTTACAATTACCTTGTGCTAACAGCGGTGTAGGAAAACATCGTGATGAAGCTTGCACATCGAGATAACCTACATGTCAAACCTGCCAAGCGGCTTTGGATAAGCGTCGTGGGTATACTGTCCGTTCCACGATAATGGTAGGTCCAAGCCCAGCAGTGGGACATTTATGGGCTGTTATTATATATATTAAATTATTATACCTGCTTCTAGTAAGAAATAAATGCACACAAAAATATTAAATTTTATATAATAATAACAGTCAGTAACAATCTCGATGTGTAAGCTTCATCACGATGTTTTCTTACACCGCTGTTAGCACGAGGTAATTGTAACAATATATACATTAGGTCGAAAAACTGCCTAAGCGGTGCATGCGTTCCGGTCGGGATTGGAACCTGTGCCCTTTAAGTCTGGGACGCGTGCGCTAGCCATTACGCTACCTCGACTTATTATATTTTGGATGGTTGCTTAAAAAAATTCTTAGTAGTCTTTTTAATGCTTAAACCCAAGTCACTGGATGAAAGCAACAATAACGACTACGCTTAAAAAACTAAAATCTTGTCATTAAAAAATAATAATTTGACCTTTATATGTAATATAGTAAATACACAGAGCAGTAATAAAAATGAAATTTATACTCATTTAAAAAAGTAAATTACATTAAAAGTGAGATCATAGCAACCAGAAGTTAATATTTTATATGACATTCAAACAATATAAAAAATTATACAGTTTTTACGACCGCGTTTGTACCTGCCCAAAATTTTACTATTTGGCGTATGGTCTAAGTTATGAACTGATTGATTAATATGTATTTTATTATTTTATCATTCAATTGCCCTCAGTATACCTTACGCTGGTACGGCCACGTTTTACGGAGACCGGCTAATTATGTGGGGAACAAATGTCTAGCCATGCCGCCTCCACCAGGTCCCGGTCGAAGTGGAAGGCCCAAGAAATGTTGGCTTCACGTTGTGAAGGATGACATGCGTACCAATGGTTTAAAAACGAGGGATGCTGAAGATCGCGCGAAGTGGAGTAGAAAATGTAGAAAAGCTGTCCCTGAGCGTTGGAGTGAACGCTCCAATCGCAACCGGGATTTAACGCTCGGATGATGGGTATACCCTAATAAACCATTCGCAATTATGGTGCGCTATTGCTCAAGAGTAATATGCTGGTTCGGTAATTGTCGACTGTATGAGAGAGATATGACCTAGATCCGTACACTAGAAAAGCAGAAGCTCCACCAACCTCCAGATCCGCCCTTTCCTGGCTTGGTTCAGGTTAGGCATAGGAACAGCACATGGCACTGAATTCCACTTTGAAACTAACTCACTTCATATCCTCGAACAGTCGGTGTGCGTGAGCTACATTCTCAAAAAAAAAACCAATATTGTATGACATAAGCCCTAAGAAGTCTCTGTGGTGTAGTGGTCTAAATGTTGACCTAACTAGTTTCTAGGTCCAATTCTTGGCGTGGTAAATTCCATCAATACATTTTCAATTACATACTTTATTCTAAATGTCTGAGATGGAGCTCGGATTTCAATTTTGTATATTACGAGTTCTAGATAAGCATAATACAAGGATCAAACAGGAGGAATGAGATAGAGTAGATGAGATAAAGGGGATACGATAATGGGAAAGAGAAGTGGTCCATCGGATTTTTCACTCATCATACAAAACATGATTAAATCAAACACAACTGTTGTGCGGCGATATTCTGTGAGAGCGGCCTTAAAAGCTGTTATCAAACTAATGATTCCAGTGTGGCTTTACCATGTACAAAGGTGTTTAGATAAATAAATAAATCATGAATCATTTTATTGGTAACACTATTACACGTCAATTGTTTGTATAACTTAAAATGTATGTCCTAAACTCATACATACATACATAACTTCACGCCAGTTCCCTTGCGGGGTAGGCACGAACAACAGAGCGCCATTTAGGCTTATTCTTACATACCTCACTTGCTTCTTTGACATTCATAACTCTTGTCATGCACGCTCGTCTGTTCTTAAAGCTGCTGACATCACCTTCTGCTAGTACACGATCAATTTGATCATGGAAGGTGTGTCGTGGCCTTCCACGACTTCTGCATCTATCCACTTTTGCATTGTATATCTGTTTAGTCATTCTTTCATCATGCATTCTTTCCACATGCCCGAACCACCGGACCATTCCTTTCCTTACCTTCACCCCGACACTCTCTTTTAGACCAACTCTCTAAACTCATCATATGTGTAAAAGGTTCACTCGAATTACCATCTCCTGAGCTGTATTTTTAATACATTGACAAATAGTTTTGGGTTAGACATGATTATAAAATGAGTTTGTAAGTGTAACATGACATATTGTACTGAACCAGTACAATGTACAATTTCAGATGAGGTGAGGAGATTTGTGCGGTTTGTACCGTGGCAGTACATTTGAAGTGATCAGGCCAGTGAAGCGGTGAGCCACTGCCTCATTTGTCCCATTCCAAACTTCTAGTTCGGAATGTTCGTTAAAAATCAGATGTGACCGTCCTCGGTCACCTCATTTTACTAGCAGTCATACTACGACATGTCATGTTGTCCCTCTTTGTCATGTGAAAATCCGTAGAGGTATTATTGTAGCATAAGCCTCGTTCCTTCCATCCTTTTACATTTGAGTCGAAAGTAGTAACGCGACAAAAATTCTGAAGGCTCACACGTGTACTATTCATCATTATTGACGGACGGTGAGTCTAGTGATATTTATCGGTAGTTTATTATATATTATCGGTCCCGTGACATGTATCAATCAGCCTGACTTCTACCTCATATCGTACCACTAGCTTGAGAATAAATATGTATACCTAACGTGTGTATATCTGCCCGTTTTTTTATGTAAAACGCTATCTCTCCAGCCTTGCGCCATACAGAATTCAGCATAGACATTGGTAACCGCGTGATTTCTGGCAATATAACAGTGATTTAGTGGCTGGGGTGTTGCTGGACGGGCGCGGGATTTGTGCCCGACATAAATCATAACATTACGTATTTAACGTCGGTATATGGGATTAATTCGATGCTTGTTTAGCTAGCACAGATACGTGTATCGATAAAACGATGTGCAAGTCTTAACATCTAACTGCAATACTACATTAAGTTTTTTTTTTTCAACAAAAGCAAAACCGACTTCCAACTAAAATGCAAAAAATAAATATATATTTTCTACAACATCTTAAAGTCGGTGCATATTGCAGTCTTGTTGTTATTATTTTTGTTTTATTTGGCAACGACTTCAAGATGTAAAAAACACTTAGTTTTTACTTTTTATTATGAAGACGGATTTGATTATGTTAAAAATTAAAAAAAAAACACTACAGACAAACACACATATTGTATGTCCCCAAATTAAGCAAATTACGCTTGTGTTATGGGTAATATACAACGGCTTACTCTAGGGCCGATCCCAGACACCCAGACCATAGTAAATAACGGAGAAAATTTGATCCCGAATTTAACCATACCAGCAATCGAACCCGGAGCCTTTGTGTTGCAGTGAGGTAAGTCGGCAAAGGCTTAAACCGCTCAACCACAGAGGCTGTCTGTTCTCTACTTTTAGTTTATTGAATAGCCTTAGAAATAATATTTTAAGCGCCTGTAGAAATAATACAACTGACACGCATATACAAGTTACTCTTTCACAAAGTGTAGGTGCTCGGCGTCCTTGAACAAGGGTTGCTCTCGGTTTTCCTGGTATCTATTCATCAGATCCTAACTTGGTCACAATGGAACCACCAAGTATATATACCCTTTCAAACAAAGAAAAAAAAATTGAAATCGGTCCACAATTGACGGAGAAATCGCGTAACAAACATCCAAAATAAAACAAAGGTACAATTGAATTAAAAACCTCCTCTTGTGGAAGTCTGTTAAAAACTGTCATGTGTTGATCGCAAAGGTCCTTAATTCAATATTTAAGTATATATTCATATATTGATCTCTGGATCTCTGGAAAGTGGATGGATGCAGAAGTCGTGGAAGGCCCCGACACACCTTCTATGATCAAATTGATCGTGTACTAGCAGAAGGTGATGTCAGGAGCCTTAAGAACAGACGAGCGTGCATGACAAGAGTTATGAATGTCAAAGAAGCAAGTGAGGTGTGTAAGAATAAGCCTAAATGGCGCTCTGTTGTTCGTGCCTACCCCGCAAGGGAACTGGCGTGAAGTTATGTATGTATGTATTAATCTCTGAAAGTAGAGTAAACGCGGTCGAGATGCGAGCACTGCGCAAAATCTGCGGAGTAACGCTCGCGGACCGCGTTCGTAATACCGAAGTAAGAAAGAGAGTTGCTCTGAAAGAGAGTGTCGGGGTGAAGGTAAGGAAAGGAATGCTCCGGTGGTTCGGGCATGTGGAAAGAATGACTAAACAGATATACAATGCAAAAGTGGATGGATGCAGAAGTCGTGGAAGGCCACGACATACCTTCCATGATCAAATTGATCGTGTACTAGCAGAAGGTGATGTCAGGAGCCTTAAGAACAGACGAGCATGCATGACAAGAGCTATGAATGTCAAAGAAGCAAGTGAGGTGTGTAAGAATAAGCCTAAATGGCGCTCTGTTGTTCGTGCCTACCCCGCAAGGGAACTGGCGTGAAGTTATGTATGTGTGTACATTCATTTTCATTATGTATATTCCATCTTAAAGTTGCCTACGCGTTGGCTTTCGCTCTTGATGTTGCAAATGTCTATTACATACATACATGTAATTAAAAGCAATATTCCCGAAACTTATATTATACTATACTAGATTCATTGCTCCAGATTTATCCATTACTGTTGCCAAGCAATAATTGCTCAGAAAATTGCCCATGTAAGAGCACCTTTAGTAGTTCAAGTATTTTGCAGGCGATTTTGCCGCCATAGGCAGTCTGTTGCCTACTGTGCCTACCGTCTCGAGCCGCCCCTGCAGTCAAACACCACGAGATCAATTAACTCTGTATACAACTATTAACTGTATTTTCTACATATAAAGATTCGTTCATTCATTCTTAATGAAACTTCATATATAATGGTGAACTATACCATCCTTAGCACAAATTATTGGCACGTAATTTTAATTAATATTCTTGGTAAAAAAATACAATTGCAAACGTAGTAATTACACATAATATTGAATACAAAATGGTTCATACTTATAGTCTGAAGACCTTCGAGTCCTTTTTTGAAAAGTCTGGCAAGCGTTATTCTCTTTATGGAATACAATACCGAGGGTGGACTGTCTGAGTCAACGTTCAAGGGGAAAATGCGAAAATTCGCCCCCACCCGGCGGCCATGTTGTGACGTCATGGGTAAGAACGAGGGACGTATTTAGGTGATTAGAAATTCAGTTTCTATATTATTTCATTGAAGTAAATTAATCGAACAATAAGTTATATGTTAGGATTTTTAATAAGGAGATATTTATAAATACTATATACCTCTAGGAAAAAGAGGCGTGATAAAATGTTTGTGTCATTAGGTGTGTACTGCTTTTTATATTACTTCATATGTTTGGTTTATATTCAACAAAAGTAAGATTTTAATAAAAAAAAATACTCTAGACCAAGCCATAGCCATCCATGCGGGCAAACACCCTACCACCTGGCTATGGGATGTTTTTGTTGGCTCTTACGATAGGCCGCCCGGTCTAAAGAAATTGTATTATTTCTCCATTCCTGCACGGATAAAATGAATGTTTTGAAGTCAAATAAAGAAAACAGTAGAGATTCTTCATATGCACTAAATTTTTAGCAATTTCAGAACTGCTATGCAGTTGCCACGTTTATTTAAATTAAAGTTGCATTTTTAATTTTAAATCCACGCACAAAGAAAAAACTAAGAAATTAGAAGGAAGAAGTTTTAGGTTAAGCTTGTTATGAGCATTTAAAAATGAGTGATTAACATAAAATAAAGGAAATAGTGTTAAACTGAATTCTTTTTGATATATCAAGAGATAAAGATAATTAAGGCAAAAAGATAAGGAATGAATCGTATCAAATATTGTATGAAGAATGTTGTGGGGATGTGATAGAAAATAACTTATTCCAAAACAATGTAGAAGGTTAAGAAATATTTTACTATTCCCAAATGATTAGTTTACTAATCATTTGGGAATAGTAAAATCTCAACTCTTTAGAGTTGAAAGAAAGAAAGAAAAAAATCTAAATGCGACACACACAAGACAAGGCAGTTATAACTCACAGCTGGGCTCAGTTTCCCAATATTTAGGGGAACATACAGAGTAGATATACCCGCCACGCTTTTCCAAGGTGACTTGGCGGGTTTGACACATCGATTATCTTGATTTGCAATCCAATTGTTGTATATACATATAATGCTCTTATTTTCAGTAATAAAAACATATGTAATTATAATATATATAGTTATTATAATCATCAATATCATTATTCTTCTATGGGTCTCAATAAAATATGTACAGAGTAAGAAAGAGGTAGGCACTGAAAATCAGTGCTATGTCGAATTAACTTTCGGCACAACAATATACCAACCTCATTTGTCCGATTGCGGCATGCAACTATAGAATTGTTTTGCTTCACTAAATTAATATGTACTTTGTGTGTGTCGCTTTTGACAAAAAAACATTTTTCTTTCTTTCTTTCTATTTTTCAATGGCAATTGTAAAATACCTATTTAAGCAAAATATTTATTTTTAAATCCTCTATACAGATATAAAGTTTAAATCTATGCTTTTTTTATTATGTCTTACGTTTAAAGTCACGTTCAATTAATATCTTTCTAAATAATCACAATTCCATTAAAGTGTATTTGAACTACCAACTATTCTTTTATCCAACCGCCAGCATTACAACTGACATTACAGGAGCATCGAGAAATAAATAAAAATAAAATTACGAACAAATAAAAGTAGTTTGCAATTGAACAAAATAAAAACAGACTAAGTACGTCCCCGTGCGGCCTTTGATGATGCCGGACTACTGTGATTGGTGGTTGCCGGTTTATGGGCGTGGTCACTTGAAACCACTCCCACCAGAGCTAGGGGTCCAGGAGTGTGGGCCACCAAACGACATCGGGCGCTCGACGACTGCGCCACGCGTGTAATACTATCTAACATATACACACGTGATCAACACTATAACCTTAGTGTTTCGGAAAATAGTGATGTACCACACGACTTTAACTTTTGTGTACATTTGTATAATAAATAATGTGTAAAATAAAAATTAAATAACTTTAAAAAATAGTGATTTTCTGTGAAGTACGCTTGGACGTAGTGAAATCGATACGTTACAAAGTGACCTCTGGTGGAGGAAAGTGGCTGTAACAATTTGACAACAATATGACTTGTGTTGTGTTATTGTGAAGCTCATTTATATTGAATAATCAATTACCAAAAAAAAATAATCTTCCTAATAATTTCCTAAATTAAATTTAAGTATTTGTCCCGGCTCAAATATTCTTCCAAAAATCTGATCATACTTTAAACATTTTAATGAATACAAAACTTCAACATTTTGTTATCTAATAACAAAATAAAAATTGTAAATAAATCTAATAATTCAATTTCAATCAGCAAATGGGAAAACAATCAATTATAACAAACTATAAACCTTCAACTCCGGATAGTATTAATTAAAAACAATTATTTATTAAAGGGAAATTAATAAGAATCAAGGTGATTTAGTTTCCAATTTCAAACAAAACAATTCATAATCTTTACAGTTAAAACAATCTATATTCAAAAATAAAAGAATACATAATAATATTTATACAACAACGCACAATTAGGAATTTCAATTATATGAAAACAATCATAGATAATCATTTAAATTATAATCAATGGAATATAAGGAAATTATATGACAACATTCGATTTTTAAAATCAGAGTAAATAATTATTGACGAACTAATTTGAGATTATTTAAAATACAATATTCTAAAGTCAACACAAGTGAATACAGTGTTCATAATATCAGATACAAAAGTGTAACAAGATTTTTTACATTTTACCAAAGATTTGTATTAATGTTGGAAGTGCGTTGATAATAATGTTTGATGGATTTAATATTAGATTTAAGACAAACAATGATTCTTTAATTCAGTGAGCATTTTGCTAGAAACTAATAAGTTACTTTGAGTTGATTAAACTAAAGAACATACGCAACGCATATGTTTTGCGTAAATTATTGTAAAACTTTCAAAAGTTGCAGTGTTATAGACCAAAGAGATACAAATTAAACATTATAATATGCCGTGGTGAATGATTGTTGACATAACGCGCCGCGTAAGTGTAGCGCGGCATAAGTGTAACACCGCGTAAGTCCCGGGTTGTATAAGTCCCGCGTTGCATAAGTCCCGCGTAAATGTGCCAGTGAGGCCGTCGGGTGGTGGTCGAGCAAAGCCGTCAAGATAGCCACTGAGAAGCTGCAACTGTGCGGCTGGTCCGGGCAGGCTGGCTACGCGCTCGAGGGATGCGTCGATGCCGGCTTGCTGCGGCCGCCGCCGCAACCCCACTCCAGCCAACTTGGCACGGTTTACGCGACGAAGCGACGACGGCGAAATGGAAAAAGGTCAGTAATATAGACGAAAATGTTATACGCTTTTTTATCCGTGCAGGAACGGAGAAAGAATACGATTTTCTGCGGCCGGGCGGCATGTCGTAAGAGGTCGTAGGGCATTTGCCCGTAACAACTTTGTGTTGTGTTCCGGCATTAGTGATCAGGTTCCAGTCTCCCTTAAGAGAGCAGCAGCGCATTTGTAGCACCTTTGGTGTTGCAAATGTCCATAGGCGATGGTAACCGATTTCAATTAAGTGGATCATCTGCCTGTCTGCTGCACTCCTGCAATAAAAAAAAATGCTTCAATAAGATTTCACATGAAATTTTAGATCTGCGTTTCACAAAATTTAAAATTAAATTAATAAGAATCTTGCTTAAAAAGGTATATCAGTTACACTATCAAAGAATATTTAAATGACAGAATTTAACTTACATAGCAGCTCGATCCAGCCTTTTATACAATCGTCTGTATAACGTTGTAATCTTGTCAAACACAAGGAATTTATGGAGATATGCTGCAGTACAAACTTTTAGTAATCTCGTCATTATTACAAGGATAATATTTTTCTTTCCTTTTATTATGTCTCTGTCTTATTGAGTATGCACTATTTCCTACAACTCCATTAATTCTTCGAAAAGTAATTGTGTAACATACTTCTGTATAAAATTTATAAAAAAAAGAGTTTGAACTAGATAAATAAGAAGAAAATCAATTTGTAGCTCGACGTGTTTCTGGGGACTTTCTTGCCGCTTCTTCTCTTAAACAGCAATAACACATTGCTAAGTGGTGTACATAGAATAGGAAGTAAATCTAAATTTTGACTTATATGTATGACCTTCAAAAAGTGTTCTCCAGTGGAACTTATTTTGAATAAAAACTTTTGAATTTTGAATTTGAAAGTACTTAACAAAATTGCGAACAAATAGGAATCTTTTCGAGAAACTTATAACTGTCTTCCTTGGTGTTTTTTTTTATTGCCTGAGGCAGGCTGATGGAAAGTGGTTACCGTTGCCTATGGACGTTTGCAAAACAAAGCGTGACGCCAACGCTTTGTAGACCTCTAAGAAATTTTATAACGCCCTTCTTAAAGAACCCCATGTCATAGCGCAAAGGGAAAACCGCGGTGGGAAGTTACCTTCAGAAGTAGATGTAGTATACTCCTATAACCCCGTTTATTCGTGCAGAAACGGAGAAAGAATACAATTTCCTGCGGCCGGGTGGCCTGTCGTAAGAGGTGACAAAACAACCCACAGCTAGGTGGCTACCACTCCTGGTGTACAGTATGCTAGCATAACAACTTTGGGCCAGGTTCCAGTCTTCTTTTTGGAGAGCGGCAGCACATTGTTAGCACTTTTGGTGTTACAAATGTCCATAGGCGATAGTAACCGCTTTGCATCTGGGGGGCCGTCTGCTGAACTCATGCAATAAAAAAAAAACAGATAATTACCCTTGGATTATTTGTTAGAATATTTTGACAAAAGATCATTGAAGAAAGGTATATGGAATAAAGTGTTCTAGGCATCTCATTTTCACTTCTGATTTGATGTGAGCAGAATGATAAGGCAAGAAGTTGTTACGGCACTGAGACTTAGATCTGGTCATGTCTCATTGAATTGTTTTGACTATATGATGCGTAAAATTGATTGCCGTAAATGCACTTCATGAGAAACCAGAGAAGATATTCATCATATTCTAGATGAATGGAAACACGTCGAATCTCAGAGACGAGTCAAATTTGGAACTAGAACATATACTTAACCTCGGACTTTTAACAGTAACCTGGTCTCACCACTATCAGATGAGGTTAAAATGATTTTTAAAATTATTTCTTTAGGATTAAGATTTGAGTATAATTAACCTTACCACTCACACAAAGTCACAAACACACAACCAGCAACAAAACTTACACACATACCCACGCTTTTTTTTACGATAAAATCATTTTTTCTTACACTATTTTTATTCAAATTTATTTTCTATTTTTTAGTTGGATTTTCTATAAAAGCGTATTTTATAGTTTTTTTTAAACTATTATTTATTTTTAATTTTTTTGTGATTATTTAGTGATTTAATTCCCTTCTCTGTGGAAACTTTGAAAAAATAATTAAATGCACTCTTATGATAAAATGGAACGTTATGTAAAAATAAGCTTTTTTAAAAAGGATTTTAAATACAAGCTTTTGAGATCCTGGATATCATGTAGCAGCAGAGTGCTAGCCAAGACAAGTAAAACGAGCCCAAACACGACGGGTCTATCTTGTTTAGTACAGGAGTTCCTATGGCCACCTTCAGACTACATCATCAGATCAGCTCCATGGTACCATATTATTGTATTGTCACGCGATATACACACACGTGCAAAATTTCAGCTCAATCGGAAACCGGGAAGTTGGTCAAATTTAACTTGCAAGATTCTACCCGAACTTACATACATAGGTACAACCATTGCAAGTTAAATAAAAGCTTGTAAAAACGTCTGCAGATTTTTTTTATTCTTTTTTTATTGCGGAGTTCAGCAGACAGGCAGACGGCCCACTTAATGGAAAGTGGTTACCATCGCCTATGGACATTTGCAATTTAACTTGAAAGATTCCGTTGCAAACGTACGTGTGAAGCTAATAAAAAATCGTATTAAAAATGAAGTTTCTTTACTGCTAGTAAATTAAGTGGCAATTAAAGAATGATGTTTTGCTTTGATTTATATAAAGGCTATAATACCTAATCTCTCTTTTAATAATCTCTTTTCCTTCTACACTCCTCTATTTTGACATACATCTTCTGTCACACCACAAATCATCATATCATCCTTCACATAATCCATCCATCTTTTTTTTGGTCTATCTTTACATTTGTACCCATCCATCTTGTAGCTTAACTTTCGCGATTCCACCACCACTTTAATCTTCCTCTCAATGTTTCAGTCATGGGTGCAACTTTCAAAGATCTCCTCTTATAATTATTTCTCACCTTATCCATTCTTGTAACACCACACGTCCATCTCAACATTCTTATCTCAGCTGAGTGGAAACATCGAAGAAGATAATAATACCTAATGTTGGTTCGAAATTAGCTATAGCTGTAAGATGTTGCTTTTTTTCTAATAAGAATTAATGTGTTTGTATTGAAAATGACATCGTAATACCGAAGTAAGAAAGAGAGTTGGTCTGAAAGAGAGTGTCGGGGTGAAGGTGAGGAAAGGAAAGCTCCGGTGGTTCGGCCACGTGGAAATAATGACTAAACAGATATACAATGCAAAAGTGGATGGATGCAGAAGTCGTGGAAGGCCACGACACACCTTCCATGATCAAATTGATCGTGTACTAGCAGAAGGTGATGTCAGGGGCCTTAAGAACAGACGAGCGTGCATGACTAGAGTTATAAATATCAAAGAAGCAAGTGAGGTATGTAAGAATAAGCCTGAATGGCGCTCTGTTGTTCGTGCCTACCCCGCAAGGGAACTGGCGTGAAGTTATGTATTGAAAATATCGTATATCTCCTCCGTTCAGCGCCAGTCAGACCTTCCATTTAACTGAAATTTCTGCCACTTGGGTCCAGCCTGTTTTACTAATAAGGGTTTGGTGATATTTTAACTCGTCTTCTTTTATACAGCAAAATTATCAAATTGCGTGCGTTATTGGGTTATGTCTTTGATTTTTCAAGACCTGTCCAAGATATAAAGATTTGATTATCAATCACCCCATAAAAGTTATTCATAAGAATAAAATACAACACGGGATAATTAAAAATGACAGTTGCATGAATACAACAGTTGAATTGTTTCACTTTGGAATTTGGACAGGTTATAATTTATTCTATTGATAACTTTTATCTGATGATTGAAAAATCGGTCCTAAAACATTATAAACGAATAAAAAAAAATTAACTATATTGTATTCTACCTATGATCCCTCAAGACTATAAGTAGAATACTGAACTTAGGACATCTTTTATGGGTAAGGCGTCCAGAAGGTTGGCTAAGTTTCCACGTTGGATTACGCTGATCCGTTGTTCGAGGTAATAACAGCTACTCGTCTGTGGTGATACACCAACGAGGTAATCACACCTATTTGTATAACTACTATGTTTTTATGCAATAAATTTTTTGATTTGAGGTAGTCACCAGCCCCCTTTTTTTCTAAGGCGGGGGAAATGCTATTTACGCACAACACTGGGTCCTTTGCAAGGGATTAGACCATAGTTGATCATGAAGGCTTTCCTCTTTGATAAAGGGCAATCCGAACAGTAATCAAGCCAGCTTGTGTGGAGACTCAGAGAAGTTGCACGGGCAACACCCACTACCCACTAAAATCACCCTCCTCCCATGTGCCCCGCGCTTTTTATGAAGGAAAGGCTGAGACTTAGAACGTAGTTACGCCCAGTCCGATCCAGAGTCACCAGCCCCCTGGTCCATCCTTCATGTATCACCCCTAGTTTTCAGTTTTTTCACATTTTTATTAAATGATTACGTAGTGGCATATACCTATATTTATTAGACACATTTCTTTTAAATTTGATCTATATAGATCTACCAGTTACTGAAAAATGACTGTTATATAAATGAATAGTTGAGCCCGCGAAGTCGTCCGCGTGGAATTTGCTTTCAAAACCCTCCGATTTTGAAACATTCTTCATTGGTGCTCCGCTCCTATTGGTCTTAGCGTGATGATATATAGCCCATTGCCTTCCTCGATAAATGGGCTATCCAACACTGAAAGAATTTTTCAAATCAGACCAGTAGTTTCTGAGATTAGCGCGTAGTATATTTGGCTACAACACTAATACTTACATTATAAATATCGCGATATATTTTGAATGAAACGTCCGAATTGAATAATTCAAAAAGTTCTAGAAAGGTATTGAATTCGTCTTGAATATGGAGTAATTTATTTTGATAAGGATTAATACCAAGATACAAAATAAAGAGTTTTTGAAGCGACGGCATTTTAATTATTTAAAAAAATAAATGAAAACACTTATTGTGAGATATCTACAATAGTTAGACATATGGTTACGCGATATTTTTTGTAGACAATTATATGTTCTGCAAAGTGGTACATTCTTTTGTTCAATAATCAAGTTTTCGCAGCGCACGCCGTGTAAGGATTTTTTCGGATCATTTTTTTTACACCTTGGGTTACATTATTGGACTTTTAGTAAGGATCCCTAATAAAAAAAAAATATAATATAGCCTAACCTTCTTCGATAAATGTACTATACAACACTGAAATAATTTTTCAAATCGGACCAGCGGTTCCTGAGATTAGCGCGTTTAAACAAACAAACTCTTCAGCTTTATAATATTATAGTATAGATAATAGTATAGATATAAAAATGAATTGACGTTTGTTAGTCTTACAAAAACTCGAGAACAGCTGAATCGATTTGCCTAATCTTGGTTTTCAAATATTTGTAGAAGTCCAAGGAAGGTTAAAAAGGTATAAAAATGAATCATAGAAATGTACGTACGCGCATAACTTGAGAACGACTTTGTAAATTGTGATGATTTTTTTTCCCCGGATGGTTTAGATTCACCTTACTAGACCTCTATCGAATGATATAGGTTTGTTATTCAAACCTTGTCATTATATATCTTCGAAGCCAGCGACGCGTTGATGAAATAGTAACATCTCTGATGTTGCAAATGACCATATGCGACCGTAACCACTTTCCATCAGATGGGCCTTTACTTTTGATAATGCAGGGGAATGTCTTTTATTGCAACACACACACGGGCCACGGATACGGGGGAGGCCAACTGCAGTGCCTAACCTCACCAACCCACCAACCAACTCTCGTATGGTATCAGTGCCTCTCCCAATTAAGGGAGAGGCTGACGAACTACTCACTAAAACTACCTACATCCCGAAGTGAAAATACGCTTAATAAGAACCAGGGCTTGAAAACTATATCAATTACCTTTAAAAATATAAGTGATTAACGGTATTTTCGACAAAGATACTGCCATACCGATATAATATTTTTACCGTTACTTCGTAACTTATATGATTTTAACGTTGTAATACAACGTTAAAAATCGTATGTATAACGTTATACGTATCGGTAATTTATACGTTATTTCAGCGACGTTACCATTTTTAAGAATTTGCTTTATTACGACTGCATGTTACCGACACAATCGACAAACACAACTCTAAATATTACGCGCGCTCTTAGCACAGTACTGTTTGACAGTCTTTGCAACTGAAACACAGCGACAATGGTAACAAAACATTGCTAAACGGTAAAATTACCGATAATAGTATTAACGTTATATTATTTTACCGGTAAAATGGTTATAAATAACGGTAAGTTTTATACGACATTTATTTTTTATCGTGATCAGAATTTATTAATTAGTATAAATAACGATGAACTCCTCGGGATCTAGAACAGAGTTCTATGCTATGGAACGAGCTAAGTTAGATGTTTCACTTATGGATAGAATAAAAAATGAGGATATACGTAAGAGAACGAAGGTAACCGACATAGCTCGCAAAATTAGCAAGTTGAAGTAGTAGTGGGCCAGTCAAGTCTGTCGCAAGACCGACGGCCGATGGAGCAAACGTGTCCTGGAGGGGAGACCACGTTTCCGCAAACAAAGCCTAGAACGCCCTCCAGCAGGTGGACTGACGACCTACGCAACGTAGCCGGCAAGGGCTGGATGAGGAAGAAGACGTTCTAGTGCAGCCAAACTCAACTTTTTTTCATACGGGTCATAGAGGTATTAGATCATATGTCACGGGAGGCAACTATATTTTATTTACTTTTTTTTTACTACTAAAATTCATAGAAGACGGACTGATGGTCCATGTGATGAAAAGCGGTTACATCGTCTATGGATATTTGCAACACCAGTGGTGTTACCAATGCAAAAACATTTTTTTTCCAGGGTCTTCTTCCTCGGTTTGTTATGAGGAGGTTGGGGAGTCGAGGTATACCTCTTTACCCCGGCTGCAACTCAGTGGGCAACTACCCACCGGTGATTGGGTTTGGAGCTGCTGGAGTCTTCTCCGTATGGCGATGGCTTCTCAGCAGCTCTCGTTGGCCAATCTGCGGCGTTCGGTGGCCTTCGCGGGCTTTAGGTGGCCATCTGTGGCACAAAAACATTATGTTGTACAACTGCGGCGGGTTAGGCGGGCCACTGACAAAAGCCTAGCCTGACTGCTATACTATATCAATAAAAAAATAGACTTATATGACGAATTTTTACCGAGTTTCATTTTTGCATTAACTGACTAGAACTCTGAAATTTGCATAGAAATCTAAAACAAACATATAAATACATTTGGAAAATTTCTAGTATTTTTCCTTAAATCTTCGTTTATATAATACTTAAATTTAAAGTCAGTTTTTTTTTATTAAGAAATGTTTAATATTTGATAAAACGAACATATAAATACATTTGGAAGATTTATAGTATTTTTTCTTAAATACTCGTTTATATAATAATTAAATTTAAAAATCAGTTATTTTTATTAAGAAATGTTTAATATTTGACAGAATGTGGTATGCGATTTAGATAGAGCTATTTAACTCTCTTATTTTAGTTTTAAATTGGATTTTATTAGCGCTCTATTGGTTTTTATTTTATCAAAAATATAATGTTGCTACCGGTGAAAGAATTTTCAAAATCGATCCAGTAGTTCAAGCGTCTTTCCTACAAACAAACTCAAAAACTTTACCTGTTATAATATTAGTATAGATGTGTATTTTGATGTAAATAAAATTTAAAAATACTAGCAGACTTATTACCTTACCCTAAAAAGATATAGAACCGGATTGCAGCGCCACCTACCGGATCCAATTGCGAATCGAAACCTTCCCGAGGCCCACTTGAACACAGGCAAAAATATCATCAAAATCATGAAGTTCAAGGAGTTCATTGGTTGTTGATTCACACGAACTGAAGCATTTCATATATAAAGATGTTTTAAAGATAAGACCTTGATTCGGAGTTCCCTATGAAACCTTTCATAGTGACCTTCCACGCACTTGCCTAATTTTATGCTATTCGTTATCATACGTTGTTTGGGGAAACATTATATTAGATATATCATATTTAACACACTTGATAACAGCTGTTATAATATTTTATGAATATTTATGATAAAATTCGAATTTTATTATACTAATTATGAATAAATCAAATATTAACTATTTGTTGACGAATCTTTTTTTTTTTTTTTTTTTTTTTTTATTATAGATAGGTTTGCGTTTGACCACGATCACGTCCAGTGCCGGACGATGATGCGGTCGAAGATGGAGCACGCTTACCTAGATAATACCTATTCACACGAGACTTGAAGATTCCCGGATTGTACTTTTCTGGAAACACGGACTCTGGTAGTGCATTCCACAATTCTGCCGTACGCAGAAGGAACGTGGAGGCGAAACGTTTAGTACGCACTGGTGTTGTTTCCACTGTGAAACGATGGCGTAATCCAGAGCGTCTTGGTAGCGTAGTGGTATCTTTTGGTTGGTAGAATAGCATTAGTTGTTGGTGGTAGTGGTGGTTGCTGGCAGTACTTCTTGAAGCGCTCCAGCCGGGGTCGCGGAAGAAAAGCTCACGCATATCCCGTGACCCCGGCTCATGGCGTCAGGTGGCACCAAGGGGTTTTAGTGGGTATTCCGGCTTCTCTAGCCGGCGAGTCCCACACTCCCCCGCCGAAGTCTCTCCGGCGGGGGGTCCGCAAATGGATTTCCCCTTGTAAAAAAAAAAGTACTTCTTGAAGCGCTGGGTTTTTTTATTGCTGGAATACAGCAGAAAGGTTGACTGCCCAACTGTGATGGAAAATGGTTAAAGTCGCCTATGAACATTTGCAACACTAAAGGTGTTCTACCAATGGGCTGCCGGACTCGTAGATGGGGCTGGAACCTGGCCACTAATGCCGGAACCCAACTAAAGGCTGGTGCTTTCTTGTGGTATGAAGTTGAAGAAATATATCTTAAAGTTTCAGGTATTTATTCTTCCAATAGTAGTGCTTAGTTGCTGGTCCCTGGAGTTGTCGATTTAAGTTAGTAGTGGTTGAAGTCGTATGTTTAAGTCCATATAAGTTCGTTCTCCTATGAAGTTTGAATCCCAAGCCCAATAGTGGGAAGTTTATGGGCTGTGTCTTTCAAGATCGCGGGCCATAAAAATACCCGGACTTTTGTAGGGCTTGCGTGGGGCCATAGGAAAGCCAACACGTACAGGCCCCTTGACAAATTTAATGTAAATGTGGCGTGACACTGACCGGCGATAATCCTTGTCTACACCATATAATAAAGTACCCAAGGACAAGCCCCGGCTAGTGTAGAATTATTGTGGGAAATGAGAACAAAAGGTACCGGGCTATTAGGATGAACTGCTAGTGGAATAGCAGATCGGGGACTATGGCGCCTGCCCGTCGCAATGTTCCGGTAACACGGATAAAATGGGCAGACGGTGACTCGCCACTCCCTGCATGGGCCCTAAAAATGCCTGACAGGGGCAACATGGGTGTGAGTGGCTAAGGGGCGTAGAGAGATGGGGTGCAGGTTCACGGAAGCTACTTCTGACGTTATGCAATTTATCACTTTCACCCTTGGAGCTTGAGTCTTAGCTCTAGCGATCTCCACTCCGTGCCGGCTGGCTAAGGCTTCGCCACAAAGCCCCCCTGCGGGTTATTATTATTTTCTATTATTATTATGATTTAAAATTCTATCACAGAGTATGTATTAAGATTGAATAAGAATGCCGGATATGTAAAACCGAGAAGAAGGACTGTTGTATAATCGTAACAAATTGATTAAGCAACAACTTTGTGATTTCTTTAAAATACAACAAAGAGGATTTACAACACTACAAGAAGAATTTGATCAAATATAAACATTAAATTTTAGAAGTTATGATTTAAATTGTCTTGTATCACTTGCACTTTAAAATTTCATTTGAAAATCTAAATTCACTGGAAGAGACATTCAATTTGAAAGATGACACGTGTACCTGAAATAAATACTAAGATTATTTACATAAAAAAGAGTCTTTAAAATACCATTTTATTTTTATAATAATATCACAGAAATAATATTAATTACTTTTTAAGCAATAACTAATGCGCTATTTGACTCATACTTTTCTACGTCATACTTTTTTACAATCGTAAAAAATCTAGAATCTTATCTACATAATTATAATCTAATATATAAAATTCTCGTGTCACAGTGTTAGTTACCATACTCCTCCGAAACGGCTTGACCGATTTTTATGAAATTTTATATGCATATTCAGTAGGTCTGAGAATCGGCTACTATCTATTTTTCATATCCCTAAGTGATAAGGGTTGTCCACCCCTAACATTTTTTTTTTAATTATTTGGACTGTTTCTTTATAATGTTGAATTAAAAATTACATACAACCCTAAATTTTCACCCCTCTACGATCAACCTCTATTTTTTATTTCTTAATTATAAACTTTAATTTTTTGGCAAGATTTTTAATCTTATTTTGTCATGACTTAGAATAAAAAAAAAATATATTACTCTTTTAGATTCACAATTAGAACCGGTAGGTGGCGCTGAGATCGGGTTCTGGAATCCTCCTAATCAGCTGGAGCGATTTTGGTGATTTTGTTTTTGTGTGTTTGAGTGTGTACCCGGATGGTTTAGATTCGCAATTAGAACCGGTACATGGCTCTGGGATCGGGTTCTAGAATTTTATTTTTTAAAGGCAGGACAACGTCTGCCGGGGCCGCTAGTGTACATATAAAATGCTTATTTATGAGTTAGAATAAAATCCTTCTTAGATATCGATATTAAGTCAGAAAAAATCTAAGCATTGCCTAATCAGCTGTGGATATTGGAAGGTGTGTAATTGAAATAAAACTCAAGTGCCTTAGTTCATAATTTTATTTTCTTAACTTTTCGCGGCTGTTAAAGATACGTTTTAACGATCTTTAACACGACCTTATATTGATTTTTCATTTTTATCTAATATTTCTGTCAATTTTTCAATAGCGGTGATTAACTAACGTTGTATCACAACTTACGAAGGGAAGTAGAAAACTCGATAATAATTTTATGTTTCAGATTTAGCGATTGTTAAGATTTTGTTTAATACTAGCTGACCCGTGCTCACTTCGCTGGGTATCAGAAAAAAATTAAAAAATACTTATTATTAAGTACAATCAAATATACCCTATGTCACTCAGGAATAATTTGGCTTTCCCCTGCTGAAAGAATTTTCAAAATCGGTTTAGTAGATCCAGAGATTACCCCCTACAACGTCACAAACTCACAAATTTTACCTCTTTATTTTTTGTTGAGTTTAATTACCTACTAAGCGAATTCAACATTTTTCCCCTCCCGTACTGCCCGTACCCCAGTGACGCCTACATCGCATAAGCCTATCTAGTCGATTAAGGTGCGCGGCGACCACGCAACTTTTTTTTAATACTTACAAACTCGTGATATTTTTCGAATGGAATGTCCGAATTGAATAATTCAAAAAGTTATATAAAGTAAAGAAGCAGTCTTGAATATGAAGTAATTTATGTTGATAAGGATGAATACCAAGATACAAATAAAGAGCCTTTTCTAGCGGGCGTTTTAATTACATTTTTAAAATAAAAGAACACTTATTGTGGCATAACTATAATAGTTATTTATATGCTGTCGCGACACTTTTTGTAGATAAAGATGTGTTCTGCAAAGTCGTAGTACATTATTTTATTCTATCATCAATAGTTTTCGCAGCGTATGCGATTTTATGTAATTTTTTTACGCCTTGGGTTACACTATTGGGGCTTTAGAAAGGATCCCTAAATTTTTGAAAGTATAATATAGCTTATGTCAACCGGGGATAGTGTAACTTGCCAACAATGAAAGAATTTTTTAAATCGGTCCAGTAGTTTCGGAGATTATCCCCTACAACTTCACAAACTCACAAACTTTACCTCTTTATAATGTTAGTATAGATTTCGACCAACTTTTTAATCGTAGTGATTACAACTTAAAATTAAATAATTTAAATCGCACGACAAACATATTTTTATATATAATCGATATATCCTTCGTAAAATAATAGAATATTTTATTTTAATAATCACACAATGTTTATAAAAGCATAGGCTAACTTTTTGTTACTTTCACGGCGAAGTAATAAAACGTGTTTTATGCTAAAAAGTTGATTGCCTTTTATTTATGTATTAACGTTAAAAGCTTTAGTTAAGCGAACAAAAGTGTAAGAAGGCTATTTTATGATTACTACTTGCACATATATTTATGTTTGTTTATGTTTTTGATATTAGAATTACATAAAAACGCAGATATGTATTTTACTACAGTGTTCTTGCGGTAACTCATGCATGACATGATAACCCGTCTGAGTTAACCTTACGGTCCGTTTTAAGGTATAATTAAATAACTAACAAATTTAAAATCATGAGAAAAACCGGTATTTATATTTTGTATTTAAATAAATGGCATCTGTGGTCGAGCGTGCTAAGCCTTTGCCAACCGTACTCACTACAACGTAGAAGCACCAAGTTCGGTTCCTGGCATGGTAAATTTCATAAACGAACATTCCGTTATTTACTGTATGTAGTCTGGGTGTTTAGGATCGGCCCCAGAGTGCTCCCTTGTATACCCATAACACAACGTAACTTGCTTTTCTTTGGGATATACAACATGTGTATTTGTTTGCCGATCTGCCGACTATACGCATTTGAATTATACGTATTTGGTAATTTAATTTCAACGAAAACATTACTGTGGATTTTTTAAATATTGTTATATGAAAGCTACAGTTATTCATTCAAAATCAAATTCAAATTAAAGACGAATTTAAAATAAAATTAAAAATCGACAAAGAAATAAGAAACACATTATATGCACATTAGGCACACAGTATTTACATATTACCTACCAAATTACTCAACTGTTATTGATATAATAATATAATAAAACGGACAACTCAAGGGCCGAATTTAGACGTCCAGACCAGAGAAAACAAGTGAAAGTTTATCTACGAAATTTGGCCTGACGAGACTCGAACCTAGTCCCTTTGCGTTACACTAAACTGTGATAGTCAACACTTTAGTCACTAAGGCAGTCAAATCAAAATAATTAAAAGTTATGCTATCGGCCAATAATTTTATTAAATATATTAATAATGTATATATTTTTAATAATTTTATTTTCTGCAGCCGGGCGGCCTGTCGTAAGAGGCGACAAACAACCCACAGTGAGGTGATAGGGTATTTGCCTATCTGGATGGCTACCATCCCTGGTATAGAGTATACCACCATAACAACGTTGAGTTGTGTTCCGACATTAGTGGCCCGGTTTCAGTCCCCCTTTAGAGAGCGGTAGCATTTTTGATGTTACATATAGGCGATGGTGACCGCAATCCATCTGGTAGGCTGCCTTCTTGTGTGCTACATCATTTCATTTAAGTTTAATCAGTCATTATCGGACTCTGAGTACGGTTATTATACTGTACAATTTTTATATTAACAACACTGTATTTTTAACAATTTTTCATCCGATGAGAAAGGTTGTTATTAGTATCTTTAACACATCTAGCAGTATATATTCTATATCCATGAAATCGGCCCGTATCGAAAGCTCCGTTCAAAAATTAGCCGCGGCCAATTACCGCGATTCGATTATTCATTTACGAGGTGAATAATGACCGTTGTATCGATACCTATATCCGATATAGATAATCGATTCTCGCCGTCGATTTGTGAGCGTGCGATTTTGATTGATATGTCGTATAACGGAGTTTTTGGTACGGCTTTCGCTTGAACGCGTGACGGAGCGGAATCTAGAAGATTACATTAACATTCTACTAGATGGTGTTCAAGATTCGCATACTATCCGCGTCGCCAGGACGACGTGTTTGTTAGTCAGGGTCGTCAGATAGATTTTTGGAAATTGAGAAAGAAAAACATATATAGACTTATAAACGATGTGTTGTTGTTAATTCTTTTAACTGTTACACAAATAGAAAGAGAGTGTCGGGGTGAAGGTAAGGGAAGGAATGCTCCGGTGGTTCGGGCATGTGGAAAGAATGGCTAAACAGATATACAATGCAAAAGTGGATGGATGCAGAAGTCGTGGAAGGCCACGACACACCTTCCATGATCAAATTGATCGTGTACTAGCAGAAGGTGATGTCAGGAGCCTTAAGAACAGACGAGCGTGCATGACAAGAGTTATAAATGTCAAAGAAGCAAGTGAGGTGTGTAAGAATAAGCCTAAATGGCGCTCTGTTGTTCGTGCCTACCCAGCAAGGGAACTGGCGTGAAGTTATGTATGTATGTACAAATAGAAAGAAAACACAAATTAGATTCACAAAATAACAATAATAATAATCGGCAGACAAACACACACATTGTATATCCCCAAATTAAGCAAGTTACGCTTGTGTTATGTGTAATATACAACGGATTACTCTGGGGCCGATCACAGACACCCAGACCATAGTAAATAACGGAGAAAATACGTTTCCGAAATTTACTATACCAGGAATCGAACCCGGAACCTCTGCGTTGCAGTGAGGTACGCCGACAAAGGCTTATCCCGCTCAAACTGACACCTCAACAGGTTACATAGTAGTTTCTATGGACCCGGATACATGATTGAATCTGAAACAAAAAGTAGATGTAACACTTTAAAATATGCATAATAATAACAATAATACCGCACGGGGGCTTTGTGGCGAAGCCTTTGGTGAGTAGCGACACCTCGTACCTGACTCCGGGGGCCAAGGCAAGGCCCCCGCCTCCGTGCTTGCCCTAGCCAGCCGGCACGGAGAGCAGATCGCTAGAGCTAAGACTCAAGCTCCAAGGGTGAAACTGATAAATGGCATCACGTAGCTACGGTGAGCCTGCAGCCCACCTCTCTACACCCCTTAGCCACTCACACCCATATTGCCCCCGTCTTTTATGGCATTTTTTGGGGCCCATGCAGGGAGTGGCGAGTCACCGTCTGTCCATTTTTCCATGTTCCCTGAACAATGCGACGGCCAGACGCCATAGTCCCCATGTTCCCAGACGCCTAGAACCACTAGCAGTTCACCCCAATAGCCCGGTACTTTTTGTCCTCATTTCCCACAATAGTTCTACACTGGCCGGTGCTTGTCCTTGGGTGCATTGTTATATGGTGTAGATAATCGCCGGTCAGTGTCACGCCACATTTACAATAAATTTGTCAAAGGGCCTCTACTTGTTGGCCTTTCCATGGCCCCAAGCAAGCCCTCCAAATGTCCGGGCCATTTTTATGGCCCGTGGCCTTGAAAAACATACAATAATACATTATTATATGGTGTAGACAGGGATAATCACCGGTCAGTGTCACGCCATATTTACATTAAATTTGTCAAAGGGCCTCTACGTGTTGGTCTTCCCATGGCCCTACGCAAGCCCTCCAAATGTCCGGGCCATTTTTATGGCCCGTGGCCTTGAGAAACATACAATAATACATTATTATATGGTGTAGACAGGGATAATCGCCGGTCAGTGTCACGCCACATTTACATTAAATTTGTCAAAGGGCCTCTACGTGTTGGTCTTCCCATGGCCCCACGCAAGCCCTCCAAATGTCCGGGCCATTTTTATGACCCGTGGTCTTGAAAGATATAATAACAATAATACCAACTTGTAACAAAATACTAGATGATAAATAAAGTGCCTATTAAATGACACTGAAAATATACATACATACATACATAACTTCACGCCAGTTCCCTTGCGGGGTAGGCACGAACGACAGAACGCCATTTAGGCTTATTCTTACACACCTCACTTGCTTCTTTGACATTCATAACTGAAATATATTATATAATATATTCTCCCAGCGTCAACTAACAATGTAAAACGTATAAACTCAATATGTAGAATAGAAAAAGCATCAATAGTTGTTACATAGAATAAGAAAGAATAAAAACAGTAGTATTGTAACTAGAAAATAGCAAAAGGTAGTATAAAAACTAAGAGAACTAGATTAAAAGAACTACTACTTACTAACTAGATAGGTAAAATATATAAATGTATATATAATATAACTATAGATATTTACCCGCAGTATTTTTTTTTTATTGCAGGAGTTCAGCAGACAGGCAGACGGCCCACTTGATGGAAAGCGGTTACCATCGCCTATGGACATTTGCAACACCAAAGGTGTTACAAATGCGCTGCTGCTCTCTTAAGGGAGACTGGAAACTGGTCACTAATGAACACAACTCAAGGTTGTTATGGCGACATACTCTAGACCAGGGGTGGTAGCCATCCAGCCGGGCAAATGCCCTACCACCTGGCTGTGGGTTGTTATGTCGCCTCTTACGACAGGCCGCCCGGCCGCAGGAAATTCTATTCTTTCTCCGTTCCTGCACGGATAGAATTATATTCTTTAAAGTTTCACTTCTACTGCGTGTAAACTGCACACACACATTTTTTGCTATATTCGTCTATTCTACGGTCGTCTTCCGAAGTCTCTTAGAGACCACTAAGGCTACGTTCCATTAGCGACTCACAACGACCACGTTCACGACCGCGATTTATCCCGTTCCACTTGCTTGCCGGCGTTACAATCGTAAACCCAAGTGGAACGGCTATTCGACCCGCCTATTGACATGGGTCATTGTGAGCACCGCGGTCGCCTTGTGGAACGGCTTACTGAGTATTTCGGGCGTTGTGAGCTACAAATGGAACGCCCTGAATATAAACATATTTATGGACGATAAAACAATCAGGGCGTCCCATTTGTAGCTTACAACGCCCAAAATGCTCAGTTAGCCGTTCCACAAGGCGACCGCGGTCGTTGTTTGTGGCGAAAACGTCACTAATGACGTCATCATTTTCGATCACACAACGCTCACAATGACCCATGTCAATAGGCGGGTCGAATAGCCGTTCCACTTGGGTTTACGATTGTAACGCGGGCATGCAAGTGGAACGGGATAAATCGCGGTCGTTGTGAGTCCGTAATGGAACGTAGCCACTATGAGCTGACATAAATATATTTGGCATGTTGTAATGGTAGATATTTTATTATATAGATTAATTACAGATTTTTATTGTAATTATATTAATTGATTACGAACGCGGTCCGCGATCGTCACTCCGCAGATTTTGCGCAGTGCTCGCATCTCGACCGCGTTTACTCTACTTTCATGCTCTCTCTTCCATACCCAACTCTCGCTTCCATATGTGAGCGTAGGTGCCAGCACCGCGTTGTGCACCGCTGTAATGGTAGACATTTTATTATTTAGATTAATTATAGATTATTATTATTATTTTTTAATTTTAATTGTATTGATTGTAAAAAAATGTTTTTAAATCAATATATTAATGTTAATTTTGCACGCCCAATTTTGGGCCGAATGCATTGATACTGTAAAAACCGTAACGACTTTATACATGCATTACGCAATAAATATATATTCTATTCTATTCTACGGAAATGACGTAATTTATAGGGATAACAAGTATCCTAAGTTATATATGTAAGCTAGTTCTGTATCGAGTTTAATTTAAATCCGAACAAAAACATTTATAATAATTAAACAACACATTTTAAGCAGCGTCTAAACCAGTAATAGATCTTACTTTACGAGCAAAATTTACATAAAGATAAGTATTATTAATTGAATAAATAATTAAATTATTTATTCAAATCATAATTTAAATTAAGTCAAATTGAAGTTATGTCATTGAAAATTAAATAATAATAAACAATAATAATAATCTATCTACAATTTCCTGCGGCCAGCCAGGTGGTTGGGCTCTTGCCCGACTGGATGGCTACCACCCCTGGTCTAAAGTATGTCGCCATAACAACCTTGAGTTGTGTTCCGGCATTAGTGACCAGGCTCCAGTTTGCCTTAAGAAAGCAGCAGCGCATTTGTAGCAACTTTGCTGTTGCAAATGTCCATAGGCGATGGTAACCGCTTTCCATCAAGTGGGCCGTCTGCCTGTCTGCTGATCTCCTGCCATAAAAAAAATAAAAATATATTGTACACTAGTTGCGCCCGCGAAGTCGTCCGCGTGGTATTTGTTAACAAAACGCCCCGATTTTGAAACATTCTTCATTGGTGCTCCTCTTCTATTGATCTTAGCGTGATGATATATAGCCTATAGCCTTCCTCGATAAATGGGCTATCTAAAACTGAAATAATTTTTCAAATCAGACCAGTAGTTCCTGAGATTAGCGCGTTCAAACAAACAATCTTCAGCTTTATATATCTGTTTGCTGATCTCCTGCAATAAAAAAAAATCAAATAAAACACTATATATTTAAACTGATAATTATATATATAGATTACTTGACACTATCTTGATATATAAATACAAATCCACATTCAAAACAAACATGTAAATATTCAAAATTTTATTCATGAAATATAAAAATTGTAAACTTACAAGTACAAAAAGTATCTAATATTTAGGGTTAAAATGGCAAGCTTATTAATAATATTTAACAGGCCGCCATCTGCTGAGGGCAGGTGGTTCCGCACTTAAACAGACAGACAGAATACGAGTTATTTTGTATGTGTATTTTTTTCGATGGTTTTATTTCAATTTATGAGCGCGTGGTATTCGCACTTTGTTGTTTTGCTCTTAATTATTGTAGCCAAAGATATATAGGTATAATAATAATAAGATTTTTATTGACACCAAAATTAAATTTACTTGTTGTAATAAAACTACGTTTTAACGGTTTTAAGCGCGGTAATTTTATTTGATTTTGGTTTTTCCGACGTTTCGGCCACTTTTCAGTGGCCGTGATCACGGAAGACACAGATGTCAAGTGTCAACGAGTATTGTTAAAGTTTTATTTAGCCTACCGCCAATTTGTTAATTTTAATTATTTAATTTTAATTTTGTTTATGGTTATTATTTAATCTATGGGAGCCTAATCTAATTTACTACCGCTTCGCAACATGTTATGGCTTGAAGAGAAGAAGCGGCGCAAGAAACTCTTCAGCTAACATGCCTAGCTCTAATAATTCTAACATCTAATCTATATCTAATATCTATCTAATATCTAATAAATCTAATAATAAAACGTAGTTTTATTATGTATACAAGTCGCGAAAACTTAAGAAAATATTATTTACTTGTTGTCTTAAAATTAAGTCTGTTTGGGTACTAACACCTAAACTAGGCCAAGCATGTCTCAGGTAGGTCCCTTCCAGCGATTTAACAACTACGACGTGAGTGTGTAACAATTTTAGTAAGGGCAGGTGGTAGGGCATTTACCCGACTGGATGGCTACCACCCCTGGTCTAAAGTATGTCGCCATAACAACCTTGAGTTGTGTTCCGCCATTAGTGACCAGGTTCCAGTTTCCCTTAAGAGAGCAGCAGCGCATTTGTAGCAACTTTGGTGTTGCAAATGTCCATAGGCGTTGGTAACCGCTTACCATCAAGTGGGCCGTCTGTCTGCTGATCTCCTGCAATAAAAAAAAATCCAGGCTGTCTTACACTCTTTGCCCACTGACAGAAAAGCTAAATTGTTGCCATGTTTAAAAATTCACTCAGGAAACATTATCTTAATCTTACGCAATAATGTATGTATGCAGAAGTCGTGGAAGGCCACGACACACCTTCCATGATCAAATTGATCGTGTACTAGCAGAAGGTGATGTCAGGAGCCTTAAGAACAGACGAGCTTGCATGACAAGAGTTATGAATGTCAAAGAGGCAAGTGAGGTGTGTAAGAATAAGCCTAAATGGCACTCTGTTGTTCGTGCCTACCCCGCAAGGGAACTGGCGTGAAGTTATGTATGTATGTATGTATTTGCTAGTTTACAATACTTTAGACTGTAATCTGCTGTCAATGTATATCATTTTTATTTATATTTTATTCTTTTTTCTTTGCTGCATAACAATTTCAGATAATTTAAGAATTTCCTCTGAGTCAAGTTGCCTGGAAGAGATCGCTTTTAGCGATAAGGCCGCTTTTTTTTTACCGAGTAACTATTGTCTTGTTGTGCATTTTTGTAATTTATATTTTGGTGAACAATAAAGTGTTGTCTATGTCTATGTTGATTCATCCAAATTGAATGATGGAAACAAACTTACGGTAAAAGAATGAATAGTGAAACCGGCAGTACTCATGTAACAGGTGAATGAAACCGGATTTTTTGTTGAATTTATCTAGCTTTTTTTCCATATTCCGGTCGTTTTTCACGTAATGCATGATTTAAATCGATAATTTGCTGTGTTAACGGTTTCATCGGGTTTCAGCAGCAGCAGCTTTCAATTCCCACGCTCTTCGTTTCTCACGTCAAAATAGCCACTTTTGAATTTTTTGAACCACTCGAAACACTGTTTTACCAAGAGCATGATTTTTTTTTTGAGGCGGGGGAAATGCGTTTCGTATACCACCGGATCCTTGACTAGGGATTAGACCAAAGCGACGAGAGGTGACACCCCGAATGGGCACCAGAGTCAAATCGCCAGCTTGTGTGGAGACTCGAGTACTCAATACTCCACTGAAACCTCCCATGTGCCCCACGCTTATGGCAGTAAGAGCGTGAGACTTAGAACGTAGTTACGCCCACGCTAAAACTAAGAGCATGCTAATTGTAAGCTTCGACAAGCATAGGATGCGATCCTGCAGTAGTTTTCTTGAAATGATAACAGAAAACAAATGCTGTCCGCACAGTAATTAGCAAGTACGAAACACGACATGTTCAAGGTTATAGAAAAATATGCCTACCGGTGAATATATGGAACTTGGGTTGATGTGTGTTAAAAAGCTTTGTCAGCTGTTATATGTTATAGATGATTTTTTTTCTTTCTTTATTCTTTATTATACACAATAGTTACAAATACATACATACATAACTTCACGCCAGTTCCCTTGCCATTTAGGCTTATTCTTACACATCTCACTTGCCTCTTTGACATTTATAACTCTTGTCATGCAAGCTCGTCTGTTCTTAAGGCTCCTAACATCACCTTCTGCTAGTACACGATCAATTTGATCATGGAAAGTGTGTCGTAGCCTTCCACGACTTCTGCATCCATTCACTTTTGCATTGTATATCTGTTTAGTCATTCTTTCATCATGCATTCTTTCCACATGCCCGAACCACCGGAGCATTCCTTTCCTTACCTTCACCCCGACACTCTCTTTCAGACTAACTCTCTTTCTTACTTCGGTATTACGAACGCGGTCCGCGAGCGTCACTCCGCAGATTTTGCGCAGTGCTCGCATCTCGACCGCGTTTACTCTACTTTCATGCTCTCTACATGCATCTGCATGCTAGTTACAAATAAAACTACAAAATAGAGGTGATGTACAAAGGCGAGCTTAACCCTAGAAAGAGTTTCCTTCCAGCAAACCTATGGGTCTAGCGAGAGTGGAAAGTCAAGAGGCAGGGTTGTGTATATGAAAGCTGTTACATAAAAGTACTTATTGAAAATAAATATTACATTATAAACTACATACAGATATACATATTGTCATGCTTCAGGTCCCGACAAAAACAAAATCCACCTGCATATCTGAAACAAAACCCATTTTATTACCTGCCGGCATTTAAACTAATTGTAACTCTTTTATGATCGTCTTCTTTTGTTTACTTTGTGTTTAAAATTTGTGATTAGAAAACAGCCCACTGTTTTATTATACTCTTTCATGGCAGTTTGCGGTCGAGTCATTAGCCAGGTGTGGCGGATTAAGTCGACTTAGATACGGGGACATTGCATTTGTGCAGTATAAAACGATGACCTGGTGGAGGGGGGAGGCAGTCGAGCGATAACCATGAGCGAAGTGAGACGTGTGTACTACAATCGGGATTTAAAAAAAAAATATGTTTACTTATAGGCAAACTGGGAATCTAATAACTGACGGACTTTGCGCGTTTTATTGAATTACGACCTTCTGCATTACGTTTGGACTTGTTGTGTTCGGTTATATTTGTACCTGTGTTATACGTGTTTGTATAGTTCTAATAAACTCTATAGTAATTCTAACGGCATTTTTAATTCGAGTCTCGCGACTCGTAACAATAAATAAACTTACATAGACATATATCTATACATACCTAGTATATATAAAGTACATATATAATATACATATACATATTTATCAGTTAATTAGGAAAGAAGGTTTTAACTCTTCTTTCAAAAATGGTTTCCGACGGACTAGACGGACTTTTTCTTTCTTTAATTTATTATTTATTTAGTTTGCCAACAATTAATTGCTTGCACTATTACTAAAGATGTACATAGCTTTATAAAAAGAAACATGACAAATGCAGTAATTACTTATAGGCAAACACTACATGCAATTTGATATTTTGTAGTATGAAAACTTTTAATATAGTTATCTATCCGTGCAGGAACGGAGAAAGAATACAATTTCCTGCGGCCGGGCGGCCTGTCGTAAGAGGCGACTAAACAAGCCACAGCCAGGTGGTAGGGCATTTGCCCGACTGGATGGCTACCACCCCTGGTCTAAAGTATGCCGCCATAACAACCTTGATTTGTGTTCCGGCATTAGTGACCAGGTTCCAGTCTCCCTTAAGAGAGCAGCAGCGCATTTGTAGCACTTTGGTGTTGCAAATGTTCATAGACGATGGTAACCGCTTTTCATCAAGCGGGCCGTCTGCCTGTCTGCTGAACTCCTGCAATAAAAAAAAAAGTTAATTTAAAGGAAAAAAAATAAAGGTTTTAATAGCTATTAAGTTTCAAATATCTATATATATATAAAAATAAATTGCTGTTCGTTAGTCTCGCTAAAACTCGAGAACGGCTGGACTGATTTGGCTAATTTTGATTTTGAATTATTTGTAGAAGTCCAGGGAAGGTTTAAAAGGTGAGTAAATATGAAAAAATCCTTGGAATATAGTAAAAATAACAATTTCGCTTTCCCTTAGAAACTATTCCTAACTGTCTAACATTTGATGTTCGTCCCATCGTTCAGAAATCAAATTAAATTTAAAAGTGAAGTTTTTTTTTAATCTTTTGGTTTTGAATGTCAAACGTTTGATGTTCGTTCCGGTTAAGTTTTGACCACATTTTTTACTAAAGTTGAAACATTTTGCAATTATCATTCAGCTTTTTTATTTATTGATTCTGAGGCGGTACGAAGTTTGCCGGGTCAGCTAGTATAAAATATAAAGAAATTGAAAAAAAAATCATGCAATAATTCGACGAAATTTATAATATGAATATGGGTGTAGATCGGTAATATTACTATAAAGGTTTATTAATTTACATACTCTAGGTATGGGAGAGTTGGCACCAAGAATGGTGCGACGTAAAGGCAGACACAGGGGTGTAATAGGTGTTCAAGGGCCTCTTGTCAGTACTTTAAAGCTATTAAGTAAATCGGGACATTCAATCATTTCAATAAATAGTTTAAACAAAAATTACATATCTAATGATGCTCTCTAGAAGCGGTCTTATGGTCCCTAAACTGATGGCTATCACCATTGTTAATAATGTTGCATTAAATGTATTTAACGTAGTCTTAAATTTTCTTTACTTTAATTGAAATACATACATAGCTTCACGCAAGTTCCCTTGCGGGGTAGGCACGAACAACAGCGCGCCATTTAGGCTTATTCTTACACACCTCACTTGCTTCTTTGACATTCATAACTCTTGTCATGCACGCCCGTCTGTTCTTAAGGCTCCTGACATCACCTTCTGCTAGTATACGATCAATTTGATCATGGAAGGTAATTGAAATATTGTTTGTTATGTGAATATTTCAAACAATTTATTCGTTGTTAACATACGTCTGTTTTTTTTCTTTTTTTTTTAACCACAGAGTTTTGACACATAGTGATGTGACGGTTTCGTAGTGATGTGACATCGATTTGATGAATCGGTAACAACCATCTATAGGGAACTTTCGGTTTTAGGTTTCGATACCTATGTAAGAGTTGGTCCAAGTTGTGCTTTATAGTAAACGATGGTTTCTAGTATTATTCTTCCTTGCTCAAAATGATTAATAGTGTTTTAAGCACTCGCTAAGTGATGATTAAATCCATATAGATTGACGACGATCGAACGCCTAAGGCTAATTTTGCAATACCTGTAATTTTGATACGTTTCTGCTAAATTGTCTTACAAAGAATAATTGCACTTTTAAAGACGTAAGGTGTGTTTAATTTGTATAATGGTATCTTTACTCATATATATATAAACTAGGTAGTTAGTTAGTTTCGGCCACTTTTCAGTAGCCGCGATCAAGGAAGACAAAGATGTTAAGTATCAATGAGTATTGTTAAAGTTTTATTTAGCCTATCGCCATTTTAATTATTTAGTTATAATTTTGTTTATGGTTATTATTTACTCTATGGGAGCCTAATCTAATTTACTACCGCTTCGCAACATGTTGTAGCTTGAAGAGAAGAAGCGGCGCGAGAAACTCTTCAGCAAACATGCCTAACTCTAATAATTTTATGTAATATTAAAATGGGTGGAAGGAAAATTAAAAAAAATTATCAATCAAGTTGATTTGTGTTCCAGTGCACCGAAACGTCGGAATAATAAAAATGAAATAAATTACCGCGCTTAAAACCGTTAAAACGTAGTTCTATTAGGTAGTATGTTAATTGTTACGTCACGCACTTGGAATAATTTATTGCTACGTAATTAATTAATAAGGTTAAAACTGAGTAGTCCATGTTCGTGCTAAAATATGTCGATATAGAAAACAAAGAAAACCTCCGAAAGTACATCTACGAACATGTTTAGATTTTACATACGTTCATGTAGTACTTAATATTTCTGTACGGTCTTAAGCTTAATGTTAGATTAATTAAGCAATAATTACATCTATAGTACTCGTCGTCTTATTTTGTACTCCCCGTACAAGCGATAGAGCCAGTGGTGCATCACATTGTCCAACGTCAAGTCATCAGCCAACCGTTGTTCACTGCTGACCGTAAGCATCCCCAAGTTTGCGCCACCTCTCCCGGTTCTCTGCTGTTCTCAACCAGCCCCCGGCGACCACGCGCAAATCGTCGGTCCATCGGGCTTGAGGGCGTCCCACACTAGGTTTTCCGAGACGCGGTCTCCACTCCAGGACTCGTCTGCACCATCGGCCATCGGTCCTGTGACAAATGTGACCGGCCCGCTGCCACTTCAGCTTGCTAATTTTGCAAGTTATATCGGAAACCTTGGTTCTCTTACGGATATCCTCATTTCTGATTTTACCCATGAGAGATAATCCCAACATACCTTTTTTTTTTAATTGGGGGAAATGCTATTTACGCACAATACCGGGTCCTTTGCAAGGGATTAGACCATAGTTGATCATGGAGGATTTTCCCTTCAATAAGGGGCAATCCAAACAGTAATCAACCAGCTTGTGTGGAGACTCCGAGAAGTTGCACAGGCAACAACCACTACCCACTAAAACCACCCTCCTTCCATGGGCCCCGCGTATTTTATGTAGGAAAGGCTGAGACTTAGAACGTAGTTACGCCCAGTCCGATCCAGCGCAAAAAGTGCCTGAATGTGCCCCGGGAATCAGAACACATCCACTTCGTCGTCGGGGGTGATGAATCCTTTGCTCCCTTGATAGCTAAAGGCCCCCCGAAGCGGTATTATTCAGGGTGGGAAGTCATGCGCATACCTGCGTCTTCGGATGCCAGCCAACCGCAGGCATCCACGTGGAGTCGCATTAGCACGCGCAATAATACTCCCCTCCCTTCCCAACATACCTTGCTCTATAGCCTGCTGAGTGAATTTAACTTTGTGAACTCACATAACTAACAATAAAACTTATACACATACTAAAACCAACGCGCACTACCATCGCATTGCATTACACGCACACTTCACAAACAAACCAAGACACACAAAGAGCCTAAAAATTAATAACCCAGACATAGAAAAGAAAAAACCAACACACATGGCACTAGATAGGACTATATATAAGTATAGATATAAGGCCAACACTGCACATGCACTTCCTCACAACACCAGCATGTAACAGATACACTCTACATTAGTATAAGTTTAGTATTAAAAATAGTATAAATTAATATAATAAGTTAATCTTAAGGTACACCATAACATATAAATCACTAAATTAATGTCACACAATAACAAAAATAAACAGTAAGCGTGTATGGACTCTAAAATTTTTCATAGAAATTAAGTAGTAAAAAAGGGTACGGAACTCGAGTCCGTAGATATGTTAATAATAATATATAAAAAAAAAACTTCTAGGCGCTAAGAACCTCAGCCAGAAGGCCCAGCTCGCCATACACAACGCGGTGCTGGTACCTGAGCGTAACGTATGGAAGCGAGAGTTGGGTATGGAAGAGAGAGCATGAAAGTAGAGTAAACGCGGTTGAGATGCGAGCACTGCTAAGTGACGCTCGCGGACCGCGTTCGTAATACCGAAGTAAGAAAGAGAGTTGGTCTGAAAGAGAGTGTCGGGGTGAAGGTAAGGAAAGGAATGCTCCGGTGGTTCGGGCATGTGGAAAGAATGCATGATGAAAGAATGACTAAACAGATATACAATGCAAAAGTGGATGGATGCAGAAGTTGTGTAAGGCCACGAAACACCTTCCATGATCAAATTGATCGTGTACTAGCGGAGGGTGATGTCAGGAGCCTTAAGAACAGACGAGTGTGCATGACAAGAGTTATGAAAGTCAAAGAAGCAAGTGAGGTGTGTAAGAATGGGCCTAAATGGCGCTCTGTTGTTCGTGCCTACCCCGCAAGGGAACTGGCGTGAAGTTATGTATGTATGTATGTAAAAAAAAAACTTTGTGAACTAACCCTATTGTTAATACGCACGTCTCAGCACCATATTTTGAGTCACAAGAAGAAATGAGGAAGACGAAGGAATTGGATAAGACTAGCTAAGAATAGACAAGCGTAGAAGGTCTTAGGGGAGACGTACGCCGTTGAGGTGACTGCTAAATTTTTGTTTGTTTTTTCTTACAATAAAACTCGTGTGGCACTCGGAGACTGCCGCGGTAAAGCTATTACATAGCATTTTTTATCAACTTATGCAATTATAATAATTTATTTATGCAGTATTTTCTTTTCTTTGATATTAATTCAAGTTACACTTTTTGAGCGTGGTGACCGATAAGAAAACAAATTCATTGTTGTACATAGGTACACCTATGTATACATATATACCTACATGTATACTTACGGGGCGCACATGCGGTGAGTGTGGCATTATAAAGATTTTTTTTTTATTGCAGGAGGTCAGCAGACAGGCAGACGGCCCACTTGATGGAAAGCGGTTACCATCGCCTATGGACATTTGCAACACCAAAGGTGCTACAAATGCGCTGCTGCTCTCTTAAGGGAAACTGGAACCTGGTCACTAATGCCGGAACACAACTCAAGGTTGTTATGGCGACATACTTTAGACCAGGGCGACATACTTTTCCTCGATAAATGGGCTATCTAATACTGAAAGAATTTTTCAAATCAGACCAGTAAAAATTCCTGCGATTCGCATTCGCAGTTTCTGAGATTAGCGCGTTCAAGCAAGCAAACAAACAAACAAACACTTCAGATTTATATATTAGTATAAGATTAAATTGACTACAATATTTAAGCTGTATTGAACAGTGTCATTGCTTGTAATAAATAAAATAATGTAAGTTTTCTTGTAGTTGTAAAAGCAGAAATAAAGGCTTATTTATTTATTTATATTTGTAGAGAAACCATGCATGCTCTAGTCCGACTCGCACATAACTACTCGTTAATTACCCAGACGTAATTAGCCCTTCACAAAACAATGTTATGCTGCCTCGATAAAAAGTTATTGGTACATATTACTACTCCGCGTAATCACCAAATATCAATTGCATTCGCAATTACTACCTTCCGTGCAATTTTAAAGATGCGTCAAGAATTTCGTGACGGGGGTGTAAGGGTTTAATTTTTTTTAAATTAGGGCAGATGTTTTTGCCCACGCGTTTGAGCGTGCAAGTTTACTTGCTCATTAATAATTTAGCATAATTACTTAATTTAATTCTATTTCTCGATGTATTTGAACTAGCCAGTAAACCCACCACACCATACCACCGCGGGGGAAACGCTGTAAGAGCGTATAGAATCTGCCACAATAGAGTGCTACCTTATTGTGGCAAATTGCACCCCAGATGAAGTACTATTGCCATCTGAGTACTATTACCCACTAAAAGCCCTTAATGTTCCCTAGGCTCTGGTAGGCGAGGGCCCATCGACTCATCTGTTGTCGGGGGAACCAAGTCCCCGACGACGACGTCATCTTTCCCCCACCTACTACAAGCCCTCGATGTTCCCTAGGCTCTGGTAGGCGATGGCCCATCGACTCATCTGTTGTCGGGGGGAACTAAGCCCCCGACAACGACATCTTCATTCTCATTAGCAAGTAATTATTAATTGCAAATGTTTCCCCACAACTAAAGTCTTAGATACTGCAACTTTTTACTATACTGGACTGGAATACGGCAAAAATGAATATATAAGACAGTTAGTAATCAGGTAACTGAGACTGGATCGTGTTGATGTTGGAATTTCTGTGTGAATTTTGGCCTAGCAAACCTTGAATATTAAGCTCACTCACTTCATGATTGAGAGAAATACATGCGTGAATGTCTTTACGACGGGTCGATTCAGACTGATCGTTGAGACGCGGAAGTGCGGGGTAAATTACTTTTTCGGGGAATCATCGTTCGTTACGCGGTGGCGTGAACATCCTGGGGCCCGGGGAAAAGGTGACGGCTCCCATTTATAGTGCTGACTAAGTGCTGTTGTCGTCGGGGGGAAGACGAGCAATCTTTGTGACTGGTCTCGTTAAGCTGCCATCCTTGGTGCTGAGTTCTACGACTCGGACGACGTCATCCTTTCCGGGCAGAATCTTCTTTATTCTTCCCATCTTCCACTGGAGTCTGGGAAGATTATCCTCCTTTATGAGTACCAGCTCACCAATCTTGGGTCGACTGGTTTCCGTAGTCCATTTAGATCGGGATTGGAGAGTGTGCAGGTAGGATTTCGACCACAAGGTCCAAAATCGCTGAGCCAACGCTTGCACTAAGCGAAAACGTCGTAGGGTTGATGGAGGAGAGGATTCATGGGAATGTTCGGGTAATGCGGTAAGTGGGCGACCTATAAGGAAATGACCAGCGGTTAGGACTTCGAAGTCTGTAGGGTCTGAAGACAGAGGGCAGAGTGGTCGAGAGTTGAGAACGGCCTCAATACGGGCTAAGAGTGTAGAAAATTCTTCAAAGGTCAGATGCTGCTCACCTAATACGCGATAGAGTAATTGCTTAGTAGATTTCACGGCTGCCTCGTGCAGACCGCCAAAAGAAGGAGCTGAGGGCGGATTGAGCAACCATGTGATCTGCTGTGTGGCTAGCTTGTGCGTAATTCTATCATCATTGGCCTTTAAGAAGTTTTGTACTTCTATGAGCTGATTTCTTGCGCCGACATAGTTTGTACCGCAATCAGAGCGAATTAGGGTAGGGATTCCGCGCCGACTAACGAACCTTTGCAGTGCCGCAAAAAAGGCGTCCGTAGAAAGTTCCGAGACAGCCTCTAAGTGCACTGCCTTGGTGGCGAGACAAACGAAAACACAAAAGTAGCCTTTGAGAAGTTTGGCATTGCGTAGAGTACTTGATTTAATTAGGAATGGTCCGGCAAAATCCGTGGACACTTGACTAAACACCGGTTGTGGGCTGACTCGATCAGCCGGTAGGTCGGCCATAAAAGGGGGATTCGGCTGAGCTCGATGCCTAAAACAGCGTACACATTTAAAGACACGGTGACGAATGACTCGCCTTCCAGATAAAATCCAGTATTGTTGACGGAGTAGTGCGTGTAGTGTATCTGCGCCCGGGTGGCAGTGTATAGTGTGGAAATGATCTATAATTAGGTCCACAAGGGGGCTTGAACTGGGTAAGATGAGGGGATGTTGTGTGTCATATCTAAGGGCTGAGTTGGACAAGCGCCCTCCTACTCTAAGAAGACCATCCTTGAGAAAGGGCGAGAGGCGTTGTATTCGCACTGTACATAATTTGTTAGTTTGCAGTCGGTGGATGTCTTCAGCGAACATATTTTGTTGGACTGAGCGTACCCAGTGTAAGAGCGCTTTCTTACGTTCGTCTACGGTAATGGGACCAACGATGCGAGAGTGAGAAGATACCAAGCAATTGTGTGCAAAACGTTTAATACATGCGGTTACGCCTACAAGTGTGTCTAAGGAGCTGAATCTCGTGAGTAAATCCGTGTCTAGATCAGGAACCGCGATGTGAGCTACCATTTTTCTTGGTTTTAGACCAGGCAGTACGTGATGACCCAAAGCAGGGGGCATCGTGGGCCAGGTATCAGGTGGGGCCTTGAGCCAAGTAGGCGACCACCATAGGTCATAGGCTAAGAGTTCCTGTGCTGATATTCCCCTGCTAGCACAGTCGGCAGGGTTAAGAGCTGAGGGTACATGTCTCCAAGTAGGGTTACATGGATTGGCTGCAATGGCAGAGACTCGATTGGCCTCAAAGACCTGTAGGGATTGAGAAGGAGTTTTAAGCCAGGCGAGTACGATAGTACTGTCTGACCAACAAAAGTGTTGCTGAATGGTAATGTGGGCAGAAAGTTGAACAGAGACGCGAGAAATGAGCAGCGAAGTGAGGTGTGCAGCTGAAAGTTCCAGCTTTGGTATAGTCTGTCGGGTTTTAATGGGGGCTACCTTGGATTTAGAAACAAGTAGTCTGACGTGTACCTGACCCGTGATATTCGTTTCATGAAGATAGACTGCGGCTGCATATCCGGATTCGGATGCATCGGCAAAACCGTGTAGGGTGTAGGTGGAATCTTTGCTGGTGCAAATTGTTCTGGGGAGTCGAAGAGCAGAGAGTAGAGGTAAGTCTTCAAAAATGTGCTGAAATTGAAATGTGACATCATTGGGAGCCGATTCATCCCAGTCTAACTTTAGAGTCCATAGGTGCTGAATGAGCAGTTTTGCGCGGAAAATAACTGGGCTGATCCATCCACTAGGATCGTATAAACGAGCGATGGTACTGAGTATTGACCTTTTGGTAAATTTTTCCAGTGTAGGTACCGAAATGTGATATGTAAATTCGTCCGTTTGTGGTATCCATTGCATACCAAGTACCTTGATTGCATTGGAGTCGGGTACAACATCAAAATCCTTGGGTATGTCACATTGATCATCCGGGAAGCGTTCTAAAAGCTGACGAGAGTTTGAGGTCCACTTTCGCAAATGAAATCCCCCTAGGGCTAGTAACTCAATGAGTTCAGTCTGCAGAGCTATTGCCTTGTCAACTGAATCATGCCCAGTCAGAATGTCATCCACGAATATGGAGTGCGTAAGAACCTGTGCAGCCTGGGGAAAACGGTGACCTTCATCAGTGACCAGCTGTATAATAGATCGATTGGCGAGGAAGGGGCTGGGTCGTAGGCCATACGTGACAGTGGACAGGGCGTAAGTGAGCAGAGGTTGATCTGGAGAAGAGCGCCATAGAATGAGTTGGAACCGTCTGTGGTCTGGGTGAACTAGTATATTTCTAAACATCATCTGGATGTCTGTACTAAAGACCACTTTGTGAGTACGAAAATTTAGAATGATGTCAGTAATATCACGTTGGAGCGGTGGGCCAGTGTGCAGACAGTCATTAAGACTGACACCATTAGAGCTCTTACAGCTGCCATCAAAAACCGTGCGAAGTTTTTCAGAGTTGGCTTTGAAGATGCCATGATGCGGGACGTAAAAATGGTCTTTTCCTTTGAATGTGCTGGGGTGACAAAGAGCCATGTGGCCCATGTCAATGTATTCCTTCATGAAGTCGATATATTTTGAGCGGAGGGTAGGATCTCTTTGGAGTTTGCGCTCCAAATTAAGGAATCGTCGTAGTGCAATAGCGTGGGTTGCACCGAGCTTAGGTGCCTTTGTAAGAAAGGGAAGGGATACTATGTATCGCCCTGTGGGATCACGTGTGGTGGTAGAACGAAAGTTCTCCTCACACTCGTCAGAGGTTGAGTTGTCCTTTGATTGCACTTCTTCGACTTCCCAGAATCTCTCCAGAGCGGAGTGTATTTCTTTATTTGAGTGTTGGGGTTGTAAACAGTCAATATTTACTAGTGCTGAATTAACTTGAGGCTCAGGCTTTGTGTAGTTTGGATTGATAGGACCTAAAAGAGCGAAATTGAAGATCGTGCCGAAGGCTATTGGCCTGCCGGGGCCCAAAAAAATTTTGTTACCATCCAAAATTTGGCCCAAGACATCAGAACCTAAAATCAAGTCAATAGCGGCTGGAAAACGATAAGACGAGTCTGCTAGGGGAAGCTGTGTCGAGTCGAGGAGTGGAACAACGTCAGGTAACATTGTTAATGGTAAAAGACCTGTCAAATCTGGTAGAATGTATGCCTTTGCGCTAATTACTGGGACTTCGGTGTGAATAGGGCGGAATGTGATGGTAGTTGAAGAACTAGAGTTTTGAGTCTGTTGATTACCGACTCCTGTAATTTTTAGTTCTGTGTGCTCGACAGGCAAACGTAATTTTTGTGTCATAGTTTTAGTTAACAAGGTTAGCATGGAACCGCTGTCTAATAATGCTCTTGCCTTATGAAATACTCCAGCGTTGTCTGCTAGTTCTAGGGACACAGTGGGTAATAAAACTGGTGGATCGTGTACTGTAATGTGCTGAGTATGTGCTGAAATATGACTGTCATTTTGGTTAGCTTTATCAGAGGAAGTAACAGGGCTGCCGGGCAAGTGATTATTATGATAAACTTTATTATCATAGTGCTGAGTATGAAACTGGGATTTATTTTGTTTACGTGATGTAGTGGATGGTGTATATTGTAGCGATGGTATGGGTGGGTGTAGTGTAGTATTGTGTAAGTGAGTAGCAGGTAGTCATTGTTGTGAATTAATAGGTGAATTACGACGAGAAGAGTTTCTTGATTCCGTGGTTGGGCGGGTGTGTTCTTGTCCTCTTAGTTGTGGGGGCAAGAGGTGAGAATTGTCATATGTGGGTGATTCAAAGCCACTGCGATGTAAGGTGGTATGGTGTTTCTCGCTATCACATTCTCTACACCGTCCTGTGGATCTGCACTCGTCAGAGTAATGGGGTCCTAGACACTTACGGCACCGTTCATGAGCTTGGATAAAATCCCAGCGCCCTTGCGTAGGCTGTCTTAGGTATTCACCGCAGTTCAGCAACCTGTGTCCTCTAACGTGACACCAAGGGCAGTAATAATTATTGGTCGGTGCTGGTGGGTGGGCGGAATCTTGTGCTATGGGCTCGAAATATTGTGTAGACTGTGGGTATCCTTGAGCGTACTGTACAGGGTACGCTTGACTTTGTAGAGGATATGCAGGGCGCGTTAAAGGTGGGCGGACGGAAGTAGTGGGCTGAAAACGAACGTGCCGAATTTCTGGTCTGGGTGCAGAAGCGCGTGGTTGGTACCGTGCTGAGGGAGAAGCACGTTCAGTTTGTCTGTATGTCGGGCTGAGGGGAGGGGGGGGTGGGTTATATGTCTCAGTTTCTGTGCAACGTGCATGGTCTTCTAAGAATGTGATTACATCCTTTAAGGTGGGCAGAGTGTCTGAAGACCCATGCGTTCGTTCAAATAATGTGCGAAGCTCGCCCTTTAACTTCCGCACTACTATTGACACTAGGACGTAGTCTGAGTCATGTAGTGGTAAGTTTAGGTTTTTAAGCGCCGATTGGGTTGAAATAAGAGGGGCTAAAAATAACTGTCTGATTTGTGAGCGGGTGGTGATGTGGGGTAACTCTAGTATCATATCTATAAACCTATCAATGAGAACTCGGCGATTTTCGTAGCGATTGGCAAGTGTTGTCATCGCTACATCGTAGTTCTCATCGGTAACCTTGAGGTGTGATACCATACTGAGAGCTTCTCCGGAGAGGCAAGAAAATAAATAGTGTAATTTAACTGCACCTGACAAATTACCGGCAGTGTCCGTAAGGCTTTTGAAAATAGTTATGAAAGATGGCCAATCCTCAAGCTTGGAAGAAAATTTGGGTAGATCTATTTTGGGCAGAACAGTAGACGTGGAGAATGTGGGCGAGCTTGGTTTGATGCTTGAGCTGATGGTGATGTTTGCCACCAAAATTTTTTCATATGCTTCTATAGCCGAGGTGTAGTAGTCAAAGTACCATTTTTCCACTTTGTCGTCAAGGTCTTTAGAGTCCAAGATCTCATAATATACTGTATCCAACTTGCCCTTTATATCGTCCAATTTTGTAAAGCGCCCTATGAAATCGTTTACACTATACTTTTTGTCTCCTTTTAATATAAGGTTAGCTATCTCTAATAGGAAAGTTATGTACTTATGGGTTTGCATAAAGATGGCAGATTGCGATTTGGTAGGCATGACGATGAGAAGTGCACAATAAGAAAAGGAAAAGCAAACGAAAAAAAAAAAAAAAAATTTTTTTTTTTTTTTTTTTTTTTTTTTTTTTTTTTACTAATGCTAATAAAGAACACGCAAGAAAGCAGCCAGAGAAACGTAAGAAATACGAAATAAATAAAAATGATTAGGAAAAAAAATATATATCAAACTGTCGTGTGCGCTGAGTCTTAATAAACACGAAGCTATATATAAGCTATAAAAGTTGCACGGCAAGCTAACCACACCGAGTGAAACGAATATAATATTCAATATTATTATATCGATCCGATATCACGTTTAGTGCAAGTATTCGAGAATAGGTGTGCTGAATAAAGTACAGAATACGTACTCGAGGTTATATTAACCTACCTACGTACCAAAAAATAGTTATCGTGTAGCAATTTGCGTAATTATCTGAGGAATGTGGAATGGGTATTCAAATATATAAGGGCAGAAGTAATATGTTTATAAGAAAACAAAAAAGAAAAAACAAGGGCAGAAAACGGGTAAATGGGCAGATTGATAATGATTGTTTATTTAACTTTTTAGGTATGCGAAAATTTACAATTTGGTTTGAATTAACCATAAAATGGCAAAATACGGTTGTTGCAGACTGTATAAATAGGTCGCCAGTTGGAATATTCGGTTCGAAAGACCATATGATCTGGCCGATTGCCAGATTTCAAGGGTGCAAGGGTAAGAGGGAATGGAGATAAATGGACTCACCCGTAATAATATGAGCTGAGTAACCGGAGCGTCTGCGATACAGGAGCAGCAGTGCGTGTTCTCTTGTTATATATCTCCCGCTTCACAACTAGATTCACTTGCCACTTATCACCAAGCTCTTGGAACCCGATTAGTATTGCAATTGGGTGGATATCTCAAATGCGCGCGCGATGCGTGAATGTCTTTACGACGGGTCGATTCAGACTGAGTGAACACATATTAGCAGATGATGTTCACCGTCTCTACGGGACCATTCTTTGTATATAGTCTAACACGCACTTGGCCGATTTTATTAAAAATAATGGCATTCCTGTTCACATTTAATTAAAACGTATTTGATTAATTTTGTCTTTTGCATGCATGTCTCGTAAAATGCGTGTTAACTTTTTACAAGTGCGCGAACGGACAAAATTGGCTTTTATAATTAGGTTACAGGTCGTTATAACCGTATACCCATGTGCTGTGAACAAGAGGAAGCAGATGTCCATTATCATATATTATACTAGCACCTTCATGTGGTTTTACTTGCACTTTGCGTCCGGGTTTTGTGAAGAGACTTCAACGTCTTCCAGCGAGGTATTATAATGAGGTTGTGTAACTTGCCACTGGCACCTTACGATCTTATTCATATTGAGTTAGAGCAAGTTTGTTGGATTCTTTAAGGTTTTTAAAGAAGCCTACAAACATAACTGTCAATATGAATAAGAACGATAGATGTCAAGTTATGTTATTTTTTTTTTACATTTTTGCTCATATTCTTTTATCATCTTCTCTATGTCTTGTAATTTTGTAATATCAAGTTTCTTAAATGTTTTTATAACCTTAGTAAGCTCTTTTAAGTATTTACAAACACAAGATTACTGTCGATTCTCAATATTTTTTTATTTTTTTTATTGCATCAGTTCAGCAGACAGGCAGACGGCCCATGGAAAGCAGCTATCATTGGCTATGGATATTTGTGACACCATAGGTGCTACCAATGTATTGCCGCTATCTGAAGGGAAGACTGGGACATTAAAGAGAAATAATTTTATAATTATGTAATTTAAAAGTATATAATATTTATTGTGTTACATACTTTTTCCCTTTTCTTCCTTCGCTTAAAATGTGCTTTGCTTTAACCATGGTAAACAATACTGAGAAATGTAACGCGTAACAGACTATAATCACAGATAGCTTTACTAGTCCGCACTTCTATTTATTATTTATATTAAAATGTTCAATCAACCTCTTGTTATTTATTTAAACTATCAGTTATGAATTAAAATACCTAATTAGTTCCTCTTTAATGTCATGACATTAGCAAAACGGTTCAATATGGCGATCCAGTGAGGTAAAGCAGCTAATCTTCGGAATATCTTATCCGTAGAAGATGGTGATTTAAGCTCAGTATTCCACTTTGGTCTCAAGGGATATATAGGGGATATATAGGCACAAATAATTTTAATAAGTTTTCAAACAATAATTAATGCGTTATTGGACCATTTTTAATTGTACCTACTTATGACGTTATAAGTAGGTCTGCTCGTATCAAATCTGTGGTGAGGCTGCGACCGTTTGTAAGATGAAAAAAAGTATCTAGTTGATTTAACCACCCGCTCCTCTCTCTCTCTCTCTCTCTGTGTATATATATATATATATATATATATATATATATATATATATATATATATATATATATATATATGGAGCGGGTGGATACTTAGTTAGATACTTTTTATCATTTTACAAACGGTCATAGCCTTACCACAGATTTGATACGAGCGGACTTACTTATGATGTCATAAGTAGGTACAATTAAAACAGGTCCAATAACGCATTAATTATTGTTTGAAAACTTATTAAAATTATTTGTGCCATTATATTTCAAATAATTAATATATAATTTAATATTAGAAATAGGAAACTGGATTCTCTTTTTACTTTATTTTACTTCGAGTCAGTTACAAATGGAATTGCCAAGGCTTATAATAAATAACTGACCACTGTCCTGTTTAGTAGTTTGAACGGGGCACATGCTTTTGCATGCGCACACGTCGACGTGACCGCCATGTTGATTGTCTTAATTAGATCAAAGGTGAAACCGACTCTTTATTTACTGTACCTATTATTAAAAGTATTTTAATTTGACACCAAATGCAACATAATATTTTAAAATGCATTTCTTGAAGCAATAAAAGAATCGGTTACTTTTAAAAGACTGAATAAAAAATATTTTTCAAAATTATTAATATTCTTTGGTTTTTTTTTTAAATTACAAACCCGGCAAAGAGACAGGTGGTCCTTCAATTGCCGGTTCCTATATGTTACCAACCGTTCATTTACTTTAATATCGATTAAAATTTGACATAAGCTCCCTATAAGTGTTAGATAATTGTACTACTAGCAGCTGCCTGCGACTTTGTCCACTTTGGACAGGTAACAAAGATTACAGTTATTTTGCTAAATATGAAATCAAAGATATTCAGAAGGGTTTGATTTTTGATGATTTTTTTTACCATGAAAATGCATGAATCCCTGAAATTCCCGTAAAAACTCAGGATAACTAAATTTACTAAAGGAAAACACAACTATAATTGATTACTAAAGATTTTATCGGTTAGTAAACATTTCGTATCGGAATGAATTTTTTTCGACCTGGCCCCTTTAAACCTCTCCCTAGAAAATTCCCGTAAGATTTTCGGGATATAAAGTACTGCAGATTTTAATTATGAGAATTTCCTATCGGTCAGCAAAAACCGCATCGAAATCGACCTATTACTTTTTCCGTGAATCCCGAACAAACAGACATATACAAAAAATGTAGAAAGCTAAAGACTACAACTTTTATAATATTATAGCTTTTAACAAGTTTATTTACTAATATATTAATAATAGAGGGTAGTTTGTATCTCGAATATAAAAACGTGCGGCCGGTACGACGAGACAACATTCTCACTCCGACTTTAGACCGATGCACATGTCATAGTAGTACTTTTGGGTGACTAATTGTTGTGCGAGAAGTGAGACTTAATTAAATCGGCTATTACAAGAAATGTCAAAATTCAAACGATGATAAGGTAAGTGAATGATAATTTGACATTCCTTCACAGAAATTGATTGTGAAAAACTACGCTTTGATTTAGTATAAACTAGCTGCGCCCTGCAGCATCACCCGCGTGGTGATGGAAAATCGTTATATTTTGGATAATTCACACTACATCTTTATAAATTATAGCCTATGTGTTATTCTGATGTGTAAGCTATATTATTGTAAAGTTTCATCAAAATCCATTGTGTAGTTTTTGCGTGAAAGAGTATCAACCATACATCTATACATCCATAGATTCTTACAAACTTTCGCGTTTATAATATTATTAGGAAGTAGGATAGGATAATAGAGGTGTTTATTTTTTCAAAATCAGCCAATTCGATTCCTGACGAGGGTAATTGATATTTCAAAAATCTGATGACAGTTGTCGTCAAAATCGGTCTCAACACAACTTTGAGTGTTTTTCACAATTTTGTATAGACTAGGATTTGGTCCTGAAGGCCTACTTGGAAAATTCTTCCTGCATATTGTAAACACCAACACGATAGATAGTGTGGGCTCTTAAACAGCGTGTTCACACGAACGTTCTATTGCATTTCTTACTAAAAGGAGCTGCCATACATAACACCTCCCACAAGCACAATAGCTATAATATCCAACTCCCATAATCGTCACCTGCAATTGATTACCGCAAAAAAAATACGTGCGACTTTTTGTCGAGTCGTGCGACTTTTTGTCGCACAGCCGCCGCACAATGCACGGCGTTTAATTGACGTGTGGAGGAATTGTGATTATGTGTCATTAATGTCATCGTATACTTTGTTCACGTCTGCGGAGTGACGGTAGTTTGAGATGACTGCGTTTTTTAAGTCTATATATGGGCTTCATAAAGTATAGCTTAATTAAACATCAATTTTTTAAAATAAAATAGTAGTAGCTAGATTTTTTATACGGTTTCGTTTCGTCGAGTGAATTTCCTGAGCGCATCATTGTTGGCAACCAAGTTTTTGAAACTTGTGTTATTTCATTAATTTTTGTCGAAAATATCACTGCTTAGTGCTATCACCATTGTTATCAGCGAGGCGTTTGAAATGCAAAATTCTTAAGAAGTAGTGACATTTGATAGGATTTAAAAAAGCCTGGTTGCGGCCAATGATGCTCTCGGGAAATTTAGCGTATACCATTTTTTACATTAATGGGTAAGCATGGAATATTATATATGTAACTATCACCAATTTAGGTTTTTTAATTAACTATTTTTTTAAAATAATTTGTCTACATAGTATACATATAAACTATAATTGTTTAGGTCTTACTTTGAATATAGTGTAACATAGTAGTAATCCATAAACAATTAACAACATAAAATTAACTTAGCTACTTTTTTACTTCATATATTATGTACCTACAAAATTTCAAGATAATTTCCTATTTCAAGGCCACAAAGATTAAACGAATAAATATATTATCTAAAATAACTCACTCTTTCATTTATATATTATAAATAAAACAAACAAAATAACCCGTTTTTATCCGTGCAGGAACGGAGAAAGAATACAATTTCCTGCAGCCGGGCGGCCTGTCGTAAGAGGCGACAAAACCACCCACAGCCAGGTGGTAGGGCGTTTGCCCGACTGGATGGCTACCCCCTGGTCTAGAGTATGCTACCATAACAACCTTGAGTTATGTTCTAGAATTAGCGGCCAGGTTCCCTGCCTTTAGAGAGCGGCAGCACATTGGTAGCCCCTTTGGTGTAATAAATCTCCATAGATTATGGTAACCGCTTTCCATCAGGTGGGCCGTCTGCCTGTCTGCTGAACTCATGCAATAAAAAAAATATATAAAAAAACTCAGTTTTTTTTATTAATGTAATGTTTTGTAATTATTGTGTACATTGTACACATGCAAAAATCGATCACACGAAATTATAACAAAGATCTAGCTAGCGTCTAAATGCTAGTCTGCAAGAATTTTGGAGGAAAAAGCCTCTTCATTAAACGCTATCAGGTGTTCAGACGTGCGACAGCTTAGTGCGAAACAATAAAACGATTGTAGTGTCACATGCGTACAAGTTTTTATGCACAATTACTGTACAATCAATAGGGTGCCCAGTATTATTATAAATACAGGATATTTTTTTTTGAGTTACTAGTTTTTTATGAGAGGATCTAAGTATAAGGAAAGAATATTTAGGTTGACGACAAGTCAGTGACTGACTAAAGCTTCGTACTCACGTGCGAGCCGTAACCGTTATAGTTAATGTAACCGAAAATCATAGTGCTTGCTGCGAGCCCGTGGCAAGCGGCAAGCCGTGAGCTCGCAACGAGCCAACAAAGCGAAGATCAATATTGGCGTAAACAGTAGAGCACGTTACTATATCCGCTTGTTTATAGTTACGGCTCGCTGATGAGTATGCTACCTTGAGCATTCTTCAAGCCTACAATAGAGTAGATGACAGTCAAATGAACTGCGATACTTTTTATCATGTTACAAAACGTCGCAGCCTCATAGATTTTATACGAGTGTATACAATTATGACGTCACAATTCTGTACAAGTAAAAGGAGTCAAACACCATATTGCTTAAACAGTACTTAAATTATTCAATCATGATATTTTAAAAGTAACATGATAAGATGATGTTTTGAAGCCTGTTTTACATATAATATAAATAAAGTTGGAATTTATTGTAACATGTAACAAATTGGTAAGCAACTAGACAGAACAGAGAAAAGGCAAGCTCTCATTTCGGAGGCCAATGCTCACATTAGGTTGCTGAATAACGGAGTTAGGTTTTACATGTAGTGCTTAAAAAATACCATAATAAAATTACTATCTCATCTAAAAAAATATCATTTAATAATTTAGATATAATATAAATTAACTAAAAGTCTTTATATTAATTTATTAATGTAATAAAAAGTTTTAAGACATTTTTTGGAAGTTTCTAGCGGGACGACTGATGTTTTGCTTGAAATAATAGGAAAATATTACGATTGTTCAGTTGAGGAACAAATTTATTATTAACTCGATTATATTTTTAGGTAGTTGAAGCCTTTGCCAAATTCACTACAACGCAGACGCTCCGGGTTCGACTCCTGGCATGGTAAATTTCGTAAAAATATTTTTTCTGTTATTTGTCTAGGTGTCCCACAGAGGTCCATTGTATATTATGATTAACCATGTCTTATGAATGATACTTAATTAGTAATTTTACATACATACATAACTTCACGCCAGTTCCCTTGCGGGGTAGGCACGAACAACAGAGCGCCATTCAGGCTTATTCTTACACACCTCACTTGCTTCTTTGACATTCATAACTCTTGTCATGCACGCTAAATAGTAATTTTAATATCTAGAATTAAAATTTGTCCCCAAATATGCAGGGACAATGGTGGTCCTATTCGTAATGAATCGGTAGAAAATTGTAGGGTGACTATAATAACTGTCGTCGTTTGTTAAGAATACAGTTCAATTAAAATTGAGACATTAATATATATATATTTCCAAGGACGAGTGACATTCCGTCCGGTCTTTTGCCATCGTCGAGCACCAATTCGGCTCTCGAATGGCCAGTACGCTGACAAGTTTTTTTTTTTCAAACACAACAGCCCATGATTTTTTTATTGCGTGGTTGGAAAACAGGCAGACGTCCCAGGGTTATGGAAAATAGCTAACTTCGCCTATAGGCGTAAGCAAGACCAAGGATAAACTCAATCCCATATCAGCCTGTAAGATAGGATAAAAGGGATTGGGTAGGCGGATGAGATATGGGATTGAAATAGCGGGATGCCATAGGAACAGTTGGATAGAGTCAACTGAAATATGTTTTTTTTTATAAAAAAATATATTTTTTATCGTTTACTTCATTTGCCAAAAAAGTGCAACATGTATTGATTTAAATTTTCTTTGTAACCACATTAATAAATTTTAATGACAGTCCTAAATTGTAAGAATGTATTATTATAATCATAAATATAGGCCTAGGTCAGTAGACTTAGTGCTATTGACCTGTTAAAACCGGTCCAGCCATTTGACAGTGCGAAATATCGTCTGGTTTCTTCAAATTTTTATGACGTTTTTATCTCATTTCGCTATTGGATCTTAACATCCTCAATATAATGATATACTAATTACGTATTAAAAAAACAATAAATTTGCAAGCTAAGATATTTAAACTAATATTATAAAGAGGAAAGATTTGTACTTTTGGATGTTTGTATGTTTGTAACGAATAAACTCAAAAACTACTAGACCGAATTCGAAAATTCTTTCACCATTAGAATGCTACATTATCCCCGAGTAATATAGGTTATATTTATTATTAGAAAATAATTAGAGATTCCTACCAGAACTTCAATAATGTAACCCAAGGTTAAATAATAACCATAAAATGGCTTTCATTGCATGCTCTGCGGAAACTATTGTTACAACTTAAGTTCCGACAAAATAAATTCCTCTCCTAATCTGTAAAAACACATTTTTATTACCTGTCGGCATTGGAACCAGTTGTAATTCTTTTATGATCGTCTTCTTTTGTTTACTTATTTGTTGGCATACGTTTCTAGAGAACAGTCTATTGTTCTATTGTACTCGTTTACGGCCGCTTGCGGCTGTAATCATTATCCAGATGTTGCGGATTACGTCGATTACGATACGGGCACATTTGTATTGGTGAGGTATAAAAGAGTTAGTTAGTTAGTTAGTTAGTAAACAGGGGCAGTTCAGCGACAACTACGATCAAGGGGTGATGTGTGTACAATCGGGAACCTAATAGTGATGGACTTTTCGCCTTTTATTGAATTACGACTTTCTGCATTACGTTTGGATTTGTTGTGTTCGGTTATATTTGTACCTGTGTTATACGTGTTTGTATAGTTCTAATAAACTCTGTAGTAATTCTAACGGCATTTTAATTCGAGTCCCGCTAAACTCGTAACACTATTGACGGTAGAACATTTTTTTTTACAATATTAAACAACATATTAATATCTACAAAAAACTTCAAGATACCATATGTCCAACTATTGTAGTTATGTCACTATGACTACTTTCTTACATTTTAAAAGTTGATAGAAATGCCGACCAAAATCAGAGCATGCATGTTATCTACCCATAGCTTTGTATTAATCCTTATCTAAATATATCATTTTATATTTAAGACTGTTTTACTATCTGTAGATTAGGTAATTTTTGAATTATTTAAATCAGACATTCCATTCAAAAGGTAAAAATGTCAATCTAAACAAAATACTTGGCGCTGGAATCCGTTCTAGGATTTTGACGAAATTTTATATGTTTTTGAATGGGTCCAGAGATAGTTAAGATTCACAATTAGGCCCGGTAGGTGGCGCTGGAATCTGGTTTAAGATTTTTATTTTTTCAGGGCAGGACAACGTCTGGCGGGACCGCTAGTTTTTTATAAATTAATCATTAATAATATTGTTTGTACATTTTCTATTTATTGCAAAAGAGATAGATGGATTGTGTGAAGGATGACATGATAATTTGTGGTGTGACAGAGGACATATGTCAGAATAGAGAAGTGTGGAAGAAAAAGACTAATTGTGTTGACCCCATATAATTGGGAGAAGATGAAAGTGTAGCAGCGAGGGGTAGAGGTTAAATGATACACCTGCCTGTCGTAAAGCGCAGTTTATTGCCTTCCCGCATTTATGAATTCTTTTGTTTACTTTGTGTTTAGAATTTGTAATTAAGAAAAACGTGGTATTGTTTTTTTACTTGTTTTATGGCCATCACTAGTGTCGAACTAATCCTTATTGTTATTGTTTTCGACTTTGTTGGCCGTTCGCAGGTATGCAAATTACATTTTATTCGAAGAAACCAATCCACGCAATCGATTGGTTATTGTACTTTACTGTAAAACAATGCCCGAGCAGAGGGGTGGGGCAGTCGAGCGAGGATTATGATACGAGTAAGACGTACATGCGACAAGCGATATAGTGACGGATTTTGCGCGTGTTATTGAATCGTGCAGTTTGTACTAGTTGTGTCTAGTTATATTTGTACCTATGTTATACGTGTTCACCTCACAACTTTACCGGGGTTTTCGGGGAGAGCGCCTTCGCAAAGCCATCGGAGACGATCGGCGGTAATTTGAAGTGCGTCACACACGGAGTTGTGAAAATCTAAGGTTATTTTCTTTCAGCATGGTAATAGATTTTGTAATATGAAAATGTATACATGAATCTATATGTATATTTATAAATTAATATACAATAAGTAACATTTTACAAAATATTGTTCCACCAAACTCTGCCCTAGCTTTTGTGCCATATTTCTCTCTCCATCCCAAGGTTGTCTAGAAGAGATCGCTGTCAGCGATAAGACCGCCATTTGTACCTAATTCTATGCTGTTTTTGTGTATTGTTACATTAATTTTATTGTTCAATAAAGTATTATTATTCTATTGTACACGAATCTCGGTAATTCCCATAAAAGCTCGAGATAAGTAATATTACTAAAGGCATACACAACTACACTTGTTTTACTATTGATTTGATAGATCAGTGAAATTTTTTTTTCGAAGTGGTCATTTTAAACCTCTCCCAAGGAAATGCCTGTAGAATTCTCGAAATATAAAATACTGCAGATTTTAATTTCGGGAAATTGCTATCGATCAACGAAAACCAAATTTAAATCGTCCTAGTAGTTTTTAAGCGAATCCCAGACAAATATAAACATGTAAGAAAGAAAGACTACACTTTTAAAATTGTATAATATTGTTACGAGCTACACAGGACTCGAATTAAAATGCCGTTGGAATTACTATAGAGTTTATTAGAACTATACAAACACGTATAAAATAGGTACAAATAAAACTAGACACTACTTGTTATAATCCGCACGATCAATAACACGTGCAAAGTCCGTCACTATATCGCTTGTCGAATGTACACGTGTGGCTTGTATCGTAATCGTTGATCGACTGCCGAACTCTCCGTTCGGGCATTCCTTTATACCCAGCTTACAATATGTCACGACCGTGTAAACAATGATTTCCAAGAACCACACCTGGCCACTGTCGACGCTATTCCCAGAAAACATAATTCTGTACACCTGCATAATTATGCCTGCGGCCATAAACAAGTACAATAACAATAGGCTATTGTCTAATTGCAAATTCTGAACACAAAGTAAACAGAAGAATTCCTAAATCCGGGAAGGCAATAAAACTGCGTTTTCCGATCTGCATGTGTGCGCATTTCTGGGTCGGCATGTAACAATATTATAGAAGACTAGCTTCCATTTTGTTGTCTTAAATGACTGGACTATATCTATTATATTCAAAGGCAAACAAAGTCATATGACGCCGCTAGTGGCATTATAATTATGGTCAATAAAATACACACAAACAAAGGTATTTTGACGACTTTTTTATTGCAAATCTAAAACAGTGAATTGTGTTCATTTTAACTAAACTAAAGATATTTGTATAATCAATAGTTTAATTAATTGCCTGCTTTCATAGGAATTAGTATATTTTCAACTTTTATTGCATTTTTACTAGTAAATAAAACTTTATATGTCCATCTATTGATATGATGACACGCATTCTGCGATGTACAAAAACCACTCAATAAAATTTATAGTTTTACATTTAAAATACAGATCAAGTTAATAATCACTGTGACCTTCATACCGCGGCGTGTCCTCGTGCTTTACAACCCAGATAAGGTTGCATGTGGAGAACTGCTCACAATTCTGACTCGGTCTATGCGATACGACGTTCTCATAGAGTATTCGCGATGGTCTTGAGCTAATCTGTACAGCATTTGCTTATCTGGATGGCTACGACCTCTGGTCTAGAATATACGGCCATAACAACCTTGAGTTGTGTTCCGGCAGTGGCCAGGTTCCAGACTCCCTTTAGAAAGCAGCAACACATTGATAGCACTATTGGTGTTACAAGTGTCCATAGGCGATGATAACCAATTTCCACCTGGTGTGCCGTCTGGCTGTTTGCTGAACTCATGCAATAAAAAAACGAAACAAAATTAGCTCAACGATAACCGTTTCACGCCGATAATCCGTAAGAGCTTGGTATCACACCAGTCGAGCCGTTCCTAAGAACTGCATTCCTTTATAAGAAATTTTATAACGCCCTTCTTAAAAAGCCCCATGTCGTAGCGCAAAGGGAAAACCGCGGCGGGAAGTTCCCTTTAGAACATTGTTGTACGCGGAATAAACGTTGCGTAGTTGAGCGTGGGAGTTTAAGGAAATGGGGGTGTATATCCCTTCGCTGGCGAGCGGTGCGGTTGTAAAAGTGAGGCGTTGGCACTAGATTAAACAGTTCCTCGGAACACTCCCCGTTATCCCCCTATCCTCCCTATATACAACCTTCCCTATAATATCCCTGTAATCCAATCTTATATTCCATCTTCCTGATCCCATTCTAAAGGCTACCAACATATTAGCTTCCCTATTCTTGCATACGCCTATAGGCGATGGATATAAGTCATTAAATCCAAGAAGGAATGGAAAAACTTCGTTTAAAAAAACCGACTTCAAACACTAAAAAACTAATAAGTATAAAATTACTTATTTCTAAAGCCATTATTATTAATATATATTATCTAAAACATCTTGAAGTCGGTGCAAAGTAAAACATAAAAATTACTAGCACCGACTTTACTTTACTAAGCACCGACTTTAAGATGTTTTAGATAATATATATTAATAATAATAGCTTTAGAAATAAGTTATTTTATACTTTTTAGTTTTTGAAGTCGGTTTTTTAAACGAATTTTTTTTTGTTACTTTTTAGTGTCTAGCTATGTATGGGTAGACCTACGAAAGGTGCCGCGCTCCTTAAAAAATATAGGTCCCGAGAAACGGGAACAAAAAATGTTAGTAAAATGAAAACTACTGGGCCAAATTATGTTAAATGTTTAGGGAACCAAATGGCAACTATTCCGCATCAAACTAAATAAGAATCACGTAAATCGGATCATAAGTCTCAGCGTAATCGGTGTACATATGGAACGGAATGGAAAATTTTTCATAAAAAATGATCATAAAATGAAAGCTTTTTTTTTTATTGCAGGAGTTCAGCAGACAGGCAGACGGCCCACTTGATTGTAAGCGGTTACCATCGCCTATGGACATTTGCAACACCGAAGGGGCTACAAATGCGCTGCTGCTCTCTTAAGGGTCACTGGAACCTAGTCACTAATGCCAGAACACCACTCAAGGTTGTTATGGCGACATATTTTAGACGAGGGGTGGTAGCCATCCAGTCAGTGTACAACATACACATAAAAAAATATCAATTAAGTTGAGAACCTGCTACTTTTTGAAGTCGGTTAAAAATAATAGAATTTCCTGCGGCCGGGCGGCCTGTCGTAAGAGGCGACAAAACAACACAGCAACAGGTAGGGTTGGATGGCTACCACCCCTGGTCTAGTATATGAGGCCATAACAACCTTTGGTTGTGTTCTGCCATTAGTGGCCAGAATCCAAACTCCTTTAGAGGGCGGCAGCACATTGGTAGCAACTTTGGTGTTACAAATGTCCATAGGCGATGGTAACCGCTTTCCATCAAGTGGACAGTCTGCCTGTCTTCTGATCTCCTGCAATAAAAAAAAACTTATAGTACAGTACGCATGCGTATGTTGCCTATATTCGCAAAAAATTAAATTTAAATATTGTTACGAGCCGCGAGACTCGAATTAAAATGACGTTAGAATTACTATAGAGTTTATTAGAATAAAAATAAATAAACACAGATCATCATTGTAAATAAATATAACATAGAAAAATAAACAATACTGCTAAACCTATAAATAGCTGGTGGACTTCCTGGAGGAGTTTTTGCATCTAGTGGGCAGTCTGGTTCTTTGTCAACTTCACAATAAAAAAAATAAAAAAAATAAAATCACGCTGGTGTGAACATAGCCTTTCCGATATCTTAATTTCTGATAAAAATAAAGAGTATCGCTTCTATTTAGTAATTATGATATGGAAATATTCCTTAAATGACTTTATCTAATAAATGTAACTATTAAGGAAGTATATATCAGGCTTCTTAGGTTGAATAATTTATCATAAACACATTTGGATAAGCTGATAACGGTTTTTAGACTGTAATAATCAAATATGCTAATGACTTTTATCTATCTATAACATTATAAGATTCTAAACATGCCGTGTCTGCTATAAACTATAAAATATAAACGATGGGAAACACGATGCATTTTTATCTGTTTGACTGTTTGCCTGTTTGTTCGGAATTCACGTAAAGACTACTGGGCCGAATTCGATGCGGTTGTCACTGATCGACAGCGAATTCTTAGACTTAAAATCTGCACTACTTTTTATGCTGGGAATCTCGAGAGAATTTTTCTGTGTCTGATTTAAGATGGCCAGATTAAAAAAAATTGAAATCCAATTTGATTTCTTTACAGATCGACAGCAAATTTTATTTATTTTATTTTATAATATCGTTTATATCCCATAGTCTCCTTCTAAAATTTTTGTATACTAACTCATGAAGAAGAAAGAAAGAAATGTTTTATTTAGGACTAGCTGTGCCAGGTGGTAGAGTATTTGCCCGTCTGGATAGCTGCCACTTCTGGTCTAGAGTAAGCCGCCATAACAAATGAAATGAAATGAAATTTATAAATAAATAAATAAATAATCGGCAGACAAACACACCTATTGTATATCTCCAAATTAAGCAAGTTACACTTGTGTTATGGGTAATATACAACGGACTACCCTGGGGCCGATCCCAGATACCCAGACCATAGTAAATAACGGAGAAAATACATTTCCGAAATTTACTATACCAGGAATCGAACCCAGAACCTTTTGGTTGCAGTGTGCTACGCCGGCAAAGGCTTAGCCCGCTCAACCACAGAGGCCGTCGGCCGCCCTGTACTCATTATGTAAATTTATTTACATTTAAAGAGAGTTGGTCTGAAAGAGAGTGTCGGGGTGAAGGTAAGGAAAGGAATGCTCCGGTGGTTCGGGCATGTGGAAAGAATGCATGATGAAAGAATGACTAAACAGATATACAATGCAAAAGTGGATGGATGCAGAAGTCGTGGAAGGCCACGACACACCTTCCATGATCAAATTGATCGTGTACTAGCAGAAGGTGATGTGAGAAGCCTTAAGAACAGACGAGCTTGCATGACAAGAGTTATGAATGTCAAAGAGGCAAGTGAGGTGTGTAAGAATAAGCCTAAATGGCACTCTGTTGTTCGTGCCTACCCCGCAAGGGAACTGGCGTGAAGTTATGTATGTATGTATGTATTTACATAATGAGTACAGGGTACATAAAATAACTAAACCATACAATGACAATTCTGTAGGAGCGTCCAAATGTAGCTCTGGTGCCCTAGGTCTCAACAGAGCCTGTGTGGCGGGCCATGTAATAAAATATGTGATATTTTCCCGGAAGCGGTTTGTAGTTAGTTGTTCGGGTGCGTAATAATTAGCGTATTCCTACACAGTTCTCAATTCTTTTTTAAATACTGCAGTAATTTGCGTCCCGGGAAACCCGCGGAAATTTCAAGTCAAGCGTGGACGAAGTCGCGGGCGAATCCTAGTAATATTATAAAATTGTAAAGGTGTAGTCTTTTTTTATTACATTTTTAGTCTTTGTTGTTTGTTTGAGACTCACGTTAAAACTACTGGGCCGAGCTCAATGCGATCGATAGTAAATCGGTCCTTTATATCCCGAGAATCTTACGGGAATTCTCTTGGGAGAGGTTTCAAGTGGCCACGTCGAAGAAAAGCATAAGTGGATCGTCTGTCTGTATACCAGCTATGTAATAGAAACAGGTTTTAATAGTAGAGCATAAAAGCAAATCAATACTCGTCAAATCACAGATAGGTGGCGTTCGTCACATCTAGGGAACCATTCACTTTTTTTTTTTTTTGCATGAGTTCAGCAGATAGGCAGACGGCCCACTTGATGGAAAGCAGTTACCATCGCCTATGGACATTTGCAACACCAAAACTGCTACAAATGCGCTGCGGCTCTCTTAAGGGAGACTGGAACCTGGTCACTAATGCCGGAACACAACTCAAGGTTGTTATGGCGACATACTTTAGACCAAGGGTGGTCGCCATCTAGTCGGGCAAATACCCTACCACCTGGCATCACTGTTCATGGATCGTCACGCACTTGGCCTATTAATTTTTATTTTGAGCTAGTAACTTACAAAGGCCAGCGCACACTAAGCGTGTTCAAACTCCGTGTCGTTATACAATGTATGGTTATATAAATGAATTATCTTTTTGCAATTTTCACCGTATGGTGTGGTCACGCTCAATAAGCCTGTTGAGCTCACCTCAAACAGATCACGTATAATTACAAATATTATAGTTATATTTATGAAGATGTGGTAGGTCAGTGTCTAAGCCACCAACAGGGTCAGGTCAAGACCAGAAGATGTAGATGTAAGATCTGTTGAGAATGCTTAGTTCACTTCTTATCGCTACCGCTTGCTATCGCCACTGCTTGCTCTCGCCACTAATTGCCACAGTTATCGATTGGCATCGCCACCACTTGCATTACTATCGCTTGCTATCGCCACCACTTGCCATCGTCGCCGCTTGCCATATATTAAAAAAAAATCACGGAAATGTAGTAATTATTACCATTGTTAATAGGGCAGGACGAAATGCAGTCTGTGTTTATTTTACCGGCTTTAATGTACAATTGAACATAGTTGTTATGCACGCATTATTGAGTTGTTGGCATCTGAAAATGGGTGTACATTGTCATTATGAGTTGTAATTGCAGTGCTAAATTGTTGTATCATACAAAACATCTGTCAAATGTATACCTTCACGTATCTCAATGGTAATAAATCGACCGAGTGTGTATTGAATACGTATTGAAGGGCATCCTAGAGATCACCAAGATAAAGTGTTTTTATTTATTAGCTAGAAATTTCTAAAGGTAAATAGATATCGTAATAGCCAGCTAATTAGCGGTTGTTTATAAAATAGTGACGAATAAGTTGTCAACCACTTCGCCAACTGGCTAATGGTTGTCGAATAAAATCGAAATTCAAATTGTTGGCCGTCGCCATCAACTCGCATTCTGGCTAATAGCTGTTGAATAAAACCGAACTGACAAATTTATGGCTTTAGCTGTCAGCCTTTTTTTTTTTTTATTGGACTTGACTTTATGTTGTTGGTCCGAAGACCTTACAACTTTACCGGGGTCTTTGGGGCGAGTGCCTTCCCGAAGCGAAGGCGCTCGAGCCCAGGGGGGCAACTTGCTCGAGGGAGCTCCCTAAGGAGTTTTACCTCGGCTGGACTGTTGCCATGAATGGGGAATGAATTTAATGATGCCCACCATAGGGCGACACAAAATACTAATTGAGAACGGGCGACGGGTAATATAAAGCCCGAAGGGAAGGATCACGGCGGGCCGGGATCGGTGGTTTGCGGTGGCCTACGCTATCTTACTGCCGTTTCGCAACGTGTTATGGCTGGGAGCGAAGAAACGGCGAAAGAAACTTCCCAGCAATACGCCTAGTCTATCCTGTGGGGTGAGCTATGTCTCCTAGCGTCCCTCGCGGGGACGTGGAGAGATCTTGATTGGCGGCGTCTGAGACGCCGCCGTCTGTGTCTGTCTGTCGGTGCCTGCCAGCCTACTGTTCTAACCGTGGGCGGACTGATCCGGGCCAGCCGTTTCGTAATAACGTCGACTCCGTCCGTCAGGACGTTACGCAGTCGTCGCACAAGAGCCTTTCGACGAGGCTTATAATCGGACGCGAGCTGTCAGCCTTTGGCTGTCAGTTGGCGAGTCATTCATCCGTTAGGCAAAAAGCCATCAATTGGTTTTTTAGGCGGATAATGAACTACCATTAGCCGGGTAGACAAGTTTCTCACATTTCGGTTGATTAACCATCGCTACAAATTCTTAAAAAAATGAATAACTGCTTTATTGGGCGTAATATTTTTTTTTTAATATTGGTAAATAATTAAATATACACATCGGCTCCACCTTTTCAGAATCTAATAACTACAATTGTTAATTATTTTCAAATTCAACTTATATAAAAATTGCCCACTATATACAACTCAAGCTTAATAAGGCATTTTACGCTAGACCAGGGTCGGTGGTTAGCTAGTTAGGTAAATGCCTTCCAACAGACAGCTATTTATATGTCGAGTCATGCTGAGCCAAGAACTTGTAGCAGCAGGAACAAAGTAGAGTTCTTGTCATCTTCGCATAGCTTAGGTCCCCGGCTGCATAGTGTAACCTGAAAGGATAAGATGGTCATGTAACAATTGTCGCAAGGCAACACAAAAATAATAAGTATAAATACATAGTAATAAACATAAGTGTGTACAAACGACACTGAATATATATTTGGTTATATATTATTTCAGCGTCAAAGATAATGTAAGAGTAGTATAATAAAATAGTATAAAATATAGAAAGACATAAATAAATAAACAATAAAAATATGTTACATAGGTTAAGATTGAAAGAATAAGTTAATAAAGAGGTTTGCACCTTACTTTATTTACTTAATAAATAAAGTAAGTAAGCAAGAAAAATATGTATAAATAGAGAAATATAGAACTAGAACAGAAAATGTTTTGTAAGTTTTTTGTAGAATATTAAAACAAGTAGAAATAAATTGTATTAGCTCGGATATATCTTGTTCGTCCGGGCCCACCAGGAAAAAAAAAAAAAAAAAACAGACAGCTGTTTACCGTTACCATTTTTACCGTTATTTATTATTATAACTGAATCGGTAAAGTGAGAACAATGCAACATATCACTGTTCTTATCAAACTTCTTATCCATCCAAAGGTTGTCGAAGAAATCGCTAATAGCGATAAGACCGCCTATTGTACATATTGTAAAATTTTATTTCTGTGAATTGTATCTTTTAAACACATAAAGCATATTCATTCATTTATTCATTCATTCAGCAGTAATTAGTGTTCTTTCTCTTCTTCGGAAATATGAGTATGCTGTGTTTGTCTCTGTTTTATTATTATAGAAGGACATGGCATTCGTATACTATATAGGTTAAAATTGTTACTATTGAGCCTTAAAGAATACCCAGGGGATGCAGGGGAATATTGTTCAATTAAGAAAAAGCTTTTATATTCATTCTATAATTACTTTATGATAAAAGTTGACGAAATAATATAAATGTTCATTTATTCAGTAATCAATATTTTGACACGAACTTTCATTAATAATTAGTAATTAAACAAAAAAAAAGAAAGTCATTACTCGAACATGGGTAATCAGCTCATACAAAAGGTATTGACATCAGAACGTGTGTATATGAAAAAAAAAAACACGAGGGAAATCGTCATTGCGAATTATTGCTAAATACAACAAATAATTATGCAAATTAAAAGTAGTTACCAAGAAAAAAATAGAATTATTGAATTTACCGGGAAAAGTTCACTCAATAGTTTTGTTAGCGGGACTGCAAAAAAAAACAAATTTACTTCTTTTTTCTTTCTGGCAGCGAATTTGTGAAACTAATAACTGTTTTTTCTCGCATCAAACCCCCCACACTTTAACATTAGTAGTGTTACGCACAGAGTTTGCAAAGTTATATTAGTGAGCGGCATTACTCTGCGGTGTGCGGGGTTCGAGGGATTAAATGAGAATGCACGTCTGTGTTGCACAACAGTGTAATCTAGACTAAAGTAATTTAATAACTAACATACACTACTACAACTCAATGAGCGCTATTAGCCCTGTTTCCTCTAAGTAGCATATATCAACAAACCAGAATTCAAACCTAAATCTATCGAACAGCCACATAGCTTCCACCACTTCGACACGACAAGTTCATGATGAATTAATAAAGTATCATTACATTTCATGCAAATGAAGTACTAATTATCACATATAGTGGTAATTAACACAACTGAAGACAAATCGGAATATAGGAATGGAGAATATTGCCCTATTTGTATTTAAATTGACATACTTGGTGGTCACCATACATTATAAATTCATAAGAAATAAACGGTGTTTTTGCTAATATAGGAAGTTGGATTTCTTAGAAATACGACGGGTAAACGATATGTATTGTTACGAGTGCGGGACTCTAATTAAAAATGCCGTTGGAACTACTATATAATTTATTAGAACTGTACAAACACGTATAACACAGGTACAAATATAACTGAACACAAGTCGCTATATAGATTATCGAATGTACCCAAGTCTCGCCTTGATCGTGGTTCGAACTAGACTAACGATCTCTCCATTGGGCCATTGCTTTATAATGCACCGATGCAATATGTCTACCTGGCAAGCGTCGACGCAATTTCCCAGATAACGTAATTCGCACACCTGCGTAATTATGCCTGCGAACGGCCATAAACGAGTACAATACACAATAGGCTGTTTTCTAATTTGCCAGGTGGTAGGGCATTTGTCCGACTGGATGGCTACCACCTCTGGTCTAAAGTATGTCGCCATAACAACCTTGAGTTGTGTTCCAGTATTAGTGACCAGGTTCCAGTCTCCCTTAAGAGAGCAGCAGCGCATTTGTAGCACCTTTGGTGTTGCAAATGTCCATAGGCAATGGTAACCGCTTTCCATCAAGTGGGCCGTCTGCCTGTCTGCTGATCTCCTGCAATAAAAAAATGAAAATAATAATAATTACAAATTTTAAACACAAAGTAAACAAAAGAAGATAGTCATAAAACAGTTTCAATGTTATTAGCTCAAACGCCGCGGCAGGTAATAAATGTGCTTTGTCTACGGGTATGCAGGTGGCCCAACTTGTAACAGTATGTTTGAACGCTACTAAGTGGAAGAACCCATACTATGTGAACTGTTCAGGGGGAAGGTCCTCAAAATACCAAGTTTGGTCACTTACTTAAGTTTATGTCACGTAATTAATATCCTCTAAGGAAATCTCGCGCTTTTACTTGCTGTGTTCAAATATGGCGCGCAGAGTTTAGCGCTTTTTAAACTCCTAGTGGCCGCCCGTGGTCGAAATTCGACCATAATAATTATTTTAAATTATAAGTTTGAACATTATTAAGGTTCTGTTGTCAAAGCCTATACTTCTATAATCACAGATTTCGCCAAGGCTACACTGTTGATTTGACTTTAACAATAAACAAAAGAGTATATATGCGTGTGTGTGTCAAATACATGGTAGTGTGTGTAATGTTTTTTTTATAGATTTAATGTATTTTTTATGCATAATTTGAAAAAAATATTAGCATTCTGCACTCCTTCTCTATATAAACTACTAGCTGTGCCCGCGACGTCGTCCGCGTGGAATTTGCTTTCAAAACCCTCCGATTTTGAAACATTCTTCATTGGTGCTCCGCTCCTATTGGTCTTAGCATGATGATATATAGTCTATAGCCTTCCTCGATAAATGGAATATCCAACAATGAAAGAATTTTTCAAATCAGACCAGTAGTTCCTGAGATTAGCGCGTTCAATCAAACAATATTAATATATTTGGCTATAACACTAATACTTACATTTTAAACATCGCGATATCTTTTGGATGAAACGTCCGAATTGAATAATTCAAAAAGTTCTAGAAAGGTATTGAATTCGCCTTGAATATGGAGTAATTTATTTTGATAAGGATTAATACCAAGGTACAAAATAAAGAGTTTTTGAAGCGACGGCATTTTAATTATTTAGAAAAATGAAAGAAAACACTTATTGTGAGATAACTACAATAGTTAGACATATGGTTACGCGATATTCTTTGTAGACAAGTAATTATATGTTCTGCAAAGTGGTAGTACATTGTTTTGTTCTATAATCAATAGTTTTCGCAGCGCACGCCGTGTAAGGATTTTTTCGGGTCATTTTTTTTACACCTTGTGTTACATTATTGGACTTTTAGTATGGATTCCTAATTTTTTGAAAATATAATATAGCCTATAGCCTTCCTCGATAAATGTACTATTCAACACTGAAATAATTTTTAAAATCCGACCAGCGGTTCCTCAGATTAGCGCGTTTAAACAAACAAACTCTTCATATAGATAAGTGTGCGAAATTTCATACTCCTCCGTCCGAGCAATTTTCAAAAAAAAGGGGAACAAAGTTTTTGCCTCACGTAATAATATAGTGATAATTGTAGTCGTATTAGTTATTTTAATTAATTCAAATTTAATTCAATTCGTTCGGTGTAAGTATTTTTATAATATTAGTTAACGTATTTTATTTGTAACCTTATTTTTAAGATATCGTCTTCCAGAAAAAAATCAGAACTGATGATTCCCATTTTACAATAGAAAAATATAATCGTTTTTAAGCCACATCTTAACTCATTACATTTCTTCGGCCCAAAAGTGTCCTTCTCCTTTCTGCAGTCAAATGACACAAATAATTTACATTGCACAGACACGCACTTGACCATTTTTTTTTTCATTTTCACACGTTACAAAATAATCATTCTAATGTTACTTTGATTGTGATTTTAAAAAAAAACTAAATAACATACTCATCATTATTGCATACAAATATTACTTTTATCAATTTCATTTCATACTTTCTATGTAGCGTTGTTTTTATATTACTTACACAATTCAAGCGAAAATCATCTTTATTTATATCACATTAAAGTCTAGTTTAAAATTATCTATGAACTCAATACTTTATTCAAGTACGCAGTAATACAACTCTCATTAATCATCTGAAACTAAATTGTTTAGAACTAAAACCTCATGCAAATTTAGACTCTGATACGTAAGTTTTAGAGTTGAAATCTGTTTGGACGTTATGTCAAAACTTAAGGCGAAGTTAAAACAAAATACCAAGAGATTGACATTTAAATGCTTAAGTGGAAGTGAAAGGTTGAGAATACGATATTTTTGATTAAAATTGGAAAATAATTGGCGTCTCCCACGTTGAGGAACGATGCTCAAGTTTTTTTTGGTCGTTTTGACACGGCTGGGCTGCTACTCAACCGGTGATATCCGGACTTTCATTGTTTTGTATATTGGTTAGCTCTCATTGTGATTTGAAGTGTTAGGAAGACTTATTTGTACAAGCTTTTATTTAACTTGCAATGGATATACCTATGTATGTATGTATGTAAGTTCGGGTGGAATCTTGCAAGTTAAATTTGACCAACTTCCCGGTTTCCGATTGAGCTGAAATTTTGCACGCATATGTATATCGCGTGATAATGCAATAATATGGTTCCATGGAGCTGATCTGATGATGGAGTCGGAAGGTGGCCATAGGAACTCCTGTACTAAAAAAGGTAGACCCGTCGTGTTTAGGCTCGTTTTACTTTTCTTGACTAGCACTCTGTTGTTACATGATATCCAGAATCTCAAAAGCTTATATTTAAAAATGCTTTTCAAAAGCTTATTTACTGTTGGATCACGGAAGACAGGCTTAAGAGTTACAAGGGTAATAATTAATGACAATTAATAGGAAAAAAAATTGTCTATGTCTCGGTACCGTATGTCATGATGAGTAGGAGGCACTGCTTGAAGACTAGTCTTCGGGCGAGCTTACCGAATGCAGCCCAGCCTAGCTGGATGCACCTACTGGCTTCCTCCTCGAAAATTCGCAAGTTGAAGTGGCAGTGATTTTAGTAATTTTCATCTGTGCAGGAACGGAGAAAGAATACAATTTCCTGTCGGCCTTGAAGCATATATATACAATATACGTGTGTGTGTGTATATACATATATATATATATATATATATATATATATATATATATATATATATACATATATATATATATATATATATATATATATATATAAAAATATATACATATATAAATATATATTTTAAGGCATGAGTTCAGCAGACAGGCAGACGGCCCACTTGATGGAAAGCGGTTACCATCGCCTATAGACATTTGCAACACCAAAGTTGTTACAAATGCGCTGCTGTTCTCTTAATGGAGACTGGAACCTGGTCACTAATTCCGGTACACAACTCAAGGTTGTTATGGCGACATACTTTAGACCAGGGGTGGTAGCCATCCAGTCGGGCAAATGCCCTACCACCTGGCAAAAAGCACCTGTCTGCTGAACTCCTGAAAAAAATAATAAAAAAAACATGATAATAATTTTTTAGGGGAGTGGAGAGTCACCGTCTGCCCATTTTTTCCATGTTCCCCATGCATTGCGACGGGCAGACGCCACAGTCCCCATAGCCCAGATCCCTAGTTCCACTAGCAGTTCATCCCAATTGATACCTTTTGTTCTCATTTCCTACAATAGTCCTACAGTGACCGGGGCTTGTCCTTGGGTGCATTTTTATATGGTGCAGACAGGGATAATCGCTGGTCAGTGTCACGCTACATTTATATTAAAGTCATGGGGCCTCTACGCGTTGCCCTTCCTATCGCCCCATGCAAGCTCTCCAAAAGTCCGTGTCATTTCCCTTCGATATCATTTTAAACGGATTCTACTGTATATTACTTGACCAAGCTCTCCAACGGAGTTCAGTCAGGCGTCATCTCATTTCATAGGCTATCGATGCCCATAATAACAAGACCTGCACCAGCATGGACATTTCAACGATTTATTAATACTTTGGCTTGAATGAAGAGATCTTGTTAATTGGTTCATGTTGAAAGATATTTTAAAACATACTGTTATTACAGTTATGATTGATTCTGAGAATTGTTATGGGCTGGTCTTTTTGTCTAGCTTGAGTTTACCGGTTTTCTACCGTAAGAAAGAACTCGTGTGCTATTAAATATCGCCGTTTACGAGACATATAGGCACTGAAAATCAATGCTGTGTCGGAATAAATTCCGGCACGGCAAAATACTAGAGTGAGATCCCAGTCACCCCAGACTTACGTGTTTTTAGGAAAGATGTAATCTGTAGGATCGGTAGTTTAACATAAACCTAGAAAGGAATGGATAATGGCTAAGCTGAAAGCGGGGCCGTTTTTCAGGTAGCAGGTATCAAATATGGTGGAACCTGCGTCTGCGACGCTTTCCTGTCCTTATGCAACTTGTGCTGGAGGACGGGAAAGGTTCCCAAGGACTGGAGGCGCGCTGTCATCGTGCCCTTGTATAAAGGCAAGGGGTCACGTATGGAGTGCGCCAGCTACAGGGCCATCAGTTTGATCAGCACAGCATCTAAAGTGTATGCGAAGATTATTGAAAAGAGAATGAGAGTTGTATCCGATGGATTACTGTGGGATGCACAAGGTGGTTTCAGAAATGGAAGGGGATGTATGGATCAAGTTTTCTCTCTCCGCAATATCGTAGAGAAGCAGCTGGCTATGGGCCGGAAGGTTTTCTGCGGTTTTGTGGATCTAGAGAAAGCATTTGACAGGGTTGTGCGGAAGGACCTCTGGGACATATTGCCCGGATATGGGATTAATGGTCAATTGATGCGTGCTGTGCAGTCCACTTACGAGGGCTGTATGGCATGCGTGCGAGTGGAAGGCAGCCTGTCGCCCTGGTTTGACGTCAATATTGGCGTCCGCCAGGGCTGCGTGCTGTCGGCTTTGCTGTTCATCCTATATCTCGACGATTGTCTCCAGAGAATAAGATTGATGGATGTTGGGGTGCGGATGAGTGATCTAGTTGTAAGCACCTTGCTTTATGCGGATGATGCCGTGCTTTTAGCCGAATCGCCATCAGAACTGCAAACACTAGTCACAATTGAAAGATGACTGTCAGGCGAGAGGCTTACACTTGAATGCGAAGAAAACAAAGGTTATGGTGTTTGAAAGAGAAGAAACCAGAACGAATGCAAGGATAAAGGTCGATGATGTTATGCTGGAGCAAGTGAATGAGTTTGTATATCTTGGATGTGCTTTTAGCAGGGATGGAAGGTACACCGCTGATATAGAAAGAAGAGTGAATTTGGGGAATAGTTTGAATGGAGCGTTAGGTAAACTTCTAGGCGCTAAGAATCTCAGCCAGAAGGCCCAGCTCGCCGTACACAACGCGGTGCTGGTACCTACGCTCACGTATGGAAGCGAGAGTTGGGTATGGAAGAAAGAGCATGAAAGTAGAGTAAACGCGGTCGAGATGCGAGCACTGCGCAAAATCTGCGGAGTGACGCTCGCGGACCGTGTTCGTAATACCGAAGTAAGAAAGAGAGTTGGTCTGAAAGAGAGTGTCGGGGTGAAGGTAAGGAAAGGAATGCTCCGGTGGTTCGGGCATGTGGAAAGAATGCATGATGAAAGAATGACTAAACAGATATACAATGCAAAAGTGGATGGATGCAGAAGTCGTGGAAGGCCACGACACACCTTCCATGATCAAATTGATCGTGTACTAGCAGAAGGTGATGTCAGAAGCCTTAAGAACAGACGAGCTTGCATGACAAGAGTTATGAATGTCAAAGAGGCAAGTGAGGTGTGTAAGAATAAGCCTAAATGGCACTCTGTTGTTCGTGCCTACCCCTCAAGGGAACTGGCGTGAAGTTATGTATGTATGTATGTAGGTATCAAAGGTGGAAAAATAGCATGCTAACTTACGTCAAAGTAGCAAGACTAGTTTTTACATATGTCATATATGATATTGTTATAAACAAAGATATACAGTTGCCAGACACTTCCAGTGGGCCATAACTTTTGACAGACACTTTAACAAATATTTTAAAATATTTTTCAATGAGCCAGACAAATCTGACGGGCCAAACATCTTCCCAGACTCGTTAAGAGTTCCGCTGTGCGAGGAAGCGCGATATATGACATATGTAAAAACTAGCCTTACTACTTTATTTTCCACCTTTGCTACCTGCTCCCTGAAAAACGGCCCCGCTTTCAGTTTAGCGAGTATCCATTCCTTTCTAAGTTTATGTTAAACCACCGATCCTAAAGATTTCATCTTTCCTAAAATCACGTATGTCTGGGGTGACTGGGATCTTGGACTATACTGTGTGCCAACCTCATTTGTCGAACTAAGCAAGCATACAACTGTAAAAAAAATATTTTTTCGTCTTTTTTATATTTTGTCAATATTACATTTGAGGAATAAACCCTTTCCAGTTTAAAATTAATAGTTAAATATTAATAAATCAATAACTAAGAAGAAATCGTCATAAAAACATAGGTACACATTGTATATCCTCAAGCTAAACAAGTTACGCTTGTGTTATGGATTAACAGGTGGCACCCAGATCATATGAATGTCAAAGAAGCAAGTGAGGTGTGTTAGAATAAGCCTAAATGGCGCTCTGTTGTTCGTGCCTACCCCGCAAGGGAATTGGCGTGAAGTTATGTATGTATGTATATGTATTTAGTCTACATTTCATTAAACTTTAACAAACTGTATTATACCATATATTTATTTGTTGTTATGTGTTGTATTGTCCACCGTGACATTACTTTCCGGTCCCAGAAGGAAGAAAAGCGCTAGTCCTTGTTGGCTAGCATTATGCTGAGACTGGGTCCAATTTAGGCCTTATTTTGTTTTTTATTTTTCTATTTATATTAACTTAGTTTTTGTCCTAAATAAAATATTTTCTTTCTTTCTTTTCTTTCTTCTTATGTACCCAGACCATAGTCAATAACGGAAAGATCGTTTACGAATAATACCATGCCAGGAATCGAACCCGGAATCTCTGTGATGCAGTGAGTTAGGTCAGCAGAAGCTTACCCCATTTAATCTCAGAGGCTTTCTATGTTCACATTACATAGACACCAAATTTCAGCAATAAAGGTCGCTTAGTTTTTTCGGCGTAACAGACAGACGTCGTAAGTCGTGGTAGCGTAATAGCCGCACGCGTCCCTAACTCAAACGCATACACCACTTTCAGTTTTCTGGCCTAATGTGCATATTGTTACAATTGCCACGTGCTAACAACGGTCAAGGAATATAAAATGTAGTAATAAAAAGTATAAAATAGTTAAATAAACATAAATAGATATATAGAAATCGTAAGCTAAAAGTGTAAAACTAGAATTCTGTTTCGAAAAAAAAAAGATAATAAGTAAAAAAAAAGGAAAAATATGAAATTAAAATAATGAATCCCTTACCTTACCTTTCCCCGTGTTAGTAGATTTAAGAAAATAAAAAAGAAAAAATAAATAAAAAAAGATCTCTATCTTAACCAATGATTAAGAACGTTTTCCAAGAAGGAAAACGTCTTGATGTAACCATCGAGATAACCGATGTGTCAAACTTGCCAAACTGCCTTAGACAAGCGTGGCGGGTATACTGTCCGTTCTCCTATAATGGGAGGCCAGCAGTGGGACGTTTATGAGCTGTTATTATTATATTATATTATATTATAACAGACAGACACAGTTACTTTCGCATTTATAATATTAGTATGGACTTGTTCAATAACATACAATCACACCTCAGATAGTTAAATATGTCACCATAATAATTATATAGCAATAAAACTTAATTATAATTATAAATAATGTGACGTAATTATACTATGAATTAAATTAAAAAATAACTATGCTGAATAATGAATATTATGCTAAAACGAACCGGGCATTTTTAAACTTATGACATTAAACAGCGCGATTAAAAACAGCTGCTTGTAATCGGCAAGGATTAAAACATAATTTAGTAAGCAAGTCACTGTATGCTTATTAGGGTTCTACACGCAAATAGATGGCGATTTAAAAAGCACGACGGGCTTGGTGCCTCATCTATATATATATATATATATATATATATATATATATATATATATATATATATATATATATATACAATTACTTGCCCTCACTGACTGACTGAAATAGGGGCTACTACATCCGTGCAGGAACGGAGAAAGAATACAATTTCCTGCGGCCGGGCGGCCTGTCGTAAGAGGCGACAAAACAACCCACAGCCAGGTGCTAGGGCATTTTCCCAACTGGATGGCTGCCGTTCCTGGTCTAGAGTATGCCGCCGTAGCAATCTTAAGTTGTGTTTCGGCCTTAGTGATCAGGTTCCAGTCTCCCTTAAGAGTGCAGCAGCGCATTTGTAGTAAGTACCTTTGGTGTTGAAAATGTCCATAGGCGATGGTAACCGCTTTCCATCAAATGGGCTGTCTGCCTGTATGCTGAACTCCTGCAATTAAAAAAAAACTACTGGGGCCAAGACCATGAAAATTTCCACGCGGGTTCCTTCACCCCCTACAAGGGTGAAAAAGGGGATGAAAGTTCGTATGAAAACCCATTATTTTTAAAGTTTAGTATATATATAATATCAGCCCATAACTGTCCTACTATTGGGCGCGGGCCTCCCATTATATGGAGAACGGACGGTATACCCGCCACGCTTGTCCAAGGCTTGGCAGGTTTGACACATCGGTTATCTCGATGTGCAGGTTGCATCATGACGTTTTTCTTCACCGTTTTTAGCACGTGGTAATTGTAACTATGCACATTCGATCAGAAAACTGACTAAGTGGTGCATGCGTCCCGACCAGGACCAAATCCGCGCCCTTTGAGTCTGAGACGCGTGCGTTAGCCATTACGCTACCACGACTTAGCCTATGTATAGCTCAACTGAACTACTCTTATCCGTGCAGGAACGGAGAAAGAATACAATTTCCTGCGGCCGGGCGGCCTGTCGTAAGAGGCGATTTAGACTTAACAACCTACAGCCAGATGGTAGGGCATTTGCCCGACTGGATGGCTACCACCCCTGGTCTAAAGTATGTCGCCATAACAACCTTGAGTTGTGTTCCAGCATTAGCGACCAGGTTCCAGTTTCCCTTAAGAGAGCAGCAGCGCATTTGTAGCAACTTTGCTGTTGCAAATGTCCTTAGGCGATGGTAACCGCATTCCATCAAGGCGGCCGTTTGCCTGTCTGCTGATCTCCTGAAAAAAAAAGAAAATTAGGTTATCAACTGATGCTATTCAACGGAGTTCTTGTGACAACTCGAAAGACCACATTTGACTATACACTTCACATTTCTCACAAAAACACATTATTACTACTCAAAAACTATCAATATCCTACAACTAATGTTTATTTTAGAGTAGTTTTACACATTTTTAGCAAATAAAACTGCACAGCACAACATCTGCTTTCAGTTCCCACCAAAAAACTCCATTGATATTTTTTAAACACGAAAGACAATAGATACATTTTTATAATCAAATTTTAAAAGATATCCCTATATAAAAATAACAGCGGAACCCTTTAATATAAAACCGACACGTACTTCTCGGATGTTACTTTTAATTTCACTACAACGTAGAGATATCGTGTGTGGCCTAACGTTAAATGTTGTAAGACTAATAACAGTTAATGCTTTTTGTAATAAATTACGTAGTTAAAATATTATAACTAGTATTGTATTATGAATTTATAGCCAGCTAGAGGTTTTCACACGGCTATGCTCGAGCTAAAGTGACATATCCTTATGAATAAATACAAAGAAAATCACGTACTTTATTCGTGTAGGGACGGAAGAGAATACAATTTCCTGCGGCCGGGCGGCCTGTCGTAAGAGGCTACAAAACAACCCACAGCAGTTAGGGTATTTGTCCGTCTTGATAGCTACTACGTAGAGTAGAATGCCCAGTATAGGGTGGAGGAGCAAGATGGAATGCTCCTCCAACTCAAAGGAAGATTGGAGCTGGACCCAGCTGAATAGCCGCAGATGGCTGTTTCAGCGATACCGGAGTTTGGGGGCTTCCCGACTCCGTGGGAGCGGAGGCGTTCAGCGAGGTTCGACCGCTGCGGGGGATTGACTCTATATTGAGATTTAGCCGTAAAAGGCTGAATGAGCTAAGCCAACAGGCTGAAGTGATTATTTGGGGACCAATTATCGACTCCGCCGGCGGAGCCGATCCTAGTCTATCATTACTACCGCTTCGCAACGTGTTATAGCTGGAGGAGAAGAAGAGGCGGAAGAAACTCTCCAGCAACACGCCTATTCTAATCGCCTATCTGTTACTGTTGAAAATTTGTATATATTCTTTGTACGTTTAGGGAAACGTTTGCGATCTCAATTATTGCACAGCGCCATCTATTGGCTTGTAAGTGTTCCACTACACCGCCATGATTACCTTGAGTTGTGTTCTGACATTAGTGGCCAGGTTCCGGTCTTCCTTTAGAGAGTGGCAGTACATTTGTAGCACCTTTGGTGTTACAAATGTCCATAGGCGATGGTAACCGCTTTCCATCAGGTGGGCCGTCTGCCTGTCTGCTACATCATTTCGTTTAAGTTTAATCAGTCATTATGGACTCTGAGTACGGTTATTATACTGTACAATATTTATATTTACAACACTAATTTTAATTCTTTTTTTCATCCGATGAGAAAGATTGTTATTAAGACCTTTAATACATCTAGCAGTACTGTATTTATAAATTCGATCTGGTGGGCTGTCTGCTTGTCTGCTGAATTTATGCAATAAAAATAATATTTGAAAAACTGAAATTATAGCTCTGAAAATAGGTTAAATTCCTCTACTGCTTTGGTGGGAGTATATCAAGCTCATACGCTCACGCTCCCGTTCCGCCTCCTCCTTAGCAAGCATTACGCACTCGCAAAAGAAAGAGACAACGTCCCATCTTGATTTGCTCTCAACCATTACCCGATCCACGGCCCGGGGCGAGATGTCTGATCCGAAAAGACGACGAGTTCACGACGCTACTCTCCCAAGCGGGACACACCTGGAGAGTAATATACTGCACCAAGGGCTTGACAGAAATAACAAGTAGATAACATCCTATTTTAGTTTGCAGGAATATAAACCGCACTATTTCTTTACAACCTAATAACGTCCTAAGAAAAACCTCGCTCTGAATAGGCTCCCAGTATTTATATATTTACACAAAACAGTAACAAAAAAAAAATGGTAGAAAATACTAAACTTTTTCGTAATTGACTCTTATTATGGCGCATCAAACGAAATGTTTTGGAATTTGTTCCAGGAAAACTACTCGGTACGGTCGGCAGCGAAATTATACGAAAAATACTATTGTAATAGCTGCGTTTATAACTAATTATTTTAAGAAAAAAATGGTAGCTACATATGAGGGGAACAGCTGTTGTAGGGGTTCTGTAGATACCTTTGATTTTATCGATGCCATAAATATTTGAATGCTCCACAAAATCTATACTAATATTATAAAGAGGTATAGAATATTTTAGATTTTTAATTAATATTAATTTGTATATATAAAATTGTATATATAGTTTTATTAAAAGATTCTAAATCTATACTTTGTGACGTTGTAGGGGGTAATCTCTGGATCTGCTAAACCGATTTTAAAAATTCTTTTACTGTTAGAAAGGTACGCTAACAGGGAGTGTCATAGGTTATATAACATGACGCTATATACCACGGGAGCGGGACAGAGCGCGGGTGAAACCGCGCCGGGCCGCTAGTGTACAATACACTGTCTAGAACATAATTATGTCTAGAAGCAACAAAGTCAAAGATTTTTTGGATAATAAACATGATCACTTATATTTTTTTTATAGGTAATCACGTGACCGACATTGCATTTGATATCAAGTGCAAATGAGGCCTAAGATGGATCACGCTTACATTGTAGAAGATAAAATAAGAAACAGCCAAATAGAAAGTTTCAGGAAAAGAAAATCTGTTTTAAGAATACTTGTTATATTACTTTTTCAATTTATCACATTCGGTTACCGTTGGAGTAGAGTAGAGTAGAGAGCCTAAAATCTGACCTAATGGAAAGTACTTTGTTATCTTCTCTTACAGACGATTGTAACACTTGAGGTGTAGCTAATATGCTGCTCTGAAGAAATTTTACACATATTTTTAACCAGATGGTAACGATTTTTTTAATAATTACATTATACAAATTCAATTAGGTTAATAATTTTATTTAGCAAATTCTACGATTTTTAATCTGTTATTTAAAGTAATAATATTTTTTTAATATATAATTTTAATCGGTTTTATCTCTTAGTGAATTTCATAACTGACATATAATATCATTGCTCTTAAATTGATAGTTATTGTACAGTTAACTTTACTGTTAGTAAAACAACATTAGTGAATTTAAAAACGATTCATATAAGATAGTTAAGTGATCATTCGATAAGAATCCGAGAAATATTTTAAAATAATGAAAAGCAAATTTCTATTTAGAAAGCGAAGTCTTAACCCTAAATTTCTCAATTTTGAAGAGAACTTTTCACCATTTATTTTCATGTGTTGAGTTAGCATTTAGAAAAATTAGTTCCCAAATTGTTTGCTATTAAATATTTATGTGGAAATGATAGCAATTATTACGATTTTCGGTTGAAAATTAGCTTTGGAATCGAAATAATTATGTGTAATTTTAGAAAGATGGATTACGAATGCTATTTTATTTTATTGTTTTAATATTTGGGCAGATTGTGTGCAGTTAAATTGATACCTAGTTATAAACAATTCTGGTAGCCTGATGTTAGCCTATACAATAAGCTTTGCCTTTAATATTTTAGAAGTTCAAATGGAGTTTAGATTTTATAGTTTTTTTTTTTTGTAGACCCGGGGTTCTCCGTTATAGGACAGGATAGAGACTATCTTTTCTGTTTTTATTATTGCTATTTATAAGTTTAAATGTTTTCCTAGATTTTATAGTTTAGCATTCATATACTTTACTAACTGACTATGTTCTGATTCCGATTGCAAGTTTGTTTATTAGTTCTTCACGGTCTTGACAATTAATCGAATATTAAGATATATCTGTAATAGGTACATAGAAAACATTCTATCTTTGAAAGTGAAATAGTTTTCATAGGATACATATTTGAATTTTAACGTAAACGATGCTGGAGAAAGGATGAAATTATTATTTATTAAATTAGAATACTGTTTATTATATAAAAAGGAACATTTTCCTTGAGATATAAATTAAAAATACTAGCTTCTCTCCGCGACTTCGTCCGCGTGGAATAGTAAAAAAAAACCCTATTATGAAACATTCTTCATTGGTGCTCTGCTCCAATTGGTTTTAGCGTAATAATATATAGCCTATAGCCTTTTTCGATAAATGGGCTATCTAACACTGAAAGAATTTTTCAAATCAGACCAGTACTTCCTGAGATTAGCGCGTTCAAGCAAACAAACAAATTCTTCAGCTTTATATATTAGTATAAGATTAACGCTAACAAACGTTGCTTGAATTAGGTTTACGTTAGTAGTAGTTAGTAGTTTTGTACATTTTCTGTGCTCCTTACTTCTGAAACTAGAAATTTAAGATTCTTTACAATTTATAATTTCATTTCGCTTCTACAAAAACGTGTACATAAGCATTTATGATTTTCTTTTTTGGCCAATTTATCGTATACAAGTTCCCCCGACAAGTTTAGTATAACAAGCTATAAGTAGTAAATGTGTAATACCACTTTGATGCAGACATACTACATGCAATATTGTTGTAAGTATATTACTGCTCCATAAAGAATAATAGGTTTAATGCATTATTTCTGATGTGATATTGTTATTAATTGTTACATACATACATACATAACTTCACGCCAGTTCCCTTGCGGGGTAGGCACGAACAACAGAGCGCCATTCAGGCTTATTCTTACACACCTCACTTGCTTCTTTGACATTCATAACTCTTGTCATGCATGCTCGTCTGTTCTTTACAATTAATTAATTGTTAATAGCGTTAAATATGCACAGATAACGTATATATACGTAAACTAATTTAGCTTCTCGTTATCGATGTTAATTTTGACGCTATAAACAAGACGTGTTTGGCCAGAATCAATAACTATAACATTATCCCAGACGGTGTTCGAACATTAGCAGAGAGAGGGAGAGAGAGAAAGATATATCACCCGTCTCGCTCTGGCATTTCTTGTCCCTTATTTGTGTTGCTGTCGGTACAATATTAAGGCGCACCGACACCCGCACCGCGGGCGAAGTATAAATGACTTATCATTAAGTAATTACTATCATTGTCTACTCGCACACAAGCGGACGGGCTGTCAGTCATCATCGCGGACAAACTTGATTGGCCTGATTTGGTGCTTTACAAATTGTGGTTTATTTGCTATTGGTTATATGGAGTACTATTTACCGTCTTCAAATAGATGTATTAGAGCTGGTATGCAAATAGATGTAGAAATAAACAAAGAATTCAAGAATAATTCTTCTTATTAAAAGAATAAAATGTAATAGAACTATGTTTTAACCGTTTTAAGTGCGGTAATTTAATTGATGTTTTGAGAGAGAGTTTAAGAGAGTTGGTCTGAAAGAGAGTGTCGGGGTGAAGGTAAGGAAAGGAATGCTCCGGTGGTTCGGGCATGTGGAAAGAATGCATGATGAAAGAATGACTAAACAGATATACAATGCAAAAGTGGATGGACGCAGAAGTCGTGGAAGGCCACGACACATCTTCCACGATCAAATTAATCGTGTACTAGCAGAAGGTGATGTCAGGAGCCTTAAGAACAGACGAGCGTGCATGACAAGAGCTATGAATGTCAAAGAAGCAAGTGAGGTGTGTAAGAATAAGCCTAAATGGCGCTCTGTTGTTCGTGCCTACCCCGCAAGGGAGCTGGCGTGAAGTTATGTATGTATATGTCTGTCTGACCTTCTAAAAATCTTTTGTAGTCAAACTTTGTTTAAATTAAACTTTTTTGTTTTTTTGACTTACATTCATATTTTATAAATAAATTTTATCTCCTTAGATAAATCTCAATCTAATTCTGTAAATAGAATAATTAGTTGTTAGTAATGTACCAACCAATCAAGATAATGTTGTAAATTAAAAATATTACTGAGAAGCGAGCATGGTACCGCCGGCCCGCTTCCCAGAACTGACTGGGCTGCTTAATTGCATTGATCATTGCGGTTCAGGAGAACTCTATGTATTATGACGTGAAGAGTAAACTTCGTACATACATACAGAAAGAGTGATAAAGAATAAACATTTATTTGAATATAGCGAAACGTATTCGGAAGAAAGGAATGTAGTAGTATAGTAGTAGTTTAGCAGACAGGCAGACGCCTCACCTGATAGAAAGCAGCTACCGTCGCCTATGGACATTTGTAACCCCAAAGATGCTACCAATGTGCTACCGTTCTCTAAAGAGAGACTGGAACCTGGCCACTTATGTCGGAACACAACTCAAAGTTGTTATGAAGGCATACTCTAGATCAAGGAAGGTCATCCAGTCAGGCAAATACCCTACCACCCGAATGTGGGTTGTTTTGTCGCCTCTTACGACAGGCCGCCCGGCCATAGGAGATTGTATCCTTTCTCCGTTCCTGCACGGATAAAAAACCCATACATACGTATGGTATGAAAACCGTCTTTATCAAGAGAATAGACATGGTAATATTTATATATCAAATCTGTTTTCCTGACAGAAATGATATATCCACTTGCTACGATCTTGAAATAAATCCTTTACTTCGCTTAATAACATTAATCTCCTCGTACATAGATTATATGTGTGTATTTATTATACGTGCTTTTGACCTGGCCATTCTTCAAGCCATCTACGATTTCATCGTGGTGAGTACGTAGCGGTATACCAGCACCAACTCTACCACCTGCATTGATGCCATACGCTTGTTATGTTAGTTCGCTTCATCCATTTACTAGTTTAGGATTCAGAATTTTCTCTGTATGTGACAAATTAGCCTTTAAATACAAGAAATTTCTTGTAGTCGGATGGCTGCCAATGCTAACTGTAACACAGGTTTGTTCCTAGTCCGGGGTCTTGGCAACCACCTGACTTCACAGCTTGCGTTTCTTTGGACAATTCTGTCTTTTTGTACTTTTTACTTGTATGTAACACAATAATGTTGTTGTTGGCTATGTAATAAAGATTTTGTATTTGTAAAAAAAAAATACTTTACATGTCCAAACCACCTTAATATTCTATGCTCAACTCTTGTTATTACATCTTCTTTCTATCCACAACGTTCCGTTGTCACATGTTCCTTATCATCGTTTATATTAAGGCTTATAGCAACGTCAACGCCTTTGAAGATTTTTCGGGTGATAGCAGGAATTCCATAGACGCGGTCTTTATTCAGAGGCATTATTATTTTATTGATTATTTTATTGTGATTAAAGTAGTATTAAAAAAAAACAAATTATTTATCTCTCTTATAAAGATGTAGATATTTATTTATCCTGTTTTGATTAACAATGAAGAAGTATGAAGGTTTCATGTCTATTGACATTTGGTGTTTTTTTTCTTAAATTAAAATAAATAATGAAAAATTCCAAAAAAAAAACACGTTACGTGTCATATCTTCAAGATTAATGATAATTTTTTTGGTCAATTATTTATTTGTAATTACCAACGAAAATTTGTTTCGTTTGCACACCATTTTCGACCTTTTGCGACAATAGGAGCCTTAACGTTACATATTACTTCTCAAAGCTATCATTTCAACTGCGTTTATCATACTTTCATGCATCTTCTGATCTATCCAACTTCTACTGTTTCTCGCAAGTCACCGGTAGCTGTAGTCAGTGGATCGTTTCGCCGTTCCTTAAACACTCAGTACATATTAGTATTCCAACAACACAATCCCCGGTTTATCGCGAGAGCAATTAATTTATTGCTTCCGATGAAAACGTCTAAAAGACTGATTAAATATAGTATTTAAAGATACTAGTCGACCTTTAACCGTTGAAAATAGTAAAATCTTTAATAGCTTTTAAAATGTCATACGAAATACCAATAATATAGCAAACTGATAGTAAATTACTTGGAGTCACTAAGAGACTCGTTCGAAAGGGGAGACGCCAAAAATATTTGCTGCAATAACGCTAATTTCCTAACTTGCCCAGTTAGTAAGCCCCTGGTTCGATACTCGGTGAGGTATATTTTTGTGAATAAACATTTCATTAATTAGTCTGGAATACATTTCAGATTTATCAGTTTTGTATTACGTGACTTGTCAACGTGACGTTACGTGAATATCAACTCGAGTCAATTGAGCGAGGAGGCTGGTTGGCAACGACCAGCTTTTCGGCGATAAAACTCAAAGTCTCGAACATCGACGCAGGGCTGCCAGCTTATCATTTCCTATCGGATTCACTTTGGAGAGTGTGCAGCTGAGCTCTTCGATCTGATCCCGCCATCTCCTTTCCATCATCGGACAAACAGACGCACCGGCATGCGGCACCGATATATGGTGGATATTCCTATAAGAACGAAGCACTGTGCATCTAGCTTCATCATACGCACCGCAAAGGAGTGGAACTCATTGCCGGAGTCTTTCTTTCCTGATACTTATAACCTGGGTATCTTCAAGTCCCGTGTGAATAAGGTACCTTCTAGGTAAGCGTGCTCCATCCTAGACCATATCTTCGACCCATATAGGGCGAGACGAAACGCAAACCTATACCACAATAAAAAAAACTTAGCTTGGTCAAATAAAGTACGTGAATCTGTCGATGCGTTAAGAAACGAACTCAGATATTTTTTTAATATAGACAGACAGATGATACCTGTTTATTGTACAGCAAACCGGGTGGCTTTATCGCTACAAAGCGATCTCTTCCAAGCAACCTTTGGCAAGAATTGATATATTTTTCATACTGATGGTTATGTAGCACAACATACCTATTGGTCGCGCAAATTTAAATATATTAAAAATCATTAAACAAATGGTAATACGTTTATATCATTTAAGTTAGTTTTAATAATTGTGAAGGTGGTCTGGAAGATATCGCCGACGGCGACAAGACCTCTGTTTTATATATGATTTCATTTAATCTGTATATGATATAATAATTATATCTATAATTACATACATTGGTTAATTCATTCGTGTAATACTACCTCCTACCCTTTTTCCTCCTCTATACATTCCTTAACAAGCGGAAAAAAGAGACGGCATGCGACGATAATAGCATCATAATAATAGAATTCTTATAAAATTCACTATTTGCTAATGAAATGTATCGCATACGCATCGTTTGAACATTAGCATTATTTCGTCTATATCTTTACTAGCTGTCCCGGCAGACGTTGTTCTGCCCTGAACTAATAAAATTTAGAACCCGATTCCAGCGCCACCTACCGGGTCCAAATGTTAGCTATCCTATCTTTCAAGTCGGATCAAACTGCACACGGTGTGCAAATTTGATTAAAATCGGTCAAGTAGTTTAGGAGTCCATTGAGGACAAACATTGTGACACGAGATTTATATATATTAAGATATATATAATTATTCTGTACGTGTGTTGATAGTGAACTCCTCCTAAACGGCTGGACCGATTTGAATGAATTTTTTTGTGTGTGTTCAAGTGGATTCGAGGATAGTTTAGATTCACAATTGGACCCGGTAGGTGGCGCTGCAATCGGGTTCTAAATTTTATTTCTTCAGGGCAGAACAACGTCTGCCGGGACTGCTAGTACTTTATAAATCATCAAATTAGTTGAATTCGTGAAATTTGGACATTTGTGTGTGTCGTGCTAACTAAGAAACAAGAAGAAATTATCGCTTATTTAAAGGTGCTATGCAGGCCTTCCCTTACTAACTGCTTGTATTTCCATGTGTTCTATGCAGTTATATTTACCATCATTGTGGTTTTACAACAAAAAGAGATATAACAAAACACCATTACCAATTCTCGTAACTGTATAATAGTTAGTGTTAAATGGATAAAGAAAATTTAAACATAGAATTATATAGCAAACAGTATGTCCAATTTGCACCTATGTTTTTTCTTTATAATCTTTGCAACAGGAGACTCTTGGTTGTTTTCTTTAAAGAAAAGCGAATTATACAAAAAGGGGCACTAAATAAGCCGAAACTCATTACCAACCATACTGACTTGTAGATGTTGGTTAATTTAATTGGAGAAGTATTGTTACGGTGTTATCTCCTGACGCTTTATCTTTTCGGTTTAGGACTTAGAATGGTATGGAGTAGATTTCATATCTTGTAAATAGAGTAAAATAAAGAATACCTAATTATTTTCATTAAGAATTGGTTAACTAATTTTTAAATTAATTCGGTGGCCTCTGTAGTTGAGCGGGCTAAGTCTGAGCCAGCCGAATTCACTGAAACGCATAGACTCCAGGTTCGATTCCTGGCATGGTAAATTTCGTAAACAAACTTTCTGTTATTTACTATAGTCTGGGTGCATGGGATAGTTTCGCTTGTGTTATGGGTAATATACAACGGACTACTCTGGGGCCGATCCCGGACATGCAGACCATAGTAAAATAACAGAGAGTTCGTTTACGAAATTTACCAGGAGTCGAACCCAGGGCCTCTGCGTTCCAGCGAGTTCGGCCGGTTAAGACGTAGCTCGCTCAACTAAAGAAACCGTCAAAATTCAACTACAGTCGTTGTTGTTCATTAGTCAAGTTGATTTACGATGAAGGACCCTTCAGGACACTTCCCTCTTCTCCTATTCGTTTCCCTATCCTATCCGCTAATCCAATCCCATATCCCATCCTTTCTATCCCATCTCTCCTGTCTGGTCACCATGTCATCTTCTTTCTCCCACCCTAAAAAAGGTTAGTAACGCGTTGGCTTCGCTCCTGATTTTGCATAATGTCTACAGGCGGCGGTAACACTTTCCATGAGCTGTGCCGTCTGTCTGCTTGTTAGCTTCGTAATAAAAAATGTATGCCTGTACAGTTCACACGCAGTAGAAGTGAAACTTTTGAGAATATACAAGCTGGCATAATTATGTCTACAGCGCTTAGTAGACAAGAGTGAAGAGGCTACGAAAGCTACTATACTATAAAAACTACCAAAACTTCCAAATCTACCAAAATTACCAAAACGATGAAAATGACAAATCACAAAAAATACCTAGGAATTTAGTGTCGCTTTTTTGTTTCATCGAGTTTCAAATCACAACGATTCTAAAGAAGTTTTACTTCATAAATACCTTTCAGTAAAATCGGTACGTAAGATACGGGTGTTTATCTGTTAAATCGTTACAGACTGAGTTGCTTTCACATGTATAATTATTACTAAAGTATGGTCTCTCTTTTGTTTCACCTTCTCTAAATTATTTGGGGTCGGCACAATATGTCAGTTTCTCCATACTCACACCAAAAATCATCATATCATCCTTCACACAATCCATCCATCTCTTTTTTGGTCTACTTTTACGTTTATATCCATGAGTTTTGCAATTTAACATTCTCTTTGTCACGTGACTTTCATCCCTCCTCATTACATGCCCATACCACCTCATTCTTCTTCCTCTAATTCATCAGTCACGGCTGCAACTTTCAAAGATCCCCTTATGTACTCATTTTTCACCTTATTCATTCTTGTAACACAAATCCATCGCAACATTCTCATCGTAGCTGAGTGGAGTCGTTTGTGGTCTATCACTTTAGTGGTTCAACATTCGGACCCGTATAATTATAATATAATATACAGTGTAAACTCCATGTAACGTCACTCGATTTAACGACAAACTCCCTTAAGCGTCCAAATCACTTATCTTTGGTTTGTTTAGCTTGTCTTCCATACAATGATATACTCTATATAGCATTACAACTCTCAATAACGTCATCAATTAAGTAATAAAAAGTACCTTTTAAGGCCAAAATTATTAAAAACTGCGCAGCTGTGTACGTTCTTTTATTGCTTTATTATCCTAGCCCGTAATAAATCAACTGTCTGTATCATGCATATTGAAATTTCTAAGTACTTCCTAAAGAAAATACAACAAGATGCCTCAATATCGCAAGATATGAATGAAATAAGTAAAAAATACAACATAATTACTGGTGCAGCAAAACAACACAACAACTCTCTATAACGCCATAAAACGTCCCATGTCCCGTCACAGTCACTTCAGTGTCGTTATATGGAGTTTACACTATAGACAATTCGATTCGATCGACGATTTTTTTAACTCAAATTCCATGCAAAAATCACATCCATTGTACCGTCATGACGAAAAGGGCTAACGTGATTTGACGTACAGATGTTAACTGTTAAATGGCATGGAAAACACCATGGTTTTAGTAACTCTATACCTTTTACACTTCGATATTACACTCCGTATTCAAAATTCAACACTATTCCTTACTCCATAAGATCGAAAATCATTTGAAGGTATCGCTTCTTTTACCTCAATAGCTATCGTACAAAATGATCTTAATGTTCATAAATACAAGACTGAAAGTTCTATGAAGATTTTTGAATAGGAATTACAAGCGATTTTTATATTTTATTTTATTATAATTAAGGTTGATTTTTGATTGACGGATGTATGCTTAAATAGTGTGAATAAGCTACTGTTTAGTATCGGTTTACTGGTACGTTGAGTTTCGATGTCCAAAATTCGATTCTTGCTCAGTTGAACATCGTTTTATTTACGTTTTGTGTCATGTAGTTGTGGTTTGAGATGAATTTTATTGAAAATACACCTTGACTTCCGATCATGGATGAATACTAGTATAGTCCTAGTCTGGGTGCAAGTTATCAGCTTACTGGGCCAAACTATGCAACGTAATATTATATCAAAGTCCTACTACGTATAGTTTTGAAAAAATGACATTGTATATAAAATATGTCACTTGCCTAATAATGTAGATAATCTTGACATCTGTCACCTACACCATGCTACAGCGCAAATAGTATACCTACTTCCGATACAATTGTTTATAGAAATAGTAAATTAAACATGTGTTTTCTACCCAATTTGTTTCTAGTTTTAAATTCAAATTCAATATTGAACGGGGTGCAATTTAAAAATTTTTTATCTGAGTGTCAAAAAGTGACAGCTTTGACAAGCGAACAGCGTGAACGCGTCAACGCATAAAACCCAGTTTCTGTTGACATTATCGTTAATTATTTCACTTTAGCTATATAACAAGCGCAATCTGCTCAGCTTGGGAATATAAAATGTGTATGCGAAACAACAGTTATTAAAAAATAAAAATAGTCTCAGACGAGTCACAGTCAATCAAGATGAAAATTTTGTTAGCCTCAATTAAATACAATCTTCTTTATTATACTATGATATTTTCGTTTCTTCTAAAGCCTCTGCTCCATTTGGGATGATGTTATTGTTAGTGACCGTGTCACGCAGATATAGAAATAGATTTAATGCGTTATTTGTAATGCGATATTGTTGTTAATTGGTAATGACGTTAAACATTGACATATGTACATAACACAACCTATATATATATATATGACTTGACTTCATGTTGGTCCGAAGGCACTCAAGCCCCGAGGGGCAACTTGCTCGGGGGAGCTCCCTAGGGGGTTTTACCTCGGCTGGACTGTTGCCATGAAAGGGGGATAAATCTAACGATGCCGACTAGAAGGCGACAGAATGTACTAATTGAGAACGGGCGACGGGTAATGTAAAGCCCGAGGGGGCGGATCCCGGCGGACCGGGATCGGCGGTTCTAGTTCTAGTCTATCATATGGGGGGGCTATGTCTCCTGGCGTCCCTTGCGGGGACGTGGAGTGATCGTGATTGGCGACTTCTGAGACGCCGCGGTCTATGTCTGTCTGTCGGTGCTTGCCAGCCTGCCGTCTTAACTAATACAAATTACACAACACTTGTATTATACAATTTGTTAAAAGAGTGCGTTCCAAAACGGTACAGCGCCTTCGTGTTTTGGCTTGGTAAATTAAATTTTAATACCAATTCCGACAAGTATATGTAAGAAGAATTTCGCCACAGTCAATAACTACAAAATTACCGCAGGTGAAGCCCAAGTATAGGGAAAAAATCTTTAGAACAGCCCCTACTTCTATATAAGCTAAATTTTTCGGGATGTTGGTAATACTTATCGTTTGATATTTATATTGTTTATCTTATCTATTCATACATACATATATTAATAATAATATTTGTGAAATTAAATTAAATAAAGTATATTGATCATGCTCGCGAGGTTACTGCCATGTGAAACTTGGACTCTACAATTATAGTATCAATAGTGGTGTCAGTGAATGGACTAATAGCGAAGAGCCTTGACCGCCACCTTGAAAGGCTCGCACTTGGTATCTGGGTGAAGGGTCGGATACAGAAGGCAGCCCTGCTGGATGCGGCCCGTATTGTCTGGAGGTTCCTATCTCTGGAGTCTTAACCACCGGTAGCTTGGACCCTAGACCCCTATCTATATATATAAAAGAAAGTCGTGTTAGTTACACTATTTATGGCTCAAGAACGGCTCGATCCATTTTTATGATTTTTGTGTTTTTGGAATTGTCTCCGTCCGGAATAGGATAATTAGTATTAAAATATGATATTCATCAATAAAAAAATTATCATTAAAAAAATACATCAGTCTAGCCATTAATTTGTTATGATCTTTCCCGGTCGATTTCGGCAATGGTGACTGCATTTAAACTTATTTTCATTTCTCTGATTTAGGTGAAATTATTTTTGTGTTTGTTCAATTGGGCCACGGGATGGTTTCTATTCAAATTTGAACTAGGTAGATGGCGCTGCAATCGGGTTCCAGGATTTAGGTGAAATTATTTTTGTGTGTGTTCAAGTGGATCCCGGGATGGTTTACATTCGCGATTGGACCCGGTAGGTGGCACCGCCGAACTCCTTTTTAACGGTGGGACCGACTTTGATAAAATTTTGTGATTTTTCAAGTAGATTCCAGAATGGTTTACAAGACTTTACATTAACAATTGGTCCCGGTTGATGGCGCTGCAATCGGTTCCTAGATTTTTATTTTTTAAGGGCAAGACAACGTCTGCCGGGTACAGCTAGTTTTGATATAAATTAAGGTATATATATTTTTTATAAAATTTGTAAGAAAAAAAAATGAAAGTAAAATAAACATGTGATAATAATATATTTATTAAATTATTAAATGTCATGAGGGTTGTACGTTTAGGGTGACCCTTAGAGGGTTAATGTATAATTATGTTTTATGTAAATGTACATTAAAGCATTAAATAAATTGAATTAATATTCATATTTCGCTTTTCAAACTATAAAAACACATTGTACCTTTCTAATTTTTATTTATTTATTTACAGGTAAGGATATATAAAGCCCACATGATGGTAAGTGGTATCCATAGTCTACGGATATCTACAGCACCAAGGTGAGTATGCGTTGTAAGACCTAATAAACAATTATTGACTCTACACAAATTCTTTATGGGCCATAAAAAAAAAATTATACCCTCAATAACTGTTTATTATTAAAGAAGAATAGGAGAGATGTCATATAAAAATGCAAGACCAAAAAGGCCCCTGAAACCTAAATTTCCAGATAAAATACCAGCTCTGAGGCCAATCCCATACACGTAGAAAAGCCAACAACATAAAGTTTGTTTATTAAATTTACTATGTCAGGGTTCGAACCTAGGACCTGATATTTCAGTAAGCTAGACGAGTATAGGCTTAGATCACTTAATTACGGAGGTCTATTTGATAACTTACAAGTTATTGGAATAAACTAACAAAGCTAAATTCATATTGGAGTCCTATTATGGAGTAAAGAAACCCTGCGGTGCGTACGCGCAGCCCTGTAATTGAGACGTTTATCAAATATGAATCATACAACAATAAGTAAAATCTAAAATGGTTTTGCAAGAGACTTACCGTCTTATTCATAATAAAGCCATTAAGAAGATTTAAATAGTTTTATTCTGAATGCAGTTATGAATAAAAGTTTTTATATTTTTTAATAAGCCTATAAACCTCGTAAACTTATTAAAAACTAGCTGTGCCCGCGACGTCGTCCGCGTGAAATTTGCTTTCAGAACCCTCCGATTTTTAAACATTCTTCATTGGTGCTCCGCTCCTATTGGTCTTAGCATAATGATATATAGCCTATAGCCTTCCTCGATAAATGGGCTATCCAACACTGAAAGAATTTTTTAAATCAGAGTAGTAGTTCCCGAGATTAGCGCGTTCAATCAAACAATATTAATATTTGGCTACAACACTAATACTTACATATATATATATGTATATATATATATATATATATATATATATATATATATATATATATTTATTCATTATTATCATCATTTTCCTCCGCGCAGGAACGGAGAAAGAATACAATTTACTGCGGCCGGGCGGCCTGTCGTAAGAGGCGACAGAACAACCCACAGCCAGGTGGTAGGGCATTTGCCCAACTGGATGGCTACCACCCCTGGTCTAAAGTATGTCGTCATAACAACCTTGAGTTGTCTTCCGGCATTAGTGACCAGGTTCCAGTTTCCATTAAGAGAGCAGCAGCGCATTTGTAGCAACTTTGCTGTTGCAAATGTCCATAGGCGATGGTAACCGCTTTCCATCAAGTGGGCCGTCTGCCTGTCTGCTGATCTCCTGCAATATATATATATATATATATATATATATATATTGCAGGAGGATTTTTTCACGTATGTTGTATTTAAAAATACCACTTTAATATTAAACATGTAATCTAAAAAGATTAATAAGTAATTTAAATATAATCTAAATTAATTAGAACTAAGAAAGTGTCCATTAGCACTTTTCTTATTGTCTCTATTAAGGGGAAGACCCTTTGTTCATGTGATCTTTATTTAGCTAGCACAGTACACTACACTTTAGTTTTGTTTATAGTACTAGTTTAAACGGTTTTGTCCTTTTGAGCCTTCTCATTATATCCGTGTTGTCAAGGAGCTGGATCGCCTCGACATTCACATGATGATGAAGCCGATGTTCGTGGGCTTCCGCGTACTTTCTAATAATGCTGGTGACAAGCTCCACTTTTAGGTATATTTGATATATATATCTGAAATGTAAATTAAATCTAAACTTATAAATTACGCACCAGATCACTGCCAGCGGGAAGCGTGCCCTGAAGGCTGGCTGCATTCCCACGCTGTATAGAAATGCTGATTCTCTGGGCAAAATATTAGCCAGCCTTTTCACCACGGCCAGTGCTAAAGAGTTTCTTACGAATGTCTTTAAAGAAACTCTTTGTCGATGGACCCCACGGGTCTAACGTTTCAACCCCAAACGGCACAAATACGTAACCTTTTCCTAAGGCTCCATATTTGCGCCGTTTGACGTCTCCAGCTAAAGCAGGAGACTTTATATTATTTATCTGTGCAGGAACGGAGAAAGAATACAATTTCCTGCGGCCGGGCGGCCTGTCGTAAGAGGGGACAAAACAACCCACAGCCAGTTGGTAGGGCATTTGCCCGACTCGATGGCTACCACCCCATGTCTAAAGTATGTCGCCATAACAACCCTGAGTTGTGTTCCGGCATTAGTGACCAGGTTCCAGTCTCCCTTAAGAGAGCAGCAGCGCATTTGTAGCATAGGCGATTGTAACCGCTTTTCATCAAGTGGGTCGTCTGCCTGTCTGCTAGCTCCTGCAATAAAAAAATAAATAAAGCAGTCAGCCAGCCCCTGACTCGGTCGGTGGAAGATGTAACGGGGCTTGTGTGTCAACATAAGTCTTATCCTCCAAGTGATGAGTGACATTCCGTCCGGTCTCTTGCCATCGTCGCGCACCAAGCCATTCGGTTCTAAAATGGCTGGTACGCCGACGCTGACGAGAGCACGGCGGATGATGTCGTTGAGACTGGCATGACGAGATCTTCTACCTGCGCTTGAATTAATTCCATATTAGCCATCAATTTCCCACCAAAACTCTTAGTGAACTTCGTCACTGAAAACCAGTAGTGCATGCGTGTTAAGATTCTATTTAAAAACATTGTCCACCGTATAACTGCTATGTTAAATTGAACGCTTGGGCTTCTGTGCGTGACCAAACGGCCACCGTGTGAAGACATCGTGGAAATGTCACGAACTTTATTGAAATACTTAGTATTCATTTTAAATCTATTTGAAAGTGTGTGGTTCCGTAAAAAATATTTAGAAAAAAACCAAAATCGACTTTAATCTAAAAAGCTAACAATATTTAACTTCTTACATCTTGAAGTTGGTGCGAAGTATAATATATATATTGGAAATTTGTTGTTGTTTTTGGCGTTTGGATTTCTGTCTGTCAAAGAGCAATGGAACGAAGCTCACTAAACATAAAACTAAAAGATAGACAAAACAATTTAGATATAAGAAAGAAAACTAAATTTAAAGATGCCATACATCATGTAAGAAAGCTTAAGTGGAAGTGGGCTGGACATGTGGTACGATACTCGGACCAGAGATGGACAAAAATAGTGACGGAATGGCGCGGCCCCACGTATGGCAAACGTCGTGTGGGACGCCCGCTCAAGCGGTGGGACGACGACATCCGCGCGGTCGCGGGCCCAAGGTGGCTCGCAGTGGCCGCGGACAGAAATCACTGGGCGCAACTGGAAGCCTTTACCCGGACGGGGGGTCCAAAAGTAGAACAATAAAAATAAATAAATTGACGAATAAAATAATAATAATAAATAAATATTAAAAAAATAAATTAATAATAATAAATTGACGAAAAATAATGTGACATTTTAAAATTATTGTATAGTGTAATGTTATTATGGACCAAATAAAAAGGCTTTTTATTTTTATTTTATTTTATTTTTGGCGTTTGACATTCCTTCACAGAAATTGATTCTAACAAGCTACACTATGATTTAGTATAATAATACAGGTGTGTTTATTTTTTCAAAATCAGCCGCTTCTATTCCTGACTAGGGTAATTGGTTCAAAAATGTAATGATACCATTAGTTTTCATCAAAATCGGCTTTGAAGCTCGGCTTTGAAACTCCTTCTATTGTATTTTTCGCTACTTATTATAGTTTAGTATTTGGTCCTGAAGGCCTACTTAAAACATTCACCTGTATATCTTTGTAAATGTAAGACATTGAATAACGGCCGGTTCCTATATCATACGGACCTTTCATTTGCCTTATTATCGGTTAAAATTTGACATAAATTCCATAAAAGTATTGTCAAAATTCAACCGATGGTAAGGCAAGTATGAATGGTAAGTTCTAGGAACCGGCCATACATGAATTTGAATTTAAATGTATAGATAGATAGATAACACTTTATTGTACACCATTACAGAAAACACAGAAAAACTTGTAGCCTCAAGATATTCTAAACGTGCACAATGTGCGGTCTTATCGCTAAGAAGCGATCTCTTCCAGACAACCCGTGACAGGAATAAAATAGACTATATTGGTCAAAGGTGGTATACATAAATATTATAGGAGATGCAGATACTTACATTATATTTTATTCATTAATAATAAACATATAAGTATGTAAAATATTATATAAGTAAGATTTATACACATATATAAATACACCTTGTTAATATTACATACATAAATATATACATATGCATATATAAGTACATATCTATTCATATGATAAAACTGTAGAGGTTGAATTTCTGTACAATGAAAAAAAATGCTAAAAACCGAGTCAGGGGATGTAAATTTTTTGTTTCTCTGTTTCTCTGTCTGTTTGTACGGGCTAATCTCCGAAACGACTGGACCGATTTAAATTAAATGTTGTATAGTGATAGCTTATATCCCTGGTCAACACATAGAATACTTTTAATACCGAAAAATTAAAGAGTGCCCATGGGATAGGTAAAAAAACTATAATTACTTAAACAGCTTATGCACCTAGTCAAGTATTAATATTGCCGGTATCATCATACAATAAAACAATTTATACATTAAAAAGACGAGATTCCGCGAAAAAGTAAAACCTTACAAATAAAGTGTCTATCTCTATGTCTATAGCGTATTTTATCATCATATTAAATGAACTAGATGGCGCTGATAGTATTCTACATCGCGATCGTGAGTACATAAATATACGTAAAAATATCAGTGTAACAAGTAATGTGACGAAGAAAAATATTACATTAATTATTTTGTTCAGAAGTAACCCTAAAGCTTGATAATCGAATTAGAAAGCATAAGAAATCTTTAATTCCTCAACAACCTTATATTACTGCGTTGTAAACCTTTGTAAAAGTAGAAAAAATATATCCAAAATAGCCGTTTCGAACCAACAATGAAATATGCAAATTTGACCGGGAATCGAACGGGCTACCATTAGCGAAGTGAACCTATGCTTATATATAATCTTTTTATTATTATACTTTATCGAATTCTTGAGGTTATTGCCATTTTGTCTTTAAGCGTTTTTGTCCTTTTGATACTGTTACAACTCAGGTTCCGACAAAAACAAAATCCAGCTGCATATCTAAACAAAACACATTTTATTATCTGTCGGCATTTAAACTACTTGTAATTCTTTTATGATCGTCTTCTTTTGTTTACTTATTGATTGGCATACGGCCCATTGTTTAATTGTACTCTTTTATGGCCGAATCGTTAGCCAGGTGTGGCGAATTAAGCCGACTACGATATGGGTATATTGCATTTGTGCAGTATAAAACGATGGCCTGATGGAGGGAGAGGCAGTCGAGCGAGAACCACGATCAAGGCGAGACGTGTGTATATTCGGTAATCGATTAGTGACGGACTTTGCGCGTTTTATTGAATTACGACCTTCTGCATTACGTTTGGATTTGTTGTGTTCGGTTATATTTGTACTTGCGTATAGTTCTAATACACTCTATAATAATTCCAACGGCATTTTAATTCGAGTCCCGCTAACTCGTAACAATACGAAACAAAGAAATTATTTTTTTGCGAAATGTATAGAGGCACATGTTCATATCATGTATTTTAAGATTATGTAGCCATTTTGAAATGTAAAAAAGGTGCCCAATTAGTATCTGTTTGGGTAAATTTTCAAAATTAAATTAATTAAATAGTCGGCAGACAAACACACATATTGTATATCCCCAAGCTAAGCAAGTTACGCTTGTGTTATGGGTAGTATACAACGGACCGCTGTGGGGCCGATCTTAGACACGCAGACCATAGTAAATAACAGAAAGTTCGTTTTCGAAATTTACCATGCCAGGAATCGAACCCGTAGCCTCTGCGTTCTAGCAAGTTCAGCTGGCTAAGACTTAGGCCGCTTAACCACAGAGCCACAGAGATGAAACCCTTGTTTACATATGCATAACACTGTCACTAACAATATAATTATCCTAGCTTTAGCTAAGTATTTTTTTTTATTGCTAAGCTTGCAAACAGGCGAACGGCCCATCTGATGGAAAGTGGTTACTGACGCCTATAAATTTAAAATTTTGAACTTAAGTAAATGAATTATCAAATTCAAAAGTTTTATTCAAAATAAGTTCCACTGGAGAACTTTTTGAAAGTCATACATATAAGTTAAAATTTAATTTTGCTTCCTATTCTATGTACACTGGTTCGCAAGGTGTTATTGCTGTTAAGGAGAAGAAGAGGCAAGAAACTCCCCAGCAATACGTCTAGCTAACAAATGTTTTTCTTTATATTTCTTATTCTATTTATATCTCAAGTTCTTTTTTATAAGTTTTATACAAAAGTATGTTACAGAATTACTTTTCGAAGAATTAATGGAGTTGTAGCAGACAGTGCATGCTCAGTAAGACAAAGACATAGTAAGAGGATAGAAGAATATTATTATTGTTATAATTATGACGAAACGTACTAATAGTTTGTACTGCAACATATCTCCATAAACACTAATGGTCGCCCGGTATTCGAAATTCGGCCATAATTAATTTAAATTATAAGTTTGAACATTATTGAGGTTCTGTTGTCAAAGACTATACTTCTATAATCACAGATTTCGCCAAGGCTACACTGTTAATTTGACTTTAACAATAAACAAAAGAGTATATATGCGTGTGTGTGTCGAATACATGGTAATGTGTGTGATTTTTTTTATTGATTTAATGTATTTTTGATGCATAATTTTAAGACACACCTTCCATGATCAAATTAATTGTGTACTAGCAGAAGGTGATGTCAGGAGCCTTAAGAACAGACGAGCGTGCATGACAAGAGTTATGAATGTCAAAGAAGCAAGTGAGGTGTGTAAGAATAAGCCTAATTGGCGCTCTGTTGTTCGTGCCTACCCCGCAAGGGAACTGGCGTGCAGTTATGTATGTATGTATGTATGTATGTATGTATGTATGTATAATTTTAATAAACTATTATCATTCTGCACTCCTCTATATAAACTGTAAGTGTGGGAAATTTCATATTCCTCCGCCCGCGCAATTTTCGTAAAAAGGGGTACGCAGTTTTTGCTTCACATATTAATATAATCATTAGAAACGTTTGCAACTGTAGAGGCGAAGCGAATGCATCGCCAATCTTTAAAATGGGTTGGAGTAAGGGGATGCGTTAGGGCAAGTTGGAAAGGGAGAGGAGAGGTGTGGAACTTTCACTCCTCATAGGAAGCACGATCAAGGCTAATCGTATCACACTGATCGATCCGGTCCTAACTGCTGTAATCAAGATAATGATTCCAGCGTGGCTTTACCACGTCAATATCAGTGTATCAGTATAACGGATATCACACCAGCTACACTGGATAGACAAGCCGAACCTAACGCAACCGTCCACACGCGAAGATCCCATCGCGGCCATGATTAAAAATCAACGCGGATCACGCTATCCATTGACACGGCGGTTATCACATTGCGTGCAAATAACACGTGGTGGTTACGTAACTCACGCAAAGTTAACACGCGATAACACGCGTCGTGAGTGGAACCGGTGAGCTTGGCCGCAGCACGCTAAGGTGATGCCCGGAGCACGGTTTCCGTGGACGGGAAACACGGAATGCTTACGGTGGTTATTAGAAAGTTGGATGACGTGTGATGGAAAGCCACGTACGCAATTTTCCTTTTTATTTGACGAAGAGAAATTCGTTTGCGGACTTATCGCCGTGTGTGGATATGAGGCTCGCCGGCCTGGTACTGCCGTGGATTTGTTTAAATTTCCTAAAGCAGGCAAGGTAGACGGACCACTTAATGGAAGGTGGTCATCATCGTAGAGTGTTAACAACGCCTTGCCGACCTCTACGAAATCTTGTGACTCCCTTCTAAGCAATTTCATGTCGTATAGCGCAGAGGGAAATCTTCAGCGAGGAGTTCCTACCAAATCATTGTTGTACGCGGATTAAACGTTCTAGAGAACCATTTCTTGGTTGAGCGTAGGAGTTCAAGGAAATGGGGATGAACATCCCGTGGATAGCGAGCGGTGCGATTTTAAAAAAGATGGTGGAGGTAAGTTCCAAGTACTCCTCAGATGTATAATTATGCTTAGGTAATATAGTGTCCAATTCCCAAAATCGTGTAAGACTTGAATTTGTATCAAGGTCTTGGGTGAACATACATACATGTCTGTGTTTGATAGGCTGATATAAAACGCCAGATAAGAGCCAGCCAAATTTTGTTTCAAAAAGAGCAGGGTTATGCCTCCCTAAATTAATACGCGAAGTGCCAATCACGCTCCAAAAGACGTCTGCTCCAACAAGTATGTCGATGGACGAAGGGACGTAAAAAGACGGATCGGCTAAACAAATATCTGATGGCAACGGTATATCCTGTGCCTTTATATTTGTACTAGGCACTAAAGAAGTTATTTTCGGCACGACTAAACAATCAATGTCCATATTAAAGTCACGAGTATAAGATGCTATACGAAGAACACAAGACCTGGTTGTTTTACACGTTTGATTGTTTATGCCAGTTACGTTAGAATTTATAATACCTACTGTAACTCCCCGTGTTGATTCCATTCGCCTAAAGCTAGGACCGCGGGAAATGGCAATCGCCTGCTCCGCATAAGCCCTGGCAGGCTCTGTCCAGTTGGCTGTCTCGAGTTTATTTTATTTTATTTTCTTATTTGTTTATTGAAAAAAAAAAACAACAGCGCATATTACAATAATACAAACAAACAAAAAAGTACTAAAAATGTAGGGCTAATAACAGGTTTTTCTATGAAGTTAAAAAGAGTAAAAATGCATTAAATATACACATAAGTTAATAAGTCAAATAAGTATATACTTACACACATATATACATAAAGTAAAATTGTGTTTCTCCAGGGCGATTTTAAGTTACCTTAGTCAATACAAACTTAAATTGATCATGGCCACTTTAACAGGTATCTTTTGAAGGTAGCCGTCACCGATATCTCCCTATGCATAGCTTGCCTGAATTCCGAAGAAACAACCGCCCATGCCTTGCTGGAATGCAAAGATGTAGCAAATTACAAGGTGAAATATGTATATACCAGATCCTTCAGGAAGTTTTCGAAAATTTCAAGATGCTGGTTATTCACTCCGAGGAACTGCTGGAGTAGCCACTCTTCTACCCTCGCAGGTAATAAAGGAGCAAAGATATCGAGTTATGGAAACCGGCCGTTGCAGAAGCAATATGATGGTGGCAGATTGTCATAGCGGAACAGCTTTTTTTTTTAATAATCGGCAGACAAAGACACATATTGTATATCCCCAAATTAAGCAAGTTACGCTTGTGTTATGGGTAATATACAACGTACTACACTGGGGCCGATCCCAAACCCAGACCATAGTAAATAACGGAGAAAATACGTTTCCGAAATTTACTATATCAGGAATCGAACCCGGAGCCTCTGCGTTGCAGTGAGGTAGACCGGCAAAGGCTTCGCCCACTTAACCACAGAGGCCGACAAGGACGAAGGACGGAACACTTTCGAAATCCGCGATCTCCATAATACACACACCGGCATAATTAGCGGAACAGAAATCTCTCAATGTGATATTTGTTGAGCCTAAAGTAACTTTTAATGACAAAAAAACGAAATAGCAAAAGCACTTTTTTCAGATTTAACTTTAAAAAGTTGAAAAGTTTTAATAACAGCCTATAAATGTCTCAATGCTGAGCTCGGATTTCCCATTATAACGGAATGGGCAGTACATCCGCCACGCTTGTCCAAGGCGACTTGGTTATATCGATGTGCAAGTTGCACCACGACGTTTTCCTTCACCGTTGTTAACACGTGGTAATTGTACCAATATGCACATTAGGTCAGAAAACTGCGTAAGTAGTGCATGCGTTCCGGCCAGGTTCGAACCCGCACCTTTTGCGTTTGGGACGTGTGCGTTAGCCATTACGCTACCACGACCGCCACGAAATACCACTCTTAAAAGAGCAACAGTCCATTTATAGCAACTTTGATATTGCAAATGTCTATAGACGATGGTAACTGCTTTCTATTAGATCAGCTGTCTGCCTGTCCGCTAAACCCATGCAATATGAAAAAGATTTTTTTTTTATTGGTCTGCAAAATTGAATATAGATTATAAATTTTCATTTTTTTTATATCATCACTAAACCGTTTTATAGATTAACACTATATTCTGTTTATGCAAACACGACATGCCTAATATAATTATCTACGAACTATGTATGTCGATGGAAGCGCGAGTTGGGTATGGAAGAGAGAGTATGAAAGTAGAGTAAACGCGGTCGAGATGCGAGCACTGTCTGCGGAGTGACGCTCGCGGACTGCGTTCGTAATACCGAAGTAAGAAAGACAGTTGGTCTGAAAGAGAGTGTCGGGGTGAAGGTAAGTAAAGGAATGCTGCGGTGGTTCGGGCATGTGGAAAGAATGCATGATGAAAGAATGACTAAACAGATATACAATGCAAAAGTGGATGGATGCAGAAGTCGTGGAAGGCCACGACACACCTTCCATGATCAAATTGATCGTGTACTAGCAGAAGGTGATGTCAGGAGCCTTAAGAACAGACGACAGAGTAGGTGTGCTCCGGCGGGCGGGTCAGGGGGGTGCTCTATGTCCGCAACAAATACATTTAAATATTTTTAGAACAATTTTAGAATCTGAGTCGTATTCCTAAACATGTGAATATAGGCAATTTAAAATACAGATATAGCGTTACATAAATAATACACCATACAGTAGTTTAGATTCTATATCATATGTTTGTTGATAACAAAAAATAGTATATGCCTGAGAAATTTGTTGCTCTGATCAATCGCTCAAACTCTCTAGTGTGACCATGCATATATCTAAAATGCGATTATCTCTGAATATCTCTATTGCCTTTTTCCTACACCACCTACATCGCCTGATTCAAATTTGTTTTTGATTTAGGTTGCCTGGAAGAGATCGCTTTGAGCGATAAGGCCGCCTATTGTATTGCCTAGAAAATATTGTAAACATGGTCTGTTTTTGTAATTGTATATTTTGGTGTGCAATAAAGTGTTCTCTGTCTCTCTCTGACCAGCTCAATATACAGACTGCCTTTTCACATTTGCCTACTGGCGGCAATTTGTGGTTGACCGAGCTAAGACTTTGTCGGCCTACCTTACTGCAACGCAGAGGCTCCAGGTTCGATTCCTGGTAAAGTAAATTTCGGAAACGTATTTTCTCCGTTATTTACTATGGTCTGGGTGTCTGGGATCGGCCCCAGAGCAGTCCGTTGTATATTACCCATAACACAAGCGTAATTTGCTTAATTTGGGGATATACCATATGTATGTTGTCTGCCGATTTAAAAATAAAAATTAAAAAAAAACCTAGTGCTTGAACATAGTGAAAAATGTCTATAGCGATTATTTCGTAATTAAAAACAGGTTGTAGATGAAACATGTGGATTAATTATTAAAAATTTAATTTGACCACATACGACGACTTTATAAAACATAAAAAGTAACTACGTGTGGGCACCGCCTAAAGGTCAGAGGTTTGAGAAATTAAAAAAGTATACATTTTAGCGAATAGACATCAAACACACCGCTCGAAATGTGTAGTAAGCACGAACACGTCACGGCTGATGCTCGCAGCTGACGGTACTCGGTTCGATTCCCAGTTAGAGTTTATTGCACTTACCGAGGGTGCAACTTTCATGATTTGAAATGCTGATAATACCATAAATAGCCATTATATATGGGAGATAGTGGAGTTTTTTAATTAATTTAATCTTGAAAAAGTATGCGGTGGTTTATTTTTTTAATCTGTTACGTGTTGCACTATTAGGTACTACTTGACATGTTGATATACATAATTTTGTAGGATTTTTCTCTATATTAATAGTAATGTGTTCGAAGCGTGCTTTATTTTAAATGAATTTTTGTTTTATAAACTACTAGCTGTCCCGGCAGACGTTGTTCTGCCTTGAAGAAATAAAATTTAGAACCCGATTGCAGCGCCACCTACCGGGTCCAAATGTAAGCTATCCTATCTTTCAAGACTGATCAAACTGCACACGGTGTGCAAATTTGATTAAAATCGGGAAAGTAGTTTAGGAGTCCATCGCGGACAAACAACGTGACACGTAATTTATATATATCAAGATGATTATGTAAGTAGTTAAAAAAATTACTATTTAAATGCCTGATTGACGAAAACATGTGGAACGTCAAATAATATGCTAAAAGTTGATTGACACTTTTTCATAGAAATTAATCATTACAAACGATAGATTGGAATTCAAAAGTTTTTAATATAATAAATGATAATAGCCCATAAACGTCCCACTGCTGGGCTTGTGTTCCACATTTTTACAGGGTAACTGACAGTATACCAGTCACGCTTGTCTAAGGCGGAGCAGCGGGTTTTACATATCAGTTATTTCGATGTGCAGGTTTCATTATACGATGTTTTCCTTCACTATTACCACGTGATAAGTGTACCAATATGTACATTAAGTTAGAAATCTGCCTATACAGTGCATATATTCCAGCCAGGATTTGGAAACCAAGCAACTAATATACTATCAGTAGATCCAGCAGGCAAGCATTAGGCTCGATTCACACTGTAATGTCGCTCGATACACATTGCGATGCCGGCGCGATTCACACTGTGATGCCGGCTCGATCTTCAGTAAACTGAGTAAGTCATACATCTGCGTTATATTTAAATGTTTAAATGTGTATAACGTTGAGATAATATAAAGACTTTTGAAATAGTGAGTTTAATAACTGTGAGGCTTGGGATGACTATATGGGCGGACTGTATAGACACGGCGAGATTTATTCAGACCGAGTCCGGATCGAGGTTAAACCATGTTATGAGACTAGTAGTGTAGACACGGCGAGATTTGATCAGTCCGAGTTCGGATCGAGGTTAAACCGTGTTATGAGACTGGTAGTGTAAACACGGCGAGATTTGTTCAGTCCGAGTCCAGATCGAGGTTAAACCGTGTTATGAGACTGGTAGTGTAGACACGGCGAGATTTGATCAGTCCGAGTTCGGATCGAGTTTAAACCGTGTTATGAGACTGGTAGTGTAGACACGGCGAGATTTGATCAGTCCGAGTTCGGATCAAGGTTAAACCGTGTTATGAGACTAGTAGTGTAGACACGGCGAGATTTGATCAGTCCGAGTTCGGATCGAGGTTAAACCGTGTTATGAGACTGGTAGTGTAGACACGGCGAGATTTGATCAGTCCGAGTCCGGATCGAGGTTAAACCGTGTTATGAGACTAGTGGTGTAGACACGGCGAGATTTGATCAGTCCGAGTTCGGATCGAGGTTAAACCGTGTTATGAGACTAGTAGTGTAGACACGGCGAGATTTGATCAGTCCGAGTTCGGATCGAGGTTAAACCGTGTTATGAGACTAGTAGTGTAGACACGGCGAGATTTGATCAGACCGAGTTCGGATCGAGGTTAAACCGTGTTATGAGACTAGTAGTGTAGACTCGGCGAGATTTGATCACACCGAGATTGGATCGAGGTTAAACCGTGGTATGAGGTTAGTAGTGTAGACACGGCGAGATTTGATCAGACCGAGTTCGGATCGAGGTTAAACCGTGTTATGAGACTAGTAGTGTAGACACGGCGAGATTTGATCACACCGAGATTGGATCGATATTGAATTGTGCACGGCATCATAGTGTGAAGCGAGCCTTACAAGAAAAATCGAAGCGCACTCAGTATCCTAAAAAATCAGAGAGAGATGGCTTCTTCAGAGGGTTATGTAGAGAGAGATGCAAGATCCCACCCTTAGACGCCACGCCCACTTTCTTACCGAGGGTTGTTTGGACACCCACCCTCTTTCAGGGGTGATTGTACAAAGGGCACCATAATTGGTTAGCGTAGTTTTTGAGTCAGCTTTGTTAAGCGGATATGTGATGTTCCATGTAATTCATGTTGTATTTTTTGAAAAATGTTTATATCGTCGTTGCTTTAAGATATTTTATGTGTATAAGTGGTTACAGTTGTAGTTACTTAGTGGTTAGTGCTTTTGAGTCTCAAGCTCATTTTATTTCAAATGACGTCGATTCGAATCCTAGTTGAAGTTGAAACAGTAAAACATGCACTAATGTTTAAAAAAATCATTTTCGTTTAGATAAGGTTCCATACACAAAGACATTTTTTCACAAATATTTATATATATATATATATATATATATATATATATATATATATATATATATATATATATATATATATATATATATATATATATATATATATATAATAGTTAATATGGCGAAGTCCGTCAATGGGATAAGTTCATACACCGCTCGTTTTTTAACTTTTTTTATGGAATTTAACGCCATCTACAATTCTAAGACAAAATTCAATGATGTCCTAGCTTCACTGACTGATTTATTGTCGTCGTGGCTACTCAAACTCGGAAATAATGAGGTGTATGGACTTCCCCCACTGATGGACTGCGCCAGCTTCACTATATAGAAACAAGCTTCGCCCGCGACTTCGTCCCCGTGGAACCCAAAAAAAGTAGCCTAAATTACTCCTCATAATATCAGCTACCTGCCAGTGAAAGTCCCGTCAAAATCTGTCCAACCTTTACAGATATTATCCGGAACATCCAGACAGACAAAGAAAATTTTTAAAAATTGACTTTTATATAAGTATCGTATATATTATCACGTGCGTTTAATAAAAAGCTGTTATGTTGACATTACAAACAGACACTTCAATTTTTTTTATCTATATAGATGTATACGATATCAAAAAAGGGAATTCTGTCAATTTATTTATATATTCAAACACGTGAGCTAAACATCGAGCTACATTGAGATAGCACCTTAATATGCTGGCATATTACATGACTGTAATACATACAACATTCTACATTCGTTAAGACAACTGACAAACAATAATTTTCTTCGTTGACTTTTACTTTAAACAAACCAATTAAATAACAATCAATCATCTCGCAAAACCATCAAACAGAAATTCATGACAAACAAACATAAAACGGCAATAACTCATTAATTAAACTCCCACATAACTAATAATTATAATGAAATCGTTACATTTCTCTTTGTCTAGGAATGCGGCTTTCCATATGTTAGAGAGAGATGGACGCTAATATAAATCTTTCTCGATAGTATGGTTCCGTACCGTAACAAAACATGTGAATAGTTGTATTTTCCTAGATGACCTAAGTACTACGCTACTTAATAAAAACACTTGTTTGCACTGGTTTATTGAACTAAATTGTTTTTTTTCTTTTTTTTGGAGCTGAACCCTGCTGAATAGCCGCAGATGGCTGTTTCAGCGACACCGGACTTTGGGGGCTTCCCGACTCCGTGGGAGCGGAGGCGTTCAGCCCGGAAGCAACGCGCTCGAGCAGGCACCTCCTGTGAGGTTCGACCTCGGCTCGATCGCTGCGGGGGATTGACTCTATATTGAGAATTAGCCGTAAAAGGCTGAATGAGCTAAGCCAACAGGCTGAAGTGATTATTTGGGGACCAATTATCGACTCCGCCGGCGGAGCCGATCCTAGTCTATCATTACTACCGCTTCGCAACGTGTTATAGCTGGAGGAGAAGAAGAGGCGGAAGAAACTCTCCAGCAACACGCCTATGCTAATCTTGTATGGCTACTTGTGTCTGTAGTGAGTGAGTGAGATTGGTGGGTCTTACCTTTGTGTAAGAGGATCCGAGCCGGGGGCTCTCCGGCGTCTGTTTTGTCTGCGTCTGTTATGCCAGGCTGATGTTCTGAGCCTCGGGGGGTTCATAGTCGCGAGGAGACGGGTGATTTCATCGGGCTCGTCAATGAGTACATTGTGAGGGCGACGATTTCTCGTAGGAGCGTTCGGTGTGGGTTTGTAGTTGACCGTTTCCGTCACCAGAGGGTTCGGGTGATGGGGGGGCACGGTCAAAGAATCTGCGCGATAGGGTGATTATATAGTCTTTGATGGAGGGAAGCTCCAGATCGCGATGCAGGTCGGCGAGCCGCATATAGCGCGGGGCGTCGACTGCAGCACGCAGAAACTGGTTCTGGATTCTTTGCAGTCTCTAGATGCTTGCATCACTGGCGTGGCCGAAGACCCCACTCGCATAAGTCATGATGGAGCGGATGCAAGTTTTGTATAGAGTCACCTTATTTCTAAGGCTCATCTTACTCTTCTTGCATATCAATGGATAGAGTCGGCCTAGGATCCAGTATGCTCTGTTACCGACTTGTGAGATCAATAGAGAACCTTGTATATTTGAATGTGTTAAACAATAGTATGTTTCATTAGGAGACAACGCCATCTAGTTTTGTACTGGTTAAACTATGGAACTAAATATGGTGCTATCTTCGACATGTATCATGTGTCAAAACTGAAGAAAGTTGAATGGGGTGTGGTAAAAGAAAGAAACAAAGAAACAAAAATATTTGAAGAAATTGCGTAATTACATGTTTCTTAAAATTAAAAAGCATGCTTTCAGAATCTTTAAGGCGCATTTTCAGAAAACAAGATTTGCTCTCGACTTATTGCTGTGCCGGAATTATATCCGACAATACGCTTGATTTTTAATGCAAACCTGCCTTTTGGCTTGATACCAAAACGGCCCGAATTTTATGTTAATTTAAAAACTAATTATGTGTATATGACACGTGTTACAATAAATTAATACATCTATTTAATATACAAAACGTTTTAATATGTATATAAATTTTTTATGTATTTATTAGTAAAATTGTTGTTGTTTTGTTGTTCGTGCCTACCCCGCAAGGGAACTGGCGTGAAGTTATGTATGTATGTATGTATTAGTAAAATGTAAGTGGTCCGTACTATGTATTGCGAATACCACCATCGCCATTATAATCTCCATTCATTCCTGGGGTTGTCTGGAAGAGATCGCTTTTTAGCAATAAGACCGCACTTGCGCATAAATAGATATAGTTGCAGTTTCGTAAGTTTATTATTAACCGACTTCATAAAGGAATGTTTTTTTTTCATGACTCGATTTCTCTGTCAATTATGGACCGATTTTCAAAATTTTTCTTTTAATTCAAAGAGAATACTCCCACATTGGTCCCATTGTCACCATGTCAGGATCTGATCAGGGAAATCGAGAGAAACCCTCGAAAATTGTTAACCGACTTCTTTGTTACACCATATCTTCGTCAATTATGAAGCGGTTGTCAAATCTTTTTCTTTATTCGTAAGCTACCAAGTGGTCCCATGGTCACTAAGTCTTGCACCTTAACGTCGATCGTCGAGCGCCTACATTCTAAGAAAAAAAGGCATGTATACGCGTGCCTGTATTACATTTTCTACAGAAACTTAATCTCGAATTCTCCGTCAATTGTGGGCCGATTTTCAAATTTTTTTATTCGAAAGATTATCCCCGCTGGGAACCATCTCAGGAGATGAGAACTAAAAAGTAAAAAAATGATTTTTTTAACAAAAGCAACACCGATTTTACACTGAAAAAAAATTAACCGACTTCTTTCTACAACATCTTGAAGTCGGTGTGAAGTAAAACATAAAATTAAAATATTTTACAAATTTATTATTGTCTTTTTAACCTACTTAAGGTGGAAGTCGGTTTTGTTATTGTAAAAAAAATGTATTGATGTAAAATAAAGTATTATCTATCTACCTATCTAAATTCTAAAATAATATTTTGGCTCGGTAGAGTTATGTTGGAATTATTAATAATTAATAATAGGAACGGAGAAAAATACAATTTCCTGCGGCCGGGCGGCCTGTCGTAAGAGGCGACTTAACAACCCACAGCCAGGTGGTAGGGCATTTGCCCGCCTGAATGGCTACCACCCCTGGTCTAAAGTATGTCGCCATAACAACCTTGAGTTGTGTTCCGGCTTTAGTGACCAGGTTCCAGTCTCCCTTAAGAGAGCAGCAACGCATTTGTAGTAACCTTGATGGTGCAAAAGTTCATAGGCGATGGTAACCGCTTTCCATCAAGTGGGCCGTCTGCCTGTCTGCTGATCTCCTGCAATAAAAAAAAATGAGTATTCTTTCTCAGTTGACTATAGTTTTTACATATTTGTGGTATTAAGTTGTGGTGTATTAATCAGAAGGTTGCTTATCAGGTGTTTTTGAGGTTTGAGAGAAACTAAACTAAGTTTTTTGTTTTAACTATTTTACACAGTAATATTGTTCACACACAAAAGGTACATATATATAATTCTATACATGCTAAGTCACAATGTGTGGACTAGTGTGTTCCGCGAGACAAGACCGGTCAATATACGCATCGAAGGGACCCGCTAAGAAGGCTATACTATGGGGAATAGTGTGAATGGAGCGTTAGGTAAACTTCTAGGCGCTAAGAACCTCAGCCAGAAGGCCCAGCTCGCCATACACAACACGGTGCTGGTACCTACGCTCACGTATGGATGCGAGAGTTGGGTATGGAAGAAAGAGCATGAAAGTAGAGTAAACGCGGTCGAGATGCGAGCATTGCGTAAAATTTGCGGAGTGACGCTCGCGGACCGCGTTCGTAATACCGAAGTAAGAAAGAGAGCTGGTCTGAAAGAGAGTGTCGGGGTGAAGGTAAGGAAAGGAATGCTCCGGTGGTTCGGGCATGTGGAAAGAATGCATGATGAAAGAATGACTAAACAGATATACAATGCAAAAGTGGATGGATGCAGAAGTCGTGGAAGGCCACGACACACCTTTCATGATCAAATTGATCGTGTACTAGCAGAAGGTGATGTCAGGAGCCTTAAGAACAGACGAGCTTGCATGACAAGAGTTATGAATGTCAAAGAGGCAAGTGAGGTGTGTAAGAATAAGCCTAAATGGCACTCTGTTGTTCGTGCCTACCCCGCAAGGGAACTGGCGTGAAGTTATGTATGTATGTATGTATGTAAGACCGGTCTGTTGTAATATTCGGGTAAGACTGCCGAACGCGCGCCGTAGTTGCTCGAGCGCAAAAACTGCTGACAGAACGACCTATGTCATCACATCTATACTAATATTACAAAGAGGTAAAGTTTGTGACGTTGTAGGGGGTAATCTCTGGATATACTAAACCGATTTAAAAAAATCTTTTACTTTTGGAAAATGTCATAGACTATATAACATGACGCTATATATCACGGGAGCGGGGCAGAGCGCGGGTGAAACCGCGCCGGGTCGCTATTATTTATATAAATATCTATGTAAAATTGTTGTATTTTATTATTAATACAGTATTTTAGTAAAATGAATGATATTTTTTTTTGGAAATTTGTAATTTTTAGTCATGATTATGGACATGTTTAAATAAATAAGTATTGCGAGTTTTATGTACGTATTTGTATTCAGACACAAAATACTTTTGCTTATGAATTTAAAAAAAAAACGGTTTCTGCACGGATAATGTATTGGTTTAATAATTGAGTACGGAACCTTAAAATAATTAATCCACTCCCACAGTGTTATTATACGGACAGTGGTTATTTTGCATTAATTAGAATATTAATTATGCAAATATGTATGCGAATTCGCGATGCGATGCCTTATTACGATAGAATCGGATAGATTTTACCTGCGATATTGTGTGGTTTATGTTACAAGATTATAGAGTTGTTTTTCGGGTTTAAAGATATTCTATATATACGTAGTGGATACACTTACCACGTTCATAGTTGTAGATATTTTTATATTCTTTACTTTGCTTAATATACCACGATCCTGGTTACTAAGCGCTCGGGTTTCTAACTCAATTAGTCGCTTATACATATCTATGAGAAACTTTCACAATAAAACTAGTAATTAAATGTAATTCTATTCTATTCTATTCTTGTTAATGTTGGCCCCAACGCCTTTGGCATTGATTTTGCCAATGTCACAGTGAAAAATTGTATATACATATATAAAAATGACAGGTGAACATAAAACAGCAAATTAAGCTATTTGTAAAAAGAAAAATTAATCGGTATGATATTATAGTCAAGGTTTTCTGTATACGTCTGGACAAAACAGAACACATAGGTTAGACTATCTAAACTAAAGATAAATAGTGTTAGTTGATATGAATTTACTTAATATATCTCATTTTATTTTTTGGCATTTGACTTTTGACGTTTGACAAGTGCTACCTTAAGAAAAACATAGCAACAACATCTTTTGATCTACGCTATGTTTATTATTCATATATAATCATAATTTCTAATCATAAAATAAATTATATATAACTATCCACTTCAAATTTATTATTTATTTAAATTTAATTTATCAATTACTTAATGATCTACTTTTGTTGTTGTTAATCAATGCCTATATAGCTGTGTTAGCCAGGACGTAAGGATACGATTAACAAATGAGAGTTGTGTATAAAACTCGCTCTCATTGGTGGGAATTCAAAAATGTAAAAAAGACACGGTTAAGAGAGAGACTTTTTGTACTACTGAAAGATACTTACTAGTGTAAAAATAAAAGCCAGTTTTAAGATCGAAGTTATATTTATTCAAAAGCCTTACAACACGTCCAATATCATAGTACTCTCTTCATAGATCTCTTGTACTTTGACCTACACTCACACACACACACTCAACTCAAAGCACATTGCATTGCAAGTCGCAATGAAATATGAGTTGACCGCGTTTTATATAACTATATACTAAGAAATGATGATATTTTCTCTAAAATAGGTAGTTCAGATAAGTATATAAATTAATAAAACATAATAAAATATTTGTAGTTTTATTTATTTATGTTATCCTTTTTTTCTTACGTCGTCCAGTTTGTGCAAAATATCACTCATCAGTTCTCCTTTTTTCATTTTTCTATCTGGCAACCCTACTTGCAGGTGAGTACCCGGCTCAAAACACAATCTTGACAATTCGAGCAAATTGACACATGTCATGGCACCGTTGCTATACAATAAACTACCCAAAATAATTACGTACTCACCATTCATCAATTCATATAAATACTGCTCAGGAAGTGGTTAGTCGAGCATATCTTTTACAGTTATGAAGAATTTATGACCTATGCCATAATGTTAATTGAGACCACAATCCAATTAATTACTTTGATTTTGAGCAATTTTAGTATTTAATATGACTGAGCACCCTGAAACCGTTAGTTAAATTGTTAGCATGGTATAGAACAAATGGATGATAATCTGAAAAGAACAGAGGTAGACCACAATTATGTTATTGAAATTGACGCATAACAATATTATGAATGGTAAATTGCAAATTATTTTCATATATCACATATTAGTTTTACTTATTAATTTGTAAATAAAATAGGTGTTTTATTTCCGCTATTTCCTATGCCTTAAGTCGATAAAACAAAAAAACAGTTGTTTACCCCCGTTTACCAGTTATTACTTCATTGTTAGGGTACTTACTTTTTGTATGTACAATGTGGAAGTTTGGTTTTGATGTATGACTAAGCGATATTACATTCGTAACATAAATATAATAATTGGCATGTCATAAGCAAAGGGTGAAACTATGTACACCTTGACTATAAAATCAAGGAATAAACATGTTATTTAATATTTTCTTAAGTTTTCGCGACTTGTATACATAATAAAACTACGTTTTAACGGTTTTAAGCGCGGTAATTTTATTTGATTTTGGTTTTTCAGTGGCCGCGACCACGGAAGACAAAAATGTCAAGTGTCAACGAGTATTGTCAAAGTTTTATTTAGCCTACCGCCAACTTTTTAATTTTAATTATTTAGTTTTAATTTTGTTTATGGTTATTATTTACTCTATGGGAGCATGTTGTGGCTTGAAGAGAAGAAGCGGCGCAAGAAACTCTTCAGCAAGCAACACTTCTTCTTCTCTTCAAGCCATAACATGTTGCGAAGCGGTAGTAAATTAGATTAGGCTCCTATAGAGTAAATAATAACCATAAATAAAATTAAAACTAAATAATTAAAATTAACAAGTTGGCGGTAGGCTAAATAAAACTTTAACAATACTCGTTGACACTTGACATCTTTGTCTTCCGTGGTCGCGGCCACTGAAAGGTGGCCGAAACGTCGGAAAAACCAAAATCAAATAAAATTACCGCGCTTAAAACCGTTAAAACGTAGTTTTATTAAAAATGTTATTACTTTGCATTATACTTTTTTACTGATGTACTAACAATGATGTTTAGTAATATCATGTAATACTATCAAATAAGACTGAGCTTAACTAAACTTATTTAAATCGTGCATCAATTGAAATAAGATAAAAGGTTTAAGCAAGCACTCTATCAAATTGTACTCGAATAGATGATTCAATACAAGTTGTTACACGAGTATTTATTTTAATTTAGAAGTAACAGAGTATTTTATTGTTGGTTTTATTAAAAATTATTTATTTAAATATTACATAAGTAGAACTAGTTTTAATAATACATACATACATACATACATAACTTCACGCCAGTTCCCTTGCGGGGTAGGCACGAACAACAGAGCACCATTTAGGCCCATTCTTACACACCTCACTTGCTTCTTTGACATTCATAACTCTTGTCATGGACGCTCGTCTGTTCTTAGGGCTCCTGACATCACCCTCCGCTAGTACACGATCAATTTGATCATGGAAGGTGTGTCGTGGCCTTCCACGACTTCTGCATCCATCCACTTTTGCATTGTATATCTGTTTAGTCATTCTTTCATCATGCATTCTTTCCACATGCCCGAACCACCGGAGCATTCCTTTCCTTACCTTCACCCCGGCACTCTCTTTCAGACCAACTCTCTTTCTTACTTCGGTATTACGAACGCGGTCCGCGAGCGTCACTCCGCAGATTTTGCGCAGTGCTCGCATCTCGACCGCGTTTACTCTACTTTCATGCTCTTTCTTCCATACCCAACTCTCGCTTCCATACGTGAGCGTAGGTACCAGCACCGCGTTGTGTACGGCGAGCTGGGCCTTCTGGCTGAGGTTCTTAGCGCCTAGAAGTTTACCTAACGCTCCATTCACACTATACCCCAAATTCACTCTTCTTTCTATATCAGCGGTGTACCTTCCATCCCTGCTAAAAGCACATCCAAGATATACAAACTCATTCACTTGCTCCAGCATAACATCATAACATAACATTAATAATAATTATTATAATTTAACAAAATTGGTTCGTTTTGGTCTTAAGCCAAAAGGTATGTTTGCACTGAAAATCAGCGTTGTGTCAGATATAATTTCGGCACAGCACTATGCTGAGCGCAAACCTTGTTGGCTGAAAATGCGGCGAACATTTCTCAAAATATGCTCGGTGTATTATAATGAGCATATTTTGAGAAATTAACGCCGCATTTTCAGCCAACAAGGTTTGAAAAGAGAGAAAAACTTTATTTCAAGAAATAGCGACGTAATCACATATAATTACGTCGCTATTTCTTCAAATAAAGTTTTTGTTTCTTTCTTTCTTTCTAATTTAGTTGCAACTGAAAAAATCATTGACACTTTTTATTGACAGAACAGGGTGAAAACCTATTTGATAGAAAATTAATGGTAATGAAGATGATATCACCTATGAACGTTAAGGCTTCGCTAATGAGCTGTCGGTCTTGAAAAAAATATTAAGACGCCCTCTATAGAAATACCTACAGTAACATTAAGCCCCTATTTAACTAAGTATAGTACTAAACTAAACCTAACGTTAATTACTGACTTACATAACAATGTTTTAAAATTCGCTTGTGTCTCTATAATTATAATTTTATTCATTTTATGGTATATTTTATTATTAACTAGCATTTGCCCGCGACTTTGTCCATGTTGGACAGGTAGCAAAAATTACAGTTATTTTGCCAATATTTAAAATTAAAGGGTCCAGAGATGCAATGGATTTCTTTTTTGTATGAAAATATATGAATCCCGAGGCCCCCGAAAAAGCCCGAGATAATATTTAGAGCTATGTTGCTTACAGAATACCAACCCATTTTTTTATACGTAAGTCTATTTCCAGAAAATATCTGGAAGAAGTAGCTGTTAACAATAACACCACCGATTGCACTATTTAATGTATTTTTAATACTGATGTAAACTATTTTTTTGTGTGAATTAACCAATATTCTATTCAAATAAGAATGTAAATTAGTCTAATTTGAAGCCGCGGTGTAAGCCCTGAACAATTTAGTTGTTATTAGAAAGCATAATTGATTTATTTTTAATATAAACTAGTCACAAATTCGATATGTATTAATAAATAAATATAACGAATTTCGCTAAAACAATTTTTTAATCTAATGACCCCCATTTACGGTACCAGAAACATTCTGTAAATTAATTTTATTAAAATTTAGCTTCAAATTTTTAATTTTAGTTTAATAATTTTATCGTACATATCTTAATTCTTTTTTAATGTTACCTACAACACTGTACAAATAGTAGACAAATCTGTAAAAAAAATTATCGTTATATATTTTAATTACGTACCGACAGACAGATATAAAAAATTATAGAAATCGTAGAACACCATAATCGATGATAAAAATCAGAACCAATACTAATTAACGCGCAATATTAAAAACCCAATCAAGAAAAAAATATACTAATTATTTCTCGAAAAATAATTAAAATCCTAAGACACTGTCAATGAATAAATAATTGTTGATTTTTAATTACATTGTTTAGATTCTAGGTCGTTCGCTTTAACTTTTTTACTTGTGAACAAAGGTTTAAATGCAGTAGCTGTGTATCGCAAGAGGTAACTGTGTCAGCAATTAAAATGATTAGGTAGCTATCTGGGGTCTCTACTGTAGCGGAGAGCGTATAAGATAGTATATCTTGAAAAATTAATACTACAAATGGTGACCGGACATTATACAATTTTGAGTTGTGGGCCAGCAGAGTGACACAACAGTTTTATAACGCACATTAAATTTCATAAAAGAATTTTCCCATATTTACTTCTGGTCTGAATATCTGGGATTGGCCCCTGCCAATCCCAGATACCTGAGGAAAGTAGTCCGTTGTATATTGCCTACAATATAAGCTTGGGGATATGCAATGTACATACATACATACATACATAACTTCACGCCAGTTCCCTTGCGGGGTAGGCACGAACAACAGAGCACCATTTAGGTCCATTCTTACACACCTCACTTGCTTCTTTGACATTCATAACTCTTGTCATGCACGCTCGTCTGTTCTTAGGGCTCCTGACATCACCCTCCGCTAGTACACGATCAATTTGATCATGGAAGGTGTGTCGTGGCCTTCCACGACTTCTGCATCCATCCACTTTTGCATTGTATATCTTTTTAGTCATTCTTTCATCATGCATTCTTTCCACATGCCCGAACCACCGGAGCATTCCTTTCCTTACCTTCACCCCGACACTTTCTTTCAGACTAACTCTTTTTTTTACTTCGGTATTACGAACGCGGTCTGCGAGCGTCACTCCGCAGATTTTGCGCAGTGCTCGCATCTCAACCGCGTTTACTCTACTTTCATGCTCTCTCTTCCATACCCAACTCTCGCTTCCATACGTGAGCGTAGGTACCAGCACCGCGTTGTGTATGGCGAGCTGGGCCTTCTGGCTGAGGTTTTTAGCGCCTAGAAGTTTACCTAACGCTCCATTCAAACTATTCCCCAAATTCACTCTTCTTTCTATATCAGCGGTGTACCTTCCATCCCTGCTAAAAGCACATCCAAGATATACAAACTCATTCACTTGCTCCAGCATAATATCATCGACCATTATCCTTGCAATGCAATGTGTGTATTTTTTCCAGATTTATTTATTTGTTTGGAATGGAAATGGAAAATATTTTTTATAACATAAACACAGTGATCTCAGTGATATAACAGATACGCTATAGACAAATATATACATTACCATAGACACTGTTGTTTTTATTTATTATTAAGTGCATGGTTACCATTTGGTAATAATATCTAACAAAAATTGTAACCCGGAATAAACATTTAAAGGCTACGTTTCTAGAAGGTTTCAAAATCGATTTTCCTGTTTTTAAAAACGAGAAATGTGGAAACATAGATAAATATCACTAAAAACTTCAAACAACCTTTACTGTTTTTTGGCTAAAAGCAGTCAAAAATGTAAAATTTTCTGATGGGAATTGTCTTTCCTAATATTTTTCTTTCAAGCCGTAGAGAGATACCTAAAAACATTCAATTGTAAAATCGTTTAATTATTTTTAATCTGTTTTATACTGGAGCTTTTAGTGACGATGATACCCTGTCAGCCTCATTAATCTCTAATCACGCTATGTTAAAAAGTTAGGTATTACCATTAAAGTATAATTCAGATAAACAGTTGCTTCAAAACTGGATCATTTTGGTCTTACGCCTAACGGAAGGTTTGCACTGAAAATCAGCGTTGTGTTGGATATTGTTCCGACACAGCAATATGCTGAGTGCAAACCTTGTTTGCTGAAAATGCGGCGTACAAATTCTCAAAATATGCTTTGTGTATAGAAATGTATAAGGAATGTAATTGCGTCGCAATTTCTTCAAATAAAGTTTGTCTTTCTTTTCTTTCTTCATTTTGTATAGGTACTCAAAGAACTGCTTGGTATACTATCACCTCCATCTGATTGATTTCCAGACTATACATCAGTTCTTTCCCTTCTCCTTAATTATTCTATACATCTATACTATGTTTACAGAGTTTACAAGCTCTTTACAGTATGCTACAACCCGCTTAAGCGTATGAATTCGCACCGCTCTCACTGGGACCACACAAATTGACGGATGGTTATGAATTATGTAAATTATAAATGTTAAACAATCCAAGAGATTGCTGGAGTCGATGGTATAACAAAAAAAATCACCCTCCATGCTTCGTCTGCACTCATTATAATAATTAGTTTTTGCCTGCAGTTTCTCGTGTCTGTTTGTTAGTTTGTGTGTATATATGTGTGTGAGTGAGGTGTTTAGTGCGATTAATTGGTTGGAATATACATTTATAGACAATGATTGTAAGTATCTACGATTTATTGTTTCTTTTGTTGTTTGTGATTATTAATGATTTATGTATTGAGGTGCGTTTTTAATTGAAAATTCTGTATTTAGCTACTCGTATACAGTGAGTAACGGCATCGCAGATTTTCCTACTACCTTCTTTAGTAAAACATTTTTGCACATAAAAGACTTGGATTGGTTAAAACTTAGTTTCTAATAATTGTCTATGATCTTGACCGATACGGTCAAGTCGTCCGCTAACTGGACGTCTAGCCAGTTCCTTACAAAATTGTCTAGTCGTCCGGTAGCCGAACAACTAGACGCTTCGAATATTTATAGCTCAAATTAAAATTTTCTGTCTTTATTTCTGTCAAATTCTACTCGTATACAGTGAGTAACGTCCTCGCAGATTTTCCTACTCCCTTCTTTAGTAAAACATTTTTGCACATAAAATACTTGGATTGGTTAAAACTTAGTTTCTAATAATTGTCTATGATCTTAACCGATAAGGTCAAGTCGTCCGCTAAGTGGACGTCTAGCCAGTTCCTTACAAGATTGTCTAGTCGTCCGGTAGCCGAACAACTAGACGCTTCGAATATTTATAGCTCAAATTAAAATTTTCTTTCTTTATTTCTGCCAAATGCTACTCATATACAGTGAATAACGGCATCGCAGATTTTCCTACTACCTTCTTTAGTAAAACATTTTTGCACATAAAAGACCTGGATTGGTTAAAACTTAGTTTCTAGTAATTGTCTATGATCTTCACCGATACGGTCAAGTCGTCCGCTAACTAGACGCCTAGCCAGTTCCTTACAAGATTATCTTGACTGTTACGGTCAAGTCGTCCGATAACAGGACGTCTTCCGAGTTTCTTATAATATTTATTTAATCCAGACTAGGTCCATAGCAAATTACATCATTGGTATTATAATACTAAAATATAATTATGTCACGATGGGGTTTCATCCAATGTTCTATCAATGGTCCATTTATTTGAAGCAGAGCAGCGACATTTTATTTTGGTTATAAGATCTTTCTCTTGTGTTCGCTAATCTTTGTCGTATTAGTGCAGCAAAACCGGGGAGTCTGTGAACATCTCTGAAGCGTTACAGAATTTAGGTAACCGTAACATTATGCGTAGGGCATTATTATACATACATACATACATAACTTCACGCCAATTCCCTTGCGGGGTAGGCACGATCAACAGAGCGCCATTTAGGCTTATTCTTACACACCTCACTTGTTTCTTTGACATTTATAACTCTTGTCATGCACGCTCGTCTGTTCTTAAGGCTCCTGACATCACCTTCTACTAGTACACGATCAATTTGATTATGGAAGGTGTGTCGTGCCCTTCCATGACTTCTGCATCCATCCACTTTTGCTTTGTATATCTGTTTAGTCATTAGTATATTGTACTCTTAATGCACTATATTCCGCTTTTGTGTATTTGCGCCAAAGTTCACATGTATAGTAGTACAGCATGTTTTGAACAATAGTATTTTCACATTGTCACTGCATCTTGCAAACCTCCTAGCCAACATGTTGGATCGTACACTTAAAGCACGGCGTTGTCTATAAGATGGTCTAGTCGCCCGCTTAGGAGACGACAATTATTCATTCGATTACCGGACGACTAGACACTTCAGAATTCAAAAAAATTCAAAAGTTTTTATTCAAAATAAGTTCCATTGGAGAACTCTTTTTGAAGGTCATACATGTAAGTTAAAATTTAATTTTTGCTTCCTATTCTATGTATCCCGCTTCGCAACGTGTTGATGCTGTAAAGGAGAAGAAGCGGCAAGAAACTCCCCAGCAACACGTCTAGCTAAATATTGTTTTTCTTTATATTTCATATTCTATTTATATCTCAAATTATTTTTTTTATAAGTTTTGTACAGAAGTATGTTACATAATTACTTTTTGAAGCATTAATGGAGTTGTAGCAAACAATGCATACTCAATAAGACCAAGACAATAAAAGGAAAGAAAAATAATGTTATAGTTATAATAATGACATGACGTGCTAAAATGTTATGCTGCAACATGTCTCCACAAATTCCTTACAAGCATGGCAAGATAAACAAAAAGTTATACAAAATTTAGTATAAGAGGTTGGAGCGAGCTACTATGTAAATGAATTTTTGTCATTCGAATGTCAAATTTATAATAGACTGCATCAATATGAAATCGGGTAATGTACGTACATTCACCTTAATTCAATCAACCCGTTTGGTAATCGAATAAGCCGCATTTAACTTAGCGTGGATAGGGTTAGGCATGACGTGTACTGGGGAGTTAAAACGCTGAGTCATATTGAGTTTTTATGTTAATGGTTTGTATGAATAAATTAATTAAGTACGTAATAATATTTTAACGCGCTTTAGTTTTGGAAAGCTTATATTATTTACTTTTATTAAGACTTCATTATGCTACCTATAATTAGGATTATAAAACATAACTTTTAGTGATAAGGCCGCTAATTGCTCCACTGTGCCTACTAACAGTAAGTACCTAAACACAAGTATAATTTTTGGTTAAGTTTTATTTATAATATACAGAGAAATAAAATAAAAGAATATAAAATTAAATAAATGTATAAACCATTTATTTAATTTTATCTGTATTACATTTTAGGTATATATCACCTGCTTGTAACTTATAAACGCTGTAACAATCAACGTTAAATAATTTACAGGTAATTTTTGTGAACTATTTATCCAATTATCTTTATTGTATTTTGAGTATATATATAATATATTATATCTGCTTGTTTCTGTAATATTGTAGTGGAACACTTATAAGCCAATAGATGGCGTTGTGCAATAATTGAGGTCGCAAACGTTTCCCGAAACAGACAAAGAATATATAAAAAATTTCAACAATAATAGATGGGCCTAGGCCTGCGAGGAACAAGTTATATAGTCTATATTATTGAAGTTTAATAGAAATCTTTGTTCTTCCTTCCTTCTATCTGAAATTTCACGGGCTCTTTCGGGCTGAGCGATGAAAACGAGCGACTAAAGAAAGGCGTTTGAGATTAAGGCGTCGGTTTTGCTTTTCAATGTGCGCTTTTCATAATAAGGCAGAAGGTACGGACGTCGTCGCCGCAAATCCTATAGGTATTCCGTATTCATTGTGCGAACCCTTTTATTGGTTTATGTTGGATTAGGCCAGCTTTATAGCTTAGCGGTGTGGGTTAAAAGGTTTATTTGATTACGTATTGTTGCTGTCGAGTGATTTCAACAAATTGAATTAAGACTACATTAAACATTGGCGGAGCGACGACCTGAAAAAAGATCTACCAGCTGTCCCGGCAGACGTTGTTCTGCCCTGAAGAAATAAAATTTAGAACCCGATTCCAGCGCCACCTAGCGGGTCCAAATGTAAGCTATCCTATCTTTCAATTCGGATCAAACTGCATACGGTGTGCAAATTTGATTAAAATTGGTCATGTAGTTTAGGAGTCCATCGCGGACAAACAACGTGGCACGTAATTTATATATATTAAGATATATATTATAGTCAAAGGTCGATATGCAGTCTCTTCCCGGAATTATATATAAAAAGTAATTATATATATTATTATTATTATATATATAATTACTAGTTTATCCTAGGTTTGACCAAGGCCTTTCGACAAAACCCGAAATAAATTCCAATTTCGGCCTTTGACTAAAGTATTTTTAGTCAAACGTCGAACGTAAAATAATCTGTTTCGGGCTTTGCCTAGTCAATTCTAGAAGAGACTAAAGCAGACTCGGTTAAACGTCGATTCGTACCGCACTTGTTACATGTTTAATGACTATAAATTAGTCTCACCTAAGTTAGACAAAGGCAGAAAAACGTCATTTATTTGGACTTTGACTAAGACTTTATGTCCGACCTAAGGTTTGACTAGTCAAACCTAGGAGCGCCAGAGCTTCGATGTTTGACTATAACATATACACAATAAGAGAAAATCTTTATGTCTGTCCGTCTGCCTTCGTAGTGATGTCGTAGGTATTTTTATAAGAAAAAACCTTTTCAATACGGATGGTATTTGATAAAAATGTAGTTCACATGACGCTAAACAATGGTGTAAAATAACTGCGAAATAGTAATAGTATTATAGTACTGCGAATAATTTCGAAATAATACTCAATGTTGTTTCGGTCTTTTTAGAAAGAAAGAAAAGAAAGAAAATCTTTATTTGAGGAAATTGCGACGCAATTACATTCCTTATACATTTCTATACACAAAGCATATTTTGAGAATTTGTACGCCGCATTTTCAGCAAACAAGGTTTGCACTCAGCATATTGCTGTGCCGGAATAATATCCGACACAACGCTGATTTTCAGTGCAAACCTTCCATTAGGTGTAAGACCAAAATGACCCAGTTTTGTTAATTAAATAATAAATGAGAATAATAATTAATAAAAACTAATTCTACTTATATAATATCTAAATTGTAAAAAAATACAAATAAATAAATTTTAATAAAAAACCAACAATAAATACGTTGCTACAAAATTAAAATAAATACTCGTATATCAACTTGTATCGAATCATTTATTCGAATACAATTCGCTAGTGCTTGCCGCGTATTAATTATCACATTCCGTGTGCCACATCACTGGCCCTGAGGCAACAAATGAAATTTTACTTCTGGCTTAAAGGCCTAGTTGTCAAGCCATAAATATTAAAAAAAAGACATTTTACTTCATAACCTATAAAATACGGAGTTTTTGGCGGGATATGAAAGGAGACGTTGTGCTGTGCAGTTTTATTTTCTAAAAATGTGTAAAATTACTCTAAAATGAACAATAGTTGTAGGATATTGATAGATTTTAAGTAGTAATTATGTGTTTTGTGAGAAATGTGAACTGTATAGTCAAATGTGGCCTTTTGAGTTTTCACAAGAACTCCGTTGAATGGCGTTAGTTGTAGCCTACAATACAACTGCGCGACTATTATACGAAGACTTAAACATCAGAATTGGCTGTATGGACTAGATTCCTTTGCCTGCCTTTGTGGCGAATACAACTACTACTACTACTACTATAAAATACTGATTGTGTTATTTTGGTAAATTTGCATAAACGCGGAACCTGAAAATTACGCATTTTTTTGTATTCAAAGACTTTACATATGGTTTGCTATGGTTTAATAACGACACTAAAATCATCGGTAAGCCATCATTTAGACAAAAAATTAATACACATTACAATTAATTACGAAATACGTGCATTAAATCGATAGAAATAATGTTAAATTTTAGCGTGACGACTTACCTACTAATTATAATAAAAACACAATTACTTTAATTTTGGGATTAATCTGCAAATGTAACATGTATGACACGATCAAAATAATTAATAATTATAAAATCAAATATTACGGCATTGCTAAAAAATCACGACATTTTGTAATATGTAAGTAAAACCTCAGATTAATAATATTGAGAGACAAAGTTTTTACCTCACTTTGCTAAATGTCAGGCAAAGGAACTAAATCCGTACAGCATGAATATCAATATTATTCAATCAAACTGAACATCTTTGAATGACATAAAAATACGGAATTTTAGATTTTTCACATTATTGTGATTAAGATCATTATTATATTTTTGTAGTTTGTATATATAATTAACGACAACATGCAATACTAATGTTAGACAAACAATATATAGGTGTGAGGGGTGTTCGAAGGTTATGGCAAGGACAGTGGGTTAGGTTAGGTTATCTTTAGACCAAAGCCCACGAGCCGAGCGAGCGAAGCGAGCGTGCCGCGGTAGCGGCCGGCGAGTGGCAGAACCGACTTTAACTTTTATCAAAATTATCAACAAATAAATGGAAACAGTTGGTTCTGCCACTCGCCGGCCGCTACCGCGGCACGCTCGCTTCGCTGGCTCGGCTCGTGGGCTTTGGTCTAAAGATAACCTAACCTAACCCACTGTCCTTGTCACTGGTTACACCTTCGACCACCCATTACACCTATACTTTGTTCTGCTTACATTGGTATTGCATGTAGTCGGTATTTATATATACAAACTAGAAAAATATATTAATTATCTTAGTTATAATAATGTGAAAAATCTAAAATTTCATACTTTCATGTCATTCAATGATCTTCAGATTGATTGAATAATATTGATATTCATGCTGTATGGATTTAGTGTCTTTGCCTAACAAGCAGCAAAGTGAAGTAAAAACTTTGTCTCTTAATATTATTAATCTGAGGTTTCACCTACCAATTACAAAATATGGTGGTTTTTTAGCAATGCCGTAATAGTTGATTTTATAATGGTTAATTATTTTGGTCATGTCATATATGTTACATTTACAGATTAATCCCGAAATTAAATAAGTGATTGTGTTTTTATCACAACTAGGTGAGTCGTGACGCAAAATTGAACATTATTTTTATTTATATGATGCAGGTTTTTAACGTAATTAATTGTATTCTTTTTTAATTTTTTACCTAAATGACGGGTTTCCGATAATTTTAGTGTCCTTATTACACCATATCAAACCATATTTATAGTCTTTAAATACAAAAAACGCATAATTTTCAGGTTCCGCGTTTATGCAATTTTACCGTTATTTTACTGTTAAGATATGAAATGTTTAATATATATTATTTTCACTGTATATATAGGCTGTGAACAAGACTGACTCGCGTTACAAGTAAGTTGTCAGACAGTGATATATGTTTACTGTATATGAGTTTCTTGTTTATTGAAAGTAAAAATATAAATTGCAATTTTCAAAAGGATAATTGGAGTGATTTTGTGTGAGAACTACTAATCCACATTTGCTACATTTGCACTGCAATTTCGGTGTCTGTGCATTACTTTAAAATTGTTTATGTTTGCAGTCGGGTTTTTGATTTGTTCAATCTATTTTTTTTATTTAAGTCGGCGATACAAGTTCGCAATGAAAACTTGAAGTATGCTACGCTTAGTATTTTTACGTATCATTGGTTGACACTGTAATAGGTGTGGCGACTAACACGATTTACATTGTAATCCTATTTACTTAACACGTGTTAATTCATGAAAAGGCGTGACTTTTTACACCTTTGTTGTGTTAACATTGCATAATATGTATGATGCTTATTAACCCTGTGGTTACATTATCTCCAATTCCACAGCATTTCTTTATTATAATTTTTTCTTCTACCTCTACAGCACTATTCTGTTTATATAATGTATTATGCATTTAACATATATATATATAGGTAATATATCATATATTATAACATTCTTCTTGAATATTTTGTCACTTTCGCCACAATATTATTTTTAAATGTGTTTAGTTTGAAGAAAAGCAAAACAAACTTCCTTAGAACAGTCTTACATCGTTTATTCATAGACTACCTCTTCTCACTCTATTTTGACACTGACATTTACAATATCAGGTTTATAAATTTAAAAAAGATAATGTGTGGCCTGGCTACCGAGTCGGAATGCGTCTTCGAATCCCACACGGCTATCCTGCATTATTCATCTGACCCAGATGAATGTGATACTTCATCTTCATCGCCATTGGACCAGGGTTTCATCAAATCTGCTGAACTGGTGGTATTCATAGGTCCTTCACCATTGCCAATTTTCCTTACAACGTATCTGTCATTTTTCTTCTTCTCTATAATTTTATATGGTCCTAAATATTTCGGGTTTAACTTATATCCTTGTACAAATTGTGTTCTCTTAATCGCAACTAAATCTCCAATTTCGTACTGTATAGCTTGTGTTCTCTTTTTATTATAAACTTTCCTATTTTCTTCCTGAATTTTCTGAATATTTTGCCTCGCCTTTCTATAAGTTCTAATCGTTGAATTTCAAATTTTTCTTTACAATTATCTATGTAGTAATCTCTATTAATTAATTCCTCAGTTTTCAAAATTCCAAAATGACCCTTTTCATGACATTTTCTTATTATTTCATTCTGCATCTTTTTAGGTACAACAATCAGTTTAGTTCCATCTTTAGCTTTACATAAAACTCCATTCTCCAGAATAAAATTTTCATATGACTCTTTTTCTAAAATTTTCTTTAATAGTTTTATCTTCAGGTCATCATCTTGAGCTCTCTTCAGACGTGCTGTAGTTTCGGTAAGTATTAGACTAACAGGATTTCTGCTCAAAGCGTCTACGTGTCTCATTTGGGTTCCAGATCGGTGTTCTATCTTATAGTCAAATTCTTCAAGAAGGAGTGCCCATCGAGCAACTCTGGGAGGTAAGTCTTTTTTCTGTAACGTCATAGTTAGGGCTGAGCAGTCAGTCACAATTTTAAAGCGGACTCCAAGTAAGTAAACTCTGAATTTCTTGACAGCTTCTACAATAGCTAAAATTTCTAAGTAGTAACTATGGTATTTCTTCTCAGCAGGAGTAGTCTTTTTGCTCATATAGTGAACAGGGTGTAGCTGATTGTCGTGTGGATTCCTTTGCAATAAAACAGCTCCATATCCGTCTATACTTGCGTCTGTATGTAACTCTGTCTCAAAATTAGGGTTGTAAATTCGTAAAACTGGTGAGGAACATAAAATATGTTTCAATTCTTCGAAAGCTCTCTCACACTTTAGATCAAAGTTAAACATAACATTAGTCTTCAATAATTCTGTTAGTGGCTTTGCTATTATTGAGTAGTTCTTAACAAATTTTCTAAAATAGCCAGTCAGTCCTAAAAATGATCGTAATGATTTGATATTATGAGGCTTTTTAAATTTTGCAACAGCATGTATCTTTTCCTTGGAAGGTCTTATCTGATTATCACGAATTATGTAACCTAAATAATTTATCTCGTTCTGTAAGAAATGACATTTCGCCCAATTAAATTGTAAGCCAAACTCTTCAGCTTTTCGAAGTACTTTCTCTAGTTTAACAAATCCTTCTTCTTCTGTCCTAGATGGTATAATCAAATCATCTAAATAGGCAAGAACAGTGCCCTCTGACATTAAATCTTGAAAGATATCATTGATAAAGCGTTGGAATACAGATGGTGCGGTGCATAAACCAAACGGCATTTTCTTAAATTCATATTGCCCTTGTGGAGTAACAAATGAAGTGTATTTTTGACTATCCTCGCAGACATCAACATGTAAAAAACCATTCTTCAAGTCAAGTGATGTAAATAGTATTGCTTCTTTCAATTTGTCTACTTGATCCTCGATGAGTGGAAGTGGATATCTTTCCTTTATAATCTTCTTATTTAGCTTTCTAAAATCTATACATAATCTGTAGCTTCCATTTTTCTTTTTCGCTAACACGATAGGGCTTGCATATTCCGATTTACTAGGTTTAATTACTTCTTGATCTAACCATCCTTGTATCTGTTTATTAACTATGTCCTTTTCTAGAGGTGACAGCCTTCGTGGAGTCTGGTGTATAGGATCTTCATCAGTAAGTATGATTTTCAATTTAACATTTGATTCCTTCTTTCTAGTCTTCAAGTTATTGTAATTATCCAATAAATGTTTAATCTTGTCTTTATATTTCAGCTTCTTGATATCATATTTCTCATCAAATTCTTCTTCGTAGTCATTAATTTGTGTAAGGTGTAATATTCTTTTTACAGAGATCCCGTCGGCAGAGAAAATAATTTCAACGTCTTTTAATATCGGGTTTCCAAGTATGACATTAACAGGTATTACATCATCGTCGATAACATGCATCAAGGTTTCAAAATGAACGTTGTCTATTTCAACTTTTGCCATAAAAGATCCCTTCGTGCAAACTTCGTACTCGGCTATTCCTGATAATTTGAGAGTATCTTTAATATTATAATCATTATTCTCGAGAAAATTTTGTTTGTAATAACTCTCACAAATCAAATTCGCATCGCTTCCAGTATCAATAAAGGTTTTAACTGTAACTCCGTTAATTTTCGCTTCTTTATATGGCTTAACAACATCTGTACTAACTTTCTCATCTTGAATTTTCAGTGTCTTATTTGTAGAACTTTGGCATTCTTTTGACTTATGTCCATATCCATTACATTTGAAGCATTTTATACCTTTAGTACAAGCTGGTGATTGGTGATCAGTTTCACCACAATTGTAGCATCTTTTGATGGTATGATTTTTACGTCCGGTTGTCATCTGAATAGGTCTTTGTTGCATCTTGTGTTCTTTAATCTGTGCATATACTTCAAGTTTCTTTCTAAATTGTTTGATATCAGTGGCTCCGTAAAGAATGGCCTTATTTATTTCAGAATCACGAATTCCATCAATAACATATTCAATAAGTGCCTCATCTTCTAAATTTCCATGCAACGCCAGTTCTTTCATATGTAAAAAATACTGTTGATATGTCTCATCCGGTTTCATTTTGCGTGATGCTAATTTCTTGTGAATGCTAGCACTATTTAATTTCGGACCAAATTCTTCTAATAAAGATTCTTTTAATGTATCCCATGACGTAATAGAGCCTAGCGATCGTAAAAATAATTTAGCTGTACCTGAAAGCAGTCTCTTCGCGTAAATAAGTTTTTCAAGATTATTCCATTCCATTAAATTTGCAGTGTCATTAAAATCGGTCAGCCAATTCGTAATAGGGTAGGTATCATCGCCTGTGAACGGTGTCATTGATTTTTCCAAGTCGCTAAATGAAATTCGTACTCTGTAACCAGCTTCTGAACAATTACTATCTGAGTCTTCGATATCTTTATTTTTCTTCGGTGGCATCTTGTATGATTGGTTGTAAGTCTTTCAGTCGTAAAAAATAACCAATTCATAAAACGTCTTCATAAAAGAAAAATAATAGTCTTTATTCCAAATTCTGGGAAATTTTATGCGCTGGTATCATTATGCAAATTAGTGTCGGTAAAACAGCACACAATGACTCGTCTTCAATTTTAATTTCGAGGTTGTTTCGTAATCATCAGATCAAAACTCACGTTAAAACAATGCTTCGCAGGATTCTTACATGATCCTGGTATGATCCTGGCACGAGCCTCCATAAAGTTGTGGGTTTTGTTTGAAGAAAAGCAAAACAAACTTCCTTAGAACAGTCTTACATCGTTTATTCATAGACTACCTCTTCTCACTATATTTTGACACTGACATTTACAATATCAGGTTTATAAATTTAAAAAAGATAATGTGTGGCCTGGCTACCGAGTTGGAATGAAAAAATAAAATCTAGGACCCGATCCCAGCGCCACCTACGGGTTCCAAATGTGGGTTTAAACCATCCGGGAACCTGCTCAAACACAAAAACAAAACCACCAAAATCGCTCCTGGTGATTAGGAGGATTCTAGAACCCGATCTCAGCGCCACCTACCGGTTCCAACGGGATAAAAAGTATCCTACATCCGTCTCCTGGTTCTAAACTACCTCCCCACCAATTTTTTGCCAAATCGGTACAGCCGTTCTCGAGTTATAAATAGTGTAACTAACACGACTTTCTTTTATATACTTGTATATAGATTATGCATTTAATATACCTATATAGGTAATATATCTAACATTATAACACATATATACATATATACACACACACATATATATATATATACTAGGATAAGCTCGCGACTTGGTCCACGCTTGGCTTGAAATTCCCGCGGGACTCCCGTGACACAAAATACCACAACATTTGAAAAATAATGTAAGCTATCGTTTAAGTGAAAACTGTGTCGGAATAAACTAAACTTTATGCACACGAACAACTTCAAACTACTCCCGGGAAAATAAAAAATATCACACACTTTTATTAAAATAAATAAGCTATCGATCAGTAAAAAAATCATATTGGAATTCGGTTTTTTATTAACTGGCCATTTTAAATCATTTTTCAAAAAATCCCACGAAATTCCCGGGATAAAAAGTGGCGCAGATTTTAAGTCTAAGAATTTGCTGTCGATCAGCGAAAATCGTATTGGAATCGGCTTAGTAGTTTTTACGTGAATCCCGAACAAACAGACAACAAATCTAAAAACAATGCATCGTGTTCTCCATCATTTATATAGTCTATTCCAGTTCTTTTTTTTTAATAATTTCAATGTAGTCACACCGCTTGTGTAAAATTTTTTTAATATTACTGATATTAAAGATTTTTAGACGTTTCAGCCATTTTTCAGTAGCCGTGATCACGGAAGACAAAGAAGAAAAATCGGAAATAAAATTCAAATAAAATGCCGTGCTTAAAACCGTTAAAATACAGTTTTAATTTTTAACTTGAATTAATAAATACACTAACAATTGATCAACTATAGATCATATAAAAATAATAAAATTACTATGAAAGATTTAATGCGAAATATGATTCGGTACGATGGGTTTAACCGACCGTTGTTTATTCGGAGAATTCCAACAATTTTATTGTAATGTAGATTACAGACTTGATTACTATATGATAATAGAACAATTAGGTATATAATACACTGTATAAAAAATTCGCAACCAATATTCTTTAAAAGCCGACCTAAAATACCTTATCAGATAATGTAATTACTATTTAAATAACTAATAATTGGTTATTTGACTTGTTGGAATTGTGACGTCATAGCTCATTGCACTCTAAAATCTTGAAGAACACACTGTTTTACATGATAAAAAGTATCGCACTTGATCTAACTGTCAACGGTGACTTTTAACAATTTATGTTACAGACAAAAACTTACAACAATTATATATTTTTTTTGTTTTGACTAATAATTATCATATTTCTATTTGTTAAACTAACATAGGTCAAACCGTAGAAAGTGGTTTCATTTTACATACATACATACATACATACATAACTTCACGCCAGTTCCCTTGCGGGGTAGGCACGAACAACAGAGCGCCATTTAGGCTTATTCTTACATACCTCACTTGCTTCTTTGACATTCATAACTCTTGTCATGCACGCTCGTCTGTTCTTAAGGCTCCTGACATCACCTTCTGCTAGTACACGATCAATTTGATCATGGAAGGTGTGTCGTGGCCTTCCACGACTTCTGCATCCATCCACTTTTGCATTGTATATCTGTTTATTCATTCTTTCATCATACATTTTACATGCATAAAAACTTAATTAGGTTATTTTTGTATATATAGGTATACAAACCTTCAGTGAAAAATTATCTAATTGAAAAAAGAAGATTGAAATTACACGTAATTATTGATACATATGTATTTATCCATTTTTTATGAAACTCATGATATTTTTATTATGTGGTTGTATTCACAGCACAATTTTTTACAGTAGAATATTATATATAAACAACACTGTTGCTACTAAAATAAAATTAGAATATTATGGGGTTCCCAAGACTAATTTTATATCGAAACAACGAACTAACATCCAAAAACAAATAAAATCACTATCACGCTTTTAAATGAATGTACAATCTCTTTGTATATTTATGGTTTTTTGAAAATATAGATAAATAATTAATTAATTAAAAATATTTAATTTTAATTTCAAATCGAGGAAAAATATATAATTGTGAATTATATAATTTTTTACCGCGACGTACTTACCACTATCAAATCGCAGATGTCTTAAAGAATGACCAGGTAAAAAGCATCTATAATACACGTTTATGAATGATGAGACTAATGAATGTAGATTAAGCAAAGTATTTAAGAGCGTGGCTAGTGAAAATCCATCATCTCTGCCTAGCTCTATGGGAAACAGGCGTGGTGATATATATGTATGTATTTTTTTATTTTTAAGTTTTCTTTATGAATATATCGAAATAGCGATATAATCACCGTCCCAAAATCCACAATAAATATGGCAAACATATCATAAAGGCGCAGCAAAATGTCAAGTGTGCAATCCCCCCAACCGATCCACATATCAAGTTTCTGTTTGAACTACTGTTCAATCCCGACTTCCATTCCCGTTCCCGGCTGCGTTTTGTTTTTTTTTTTCACCTGTTCGCCAACCGAACCTTCACAACGTACTCTTTTTTTACTCGATGTGTTGGTGCCGTGTTAAATTTATTGCAAAATCTTTAATTAGGCTACGTTTTAATTGTTTCAAGGAAGGTTCTTTTAAAGGTTAATGAACTTTTAACTGATAATATTTTATCATACAACTACGTTTTAACGGTTTTAAGCTCGGCCACTTTTCATTAGCCGTGATCACGGAAGACAAAGATGTCAAGTGTCAACGAGTATTGTTAAAGTTTTATTTAGCCTATCGCCAACTTGTTAATTTTAATTATTTAGTTTGAATTTTGCAAAAGTGGATGGATGCAGAAATCGTGGAAGGCCACGACACACCTTCCATGATCAAATTGATCGTATACTAGCGGAGGGTGATGTCAGGAGCCTTAAGAACAGACGAGTGTGCATGACAAGAGTTATGAATGTCAAAGAAGCAAGTGAGGTGTGTAAGAATGGGCCTAAATTTCGCTCTGTTGTTCGTGCCTACCCCGCAAGGGAACTGGCGTGAAGTTATGTATGTGTGTGTGTGTGTATGTAGTTTTAATTTTGTTTATGGTTCTTATTTACTCTATGGGAGCCTAATCTAATTTACCACTGCTTTGCAACATGTTGTGGTTTGAAGAGAAGAAGCGTTGCAAGAAACTCTTCAGCAAACATGCCTAGCTCTAATTATTTTATATAATATTAAAATGGGTCGGAGGTAAAATAAAAAGAAATTGTCAATCAAGTTGGTTAGTGTTCCGGTGCACGAAGAAAGAGCTCACAGTGTCTTGAGGTCTGGCAGGTGGTCTTTGCTGGGTTTGGGTCTTAATAGTTTCGATGATCGGATCCCAAAGAGGGAAAACTTGACTACTATCTTCTCTATTAAAATTTGGGTGTTTTTTAATGGCAATAGCCTCACGCATCAGTGTTTTTTTTTATTGCAGCAGACAGGCAGACTGCCCACTTGATGGAAAGCGGTTACCATTGCCTATGGACATTTGCAACACCAAAGGTGCTATAAAGGCGCTGCTGCTCTCTTAAGGGAGACTGGAACCTGGTCTCTAATGCGGGAACACAACTCAACGTTGTTATGGCGACATGTTTTAGACCAGGGGTGGTAGCCATCCATTCAGGCAAATGCCCTACCACTTGGCAGTCTAGGTAGCTAGGAATTTGTGGGTTATCGAATCTGATGCAGCAGACTTTGTAGACCTTGTGTGTTTCGTGTCAGCATTGTGTTCTTTTACCCGTGCTTTATGCTCCTCTTTGTTTGCTCAATTTTGATGAAGTAGTATCTGTTAGGGCAATATATATAGGTTTTATTATCAAATTTTAAAAACCCGAATAGTCTGATACATCCCTATAAAAGCCTCGTCAGTCCTCGTCTTCTAGAATATGGTAGTCCCATATGGTCGCCGATCTATTATGTTCACTTAAACAGAATCGAAGCCGTCCAAAAGAGATGCCTAAAAATTTTATCCCACAGACATAATTTTGGCCGATCACTCACAAGTTATGATAATAGACTCACTAAATTTAAATTACAAAAACTGTGTACCCGTAGACATACATACATACATACATAACTTCACGCCAGTTCCCTTGCGGGGTAGGCACGAACAACAGAGCGCCATTTAGGTCCATTCTTACACACCTCACTTGCTTCTTTGACATTCATATTCCCGTAGACAGCATATTGATTTAATGTTATTACATAAAATTCTTCACTCGTGCATAGACAGCCCATATCTTTTGAATTGCCTTAATATAAATACGAATTACAGAAGACGGAATCCACCACTATTTGCCTTGCAAGTCTACAAAAATAATACATCTTATTACAACCCAATGAGCAGAATGTGTCGTCTATATAATGAGCTGGTCAGCGATAATCCCAATTTAGATATATGTAATGGTAACACTAGAGAGTTTAAGCAATTGATTAGAACAATAAATTTCTCTGGCATATATTAATTCTTTTGTTATCAACAAACATTTTATCCGTGCAGGAACGGAGAAAGAATACAATTTCCTGCGGCCGGGCGGCCTGTCGTAAGAGGCGACAAAACAACCCACAGCCAGGTGGTAGAGCATTTGCCCGACTGGATGGCTACCACCCCTAGTCTAAAGTATGTCGCCATAACAACCTTGAGTTGTGTTCCGGCATTAGTGACCAGGTTCCAGTTTCCCTTAAGAGAGCAGCAGCGCATTTGTAGCACCTTTGGTGTTGCAAATGTCCATAGGCGATGGTAACCGCTTTCCATCGAGTGGGCCGTCTGCCTGTATGCTGAACTCCAGCAATACAAAAAAAAATTTAAAAAAAAACATTTTCATAGAATCTAAACTATGGTATACTATTATTTATGTAACGCTATATCTATATTTTGAATTTCCTGTTTTCACATGTTTAGGAATACGACTTAGATTTTAAAATTGTGTTAAAAATACTTAGATTTGTTTATGGTTGTATTCTGTTGTGTGAAATAAATAAATAAACCCAGTGGACTGTAGATATAGGTCGGTCCCTGCTCGTAGGTATTGTGTTCTTCGCAAAGTATATAACGGAACAAAGGTAGATCGACTCACCGATGATGCACTCTTGAGCGTCCTTACCGGCCGGCTGGAGTTCACACCGTATAGGATAGTACACGCGTCACCCGTTACCAAATGTCTTAATATCACACGTCCTTCTTCGCTCAAGGCCGTGGAAAATCGATACCGTCAAGTCCGAATTCAATGTTGCATGAACAGTATTGTTAGATTTTTGAAAAATCAAATACCCTTATCAGAAATCGGATCAGCTGATTTTGAAAAAAAAAACACCTGTATTGTTGTACCAAATTATAGTGTAACTTGTAATTAAAAAATCTGTGAAGAAACGGCAAACCAAGAGGCAGTGATAATTTTGGACAAAATGTTTTTGAACAATAATACTTTTTTAAGACAACGGCCGCTTGTAACCAACGATGGTTTCTAATTATATACTCTTTTCCCAATATTGAATCACAAGAAAACTAGCATACACCGATATCTAAATAGCAGAAGTATATTTTGCTCCAAATTTAATACAGCAATTACTAAACCGAATCTGACGAATGTATCTTTTGTTAATATCCCAAATCGCTCCTATTAAATACACGTTAGAAGTTGAAATTACACATAAACATGAGAAAACGCTTTACACTTTTGTTTCAAAATTGGTTGAGTCAATTTTGTTTTTTAAAATAGTACAACAGCAATTTATGGTTGTCGGTCTACTGACCTTTTGTAATTTTATATGTTGATACTCTTACTACCGCAATCAGAATCGCTTAATGGTTCATTAACTTTTACCTTTTAGTGTTGTGTTGATAAAAACCTTTACATTCTAACTAGCTGGGACCGCGACGTCGTCCGCGTGGAATTTGCTTTCAAACCCCTCCGATTTTGAAACATTCTTCATTGGTGCTCCGCTCCTATTGGTCTTAAATAATTCAAAAAGTTCTAGAAAGGTATTGAATTCGTCTTGAATATGGAGTAATTTATTTTGATAAGGATTAATACCAAGGTACAAAATAAAGAGTTTTTGAAACGACAGCATTTTAATTATTTAAAAAAATAAAAGAAAACACTTATTGTGAGATAACTACAATAGTTAGACATATGGTTACGCGATATTTTTTGTAGACAATTATATGTTCTGCAAAGTGGTAGTACATTGTTTTGTTCTATAATCAATAGTTTTCGCAGCGCACGCCGTGTAAGGATTTTTCGGGTCATTTTTTTACACCTTTGGTTACATTATTGAACTTTTAATAAGGATCTCTAATTAAAAAAAAATAAAGCCTATAGCCTTCCTCGATAAACGTACTATTCAACACTGAAAGAATTTTTCAAATCGGACCAGCGGTTCCTGAGATTAGCGCGTTTAAACAAACAAACTCTTCAGCTTTATAATATTAGTATAGATTCAATTTTGTACCTTATTGTTTATGCATTAAATATTTAAATCCAGTGACTCAAAATTTTGATTTAGGTCTCTATTATTTTAAGGGTGCGAATGTCTCAGCTATTCTTACGGTTTCGATAATAAAGAGAAAATAGCAAACAATTGTGTATGTGTGCAGTTACACACAGTAGAAGTGAAACAAAGTGTGACAAAGGGTGAAAGGATTCTAAATTTTGTGACGTCACATTTTATATATTATATCGTTATAATATATTTAAGCTTTAAAACACGAAATTAGATATAAGGCCCACACTGCACATACACTTCCTCACAACACCAGCATGTAACAGATACACTCTACATTGGTATAAGTTTAGTATTAATAGTAAAATAAATTAATATAGTAAGTTATTCGTAAGATACATACACCTCAACACACAAATCAATAAATTAATGTCACACACAAGAACCAAAATAACTAAGAAGCGTGTAAAATTAAAAAAAAAACTAGAAATTAAGTTTAAAAAAGGATACGGAAGCTCGAGTCCGTAGAGTTGTTGATAATAATAAAAAAAAACACGAAATTTGATTCAAAACATTTCAACTCTATCTGTATGAGCAGTATATAAATGTATTCTATCTCATTCTCTCGCAGGCTTAATCCTATAAATTTATGTATTTATCTCTTTTTAGGGTCGCTTTTTCGTTGCATCAAGTCTCTAATTACAACGATTCTAAAGTAGTTTCTCTTCAAAAACCGACTTCAAGAGTAACTAAAAATCAAAAAATAAACACGTCTACAACAGTTTGAAGTTGGTTACAAGTAAAATATAAAAAGCAACAACAAAGCAAAATGCACCAACTTCAAGATGATTTAGAAAAAATATTTATTTTACACGTTTTATTTACTCTTGGAGTCGATTTCCTTTTTGATATGATTTGTAATACTTGCAACAACTTGGAAGGGTTTATGGTAATAAAAGAACAGCAACTTCCCTTAAGAGAGCAGCAGCGCATTTGTAGCACATTTGGGGTTGCAAATGTCCGTAGGCGATGGTAACCGCTTTCCAACAAGTGGGCCGTCTGCCTGTCTGCTGAACTCATGTAATAAAAAAATAAAAAAAGAACTGGTCACTATACTTATAAACAGACAACCTTACGGCTAAAATATATTTCATACAATGACTCTACACACTGGATAAACATTCTTTAGAACACCTCGCCATCCCTCCAACGATTTTACAATACTTATACTGTGTAATTTGCTAATTTCTTAAAATTAGCAAATGACCACATCCGATAGCGGATTGAAGGCATTGATAAACTACATATTTTAATGTATGGAAATTTGAGATAAAATATATAAAATATTATATATAATGTTTTACATGTAATAAAATAAATGAAACACAGTAAAAAAATCTATCGCGTCTGCCAACATGAAAATAAAATGCAGCGAATATCGTCTATATACAATTGAGAGACTTTGAATTATATTCTACACAATTAGCAGATCATATTAGAGATAAATATTGTTACGTAAAATTATGGTCAATTATACTACTCCATACAAAACAGGCGCTAATCACAGAATAAATAAAAATATAACATTATTATTCAATTAAGGAAATGGCCGATTGTATCGTTTAGAAATAAGAGGGTACATAACAAAATTAATTGTTAACCTTAAAAAAACATGACGAGATCAACTATCCAAGAAATAAATGTAACAGAACGTTTTTTTTTATTGCAGGAGATCAGCAGACAGGCAGACAGCTCACTTGATGGAAAGCGGTTACCATCGCCTATGGACATTTGCAACAGCAAAGTTGCTACAAATGCGCTACTGCTCTCTTAAGAGAAACTGGAACCTGGTCACTAATGCCGGAACATAACTCAAGGTTGTTATGGCGACATACTTTAGACCCGGGGTGGTAGCCATCCAGTCTCTTACGGACAGGCCGCCCGGCCGCAGGAAATTGTATTCTTTCTCCATTCCTGCACGTTCGGTCTACAAAATCTTTTTTTTTTAGCCAGGGGAATTCCGCTTGAGGACCATAAGCCGCGATAAGGGCAGAGCCTTGGGGGGATAATTCGCGATCCGTGTGTGGGATTCGCCAGATCGGGGGTGGCACCAGCATGCCCAGTCAGAATTGGTGTCTGTACCGAGTGTTTAGACTTAATAGTAGTAAAGTAATACAATAATGTCAGGAGCCTTAAGAATAGACGAGCGTGCATGATAAGAGTTATGAATGTCAAAGAAGCAAGTGAGGTGTGTAAGAATAAGCCTAAATGGCGCTCTGTTGTTCGAGCCTACCCCGCAAGGGCACTGGCGTGAAGTTATGTATGTATGTAATACAATAATCCCTAGCAAGTAAGAATAGTGTATAGATGTATAATAGAAGAAATGTAATATAAAATGTATGAAATAGTTAAATAAACATAAATAGATATATAGAAAACATAAGCTAAAATAAGTAAAAAAAAGAAAATATATGAAATAAAAATAAAGAATCCCTTATCTTTCCCCGTGTTAGTAGATTTAAGAAAATAAAAAAGAAAAATAAATAAAAAAAGACCTGTATCTTAACCAATGATGGAGGAGAAGGCGATAAAAAAAAGTCACCCCCGGCTAGGGATACCCACTAAAACCCCTGGGTGTTCCGTCCTTCGTCTTATGCCAGGGCTACGGGCATACGACCTAGCCGGCCTACAAAATCTACAGTAACTCGAGCTAAGGCTCAGGGTGAAGATAGTACCTAATTTTTGAGTCTCCAAACATCAATTTGATAATGAAATTGAAGTAAGTGGCCTTAGTGGCGATTGTCGATCTCATATCCATTAGCAAATTCCGTCGTATGCGATTAACCCCCGGCTGCTCTTAGCCGGCATTAGTTCCGCGCGTGTGGCCAAAGCGACCCATTGTTGGGACAAAATAGCACCGCAGGGGTTGCTTTTACCTGTTACCTAAAGTTAATGTTTGAATTAGTTCATGGCGTGTTGATTGGATATATTTTTATTATTAAATTAATAATATAGTCTTTACCGCGGCTTCGTTTACTTTAATGTAGCTTTTGTGTGTCAGTTTGTCACTCGACACAGAAATCATTTTTTGGTTAATACAGGTGGAACCTAAACTAATATAAAAAAAAACCGGCTGACAACACACACATATTATATATCACCAAATTAAGCATGTTACGCTTGTGCTATGGGTAATATACAACGGACTACACTGGGGCCGATCTCAGATACTCAGACCATAGTAATACATACATACATAACTTCACGCCAGTTCCCTTGCGGGGTAGGCACGAACAACAGAGCGCCATTTAGGCCCATTCTTACATACCTCACTTGCTTCTTTGACATTCATAACTCTTGTCATGCACACTCGTCTGTTCTTAAGGCTCCTGACATCACCCTCCGCTAGTATACGATCAATTTGATCATGGAAGGTGTGTCGTGGCCTTCCACGACTTCTGCATCCATCCACTTTTGCATTGTATATCAGTTTAGTCATTCTTTCATCATGCATTCTTTCCACATGCCCGAACCACCGGAGCATTCCTTTCCTTACCTTCACCCCGACACTCTCTTTCAGACCAACTCTCTTTCTTACTTCGGTATTACGAACGCGGTCCGCGAGCGTCACTCCGCAGATTTTGCGCAGTGCTCGCATCTCAACCGCGTTTACTCTACTTTCATGCTCTCTCTTCCATACCCAACTCTCGCTTCCATACGTGAGCGTAGGTACCAGCACCGCGTTGTGTATGGCGAGCTGGGCCTTCAGGCTGAGTTTCTTAGCGCCTAGAAGTTTACCTAACGCTCCATTCAAACTATTCCCCAAATTCACTCTTCTTTCTATATCAGTGGTGTACCTTCCATCACTGCTAAAAGCACATCCAAGATATACAAACTCATTCACTTGCTCCAGCATAACATCATCGACCATTATCCTTGCATTCGTTCTGGTTTCTTCTCTTTCGAACACCATAACCTGCCTGACAGTCATCTTTCATCACCATAGTAAATAACGGAGAAAATACGTTTCCGAAATTTACTATAACAGGAATCGAACCCGGAGCCTCTGCATTGTAGTGAGGTAGGCCGGCAAAGGCTTAGCCCGCACAACCACAGAGGCCGTCAATATAATAACAATATAAAGCCAACAAACCTGATAGAGTGATAATAGATCGATCTGCGTGTCAAGCAATGCTCGTTGACATCAGTACCGCAGACGACGATAACCTCGTGAAGAAAGAAAAACTAAATAAATACTTTTATTTATTTATTTATATTATTTCTTTATTGAAGGTTAGTTATACTTAGCTTTATTGCTATATTATTTTTTTTTTTTACTGTAGGAGTTTAGCAGACAGGCAGACGACCCTCTTGATGGAAAGCGGCTACCATCACCTATGGACATTTGCAACACCAAAGATGCTACAAATGCGCTGCTGCTCTCTTAAGGGAGACCGGAACCTGGTCACTAATGCCGGAACACAACTCAAGATTGTTATGGGGGCATGCTCTAGACCAGGGGTGGTAGTCATCCAGTCGGGCAAATACCTTACTACCTGGCTGTGGGTTATTTTATCGCCGCTTGCGACAGGCCGCCCGGCCGCAGGAAATTGTATTCTTTCTCCGTTCCTGCACGGATAAATAATATAATATACTTTAATATAATATATATAAATATATATAGTAAATAAATGATAATAAAATTAATTAAATTTCTAATACAAATTTTCTAGAAATTAAACTAAATAAAACTATATATACAAATTAAAATTAAACTATAAAATCTAATGCCAAACCGCTGTCAGTTGGAAACGTGCCCAAAAGACTGGCTACATTACCTCGCTGAATGGCAACGCTAATGCGTTATTCAAGGTATAGACCAGTCTTTTGGTCATGTGAGACGTCTACCAGGCGTTTCGCTATGTCTCGATAAAGTTTGTGCGCTTCAGGCCCCCAAGGTCTCGACCCCAAGAGCCGCAAATATGCAGCCATTCGATGGCTGAATATATGCGGCGTTTTAGGGCCTCCTGTTATGCAGCAGCTATGCTAGCTGACAAGTTAATGGCTGGAAGATGGGACGCCGCCAGAGTATCGATGTAAAATGCGTTCCATACTAAAAGGCGATCGATCTCCCAGGGCACCAATGAAATTCCATCGGGTCTCCTGCCATCGTCGCGGCATAAGCCGTTCGGTTCTAGAACGGCAGGTACCCCGGCGGTGACAAGAGCCCGACGGATTATGTCATTAAGTGCTGCATGACGCGAAATTCTGCCTGCGCTTCTGATACACGAGGTTATTAACTTTAGAATACTTTGGTTGGTATTCTTGTAAGTGTGAAATACCTGTGTCAGAAGGTTTCACGCTGCATGTTGTGACAAACCATAGCTACGAGTAATTTATATATCTATAGGTATATCTATTACCAAGGAAACAGTATTTGCGCGTTGTGTACAAGTGTAAGTTTGTAATCGTGTCGAGTTTCATTTAAATCCGTTCAGTAGTTTCCACGTGATACTCATAAACAGACGGACGAAAATTCTGAAATAAGTGCTCTGAATTGGCTCCCTCATTTTTAATAAAACTACGTTTTTAACGGTTTTAAGTTTAAATTTATTAAATTTTTATTTAGACTACCCCCAATTTGTTCAATTTAATTTTTTTGTTTAGGGTTATTATTTACTCTATGGGAGCACTTGACATCTTTGTCTTCCGTGATTACAGCTACTGAAAAGTGGCCGAAACGTCGGAATAATAAAAAGCCAATAAATTACCGTGCTTAAAATCGTTAAAACGTAGTTTTATTATGTATACTAGAACTTAACCCTTCTACAGATCTATTAATGGTATAGATAGATTTACACATTATACATATATGAATATAAAATCTAACCCCTGAACGTATAAAGTGCTGGGCACAAATAGTCAGGTATAAAATACCTGTGTCATTAATGCTACCAGTACCTATAGCGAACTAATGATAGTACATAAAAGGGATTTATACGCTCAATTCAACCCCTCAGTATCAATGTCTGGGTACAATGGACCCCTAATGTTGTGACAGGAGTTAATACATTGAATGCCGCGGTCGTTTCTACCTGTCTCGCGTCAATGGGTACAATAGACCCCTACTGAGATTGGCGCGTGTCCTATTGTCCCTTTGTACGCTAGATTAGGTTGCAGGGTTAATCATTTTTAAATGTTTATTAATGGGGTACCTGATGGTTAAATGGGATTAACCTGAGTTTTACATATTGTATATCGAGTAAGTTTAACTTTCTATTTATTTCTAGCCCAACAGTGGGATAAGGGTCGATAATAAATTACATTACATACAATTAAAAATGATAAATTGTATGAATAATATTTTTTTTTAGAAAACGAACCATTAGTTCGTTTGCCTTGTATTCATACGAGTATTCAAGAGAACCCGGTCAACTTCGGAGCGCTGTAAAACTCAGATGAATTAATGAAATTAATAAATAAGTAGTGGAAATTATTGTTAGAAAAAACCCTCTATAAGATTGCTCTGATGTCATTTTATTGTAAAATTAACAGAAAAAAAAACGCCCAAAAGAAAATTTGTTCAAAATTTTTCAGTTATTTTTGTTTATAACTTTTTTATTATTCATTTTATGATAAGAAGTCATAAGAATAAAGTTGTAGACAATTTAATTTTCTACAAATAATGTCTTATAAAAATTTATGTAGGGTCGCTAGTTTACGACATATAGCTCGAAAACCCTTTGCACCCCTTTTTCCAAGATTGCGGCCGGGGGACAAGGGCGGCGATCCCACAAACTTGAACTTAAGCTTCTACTAAGCTCCCCTATACATCAAAAAAATAAAATTGCATCCTCTGAGAAACGCAACCCTAAATTTAATCTTTCATTGGTATATATGTATGAATGTCAAAGGAGCAAGTGAGGTGTGTAAGAATAAGCCTAAATGGCGCTCTGTTGTTCGTGCCTACACCGCGCAATTTTTTTAGATTTCTTGTCTGTCTTTGCTTGTTCGGGATTCACATAAAAACTACTGGGCCGATTTCTGTGCGGGTTTCGCTGCTCGACAGAAAATTTTTAGACTTAAATCTGCGCTACCTTTTATTCCTCGGTTTTTTTCTGGGAATGATTTAAAAGGGCCGGATTTAAAATAAATCGAATTCCAATGCAGTGTTTGCACCGGCCGATAGAACATTTTATGTATTGAAATGTTTGATAATTTTTATCACGAGAATCCCGCGGGAATTTTCCCGGAAGCGGTTTGAAGTTGTTCTGGTGAAAAAAAATTAAGTTATTCAGACACAGTTTTCATTTAAACGATAGCTTACATTCTTTTTTAATGATGTGATACTTTTTATCCCGGGAATCTCATGGGAATATCCTAGTTTTATATCTTATACTATACTAATATATAAAGCTGAAGACTTTGTTTGTTTGAACGCGCTAATCTCAGGAACTACTGGTCTGATTTGAAAAATTCTTTCAGTGTTGGATAGCCCATTTATCGAGGAAGGCTATATAGGCTATATATCATCACGCTAAGATCAATAGGAGCGGAGCACTAATGAAGAATGTTTCAAAATCGGGCGGTCTTGAAAACAAATTCCACGCGGACGACGTCGCGGGCACAGCTAGTAATTAATAAAAATGCCATTTTTAATCGTCATTCTGCAGCAAACCGTTTATATCTAATAGCATAATGTTAACCAGTTTGCCTAGAATCGACATGGACACTAAAACGTCCAATTGTAGGCAAATTGCTATGATTTAAAGCAATCAGCGCTGGTCTGCGTTTTACTGTTATGCTTATTACGCATTAGATATGACCTGTGCCTCCATTTTAACCTAGACAAATGACCTACACCAGAGCCCCAAGTCTGTAATTCAAATTACGAATCGAGTCGAATTGGAATTGTATCTTTTGTTGGTTTTGGTGGCCTGTAAATCATCTCGACTCAATATTGAATGAATCTTGATTTGACATCTCTGTTGATGGATATGCTACTTTCGATAGCTAGTACCCAAAATAATAATAGTATAGACGCAATGTTGGTATAATATGCATTCAGGAGTTTGGTTTGGAAAAGTGCCCAAAACCATTCCAGCCTCAACTTACTGGTTCAGAACTCAGCACCAACAGCCAATAATGTATGCAGACAATCAGATTCACTCGCTCTCTCTCTTTTCGTTAACCTTATCCCAATTATTTGGGGTCGGCACAATGTCTCTTTCTCCCATAATCCTATATTTTGGCATGCGCCACAAATCATAGTGGCACTCTTCACACAATCTATCCATCTCTTTTTGTTCTATGTTGACATTTGTATCCATCGACCTTCCAGTTTAAAATACATATTGTCACATGACTTTCATTCCTCCTGTTTACAGGCCCATACCACCTTAATCGTCTTCCTGTTTTCTCAGTCACAGATGCAACTTTCAAAGACCTCCTTATATACTCATTTCTCACCTTATCCATTGCTATCCACACACAGATCTTGTTAGACGGTTGTCATTCCTAACTCTTGTTTTTAAATTAAATATTTAAAATCAGTATTACACTTAGGGGTAGACACTTTTCTCAGTCACAGATGCAACTTTAAAAGACCTCCTTATATACCCATTTCTCACCTTATCCATTGCTATCCACACACAGATCTTGTTAGACGGTTGTCATTCCTAACTCTTGTTTTTAAATTAAATATTTAAAATCAGTATTACACTTAGGGGTAGACACTATTCTCAGTCACAGATGCAACTTCAAAAGACCTCCTTGTATACTCATTTCTCACCTTATCCATTGTTATCCACACACAGATCTTGTTAGACGGTTGTCATTCCTAATTCTTGTTTTAAAATTAAATATTTAAAATCAGTATTACACTTAGGGGTAGACACTTTTCTCAGTCACAGATGCAACTTTAAAAGACCTCCTCATATACTCATTTCTCACCTTATCCATTGCTATCAACACACAGATCTTGTTAGACGGTTGTCATTCCTAATTCTTGTTTTAAAATTAAATATTTAAAATCAGTATTACACTTAGGGGTAGACACTTTTCTAAGTTTACAGATGCAACTTTAAAAGACCTCCTTATATATTCATTTCTCACCTTATTCATTGCTATCCACACACAGATCTTGTTACACGGTTGTTATTCCTAATTTTTGTTTTAAAATTAAATATATAAAAACAGTATTACACTTAGGGGTAGACACTTTTCTCAGTTTACAGATGCAACTTTAAAAGACCTCCTTATATATTCATTTCTCATATTATCCATTGTTATCCACACACAGATGTTGTTAGACGGTTGTCATTCCTAATTCTTGTTTTAATATTAAATATTTAAAATCAGTATTACACTTAGGGGCAGATACTTTTCTCAGTCACAGATGCAACTTTAAAAGACCTCCTTGTATACTCATTTCTCACCTTATCCATTGATATCCACACACAGATCTTGTTAGACTGTTGTCATTCCTAATTCTTATTTTAAAAGTAAATATTTAAAATCAGTATTACACTTAGGGGTACACACTATTCTCAGTCACAGATGCAACTTCAAAAGACCTCCTTCTATATTCATTTCTCACCTTATCCATTGCTTTCCACACACAGATCTGCTTAGACGGTTGTCATTCCTAATTCTTGTTGTAAAATTAAATATTTAAAATCAGTATTACACTTAGGGGTAGACACTTTTCTTAGTCACAGATGCAACTTTAAAAGACCTCCTTACATACTCATTTCTCACCTTATCCATTGTTATCCACACACAGATCTTGTTAGACCGTTGTCATTCCTAATTTTTGTTTTAAAATTAAATATTTAAAATCAGTATTACACTTAGGGGTAGACACTTTTCTCAGTCACAGATGCAACTTTCAAAGACCTCCTTATATACCCATTTCTCACCTTATCCATTGTTATCCACACACAGATCTTGTTAGGCGGTTGTCATTCCTAGTTCTTATTTTAAATAAATATTTAAAACTCAGTATTATACTTTTCGAATGACTTGTCATTTTCTCACTATTTCTAAAGTCAACTCTTATTCCCTAAACACAAGGTCGAATATCTCTTGAGAGATTTCCAAAGTACGAAAGAATCCAAGTTTTGCCTCGTTGGGCATGTGTGCCACGCAGAATTAAGTGTGCCAATATCATAGTTGCCGCTTGATCGCGCACAGCCTTCGGACAAATTAGTATTTTCCGACGATTTTTCTCATAATGCATTTATCAAGTACTGTTTGTTATTTCTGTCAAGGTTCCCTTTAAGATTGCGGTTTTTATTAAATCTTCATCTATTATATGCATATTATACCAACTTAATTACAATTCTTCTGTTTGTTTATCTGTAGTAATGTTTATATGAAGGTAGATTGATCATTGTTGTGTATGATTAACGATTTTGGAAATTAAGCGATTCGTTTGATATTTACTGCGTAGGTAATAGGTAGTCTGTAGGTACTTTTGAAGACACACTCTTCAGTTTCTCTCTGAACATTCTTACGACTATCATAATTTCAAAATTAAAGTAAAGGATCAGTTGGAGTTCAGTACCGGTTATGAAAGGTTTGCTATTTGGATTAGTATTGCGCTATATCAAATATACTTTCCTACTAAATCTCATCTATATAGACGCAGCACATTTAAAGCCATGATACTGTGATATAAATACACAGACCGACTTTATAAGAAGTCTATTTTAGCCACAATACCTGCGGAACCCTAAAATTAAAGTCACAAACTTCATAATTTGAAAATAGAATCGCACATTTCATTATTTGAAATTAGAAGTCACACATTGTATCATTTGAAAATAGAATTAGCACATTTCATCATTTGAAAATAGAACTAATTAACTTCATCATTTGAATATAGAAGTCACAAACTTCATCATTTGAAAATAGAAGTCATAAACTGCATAATTGGAAAAGTCATAAGCATCGGCCATTTAAAATTGGAACTATCAAACACCTTCAGCGGCATAACCTTGACCCGCAGTTACGTTTTCACTAGATGCGTGACAGAACCGCTCGCATGTCAGCACGGAAACACAAGAGCCATTCAACTAGCTCCATGCCTCGGCTTTCCTTGGTCATTGACTCGTAATTGCCCGACTCTTCCTGAGATATGCTGGCTTACGTCATACCATGAGAAAACGTTCTGCCAACATGCAAAGGGGGAGGTAAACAAGGTCCGTTTTAAACTTTTACTGTACGATGACTTTTATTGCTAAATGAAGACATTATTAGGATTGTATGTATGTAGGACTTTAGTACTATGTAAAAGTAAGTAACTGCTGTTTCATTTGGACTCAACGACGGACCTTTCCTTTATTAGTTTATTTCGAAACTTAATTCATAACAAGTTATCTCAGATCTCCACAAGTTATAAATAAAAGATACAAGGAAACTAAACTTACTTAGAAATTTATAACTAATGTATGTGATTGACTATTATGGTTCTAAATGTTTATAATTTACCGTACTTTAATGATGAACAAACACATGCTTATAGCTTAAATCTCTCCAAATACCAAATTGCTGGTTGTTTAATTTAACTAATTAAATAACAATATTAATGAATTCGATTATTTATGCATAGAATGCTTCAGTTTATTTATTTATTATTCCCACATTCATTGCCCATAGACAACTACAACGCTAGATTGTTTGCCACACAGGCGAGATGACTCTGTAGGATAAAAATCGGTTATGCAGTTTTTGCTTAGTTTTTATTGCGGTATACATGGAATCTCCCTAAAGCAGTTTGGAAAACAAGTTAAAAAAGAGAGCCGTAATCTGTTCTTTCATATCGGGTTCTACAAATACTACATACAGGATACTACACACAGGGTCCAACATTCAAGATCCTACATATAGCGTTCTACATACAGGTTCTTTTATATAGGGTTCTACAAACAAGGTCCTAGATACAGGTTCCTCCATACAAGGTCCTACATACAAGGTCCTACATACAAGGTCCTACATACATGGTCCTACATACAGTGTTCTACATACAGGTTCCTCTATACAGGGTTCTACAAACAAGGTCTTATATACAGGTTCCTCCACACAGGGTCCTACAAACAAGGTCCTGCATACAGGTCCTCCATACAGGGTCCTACATACAAGGTCCTACATACAAGGTCCTACATTAAGGTCCTACATACAGTGTTCTACATACAGGTTTCTCCATACAGGGTTCTACAAACAAGGTCTTATATACAGGTTCCTCCATACAGGGTCCTACAAACAAGGTTCTACATACAGGTTCCTGCATACAGCGTCCTACATACAAGGTCCTACATACAAGGTCCTACATACAGATTCCTCCATATAGGGTCCTACATACAGGGTCCTACATACAGTGTTCTACATACAGGTTCCTCCATACAGGGTTCTACAAACAAGGTCTTATATACAGGTTCCTCCATACAGGGTCCTACAAACAAGGTCCTGCATACAGGTCCTCCATACAGGGTCCTACATACAAGATCCTACATACAAGGTCCTACATCAAGGTCCTACATACAGTGTTCTACATACAGGTTCCTCCATACAGGGTTCTACAAACAAGGTCTTATATACAGGTTCCTCCATACAGGGTCCTACAAACAAGGTCTTATATACAGGTTGCTCCATACAGGGTTCTACAAACAAGGTCTTATATACAGGTTCCTCCATACAGGGTCCTACAAACAAGGTCCTACATACAGGTTCCTGCATACAGCGTCCTACATACAAGGTCCTACATACAAGGTCCTACATACAAGGTCCTACATACAAGGTCCTACATACAATGTCCTACATACAGTGTTCTACATACAGGTTCCTCCATACAGGGTTCTACAAACAAGGTCTTATATACAGGTTCCTCCATACAGGGTCCTACAAACAAGGTCTTACATACAGGTTCCTCCATACAGGGTCCTACATACAAGGTCCTACATACAAGGTCCTACATACAAGGTCCTACATACAATGTCCTACATACAGTGTTCTACATACAGGTTCCTCCATACAGGGTTCTACAAACAAGGTCTTATATACAGGTTCCTCCTTACAAGGTCCTACAAACAAGGTCCTACATACATACAGTTTAGTATAATAGTTTTAGAAAGTGCTCCAACTGTTTGTAACACAAGATAAGGAAAAAATTATATAACTTTTTACAAGCGGCTCCATGATTGTAGAATATCTATTACTTAGGTATGTGTATACGTACTGACAGCTATAATATCATTTTAATATTATATCATTACAACGAAACAAATTCAATTATAGTCTTTCGTAATACACTGCATCTTGCGGCTTATTGGGGTACTGTCTTAGACGGCTAATAGCGATGTAACGCGATCCGATGCTATTTTTCTGAATGATTTAATATGTGGTCATTGGATTTTGAATGCATTATTTTTTATTTGTTTAAATTCCTATTACTGTAGGTTTTATCACGAAAGATTTAAATATATATTCCATAATAACTCGTATCTTTCAGAATCAAACGTTACTAGGTTGACTAATTAAAGATGAACTCCAGCAGGGTAATTCTTAAAACAGAGGCTTATGATTTTTAACACAATTTATGTGTTACTCTAGTAATATCAAGAACACTAGGTCCAAGAATTGGATATAGGGAGTAATTAGGAAAGTAATTTTATGTTACTCATAGCAAAAGCATATCTTTCTTTGCATTAGAAATTTTATTTAAAATTATTTTGTATTATTTAGTTATAACCTTAATTTATTTGATTATTATTTTTTGAGCCCAAAAGGCTAGTCTAGTGGCCATTTTTATGTAACGTTCCCTTTTGATAGCGATCTTATGGTAATTATTTTACTTGTTTTTTGTCTCCCTTTTTAACGGATTTTAAAAAAGGAGGAGGTTCTTAGCCATAATACTCTTTAGTTTTTATGTCAATACTGTTTTGATTTGTTTACAAATCAGATATTATCTATACATTTAATAAAATTGTAGAGGTCAAATATCTGTACAATAAAAAAAAAATGCTAAAAACCAAGCCAGGGAGATGTAAGAAGTGAAATAGAACTAATTTAGATTTTTTTCAAATTTTGTTGTTTCTCTGTTTATCTGTTTGTATGTCTGTTTGTATCAGCTAATCTCCGAAACGACTGGACCGATTTAAATGAAATTTTGTATGGTGGTAGCTTATATCCCTGGTCAACATATAGGATACTTTTGATCCCGAAAAATTAAATAGTTCCTGTGGGATAGTTAAAAAACTTTAATTACTTAAACAGCTTATTATACAACTTATGCACCTAATTAAGTATTGATATTGCCGCTATCATCATCATACAATAAAAAACAATTAGGCTATATATCATCACGCTAAGACCAATAGGAGCGGCACACCAATGAAGAATGTTTTAAAATCGGGGGGAGGGTTTTTTAACTTACTTTTTTTTAAACTATACTACGCGGACGAAGTCGCGGGCAGGAGATAGTTTATAATATAATCATAATTTTGTCTTTAAAAAAAACATATTATCGTCTAGACTAGTTCACGTGGGAAACAAACCTATTTCTCTGTACATGCGAGACGAAAAATAAAACAATAATATAATACAAAAAATAGTTACGTCACAGACCCTATGTTTACAAATGTGTTCGCATTTGGTAGTATAATTATAAACGTATTAGAAAGGTCGATGGCCCCGGGTTAAGGTTATGTGTGAAGGCTTTTGTTTTTTGGGAATGACTGTCCCTTTTACTCTACGAGAATTCAACATAATAATTCCCAGACCGGAGAGTGTGTGGTTGAACTGTTTGACCTGATTTCATTACATCTTCGGACGACAAGGCGCTCTGGTCTACGCTTTTCAAAGTGACAATGACGGCCTCTGTGGTTGAGCGAGCTAAGTCTTTGCCGGCCTGCCTCACTGCAACGCAGAGGCTCCGGGTTCGATTCCTGGTATAGTAAATTTCGGAAACGTATTTACTATGGTCTGGGTGTCTGGGATCGGTCCCAGAGTAGTCTGTTGTATATTACCCATAACACAAGCGTAACTTGCTTAATTTGGAGATATGCATGTGTGTTTGTCTGCTGATAAAAAAAAAGGTAGATACGATATATAAGATGGATGTTTGTATATACGTGAATAATACACTCTAACACAGTTTGACCAATAACCATTACTTATATCGTAAATCTTTGTACTAATAATAAAAGTTTATTTATTAAAAAAAAAAACAAACAAACAGTGGAGACACCACCAATGCGAAGGAAACGTTTCGTCTCCCCGTTCCTTCTGCATTCAGCAGAGTTGTCTTTTTGAAGTGAAACTTCTTCAGTGATTTGAAAATCGATGAAAAGAAAAAGTGATAAACACATAAAATTCAACCTTATTTAATTCTTAATAAAACACATTTCTCTTAACCCGTTAGTATTAATTTTCAATTTAAATAAGACTTCAAAGATTTCAAATGAATTTTAGCTCTATCTGTATATACATAAGGCAAATATTCTTTTATACGTATAGATTAAAGGAAATTATGGGGAAGAGTGCATTGAATTTTGAACTTTATCCTAACGATTTAAAGTGTAATTTAGATTGAATTTTTTGAATTATAATATGTTGACGAATGTAGGCTAAAGGAATTATATTTATACTAGCGGCCCCGGCAGACGTTGTCCTGTACTGAAAAGAAAAAATAAAAATCTAAGACCCGATCCCAGCGCCACCTACCGGTTCCAATTGTGGATTTACAAATTGACATTTTTATCTGTACTGCAACTAAATTCACAAGAACTGCCTCTTATATTATATGTTACGACGACTGAATTTGTATATATATATATATATATAGTATTGGTGGCAACTGTAATTATAGCGATGTTTATAAGCTAATAAATAAATAAACATTGCGCCTGATGCCAGGTGGAAATGCAGTCTCAGGTGGAGCACGCTTACTTAGGAGAGACTTGAAGACACCTAGATTGTATTCTTCAGGAAAAACAGACGACGGTAAAGAGTTCCACTCTTCAGCTCCTCCAGCCATTTTCAGCCAAATCGGTACAGCCGTTCGTGAGCTATAAATAGTGTAACTAAGACGACTTTCATACATACATACATAACTTCACGCCAGTTAGAGAAGCGGGGTATGGCACGATATTCTCTCAAGTATCAATTTTACTGTGTGTGAACTTCTTACACACCTCACTTGCTTCTTTGACATTCATAACTCTTGTCATAACAAGCTCGTCTGTTCTTAAGGCTCCTGACATCACCTTCTGCTATGAAACACGATCAACCTTTGATCATGGAAGGTGTGTCTGGCTATTTCACAGACTTCTGCATCCATCCATATTTTGCATTGTATATCTGTTTAGTCATTCTTTCATCATGCATTCTTTCCACATGCCCGAACCACCGGAGCATTCCTTTCCTATACCTTCACCCCGACACTAGGATTTCTAGACCACACTCTCTTTCTTACTATCGGTATTATTGAACGCGATCCGCGAGCGTCATTTACCGCAGATTTTGCGCAGTGAACTCGCATCTTGACCGCGTTTCCCAAAAACTTTCATGCAGGTCTCTTCCAGTACCCAACGAATAGGCATAATCTACATGAGCGTAGGTACCATACACACTGCGTTGTGTATGGCGAGCTGTATTAATATCCTCCCAGTGTCCTTTCCTTCTCTCTCCTATTCGCCACAACACTCGCGCGAACGAGACGCAGAAACGGAACGGAAGAAACTATGTCTATGGCGCTGCGCTTCCGCATCTGTCAAATCAGTCTTCTAGTTCTATGTGTCTTGCAAAAATCTAGGGGTTCTATCAAAGGTGTGCATGGAGTACTGCTCTCATCTTTGGGATGGCTCAGCTAGATACCAGTTAGAGACACTCGATTCAATAGAGAAAAGAGCTAGGAAACTGATAGGCAATAACCAACTATTCGACGAGAGGCTTCAGAGCCTAAGTCATCGACGTAAGGTCGCTAGTTTGTCGGTATTCTATAGGATACACTTCGGGGAGTGTGCCACGGAATTACATGAATTGGTTCCTCCCTCACCATTCTACCACCGGACAAGCAGACGTACGCACTCACGCCACCGATATATGGTGGAAATACCAACGAAGCGGACGAAACGCTATGCTTCCTCTTTCATCATACGCACCGCTGAAGAGTGGAACTCTTTACCGTCGTCTGTTTTTCCTGAAAAATATAATCTAGGTGTCTTTAAGTCTCGCGTGAACAGGTATCTTCTAGGTAAGCGTGCTCCACCTTAGACTGCATTTCCACCTGACGTCAGGTGCATTGTCAGTCAAACGCGAACCTATTCAATATATATCTTCTTAAAAAGCAGCAGCACATTGGTAGCACTTTTGGTGTTATAAATGTCCATAGGCGATGATAACCGCTCTCCATCAAGTGGGCCGTGTGCCTGTTAACTGAACTCATGCAATACTAACACAAACTTGGATCATTCAACGTTATTGAATACCGTGGTGTTATTTCAGTTCCGTGCTTTTCAACCAAATTGATTAAATTTGATTCAATCGTCAAATTCAAAATTCAAAACTTTTTATTCAAAATAAGTTCCACTGGAGAACACTTTTGAAAGGTCATACGTATAAGTTAAAATTTAATTTTACTTCCTAGTCTATGTACACCGCTTCGCAACATGTTGAAGAAGTAGCAAAAAACTCCCCAGCAACACGTCTAGCTAAAAATTGATTAACACAAACTTTTTTTAAATAAATTTTATACAGAAACGTGTTACACAATTAATTTTCGAAGAATTATTGGAGTTGTGGCAAACAGTGCATACGCAGTAAGACAAAGACACAATAAAAGGAAAAGAAATTATTATTATAGTTATAATAATGACATGACGTACTAAAATTGATATTATATTATGCGAGCACTGCGCAAAATCTGCGGAGTGACGCTCGGGGACCGCGTTCGTAATACCGAAGTAAGACAGAGAGTTGGTCTGAAAGAGAGTGTCGGGGTGAAGGTAAAGAAAGGAATGCTCCGGTGGTTCGGGCATGTGGAAAGAATGACTAAACAGATATACAATGCAAAAGTGGATGGATGCAGAAGTCGTGGAAGGCCACGATACACCTTCCATGATCAAATTGATCGTGTACTAGCAGAAGGTGATGTCAGGAGCCTTAAGAACAGACCAGCGTGCATGACAAGAGCTATGAATGTCAAAGAAGCGAGTGAGGTGTGTACGAATAAGCCTGAATGGCGCTCTGTTGATCGTGCCTACCCCGCAAGGGAACTGGCGTGAAGCTATGTATGTATGTATGATATTATATTGTATATAGTTAAATATTTATAATGTTTATACAGTTGTATTTTAACACCATATCTTGTATATATATATATATATATAACTTATGTGTATATTTGTATATATAGTATAGTTATATATTTATTATTAAAATGTAAGTAATCGTACAATAATTATATGTATACCACCATCGCCACTCCTAATCAGCAATATTCTTGGCACGGGTTGTTTGGAAGAGATCGCTTTTTAGCGATAAGACCGCCCTTTGTACACAATTAGTATAATACTAGTTCGTAAGTTTTCTGTAATGGTGTACGATAAAGTGTTATATATCTATCTATCTAAAATTTTATACTGCAACATATCTCCATAAATTCCTTACATGCTTGGGAAGATAAAAACATTATACAAAATCTATATTTATAAAAATCAATTGCTCTTCGTTAGTCTCGCTTAACACTCGAGAACGGCTAGACTAATTTGGCTAATTTTGTTTTTGAATTATTTGTGGAAATCGAGGGAAGGTTTAAAAGGTGAGGAAATATGAACGAAAATTCTTGGAATATAGTGAAAACAACCCTTTCGCTTTCTCTTGGAAACTATTCCTACCTGTCAAACATTTGATGCTCGTGCCGTCGTTCAGAAATCAAATTAAATTTAAAAGTGATGTTTTTTTTCATTGTTTTAGTTTTGAATGTCATACGTTTGATGTTCGTTCCGGTTAAGTTTTGACTTTTAACTAAGGGCCGCTTGCATAAGGTTGCCTAAACTTATTTAAGAAACACAAAACGTATTTAACACCCTTAAATACAATTAGCGTCTTGCACAATGCAAAATATACCGCTAAATACGTTTAACGAACTGTCAATACGTTTTGTGTAAAACGTATTTAGGCAGTTTAATATGATTAACTAATTTTATTTAAAGGCGTTCGTTATGCAAGCGGCCCTAAATGTTGAAACATTCTGCAAATATCATTCAGCTTTTTTGTTTATTGATTCTGAGGCGGTACGAAGTTTGCCGGTTCAGCTAGCTTTAGTATAGTATAAAAGGCTGGAGCGAGCTGCTATGTAAATTAAGTTTTGTCATTTAAATATTCTTCAATAGTAGTATCCCTTTTTTTAGCAAGATACTTTTTAATTTGGTTTTAAAATTAGTGAGAGGCAGATCTAACTAATCAATCTAATATCATGAATGAAAATTAATGTATTAATTTTAAAATTGAATCTTCCAAATTACTTCCAAGTAATTTTAGTTACTGTTAAAGGAGAAAAAGCAGCGCAACATATCTTTACTTTATAATATTTATAATCATGATATTAATACGTGAGCAAAAACTTTGTACCCCTTTTTACATAAATTGCGCGGACGGAGGAGTATGAAATTTCTCACACTTATAGTTTATATAGAGAAGGAGTGCATAATGCTATTTTTTTTAATTACGCATAAAAAATACATTAGATCAATAAAAAAAACATTACACACACTACCGTGTATTTGACATCTGTGATTATAGAAGTATATATAGTCTTTGACAACAGAACGTTAATGATGTTCAAACTTATCATTTAAATTAATTATGGTCGAATTCCGACCACAGGGCGACCACTAATTATTATTATTCGTCATTTTTTTAAATGTAATTTATACTAATACAAAGTAACTCATATGGATTATTACTGAAAAAGCTTAGTGGCGGTCGCATCATACCCATTCGGTGCGGTGGTCTAAAAGATCTTTCGTCGTGTAATAAGTGGATATAAAAGGCAATTCGGCGATAAATCCTATTTTCAGTCAATACTTTCACAGTTGTCGACTATAATTAAGCGTTAAATAGGAAATTGTTATAAAACCGAAATTTCCATTAGACCAGGTGATGTGAAAACAATTTTTTAGACACATTCAATTTATTTAAAACGTATAAAATCCATTGTGCATGCTTTACGGTATTTATTTCGCAATTTAATCATAAACGGCTGTGGTATAACAGTAATAAAATTAAACATTTCAATTAATAACAGTTTTTGAAGCCATTTCCAATTATGTATTCGATTTGTTGAGTTTCTATTATTTCTAGTCCGCTGGCAACCCACCTTGAGTTTGGTGGGAATTTAAGAAAAAACAGACTAATTATTATTATTTTTTATTATTGCAAGAGTTCAGCAGACAGAAAGACGGCCCACTTCATGGAAAGCGGTTACCATCGCCTATGGACATTTGCAACACCAAAGGTGCTACAAATGCGCTGCTGCTCTCTTAAGTGAGATAATGCTCTACCAACTGGCTGTGGGTTGTTTTGTCGCCTCTTACGACAGGCCGCCCGGCCGCAGGAAATTGTATTCTTTCTGCGTTCCTGCCCGGATAAAATACAATTTCCTGACTACGTTCTTAAATATTAATTGAGATTTTGCTACTCTGACAGCAACAGACAATGTACTCCTAAGTTGGATAGCCTTAATCGTGAAAGAATTATTGAAAAACTCTCTATTATGAATAGGAGTAGGTCTAAGTTGACAGGTCGTAAATTTTAGAGTAAGAATTAAATTAGATGCATTCTTTAAAGTACTGTGGAGTAGTAGGGATGAATAAAATACTATAAAGCAATGACAGAATATGAGTATTTCAGCGAAAACGAATTGTCAACCACCTGAGTTTTTTATGAAATTCAGAAAAATTGTCATATAATATGCATAATACAAAACCTCTTTGACCAAGCCGTTCGCGCTGTCGACGATCCTGCACTCGCAGTGAAGCGTAGGAAGTCTTCAATGAAGCACCCTTTGGCTTGAAATGCGTATATTTTCAATAATTTGCGATTTTTACAATAATTTTATAATTTAGTTGTTGCGCGTACAATATTTCGTCTTGATATTCAAATATTGGCGGTTGGCCGTAGACTAAAAGTGTTTCTCATAGACTAGTGTTAATGTTGCGCGTACACACCGGCGCGAGGTAATGATTTCAATCCGGCTGGACCAGTGTGTACTTCTCCAGGCTAATCGTGCGCCGACACGCAGAGATCTACATCTTAATACCTGGTTCGCCACAAACCAAATTGGACAAGCTTGGTGATAATACCACGCTTGTTCAATTTGGTTCGGTAAATTTTACATATATATAATCTCATGTGCACAGAAAACACTGTGAAGAAACCATCATGTTTTCTTTCATCGTCTACACCTGGTTACTTAGCGGTCTATGAAGTACCAGGACTCGCTTCCACATCACTGCAATGATATACTGTTGCCTTTTTTTATTTTTTTATTGCAGGAGTTCAGCAGACAGACAGACGGCCCACTGGATGGAAAGCGGTTACCATCGCCTATGAACATTTGCAACACCAAAGGTGCTACAAATGCGCTGCTGCTCTCTTAAGTGAGTCTGGAACCTGGTCATTAATGCCGGAACACAACTCGAAGTTGTTATGGCGGCATACTCTAGACCGGGGGTGGTAGCCATCCAGTCGGGCAAATGCCCTACCACCTGGCTATGGGTTTTTTGTCGCCTCTTACGACAGGACGCCCGGCCGCAGGAAATTGTATTCTTTCTCCGTTCCTGCACGGATACTGAGTCATTATGACTTTGGCGCCATGTAAAGTATCATAAATATATGGAACACATTTACTAGAGAACAATTTTAATGTCGTTATTAGTAGGGTTGCCATTAGCATTTCTCCCTATTTGTAGTACTACTTTTCCTTCCATAATCATCTTGTAGCCTGACATTTGTCTTCTGTCATTCCACAAATCATCCTTTGGAATCCGTTTATATCTGTATTGTTCTACCTTTACTCTTATATATTCCACTTATATACTCACTACACCTGCACACACTTCATCCTTTTATGATAACTCTTTTACAGTGCAGGCTGTCAAACTTTGGAATGAGCTGCCTCTTACTATCAGAGGTCAAAACATCGCCTACATTTAAGAACGCACTCAGAAAACACTACTTTTTCTTAATTGTTTAATTATGCCTAATGCTTGTACTATACATACATACATACATACATACATACATAACTTCACGCCAGTTCCCTTGCGGGGTAGGCACGAACAACAGAGCGCCATTTAGGCCCATTCTTACACACCTCACTTGCTTCTTTGACATTCATAACTCTTGTCATGCACACTCGTCTGTTCTTAAGGCTCCTGACATCACCCTCCGCTAGTACACGATCAATTTGATCATGGAAGGTGTGTCGTGACCTTCCACGACTTCTGCATCCGTCCACTTTTGCATTGTATATCTGTTTAGTCATTCTTTCATCATGCATTCTTTCCACATGCCCGAACCACCGGAGCATTCCTTTCCTTACCTTCACCCCGACACTCTCTTTCAGAGAGTACTACAGACTAATTAATCTATATATGTATATAAAAGAAAGTCATGTTAATAATAATAATCGGCAGACAAACACACACATTGTATATCCCCAAATTAAGCAAGTTACGCTTGTGTTATGGGTAATATACAACGGACTACTCTGGGGCCGATCCCAGACACCCAGACCATAGTAAATAACCGAGAAAATACGTTTCCGAAATTTACTATACCAGGAATCGAACCCGGAGCCTCTGCGTTGCAGTGAGGTAGGCCCGCTTAGCCCGCTCAACTACAGAAGCCGTCGATGTTAGTTGCACTATTTATAACTCAAGAACGGCTGTACCGATTTGGCTGAAAATTGGTGGGGAGGTAGCTTAGAACCAGGAAATGGACATACTTTTTATCTCGTTGGAACCGGTAGGTGGCGCTGAGTTCGGGTTCTAGAATCCTCCTAATCACCTGAAGCGATTTTGCTATTTTAATTTTGTGTGTTTGAGTGGGTCCCCGGATAGTTTAAATCCACAATTGGTACCGGTAAGTGGCGCTGGGATCGGGTCCTAGATTTTTATTTTTTCAGAGCAGGTCAACGTCTGCCGGAGCCGCAAGTATATTATATGTATATATTAAAATGATAAAGTAATATAAGTATGTGTTTTTAATTTATAAAATATGTAGTTTAAATATGTTTGTTTAAGATCTACCGAATAATCTGCACCACCTTCATCGCCAGATTAGGTTAAATTATTCCTTAAGTTAGCTTGCCTCAAAGAGATTGTTTTAAGCGATAAGGCCGCCTATTGTTTCTACCATGACAATACTGTAATTGTGCATTTTTGAAATAGTATGTTTGGTAAGCAATGAAGTGTTATCTATTCTATTCTTTATCCGATAAGTGTTATCCGTGCAGGAACGGAGAAAGAATACAATTTCCTGCGGCCGGGCGGCCTGTCGTAAGAGGCGACAAAACAACCCACAGCCAGGTGGTAGGGCATTTGCCCGACTGGATGGCTACCACCCCTGATCTAAAGTAAGTCGCCATAACAACCTTGAGTTATGTTCCGGCATTAGTGATCAGGTTCCAGTCTCCCTTAAGAGAGCAGCAGCGCATTTGTAGCACCCTCCAAATGTCCATAGGCGATGGTAACCACTTTCCAGTCTGCCTGTCTGCTGATCTCCTGCAATAAAAAAAAAAATCTATTACACTTTAATATTCCTTTTTGTCACCTGATTTTCATCCCTCTCTATTACCATGACCATAGACAACTAATTGTTTTCTTCTCAGTTCATAAATCATAAGTGCAATTTTCTAAGCCCTTATATATTCTCATCTCATCCTACGCATTCTAGGTAGTTCTTACCTAGTAAGTCTTCTGTAGAAGAGTTTTTCCAGTTCTTAATAACCACAAATATCTTAGTTTGTAAAGGATGTCATTTATCATTCTTTTTATGGCATGAGTTCAGCAAACAGGCAGACGACCCACCTAACGGAAAGCGGTAATCATCGCCTATGGATTCGCAACACCAAAGGTGCTAAAAATGCTTTGCTGCTCTCTAAAGGGAGACTGGAACGCTGTTATGACGGTAGAGTCTAGACCAGGTGTGGTAGCTATTCAGACGGGCAAATACCCTACCACCTGGTCGTGGGTTGTTTTGTCGCTTCTTACGACAGGCTGCAGGAAATTGTATTCTATCTCCGTTTCTGCATGAATACATGGATTTAATGATTCTTGACATTTTCTTGAAGTATCCATTTTTTATTGTGAAGCTGTATACTGGCAGACGCCTAAACTCATGGAAAGTTAGAAACACCAAGAGTGAAGCCAATGCGTATGGGATAAATAAAATAAGATAGGGGGACGAGATAACGGGATCAGACAAGAGGAATGGGATAGAAGAAGAGGTAAATGGGACATCGGACCTCTCACTCATCGCACGAAACACGATCAGCACAAGGCTAACCGTTGCACGCTTATATTCTTTAAGAGCGTGGTATCACACCGATCGAGTTGGCATTGAGCTGCAATCAAATTAATTTCAGCATGAATCTGCCACGTATAAAATACGTAATCTGTAATACAGTCAAACCCGAGTAAGTGAGAACTGGGTAAGCGAAAAACTCTACTAAGTGAGAGTATTTACCAGGTCCCGTCATTTTGCCTTCTTAATACCTCTATAAGTGAGAAACATAAAACCTGTATAAGTGACAGTCATTTCCCACGCGTGAACCTCTTTAAGTGAGGTTGATACTTGCCGATACCTCTATAAGCGACAGTTAAACGCGTTTAACTTTTGCTATATATGACTCGTTCTTAAATGAGTAATTTCTTTAATTCCAACCAAATGTGCGTCTTATTGTTTTGTTATAATAGTTCGAGGAACTCATTTTTTTTAAAAAGCCATATTTGCGTATCGACTTGTTTGTCAAGCTTATTGCAGTCAGTTTGTAAATAGCAGTTGCGAAGAAATTTCCTGTACTTACTTATAATGTCTAAACGAAAACTCAATGTGTTGTCTTTAAGTGATAAACTAAGAATTGTGAATGCTTTTGAATCTGGGAAATTACGAAATCCAATACGGAGTGAGTTTGGCTTAGTAGAATCCACCTAATATAATATTATAAAATCATAAGAATTAAATATCAGTGCTCTGAGCGACATAGAAATCAAGAGAAGCCGGCTTTCTGAGTTTCCCATACATACACGTATTTTGTTTCTAATAGCGTCATATTTTTATAGACCTCTATAAATGAGACAGACCCCTTCTGTAACTCTGTAAGCTAGAAACTCGGGTTAATGAGAAACCTCTATAAAAGAAAAAGAGATCGCGGTCCCTTGAGCTCTCACTTATCCAGGTTTGACTGTATTATAAAATTCTAAACATGCCGTGTCTGTCTGTACATTGAACTATAATATCCGTATACTATCCGTGCAGGAACGGAGAAAGAATACAATTTCCTGCGGCCTGGCGGCCTGTCGTAAGAGGCGACAAAACCACTCACAGCCAGGTGGTAGGGCATTTGCCCGACTGGATGGCTACCACCCCTGATCTAGAGCATGCCGCCATAACAACTTTCAGTTGTGTTCCGGCATTAGTGACCAGGTTCCAGACTCACTTAAGAGAGCAGCAGCGCATTTGTAGCAAATGTCCATAGGCGATGGTAACCGCTTTCCATCCAGTGGGCCTCTGCCTGTCTGCTGAACTCCTGCAATAAAAAAATAAAAAAAGAATTGGAATAGACTATACAAACGATGGAGAACTCGATGAAATTTTTTTCAGATTTATTGTTTGTTTTTTTGTTCGGGATTCACGTAAAAACTATTGGGCCGATCTCGATGCGGTTTATCCCGCTGGAATATGCTAAAGTATAGTTGTTACACATGGAATGCCATTTTTTTTTTTGTAAATAGAGGCAAGCACTTTTTAATTGAATTCTTCATTACATTTCACACGAAACGTAACCAGTTGCAAAATTCGGAATTTTACCTACTCAAGTGGGCAACATGAGGGTTGCTAAACAGTTCACGTCACAAACGACTGTGTTGCCCACATTCCAGGTCTTAAAATACAAGCAAGGTTTTCTAAATCGAACCCTCATCCTAGTGTACCTTTAGAAGTAGAAAGAGCAAGTCTGTCAACCCTAATCAGATAATAAGCGCATATAAAATCTATATACAACCTATCACAATCGAACATCGATTATAACTTAATCGAGTTAAAATTTATAGAAATAATCGGTCACTGATTTATTTTGTACTCACACGTAATTTTGAATCGCGATCCTGAATCGTAAATACTTAACATAAGGTTGATTTTCGTGTACAGTTTTTGTTGTGTACGAATACAAATTGTATGGGAGTTATCAAAGGCCTGCGCATGCGCCGTTTGATACCACAAGTTTGTATAAATCAACAAAAACGACGGGCGGCGGTGAGTAATCGACTGAGTTGTTTAGTTATAATTTTGTATATGGAAATGCATGGAGTAGATTTCAGTTGCAAGTCTTTTAGAAAATTGTAAATATCTGCTGGATTACGGCAGACAGACTGATAGCCCATTTAATAGATAGTACCGTTACCGTGCCCTATAGACATATATAGGGTATGTCGGTACTAGGGTACTAGCCATCCGGACAGGCAAATTCTTGCCTTACCACCTGATTTTGGGTGTCTTTTACACTAGGCTGTCTAGTTACAAAATTGATATTCTTTCTCCGTTCCTCGACGGATATATGTATAAATAAAGTATTCACCACTCAAAGTGCTTCACAGTTTTAATGTTCATATTATAGCATTTTGGATTCAGTACTGCTCAGATTGCACTGAAGTTTTGGGTGCGTTTCTGGTTAATAGAGAATGTGAAAATGTAGTGATGAGGTGTTTTATGTAGCTAGTAATGTTTCGCTCTTGCTGATGTTAAGATTGTATTTACATATCTATATAAGTTTTACTTGTTATCTATTCGTATTTCCCACGTCACTTTTTTTCCGAATCCACTGTTGTCTTCATCTTTCTTAAAAATTTTGTAAAAGTCTCAAAAGTTATGGATAAGTTATATTTAAATTGTAATCCACAATTGCAAAAGCCTGTGTAATGTGATGTATTTTTAAAACTTACACAATAATGAAATATATTCCATAAAATGTTACTTTTTTATTTAGTTACTTTATTTATAATTTGCTCCCTGCCCTTTTGAAATTACCCGCATTAAACATTCATATATATTTACCTAAAATAATTTCTCAAGTACCCGTTAGATTTTTCCCAAAAATAGACGCAAAAAGATTTTTTGAATTATACTGTAAAATCGTGTGGATTTGTGTTTACAGATAGATATGCTTAAGACTCATGTTTGTTTGGCTTGTTTTATTAATAGCCTATGTTTTATACAGCGTAACACTTGTTAATCATGCGAGCAATCTACTTGAAATACAAGATTGAAAATGATTCCTAAAATTTACGTGTTTAAACATATGCTTAAATGCGTACATATTATACTAGAAATTAAATTGCTCCATAGTATTTTGAAAATGTTATAGCCAATATTTGAGCACCGGGCTTAAAATCTTATCTGTTTAACTGCAAAAGGCTTCACGACACTTAACTTATTTTGTATAAAAGTCAGTCTATTATATTTGATACTTACTAAAACAGTGATTAGCACAACCTATATGTAACTTTTTTTTATTACTACTACATACATACATAACTTCACGCCAGTTCCCTTGCGGGGTGGGCACGAACAACAGAGCGCCATTTAGGCCCATTCTTACACACCTCACTTGCTTCTTTGACATTCATAACTCTTGTCATGCACACTCGTCTGTTCTTAAGGCTCCTGACATCACCCTTCGCTAGTACACGATCAATTTGATCATGGAAGGTGTGTCGTGGCCTTCCACGACTTCTGCATCCATCCACTTTTGCATTGTATATCTGTTAAGTTTAAATCGACTCCATGCGTTTCCTTGTTCCTTAAACCATATTAACCTAACCTAATCCGAGAATAATTCTCATATATAAATTAACTAAAACAAATGGACATTGTTTGTACAAACATAAAAATAATTTAATAATTAACATAATACTAATTTAAATAGATCACCATGTGGTCAACTTTCAATTAAATCTCTTTTGAAATAGGTGTCTCTAAAGTCATTTGTTTTGGTACAGATTTCAAAAGTATTTAACACTTTTAATAGTCTTCGTAGTAATTACTAAAGTTATTTTTCTATATACATTGTTCAAAAGTTAAAATTTACTCGCCATACAGTGAAACGCGCGGTAAAATAGACACTTAGACGAAGAAAAATAAGAATTCCACCAAGGAGTTTCAAATTACGAAAATAAATAAGCTGAATAATTGAACCTCCTTGGAAGCGCTTTTGATCAATAGATTTGTATCACTTTAATACTATAGAGAAAATGAAACGAAAGACGTAGTTCTAATTTTCACCACGCGCATATGACACCATTTGCAAATACGCGCCATTTTCATATTAGAAACTTCAGATTGTTGCGACTTTCCAACTGATATTTATGTTTGTTGTATTACCCACCTGTTGCGCTGTTTTCTAGCAAATGTGTTAAAAACCTCGTATAGCACACGTGTGGTTGTTGCTCTTTACAAAACTCGTGACCATTGTAATCCCTCGACTTCGTCTACTCGTTTGTAAAAATCAACTTACCGCATCATAAATAACTATTACGAGGTTATTAAATACACATGTCGCACGTTACAGTAAAATGATACCACAAAAGACAATTTCGAAATAAAAAAAAATCTAGCAAAAAAGAAACTGACTTCAAGAGCAAAAAAATTTGTATTTCTAGAACATCTTCATGTCAATGTGAAGTAAAATGTAATATTACTATATATTTTTCAAATTTGTTGTTGTTTTTTATATTTTACTTGGGACTTCAAGATTTTTTACTGCCTTAAGCAGGCAAACATATAGATCTCACTAGATGGAAGGTGGTTACCGTAGCCTATGGACGTTTACAACACAACGGGCGTTGCCAACGCTGGCCTTTAACAAATTTTACGACGCCCTTCAAAATATTGTACATACATACATACATATTATCACGCCTTTTTCCCATGGGGGTAGGCAGAGACTATAGATCTCCACTTGCGACGATCCTGACAGACAACTTTCGCTTCATCTACTTTCATTAACCTCTTCATACATGCACGTTTATTTGATATGCTTTTTATCTAACCTCGTTTTAACACTTCTGCTATTTGATCATGGTGTGTACGTCGTGGTCTACCGATACCAACTCTACCGTTCACAATACTGTCATACACTTGTTTAGTGATTCTATTTTCATCCATCCTCTCTACATGCCCAAACCACCTTAGCATTCCTTTTTCAACTCTTGTTATTACATCTTCTTTCAATCCACAACGTTCCCTTATTACACTGTTCCATATCATATCATTTTCATCATTTTTATCCGTGCAGGAACGGAGAAAGAATACAATTTCCTGCGGCCGGGCGGCCTGTCGTAAGAGGCGACTAAACAACCCACAGCCAGGTGGTAGGGCATTTGCCCGACTGGATGGCAACCACTCCTGGTCTAGAGCATGCCGCCATAACAACTTTAAGTTGTGTTCCGGCGTTAGTGACCAGGTTCCAGACTCACTTAAGAGAGCAACAGCGCATTTGTAGCACCTTTGGTGTTGCAAATGTCCATAGACGATGGTAACCGCTTTCCATCCAGTGGGCCGTCTGTCTGTCTGCTCAACTCCTGCAATAAAAAAAATAAAAAACATTCATGCTTACCTCACATATACTTCTCAAAGCTCTCATTTCAACTGCATTTATTCTACTTTCATGCTTCTTCTGCCACACCCAACTTTCACTGCCGTACATTAGTGTTGGCACCAACACCCCTTGATGAATAGCCAAGCGTGCCTTTACAGACACTTTTTGGCGTTTCATAAAAGAGTTTAGCACTCCATTCACCTTATTACCAGCAATTACTCTTCTTTCGATATTGTAGAAATACTTATTTACTAGAGTTGTCCCCGCTGCTACCTTTAATACTTTGATTTCTTGATCATTCGCTACAATTACAAAGGAACTAAGTCAATATATTGTAGAGAACTGCACAGCAAAACATAAAGAAATGTCGCAGCCAACCTGATTTGCAGTACCTAATACGTAATGAATGACATGTGGGCAATCTGACAACTTATTTGTTATTGAATTACAGCGATGTTTGTCTACATCGCAATTGCACCGTCATCTTTTTGCAAGCTTTTATTTAACTTGCAATGGATGTACCTATGTATGTATGTTAGTTCGGGTGAAATCTTGCAAGTTAAATTTGACCAACATCCCGGTTTTCGATTGAGCTGAAATTTTGCACGCGTATGTATATTGCGTGACAATTCAATAATACGGTACCATAGAGCTGATCTGACGATGGAGTCGGAAGGTGGCCATAGGAACCGCTGTACTAAACAAGATAGACCCGTCGTTTTTGGGCTCATTTTACTTGTCTTGACTAGCACTCTGCTACTACATGATACCCAGGATCTGAAAAGCTTCTATTTAAAAACGCTTATTTACTTATACCGTTTATTCCACGGGCACAACATGGTTTATCGGGATACAATGTATCCTAATTTACGCCGCGGGATATGAGCTTGCTCTGTGACGAGATTCATTTAAATCCGTTCAGTGGTTTTCACGTGATGCTCTAACAGACAGAAAAACCAAAATTCTAAAAATTGTATTTTTGGGATCTGCCGGTCCGATTTAGCTACCCTGACATTTTTCACATTTTTAAACCTATTGTACAAATTCGGACCATTTACAGATTTATTATAGTACTAGAGCTTGACCCACGGCGCAGCCGCGGAGTAAATTCTACTTAGAATTTTAGCCAAATCGGTCCAATAGTTTTTCCGTAAAAGCATAACAGTGAGACAAATATATTTTTATTTATCTCGGAAACTATCCCATTTTTCGGGATAAAAAGTAAAAGTATCCTATGTTCATCCTTGGCATTGAAAAAAAAATAAAAAAAATATATAGAGTTTCAGCCAAATCGGGCCCGTAGTTTTTCCGTGAAAACGGAACAGGCAGACATACAGAGTTACTTTCGCATTTATAATATTAATAGTTATAGGGATATAGCTAGATTTCTTTTTAGCTCCTCTTGAAGTAGATTTCTTTTACTGCTAGAAATTTTTATTTTTCATTTTCAAGTTAGTATATGGTATTCAATAACAATGAAATTTTATACGAATCTATCAAAAACGATGATTAAAATCATACATACATACATAACTTCACGCAAGTTCCCTTGCGGGGTAGGCACGAACAACAGAGTGCCATTTAGGCTTATTCTTACACACCTCACTTGCCTCTTTGACATTCATAACTCTTGTCATGCAAGCTCGTCTGTTCTTAAGGCTCCTGACATCACCTTCTGCTAGTACACGATCAATTTGATCATGGAAGGTGTGTCGTGGCCTTCCACGACTTCTGCATCCATCCACTTTTGCATTGTATATCTGTTTAGTCATTCTTTCATCATGCATTCTTTCCACATACCCGAACCACCGGAGCATTCCTTTCCTTACCTTCACCCCGACACTCTCTTTCAGACCAACTCTCTTTCTTACTTCGGTATTACGAACGCGGTCCGCGAGCGTCACTCCGCAGATTTTGCGCAGTGCTGCAGAGAGGGGCGTATTTCAATTTGAATTTTTCAAAGGTTTTATTCGAAATAAGTTCCACTGGAGAACACTTTTTTTATTTTTTTATTGCAGTAGATCAGCAGACAGGCAGACAGCCCACTTGATGGAAAGCGGATACCATCGCCTATAGACATTTGCAACACCACAGTCGCTACAAATGCGCTGCTGCTCTTTTAAGGGAGACTGGAACCTGATCACTAATGCCGGAACACAACTCAACAAATGGTTGTTATGCCGACATACTTTAGACCAAGGGTGGTAGCCATCCAGTCGGGCAAATGCCCTACCACCTGGCTGCGGGTTATTTTGTCGCCTCTTACGACAGGCCGCCCGGGCGCAGGAAATTGTATTATTTCTCCGTTCCTGCACGAATAAACGATTGATTGAAACGTCTGTCCACTATGGCTGTCTTACAATTACACATATATAACACACTACAATACTAGTACAAATATCCGTTCAATAACGGAGAAAGAAGACAATTTCCTGCGGCTGGACGGCCTGTCGTAAGAGGCGACTTAACAACCCACAGCCAGGTGGTAGGGCATTTGCCCGACTGGATGGCTACCACCCCTGGTCTAGAGTACGTCGCCATAACAACCTTGAGTTGTATTCCGGCATTAGCGACCAGGTTCCAGTTTCCCTTAAGAGAGCAGCAGCGCAATTGTAGCGACTTTGGTGTTGCAAAGGTCCATAGGCGATGGTAACCGCTTTCCGTCAAGTGGGCCGTCTGCCTGTCTGCCGAACTTCTGCAATAAATAAAAATTAAATACAATTAAATTTATCCTACTTTCAGGCTTTTTTGCCTTGTTTTCTTCTCTACCATATAAAGCTTATAATACTAATTCTCGAAAAAATTACTATAACATTCAAAAACAGACGAACAGACAGAAAGTCAAAATGGCTGCGAAACCCTTATATTTAGCAGTAATATAATGAAGCTAATTTATATTCAGTCTAACACAGAATACATAGGGTTGAAAGAAAAACCTAAATACATTTTCGTGCCTAAAAAACACTAAGCACAATAATGCAAGCTTGCTCCTTATCCGTCCGTATAAGTTATGTTAACAAGCTTGCTCGCGTGACTGTTAGCTTGTTAGGCTCTGCTCCTTCTGTATAAAGTGAAGTGTCGTTTGAATTGCCGTTGACTGCTTAATATGTTTATATTTAACCAACAAACATGTATGGAGCATGCTATAAGTGGTATTACCACAATGGTTGCAGTTTGACCGCCTCTGTGGTTGAGCGGGTTAAGCCTTTAAGCACTGTAACGTAGAAGCTCCGGGTTCGATTCCTGGCACAGTCAGTTTCGTTAAAGAATTACCTCCGCTATTTACTATGGTCTGGATTTTTGGGATTGCTCCCAAATTATTCCGTTAAATATGGTTAACACAAGCGTTACTTGCTTAATTTGGGGATATAAAATATCTGTGTTTGTTTGCCGATTATTATATACTAGTTGCGCCCCGTGGTTTTACCCGCGTGGTGATGGAAAATTCACACTATATTGTTACAACCTAGGCGCCGACAAAGACAAATTCCACGTACGAATCTGTAGAAGCACATTTTATTACCTGTCGGCATTTGAACTAATCGTAATCCTTTTATGATCGTCTTCTTTTGTTCACTTATTTATTGGCATACGTTTCTAATTATTTTGGAGAGTAACCTATTGTCCTATTGTACTCGCTCAGGAGCATCACTAGCCAGGTGTTGCGGATTTTTTTGCATTTGTGAAGTATAAAACGACAGCCTCATGGAGAGAGGGGGGCAGTGAAGCTAGGAATACGATACGGGCGTGATGTGTGTACATTCGGGAATCTAATAGTGACGGAATTTGCGCGTTTTATTGAATTACGACCTTCTGCATTACGTTTCGATTTGTTGTGTTCGGTTATACTTGTAACTGTGTTATACGTGTTTGCATAGTTCTAATAAACTCTATAGTAATTCTAACGGCATTTTTATTCGAGTCCCGCTAAACTCGTAACAATATCTAAATGATAGCCTATGTGTTACCCTGATGTGTGTAAGCTATAATATTGTAAAATGTTTCATCAAAATCCATTCAGTAGTTTCGTGAAAGCGTAGCAAACATTCTTACAAATTTTCGCGTTTACAATATTAGTAGGATTTTTTAATGATGTTAAATAATTCATTTATAATAATCGTGCTTGTCTTGTTTCAGCATCAAACCACCAGCAAAAGACGGTGTCACAAAGAGCAACCCAAGTAAGAGGCATCGGGAGAGGCTCAACGCTGAGCTGGACACCCTGGCCTCACTACTCCCCTTCGACCAGAACATCCTCAGCAAGTTGGACAGGCTGTCAATACTGCGGCTATCGGTCAGTTACCTGCGGACCAAGAGCTACTTCCAAGGTAAGAAGACTATTACTATCACTAAGTTAGTTTACAAAACTAATATGTAGAGCAGTGCTTCTATCCTTACAGATAAAGGAGACGGACACGCTTTTATACATTCTTGGGCCCAGATTATCAAAATAATGTACTTGCCTATAATATTCGAGGGTTGCTCTCAATTTCTCTGGGATCCACTCATCATATCAGACAATGGCACCACCTTAGAAGTAAACCCTTTCCAATTAAAATCGGTCCACAATTGACGGAGAAATCGCATAACAAACGTACAATCAAAATGAGAACCACCTCTCTTTTGAAGTCGGTTAAAACAAATTTAAGTTTACGTTAAAGTAAGTTAATCATTATTTAAGCTCTATGAGTGCGACTGGAATATTGAAACCGGCACTTAACATTTAATTACTCCAAGTGCCGTTCATTCCCGACATAACCTCACCCGCATTCTCGACCTCATAATCTAAAGACTACGATATCGATACTTGATAAATCGATTCCTTCGAATACCGATGTATTCGATTACTTATAAATGCTGCTCTGACACTTATTTAGCGCCGTCGGCAAATTTTATTGCTCAGTTGTATTATATACGACCTTGATTTGTCGGCATCTCGATTCCGCAGAATCGATACTTATTATAACTCGATTTGAATTTGTGACCGATTTTAGAACATTCGAAATATGAATTTAAGGACAAATATCCCTACTAATATTATAAATGCGAAAGTAACTCTGTCTGTCTGTCTGTCTGTCTGTCTGTCTGTCTGTCTGTCTGTCTGTCTGTCTGTCTGTTCCGTTTTCACGTAAAAACTACTGGACCGATTTGGCTGAAACTCAGTATATATATATATATTTTCGATGCCGAGAATGAACATAGGATACTTTTTATCCCGGAAAATGGGATAGTTTCCGGGATAAAAGTATATTTGTCTCTCTGTTTGTTATCCTTTTACGGAAAGACTTTTGGACCGATTTGGCTGATACTCGGTACATATGTAATTTGAATACCGAGGGTGGACAAGGGATATTTTTCATACCGGATAATGGGATAGATTTTGGGATAGATTTATGTAAAGATTATCCCAAAAGTGGGACAGGCTTTGGTTGGTTTTGTGATTTGCCATTTTCATCGTTTTGGTTATTTTGTCCTTTTGCTCTTTAGCCCTTTTGCCCTTTTGCCCTTTTGCCCTTCTGCTCTTCTGCCCTTCTGCCCTTCTGCCCTTCTGCCCTTCTGCCCTTCTGCCCTTCTGCCCTTCTGCCCTTCTGCCCTTCTGCCCTTCTGCCCTTCTGCCCTTCTGCCCTTCTGCCCTTCTGCCCTTCTGCCCTTCTGCCCTTCTGCCCTTCTGCCCTTCTGCCCTTCTGCCCTTCTGCCCTTCTGCCCTTCTGCCCTTCTGCCCTTCTGCCCTTCTGCCCTTCTGCCCTTCTGCCCTTCTGCCCTTCTGCCCTTCTGCCCTTCTGCCCTTCTGCCCTTCTGCCCTTCTGCCCTTCTGCCCTTCTGCCCTTCTGCCCTTCTGCCCTTCTGCCCTTCTGCCCTTCTGCCCTTCTGCCCTTCTGCCCTTCTGTGTTGCTCTTTTTGTCCTTTTTGCTGATGTTGTCCCTTTTGTCATTTTTGTAGTTTTCATTGACGGGGGATAGATAAATAAAACTAGGACTGTTTGTAATAGAGGATGAAAGTTTGGATGAGACCAATCATTTCTCAAGTTCATAGATATAAAAATGCATCGTCTATAAAAATGCGATAGTAACTCGATATGTCTTTCTGTTAAGTTTTCGGAAAACACTGGGAATACTGGATCGTTTTTATTGTAATTTTGTTTAAATGTAGTTTTAATGCCGAAAATGGACATATATACTCATGCCAGGAGATCGGCATGAGAATATATCAAGCATCGAGTTTGCGATATAAAATGAAGTGAATTTTTCGGGTGCAAATGGCACTAACATAAAAATGGTGTACATTGTAACCTGTATTAACGGTGACCGATTTTATGACATTCGAAATATGAATTTTAGGACAAATATAGTGAAACAAGCAAAATGAATAGAGTGTATAGTTAGTACTTAGTATAAGTTAATACTTGGAAAAATTCACGTACCTAACTTTTTTTTATTGCATGAGTTCAGCAGCCAGGCAGACCGCCCACCTGATGGAAAGCGGTGCTGCCAATATGCTGCCACTCTCTAAAGGCAGTTTGGGATTGTGGTAGTAATTTTTTTTTATACTAGAATTTTGTCAAGCAGCATTACCTACTCGAGTAAATTTCAAATACATAACTCACGAAAGTCATGGTAGCGTAATGGCTAACGCACGCGTCCCTAACTCAAAGGGCGTGGGTTTGATCCTGACCGATACACATGCAACACTCAGACAGTTTTCTGACCTAATGTGCATATTGATACAATTACCTCGTGGTAACAGCGGTGACGGAAAACATCGTGATACAACCTGCACATCGAGAAAACCGATATGTCAAACCTGCCAAACCGCCTTAGACAAGCGTGGCGGGAATACTGTCCTTTCCCCCTATAATGGGAGGCCCGAACCCAACAGTGGGACATTTATGGGCTGTCATTATTATTAATATATAATATATAGCTTACGAAAATTATCTCAGTTCTTGGGATAAAAGGTATTCCATATTCATCAAGTTCATCATCATAGTGAAAGTGAAAACAGCTAAAAAATCCATTGCGTGGCTTAGAAGTTAGCGGATATACAGGCAGACGCGAAAAGCGACTCTGCTTTACACTGTTTATTTTTTTTTTTAATTTCCAATATACTTACATTCATATACATACATAAAAACATATGCGACTGGGGCACAAAAACCTCATGGATTTATTCGTGCCGCAGACAGTCGTGTAGAATACATTATGTTATGATACATAGTGACATTCTAAAAATGATTAACACAATATTAATGTTGTATCAAAAATAAGAGCAGAGGCGAGGTGGTATGCCAGGGTATTTGCCCGACTGGACGGCTACCACCCCTGGTCTAAGGTATGCCGCCATAACAACCTTGAATTGTGTTCCGGCATTAGTGATCAAGTTCCAGCATCCCTTAAGAGAGCAGCGGCGCATTTGTAGCACCTTTGGTGTTGCAAATGTCCATAGGCTGATAACCGCTTTCCATGAAGTGGGCCTTCTGCCTGTCTGCTGAACTCCTGCAACAAATAAAAAAATAAAAAGGCAAGGGATTTTTATCATCAATCAAGTGTTTACTTCTGATTTCATAATAAGAAGCGGAGTTATCATCATTCTAGTATATGGTTCTAATTTAGGCTCATATAGTTGCATACATACATACATACATAACTTGACGCCAGTTCCCTTACGGGGTAGGCACGAAGAACAGAGCGCCATTCAGGCTTATTCTTACACACCTCACTTGCTTCTTTGACATTCATAACTCTTGTCATGCACGCTCGTCTGTTCTTAAGGCTCCTGACATCACCTTCTGCTAGTACACGATCAATTTGATCATGGAAGGTGTGTCGTGGCCCTCTACGACTTCTGCATCCACCCACTTTTGCATTGTATATCTGTTTAGTCATTCTTTCATCATGCATTTTTTCCATATACCCGAACCACCGGAGCATTCCTTTCCTTACCATCACCCCGACACTCTCTTTCAGACCAACTCTCTTTCTTACTTACGTCATATAGTAACGCTTTGTGTATTCAACGAGACCAATATATTCGAGTACATTACAGAAATAACTCTTTAATAAGTTAATAACCAACAAAAGCAATAAACTATATGAGAAATAAAATAATTTTAAAATGAATGATGTTCTTTTCACCACATATATCATGTATTAAATGTTCTAAGAAAAGTACAATAATTTACACGCTACCGGTACTGAGTGTTATTTTTTTTTCAAGGCTGTCAGATGTGTCGTGGACGGTGCCCCGCAGTGAGCCGAAATCGTACCCACTCGATACCAGCGGTAATCGATGCTTCAACAATCGATTTAATTAGAATTATCGATATTTTTGTAGCGTAACATCGTGGTGAAAATTTTTAACTCCAAATAATTATTTTATTAATCGTTGATACTTTTTTATTATTTATTTATTTACACTCTTTATACATATTAGATACTTATAAAAAAACTATATTTTACGCATTGATAAGTTTGTAATTATCATCTAACAGAATTGTAAATATATGAAGAAAACTGAGATATTTATTAATTATTACACTTTTTTTAAGTTTTCGCGACTTGTATACATAGTAAAACTACGTTTTAACAGTTTTAAGCGCGGTAATTTTATTTGATTTTAGTTTTTCCGCAAGGGAACTGGCGTGAAGTTATGTGTGTATGTATGATAAGTTTGTAATTACCATCTAACAAAATTGTAAATATATGAAGGAAACTGAGATATTTATTAATTAATACACTTTTACTGAAGTGGCACTCATAGACGCTAAAGTGCATACTTTTAATACTTTAGAATAATTTATTTTGAAACTGTGTACATAAAGGTGGTATACATAGAATGAAGAATTACAAATTTTATTTAATTTACATAATAACAAACAAATAATAAATTACAATTGCACAATTTTAATTACAATTCAAAATATCAGTAACATTACAAATATTTTTGTTGTTTTTTTTTATATAAAAAATGTCTTTTTAAATTAGAAAAATGTTAGTTTTATGTAAATCAATAATATTATAAAATTCTAAATATGCTCAGTATCTCTACATTGAACTGGAACTGGACTAGATTATATAAAAGACGGAGAATACGATGCATTTTTAGATTTCTTGTCTCTTTGTCGGTTTGTCTGTTTATTCAGGGTTCACGTAAAAACTACTAGGCCGATTTCGATGCGGCTTTCGCTGATCAACAGCTAATTCTCAGTAATAAATCTGCACTACTTTTATCCAGGAAATCCTCCGAGGATTTTTCGGCGAATAATTTATACTTTGGCTGATTGGAAAAAAATCGAATTCTAATGTATTTTTTTCTGTGATTTTAAACCTTCCCTGGACTTCCAGAAATAATTCAAAACCAAAATTAGCCAAATCAGTCCAGCCCTTCTCAATTTTTAGCGAGACTAACGAAAAGCAAGTGATTTTTATATATAAGATATATATATGCAGAGATTTTATATATTAAATAGATATATACTTTATATACATACCATACAAATACATATCTAGAATATATATAAATGTTTATAAATGTATTTAAATATCATAATCCAACTACAGTTACTAAGTATTTTTTGGTCATAGTTTTTGTTACTTTTTTTAAAATATATTCGATAGCATTTTTCCTATTACCAGTACAAGACCAAAACTAACATCAGCACATTACAAATACATTTAAAAGTGCCGTCCGATAAAACATCGAAGACGCCCCCTACCGATTTTTATATACAACTTGGGCCTGAATAAAATTGTTTGACACAATAATAACTCAGATGTTGATATATGCATTGGGGTATGCAAAACTGGACCCTGGTACCCGTTTGGTGTTAACGAGCCCAATTAATGGCTTCAGATTATTTTTGTCCATATACTAGAGCTTTGTTCCGACTTTTACTCGCTTAAATTCCAAATCCTTAAATCTTTAAATAGTACTAGCGGTCCTGGCAGACGTTGACCTGCCCTCAAAAATATATCTACGACCCGATTGCAGCGCTACCTACCGGTTCTAATTGTGACTCTAAAGTCTAAGCAATCTTAGGAGACCCATTTAAAAAACTTAACCAATTTCATCAAAATTTGTCTAGGAGTTTAGGAGGATCCTATAACCCGGGTCCAATTATGAATTTAAACCATCCGGGGACTCATTCATGTACACACAAAAAATTTCATCAAAATCGGTCGAGGAATTTAGGAGGATCCTATAATCCAATTCTAGCGCTACCTACCGGTTCCAATTATAACTTTAATTCATCCGAGAACCCACAAAAAAAAATGGGTCAGGGGCTTAGGAGTTCAGTGACATACCCACAAACAGAAGAATTTTATGTACATACGTATAAAGATAAACCAAAATCGCTTTCCGCGTCTATCTGTCTGTATATCCGCTGTCTTCTGAACCACGCAACGAGTCTTAAGTGGTTTTTACCATTAGTTAGATCTTTTTCATTGCAGGTTTACATATATAAAAAAACCTAATAAAGATTTTGTGTAAATAGAAAAAAAATGCAACCAAGTCGGCGAAAAATGAATTTATATAACTTACATAGCCTAAAGAGATACTTAACGATGATTTTCTAGAGAATTTCGTCCAAAATACCGAGAACGGACATTGCATACTTTTTATCTCGGAAAACAGGTAGTTTGCGATATACATACATACATACATAACTTCACGCCAGTTCCCTTGCGGGGTAGGCACGAACAACAGAGCGCCATTTAGGCCCATTCTTACACACCTCACTTGCTTCTTTGACATTCATAACTCTTGTCATGCACGCTCGTCTGTTCTTAAGGCTCCTGACATCACCCTCCGCTAGTACACGATCAATTTCATCATGGAAGGTGTGTCGTGGCCTTCCACGACTTCTGCATCCATCCACTTTTGCATTGTATATCTGTTTAGTCATTCTTTCAGTCAGTTTGCGATATAAAATTAAGTAAATCTTCTGGGTACATATTTAAGACATCGTAACTTGTGTGAAAGCTTGCTCAAATAATTTAGGCACTAGGGCTTCAAAAATGACGAAACAGTGGACTTAGTATATATATAGTTCGTAAACTACCCCCTTTTTAAACGACTTTTCTAAAATGTATTTGATGTCATTCCTGAACAAACTCCACCCTATTGGTGGTATTCTGTTTATATATACGCGTTTATACTTACGCATAATTAAGGGCCAAACCTAATTCACCTGTCAAATTGATTGATAGCATAATAACTCCCTAAAATATTCAACCAATAAAACTTTGAGAATTTTCCTTCGAAGCCTTGCGGGCTTAAAGTTGCCAAGTTCGGAGGATTTGCCGAAATCTTGCCAAAATTTTTGTGCTCTATATGACTTTTTAAGTGTACTTTCGGATACGTATTCTATTATTTGGGATGAAAAATATTTCCCATATCAAAATTGCCTACTAAATTTCGTGATAAGTAGTCCATTTCCGAGACTGCGAAGAAAGAACACGCATGCGTTTACATATTCATGTAGGTTTCTTAGTCACAGATAGATAGTAAATAGTAAACTTGTATATGTGTAAGCTAGTCAAGTTAAAAAGCAGTACAAGCATTGGAAAATAATACCACATGAGTTTTGTTCTTTTTTTTTTAAATTAACGTTACTAGAGAAATTATACATTATAATATTTACAGTCTATGTAGTAAGTAGCACTTGCAATACAATGTTAAATATAATCATAATACATACATACATACAATAGGCACGAACAACAGAGTGCCATTTCTTAACACACCTCACTTGCCTCTTTGACATTCATAACTCTTGTCATGCACACTCGTCTGATCGTAACATCTTAATTACTACGCTCGGCTTACTGTCACGTTTTTTTCTTTATTTAAGTCAAATTAGCGAGCTTTAATAAATTGAAAATCTCAATATGCAACTTCATTATAATATGCAAATTCAAACAAAACCAACTACGAGTGTATTTTTTTTTATTTTACCAATAATCATGCACTACCACTAAACATCAAGCAGACGCGATCATTGTATGTATATATATATATAGTTATAATGAGTATTGTAGTAGGTAAATAATTATGTATTATTGTTTATAATAATAAAATTATCTTATATATTACTACTTATTAATTAATAAACTAAATGATTGTGCTAGTGCTGGTTTAGCACCTACCGACTTTTGCTGTCCTTCTTATACTCCATCCAAAGGTTATCTGTAAGATATAGAAAGAATATATTAATGTTTTTGATTTTATGTAGCATTTTTGTACAATAATTTTAATTTTAATTGTCTGGCAACCCTATATAGAGTGTTGTGAATTTTTCCCCACAGAGCCCGTAAACAAGCTGGTGCCAGGTTGGGCCCAGCACGGTGCGGAAACCAGTATCGATCCTATGGTAATTTAGCGCAGTAACTTTACTTTATTGATAGGAAATCGGAGCCATTACCCGAGGCATAACTTTTATAATGGACAAAGTAAGGCATAGGCTAGGTGGGGGACCGAAAATTCGGTTTCGGTAAACAAAGCCGTAAATAGAACTGAAGGTATTTGTGAAAGGTTTTGCTTGATTTAACAAAGGCACTATGTCAAAGTGGATTATTGAAAATTTGGTTGAATTTACACAAAAGAGTATTTAGTTTATAAACAAACTTGAAATAAAATTCGACGATAATAATCTTATATCTTATACTAATATATAAAGCTGAAGAGTTTGTTTGTTTGAACGCGCTAATCTCAGAAACTACTGCTCTGATTTGAAAAATTCTTTCAGTTTTAAAAAGCCCATTTATTGAGGAAGGCTATAGGCTATATATCATCACGCTAAGACCAATAGGAGCGGAACACCAATGAAGAATGTTTCAAAATCGGGGGGTCTTGAAAACAAATTCCACGCGAAAAACGTCGCGGGCACAACTAATTTTCTAATAAGCCACGAATAGCACTTTAATCTGTGTACTTGATAACTATATGTATACATTTTTTTCAATATAATTAACTGAAAATGAAATTTTAATTAATTAGTATCTTCCTTATATAGAAATACTTCTATGAGATCTACGACTTTTTATGATGAAAGTTTTTACCTTATTTTAACTAATAAAATAAAATTTAAGTGTCTGTTTTTTGTTTGTAATGTCAAAACAAATATATGAAAAAAATCAGGGGGTTGTTTTAATTAATTCGGGCCAGGAGAATTTAGAATATTAACCTGTCTGTCTCGATGTTTTGGCTAGTCTCTGAAACGGCTGGTTCGATTTTGATGGGACTTTCACGGGCAGATAGCTGATGTCATAAGGAATAACTTAGGATGCTTTTTTTACAGTTCCACGAAAGAACCAACTCCACGTGGACGAAGTCGCGGGCACAGCTAGTCCTAACTAATATTATAAATGTGAATTTGAGTTTGTTGGTTTGTGACGCTTTAACGTTTTAACTACGCAACAGATTGTCAAGAAATTTTGCATATACGTTGTCAGGGGTATAGAATAGGACATAGGGTACTTTTCATCCAGAAAAAGTTACTGTTCCCGAGCGATAGACGAATACAGCCGAAAACATGGTCCTCCAAACGTGTTGTGTTGGCGCCACCGTTGCAAATTACTAGATACCAAATACATCGTCATGGCAACGACAATGACAGCGGCAATTTTAAAGTGTTGCTCTCATGGTTAGTTCCAGCTTCGCTTCGCTAGATGCCGTTACGGGTATTTATCATTAGATACTTTGAATTAAAAATTAATTTTGACAATAAGAATTATAACATGCCGTGGGATTCGAAGACGCATTCCAACTCGGTAGCCAGGCCACACATTATGTTTTTTAAATTTATAAACCTGATATTGTAACTGTCAGTGTCAAAATATAGTGAGAAGAGGTAGTCCATGAATAAACGATGTAAGACTGTTCTAAGGAAGTTTGTTTTGCTTTTCTTCAAACAAAACCCACAACTTTATGGAGGCTCGTGCCAGGATCATACCAGGATCATGCAAGAATCCTGCGAAGCATTGTTTTAACGTGAGTTTTGATCTGATGATTACGAAACAACCTCGAAATTAAAATTGAAGACGAGTCATTGTGTGCTGTTTTACCGACACTAATTTGCATAATGATACCAGCGCATAAAATTTCCCAGAATTTGGAATAAAGACTATTATTTTTCTTTTATGAAGACGTTTTATGAATTGGTTATTTTTTACGACTGAAAGACTTACAACCAATCATACAAGATGCCACCGAAGAAAAATAAAGATATCGAAGACTCAGATAGTAATTGTTCAGAAGCTGGTTACAGAGTACGAATTTCATTTAGCGACTTGGAAAAATCAATGACACCGTTCACAGGCGATGATACCTACCCTATTACGAATTGGCTGACCGATTTTAATGACACTGCAAATTTAATGGAATGGAATAATCTTGAAAAACTTATTTACGCGAAGAGACTGCTTTCAGGTACAGCTAAATTATTTTTACGATCGCTAGGCTCTATTACGTCATGGGATACATTAAAAGAATCTTTATTAGAAGAATTTGGTTCGAAATTAAATAGTGCTAGCATTCACAAGAAATTAGCATCACGCAAAATGAAACCGGATGAGACATATCAACAGTATTTTTTACATATGAAAGAACTGGCGTTGCATGGAAATTTAGAAGATGAGGCACTTATTGAATATGTTATTGATGGAATTCGTGATTCTGAAATAAATAAGGCCATTCTTTACGGAGCCACTGATATCAAACAATTTAGAAAGAAACTTGAAGTATATGCACAGATTAAAGAACACAAGATGCAACAAAGACCTATTCAGATGACAACCGGACGTAAAAATCATACCATCAAAAGATGCTACAATTGTGGTGAAACTGATCACCAATCACCAGCTTGTACTAAAGGTATAAAATGCTTCAAATGTAATGGATATGGACATAAGTCAAAAGAATGCCAAAGTTCTACAAATAAGACACTGAAAATTCAAGATGAGAAAGTTAGTACAGATGTTGTTAAGCCATATAAAGAAGCGAAAATTAACGGAGTTACAGTTAAAACCTTTATTGATACTGGAAGCGATGCGAATTTAATTTGTGAGAGTTATTACAAACAAAATTTTCTCGAGAATAATGATTATAATATTAAAGATACTCTCAAATTATCAGGAATAGCCGAGTACGAAGTTTGCACGAAGGGATCTTTTATGGCAAAAGTTGAAATAGACAACGTTCATTTTGAGACCTTGATGCATGTTATCGACGATGATGTAATACCTGTTAATGTCATACTTGGAAACCCGATATTAAAAGACGTTGAAATTATTTTCTCTGCCGACGGGATCTCTGTAAAAAGAATATTACACCTTACACAAATTAACGACTACGAAGAAGAATTTGATGAGAAATATGATATCAAGAAGCTGAAATATAAAGACAAGATTAAACATTTATTGGATAATTACAATAACTTGAAGACTAGAAAGAAGGAATCAAATGTTAAATTGAAAATCATACTTACTGATGAAGATCCTATACACCAGACTCCACGAAGGCTGTCACCTCTAGAAAAGGACATAGTTAATAAACAGATACAAGGATGGTTAGATCAAGAAGTAATTAAACCTAGTAAATCGGAATATGCAAGCCCTATCGTGTTAGCGAAAAAGAAAAATGGAAGCTACAGATTATGTATAGATTTTAGAAAGCTAAATAAGAAGATTATAAAGGAAAGATATCCACTTCCACTCATCGAGGATCAAGTAGACAAATTGAAAGAAGCAATACTATTTACATCACTTGACTTGAAGAATGGTTTTTTACATGTTGATGTCTGCGAGGATAGTCAAAAATACACTTCATTTGTTACTCCACAAGGGCAATATGAATTTAAGAAAATGCCGTTTGGTTTATGCACCGCACCATCTGTATTCCAACGCTTTATCAATGATATCTTTCAAGATTTAATGTCAGAGGGCACTGTTCTTGCCTATTTAGATGATTTGATTATACCATCTAGGACAGAAGAAGAAGGATTTGTTAAACTAGAGAAAGTACTTCGAAAAGCTGAAGAGTTTGGCTTACAATTTAATTGGGCGAAATGTCATTTCTTACAGAACGAGATAAATTATTTAGGTTACATAATTCGTGATAATCAGATAAGACCTTCCAAGGAAAAGATACATGCTGTTGCAAAATTTAAAAAGCCTCATAATATCAAATCATTACGATCATTTTTAGGACTGACTGGCTATTTTAGAAAATTTGTTAAGAACTACTCAATAATAGCAAAGCCACTAACAGAATTATTGAAGACTAATGTTATGTTTAACTTTGATCTAAAGTGTGAGAGAGCTTTCGAAGAATTGAAACATATTTTATGTTCCTCACCAGTTTTACGAATTTACAACCCTAATTTTGAGACAGAGTTACATACAGACGCAAGTATAGACGGATATGGAGCTGTTTTATTGCAAAGGAATCCACACGACAATCAGCTACACCCTGTTCACTATATGAGCAAAAAGACTACTCCTGCTGAGAAGAAATACCATAGTTACTACTTAGAAATTTTAGCTATTGTAGAAGCTGTCAAGAAATTCAGAGTTTACTTACTTGGAGTCCGCTTTAAAATTGTGACTGACTGCTCAGCCCTAACTATGACGTTACAGAAAAAAGACTTACCTCCCAGAGTTGCTCGATGGGCACTCCTTCTTGAAGAATTTGACTATAAGATAGAACACCGATCTGGAACCCAAATGAGACACGTAGACGCTTTGAGCAGAAATCCTGTTAGTCTAATACTTACCGAAACTACAGCACGTCTGAAGAGAGCTCAAGATGATGACCTGAAGATAAAACTATTAAAGAAAATTTTAGAAAAAGAGTCATATGAAAATTTTATTCTGGAGAATGGAGTTTTATGTAAAGCTAAAGATGGAACTAAACTGATTGTTGTACCTAAAAAGATGCAGAATGAAATAATAAGAAAATGTCATGAAAAGGGTCATTTTGGAATTTTGAAAACTGAGGAATTAATTAATAGAGATTACTACATAGATAATTGTAAAGAAAAATTTGAAGATCAACGATTAGAACTTATAGAAAGGCGAGGCAAAATATTCAGAAAATTCAGGAAGAAAATAGGAAAGTTTATAATAAAAAGAGAACACAAGCTATACAGTACGAAATTGGAGATTTAGTTGCGATTAAGAGAACACAATTTGTACAAGGATATAAGTTAAACCCGAAATATTTAGGACCATATAAAATTATAGAGAAGAAGAAAAATGACAGATACGTTGTAAGGAAAATTGGCAATGGCGAAGGACCTATGAATACCACCAGTTCAGCAGATTTGATGAAACCCTGGTCCAATGGCGATGAAGATGAAGTATCACATTCATCTGGGTCAGATGAATAATGCAGGATAGCCGTGTGGGATTCGAAAACGCATTCCAACTCGGTAGCCAGGCCACACATTATGTTTTTTAAATTTATAAACCTGATATTGTAACTGTCAGTGTCAAAATATAGTGAGAAGAGGTAGTCCATGAATAAACGATGTAAGACTGTTCTAAGGAAGTTTGTTTTGCTTTTCTTCAAACAAAACCCACATATGTTTCGTGAGACATCTATTTTAAAAGATAACATTTTTTTTATATAACTATTATTATAAAGTTAAAAAAATCTCGACTAAAATTTCTATGTTCAAGATAACAACACATTATTGAAGCACAGAGGCGATATTATTATATTCTTTTTAAGGCAAGTGAAGCCGCGGGTAAAATCTGGTTTCAAATAAATGCGAGCGAAGTCAAGAGTCAGTTAGTAAATCAATAATTAATGCTTCAAGAAATCAATTAGCAAAGTAACGATTATGGACTAGTCACATGACGAATTAGTTTTTTCACTACAAGCTCATGGTTTCCATGAAAAACAATAAAAACCTTTGATAAGGCGAAGTAATCCATCATGGCCGACGCCATAAGCTTATGTTTCATAAACTGAATTTCCACAACGTTGAACTCGATTGCATGGGTAGATGGATTTAATATTTTCAAGTGATGAATTAACTTTTCAAAAATCGAATTGTTTTTTCAAATATTCCAAATTTAAAATTTAGATTCGAAAGAAATTTTAAATTTATATATCAAATAATTCAAAGCCGGTAGATCAATCGGTTACCGCTTTCGATGTACAAATTCCCGTTTCAAATGAGACGTGACTTCTAAACTTAGCCAAAAACCGTGCATCATTTAGGCAGCTTACAAACAAAATGTGCATACTTTTAGAATTACCACCTGAAGGAGAATATCGTATTAACTGATCTACACACCGAGATAATCGATGTGTCAAACTCACTAATCCGCTTTAAATAAGTGTGGCGAAATATACTGCTATTTTTCCTTTATTTGTGGGGGGCAAGGTCCCGTAGCGATTTTATCAAAACCAAAATTCTTTTGAATTATCATATTGGACCGTTGTTTTTGTTATCTATCTTTATATGTAATGAATTTTTATTTAAATAGATGGGAGGGTATTACTTTTCATATTTTTTCTTCCCCTTTAATGGTGGTACATACATACATACATAACTTCACGCCAGTTCCCTTGCGGGGTAGGCACGGACAACAGAGCGCCATTCAGGCTAATTCTTACACACTCACTTGCTTCTTTGACATTCATAGCTCTTGTCATGCACGCTCGTCTATTCTTAAGGCTCCTGACATCAACTTCTGCTAGTACACGATCAATATGATCATGGAAGGTGTGTCGTGGCCTTCCACGACTTCTGCATCCATCCACTTTTGCACTTTGAATGGTGGTAAGTGTTCAAAAATACTTTTAATTGAAAATTGGTTTGAGTAAGACGCATTTAATAGTTTTTGAGATATGAAATATCACAATTAACTCGAAATTAAATGGCTTTTTAAAGTTTCGTATCGATTTTGGTAAAAAGAAAATCCTCATGTTTGCATCTTCTCTGTTCGTCTATTTTTGTAATTAAAAAGAACCATAGTATTTTTTATATACTGTGTTGAGATTAACCGGGTGTACGGGGTGTACACATTGGGCCAACATAAACAAACCCATTTGGCGTGTTCTGATCGTTGGGCGCCAATATTGGCCAATCAATCGAATAGTGTCCATTTCTCGTGGACACATCAAAGGATCTTGACGCGCTCCGACAACAGCTTTCACACATTGGCAACTTGTTCAGTTTGTGGTTACTCGTCCGCAAAGATAGATAGTATAGATAGTTGCTATAGCAACGGCAGCATGGAACAGAAATAAAGTTTGACAATTTATGGAACATTAACCAATAATACGGAATCCTAACAATGAACAATGTAAGAATAAATAATTTTATTTGTGCGTATAATATTCATGTTTAGGCCCAGCCAGGATTGGAAATCAGATATCTTTGAGACGCGAATTTGAGACTTGAGAGCGATTACTTTCATGTACATTTGTAATAGTAATTGAATGTGCTATGTACCGCGGCTGGTATAATTTCCACGTCCATCTTTATCAAAGCGCAAATACAGAATGATCAATACGCCAATGTGTAAACAAGGTTCTTTGGGATCCGATATATTGGCTTAACATGTTGGCCCAGCAATCTAGCCCAACGTGTATAGTGGGGCAACAGACAGATAACAATGTCATCCAAGTAGCATGCAAAAGCGCGAATGTATATAACTTAAAAGAAGAACTACAAATCGATACATTTCCCCTAAGGTGGTTGGGCGGGGCACACTTAGCTTCGCACTCATAAAATGTGTTTAAATAAGCGTTTTGTTATACTCTTTACATAGCGCCTATCCAAACAGTTGCCCAAATGCGAACGCCTTAAAATGTAAACAGTTAAGTGACGTGAAAGACTAGATAAAAATAATGTAGGTACGTGGTAAAGCCATGCTGGAATCGTTGCCTACCTTGGTTACTACTCTTAGAGCCAGGTCGCTCGGTGTGATACCACGCTCACACAGAATATCCGCATGAAACGGCTAGCCTTGAGTTAATCAATCCTCCCTATTTTATATTCCTCTATGCCAGCCCCCAATTCCATTCTCTTGTCTCAGCCTCCGATTTCACTCTCTTATCCCATCCCCTCTAGTATATTTCCTCCTGTATGATCCTACTATCTCTACTCCTCTAAACGATTTTTTTTCTGGAGTACGACAGACAGTCTGACAGCCCACCCGTGTTGTGTGTGTTTGTATACTGACCCGAAACCATGAAACCCTTAGGCAGTTTTCTGACCTGATGTGCACTATTATTTTTACAATTACCACGTGCTACGGTGAAGGAAAACATCGTGATGAAACGAGGCAATCGAGATAACCGAAGTGTCAACCCGCCAAACCATCTTGAAGTGTGGCGGCTGTCTATCCGTTTGCCTACATATATCAGGCCCAAGCCCAACAACGGGACATTCCTAGGCTTTTATTATGCACGGTTATAAAATTTTTATAATATGACTCCTCGAAGATTTTACTAAACAAGGATTCAATTAAGAATTTATTTATAAAGACTCAAATTATTAATTTATTAATAAGGGCTCAAATAATGAATAACTTTATAAACTAATACAATAAAAGAAAACTTAACTTAGTTATATTGAATACTACCCATAGTCCCTCAAAACTACAAGTAGAACACTGAGCCTAGGTCACCGTCTGCTATTGGTAAGGTGTCCAGAAGATGAATATAAGATAATAATTAATTTATTAATAAAGTCTCAAATAATGAATTTACTAGTACATACATACATAACTTCACGCCAGTTCCCTTGCGAGGTAGGCACGGACTTTACTAGTAAAGACTCAAATAATGAATTTACTAATAAAGACTCAAATAATAAATTTACTAGTAAAGACTCAAATAATGAATTTATTAATAAAGACTCAAATAATAAATTTACTAGTAAAGACTCAAATAATGAATTTACTAATAAAGACTCAAATAACAAATTTAGTAATAAAGACTAGTGATGAATTCAATAAACACACAAATAAAAAAAAAACTGAAATCTTTTAGAATGATATAAAATCATAGTACAATAAATAAGTACGCTATCATTCGAAAATCGTTTTTCAATAATCCCCGACACATTTCAAAAGAAAAATCGCAGCAATAAAACTGCATAGAGGCACCATAAAAATATCCCTTCAAGCCAACCAATGGGGTTCACCCCCGAAATTAGGGGGTAGTTTGTAAAATTCGCCGACAATGGTGGGGGGTTGAAACAACCCCTAATGGCGGAATCGCGTGACAATATTTCGACAGTGACCCGAGTTACCCGGTGAAAGTGAAAATATTTATATAGAGATGATACACCGCTCTCTATTGTTTAATATTTTGTTCAGTTTCTAAAGGGTTTAAATATTTGAAAATTTATTTAAAATAACTGTAGTTAAATGCTTTCATAAAAGGGTATTTAGTTGTTTTGAGTTTAATTGTCTTTTTCCTCTCAATCAATTTTCAAAAAGTCTGTAAATCTTCGTGAACTGGTTTAGGTGAGATAAACAGCATACTAAGGTTTAATAACTTTATGTATTATATTTTTAACTTCACACAATTATTATATTTTTCTAATTGCACTGTCTTTTTCCTCTTAATAAATTGACAACTTTTCTTAGTTTGCACAGTAAAATAGTCTACTTTAACGAATTCCAATTTTAAGACAGGCGTTAGAAAGAGAAAATGAAGAAAGAAAAAGATTTATTGACTTAAAAAAGACGACGCTATACATAAAAAACACATAATACATTCACAATAAATTTTACACAAAATACAAAAACATATATAATAAATAAATAAAACAGCTCTAAAATGATAGACCACAAACGTCTCCACTCAGTTGAGATGAGAATGTTGTGATGGATTTCTGGTGTTACAAGAATAGATGAGGTGAGAAACGAGTACATAAAGGGTATTTGAAGATTAAAATTAAGATCTTTGAAGTTGCAACCGTGACTGAAAAATTGAAAGTAAGAAAACTAAGGTGATATAGGCATCTAATGAAAAGGAACAAATTCACGTAACAAAAACAATGTTAAACTGCAAGATTGATGAATATAAATGCAAAGGTAGACCAAAAAGAGATGGTTGGATGTGAAGGATGATATGATGATTTGTGGTGTGACAGACGTCGTATGTCAGAATAGAGGAGTATGGAAGGTAAAAACATATTGTGCCGACCCCAAATTATTGGAAGGAGGTGAAAGAAAAGAGGGGTGGGAACAACTCTATATATTTCCTACATCACTAACTTGCCAAGGAAAATTTTATTATAATCAAATTGTGAGCAATATTTTGGTAAATATTTTGGAATGAAACTTGTTTGTGTAGCCTCAATGTAACGCAAATAGACGTAAATAAAGCGCTTTATGTATATTCTTATATACGAGATACTTATAAGTTCTGTTGTTTAGCGTATTCGCTAATTAACCATGTGTGTTAATATAATATTTTTTAAGTAAGACTACGGGCAGACGTTTTATCTGATGGTAAGATAAGGTTATCGTCGCTTATAGACATCTGACATTAACGGCCTAGCCACGACCTTGTCGCTGTGAGCGACAGTTAACGTCGAGCGAAAAAAATAAAACTATTAATATATAAATATATAATACAATATATCATTGTATTTATTTAAATTACATTATAATAACAATAATTTACAATTATAATTTTACAATTTCACTGAGAAACATTACAGAAAGATGATGATAATGAAGCAAGCAATAAGCCATCGCACTTGTCGTCAACCTCCGTTGCATCTCTCGTCGTGTCGCTCGACGCCTCTCACGTCGCTGATGCCAAGGTCGTGGCCAGGCCCTAAGAAAATTGACGCGTTACTACTACTACTACTTCATCATGGCTACATATCTATGAGGGCACGTTTTCAAGTGCCACAATTTAGGCGCTCTAAATCTTCTAGCAATATAGAACATAACTTAAAAAGTTTAAAAACATAAGTTATATTACGCTTTCTCCAGATGGATAGGCCGGTTTCACAGATCGTTTACTCAACGTTAAGTTTGGCTCGCTATATATTTGATAATTGTAACGATTAGATCAGCAAAATTGCTTCTAAAAGTTTATATGGATAAAACGGCGAAAAATTCCTTTAAAATAAAATTTAATTGTTAAATAGGTTGGGGAAAAAGTCTTTTCGCATATAGTATGTATGAACTTGTAATAAGATCTCTTTGGCTATACCATTTGTATCTGGCTGGTTTTGGTATCATTAAAAAGTTTTAATTTTAAAGAAGACAATTCCAAATTCAAATGAGGAAAATGTGCGGTTTTCTTTTGTTTTTCTTATTGTTAAAATGAGTGAATCTAATGAAGAAATTCGATACATTTTAAAATTTTACTACAAAAAAGGTAAAAATGCAACAGAAGCCGCAAAAAAAAATTGTGATGTTTATGGACCTAATGCAGTATCTGTGAGAGTAGCGCAAATTTGATTTAAGCGTTTTCAATCCGGAAATTTTGATATCAAACATGCACGTCGCTCTGGTCGCCCTGTTACGGACAAAATTGATACCATTTTTGAAAAAGTGGAGCAAGATCGGCATATTAGTAATTACGATGTAGCTGGAGAACTTTGAATTGACCACACAACGATTTTGGCGCATTTGAAAAAAGCTGAGCACACAAAAAAGCTCGATATTTGGGTGCCTCATGAGCTCACTGAAAGAAACCTGATGAACCGTGTACTCATTTGTAATTCTTTATTACGACGTAATGAAACCGAACCATTTTTGAAGAAGCTGATAACTGGTGATGAAAAGTGGATCATGTACGACAAGAACGTGCGAAAAAGATCGTGGTCAAAGGCCGGTCAGGCTTCACAGACTATGGCGAAAGCCGGGTTAACTCGCAACAAAGTGATGCTGTGTGTATGGTGGGATTGGGAGGGCATTATTCATTTTGAGCTGGTACCGCCAGGCAGGACCATCGATTCTGAACTGTACTGCGAACAACTGATGAGATTAAAGCAAAAAGTTGAGAGAAAACGGCCGGAATTAATCAACAGAAGGGGTGTGGTTTTTCACCATGATAACGCTAGACCTCACAGATCTTTAGCCACTCAGCAAAAATTACGAGAGTTTGGCTGGGAGGTGTTAATACATCCATCGTATAGTCCTGGCCTTGCACCTTCAGATTTTCACCTGTTTCGGTCTCTGCAAAATTCCTTAGGCAGTGTCAGGTTCACATCACGAGAGGACTGCCAAAACCACTTGTCGCAATTTTTTGATCAGAAGCCCCAAAATTTTTATAGCAATGGGATCACGACCCTACCTACAAGATGGCAAAAAGTTCTCCAACAAAATGGCACCTACATACTTTAGTCAAATGTAAATAAACTTTATAAAAAAAACCTTTTAAATTTTTATATGTAATGCGAAGAAACTTTTTCCCCATCCTAATATATTAATTTCTTGTTAGATGAAAATTAATGATTTATTAATATACAACGCTAATAAATTAAGTCTATACACAAATTTAATTTGCATAGCTTTGTCGGTTTCTATTTACTACCTCTTGATGGGTGTTTAGTAGTTGTCCTTATTGTTGATGTCTAAATTAATTTGATTTAGTTTCCAAGTTGTATTATATATTTCTATTATGAATAATTATTTTTACGTATTATCGCTGGTTAAGGGGAAGAAGCGGCAAGTACCTCACCAGCAACACATCTACCCAAAAATTAATTCTACTTCATATTTGAATTTTCAGCTAGAAGTATGCTGGGGAGGAAAGACTTATCTAACATCACAACAAGTCAGGTTTAGTAGGAACTTCGCATACAAATAAGTTTATAGAAATTTCCCATAAAAATAAGTGTAGTGGGAATTTGTCATAAAAATAAGTTTCGTAGGAATTTCTTATAAAAATAAGCTTAGTAGGAAATTCTCAGAAAATAGGTTTTGTATAATATTAATTACTCATAAAAATTGGTTCAGTATAATTATACGTGAAGCAAAAACGTTGTACCCTTTTTTACGAAAATTGCGCGGACGGAGGAATATGAAATTTCGCACACTTATAGTTTCTATAGAGAAGGAGTGCAGAATGCTAATATTTCTTGTAAATTATGCATAAAAAATACATTAAATCAATAAAAAAAAACATTACACACACTATCATGTATTTGACACAAACACGCATGCATACACTTTTGTTTATTGTTAAAGTCAAATTAACAGTGTAGCTTTGGCGAAATCTGTGATTATACAAATATAGTCTTTGACAACAGAACCTTAATAATGTTCAAACTTATAATTTAAATTAATTATGGTCGAACTTCGACCACTGGGCGATCACTAGTAATAGGAATTACTCATAAAAATAAGTTTAGTAGGAAATTCAAATTCAATTCATACAAATAGAGAAATATGAATGCCCAGCAGTGGGCCGTTAATAAGCAGATATTAATCCTATAACAAAATAGTAAAAACCACTTAGTAAATTAGTTGACCACAACATAATTCAGAGGATAAAATGTAGGAAAACAGAATACGTAACACGCCTCGGGGCGACGCCTCGTGCTATATTTTATTAGAACATAACATTTATAATTTATGTTCAAAATAGCGGCTGTAATGAGTTTATGCTAATTCCTATGAAAGTGACACCGTGTTGCCACATGAATTAAATTAAAAATGTGCCCAATAATAATATTACAGTGGCCAGCTTTTGATTTATTAATCCTACTTCCATTTTAATGTATTAATTTTCAACTTAGTTTTTGAAACTGGCTAACGAAAGTACGCAACAGGTCGCAACAAAGCTTCTTCGAAGTATAAATAAAGTACGCAACCATTAGCTACATAGTTTGTTCGACGTATAAACCACGCAATTGTTCGCAACTATTTTTTTTCGACATAATATAATAAACCAGTGATGGCCTATATGGCGGTCTGGGTTAGCAATGAACGATTCTCAGATATTGTTTGAAAATCAAATTCAATATTTTTATTCAAATTACGTTCCACTGGAGTACAAGCCTTAAAAAAGGTACATACATACATACATACATAACTTCACGCCAGTTCCCTTGCGGGGTAGGCACGGAAAACAGGGCGCCATTTAGGCCCATTCTTACACACCTCACTTGCTTCTTTGACATTCATAACTCTTGTCATGCACGCTCGTCTGTTCTTAAGGCTCCTGACATCACCCTTAAAAAAGGTCTTACTTATAATTTAAATATTAACGGTCTTATTCATATTGAATTAGAATAAATTTGTAGGCTTCTTTAAGAACATCCTATTCTATGCACACCGCTTCAAAACCGCTGTTATCGCTGTTTAAGGTAAAAGTAATTTTACGTATTAAATAGTAAAAATCAAAAAACTGCCTAAGTATGTTTTTATTGGATCCCCTTTTGAAAAGTGAGTTTATAATAATAATCGGCAGACAAACACACACATTGTATATCCCCAAATTAAGCAAGTTACACTTGTGTTATGGGTAATATACAACAGACTACTCTGGGGCCGATCCCAGACACCCAGACCATATTAAATAACGGAGAAAATACGTCTCCGAAATTTAATATACCAGGAATCGAACCCGGAGCCTCTGCGTTGAAGTGAGGTAGGCCGGCAAAGGCTTAGCCCGCTCAACCACAGAGGCCGTCATGACTCGAGATCATAACCAACTTGCAACAAGGAAATTCATGGTCCACAGCTAGTATTCAAATCAGTGCTTACATCGAAATTCCGTTGGACCGAAGAAAAAGTTGTACGTAGTAGTGTATGTACACTACTAACACGGTCCATTTATTGTTAAGACTTATGACTTCAGCATACTAATAAGATTGTACGTTAATTGCTGGCCTACGGACCGCTTTTTTTAATAAACGATGTTCTTTTCTTTTTAGAGTTCTTTTCGAGAATAATTTACTCGCTCCGGTTTATATTTGGATGTGTATATATTGTGTAGGACCTACCACATATATAATTATAACCATCAATCAGATATATTAATAGAATCCGCGCCACGAAATAAGTTCCACGGAAAATAAAGGAACTAAAAGTGGCAACTCCGCTATTTGATAGAATTTTGTTCGTAAAGTTGTCAGGAAATAATCGGCAGACAAACACGCACATTTTATATTCCCAAATTAAACAAATTACGCTTGTGTTATGGGTAATATACAACGGAATACTCTGGGGCCGTTCCCAGACAGATTTACCATGCCAGAAATCGAATCCGGAGCCTCTGCGTTGCAATGAGGTAGTTAGGCATAGGCTTAGTCCGCTCAACCACAGAGGGCGCCAAAATTAACAAATAAGGAAGAGAGAGAGAGAGCGACAGATTACACTTTATTGCACATTAAAGTATACAATTTCAAAAAACAGACCACATTTACAATATTTTCTATTCAATGCCGTCCTTCCAGGCAACCTAAATCAAAGAAATTTGTATCAGGCGATGTAGGTGGTGCAGGAAAAAGATAATAGATACATAAATACTCAAACTAATTTAAGAAATAAATATACAAACACATACATATATACATAGTCATATATACACACAATACATACAATAATATATTTCTAAGTTATCATAATAAATGTATTAACATGATTATATTGTGTTAATCAGACAACCATTTGTGGACAAATAGGTTTTCTGAGTAAATTTCTAAATGTTGATAAATAAAATATTTTCACATCTCTTTTTATGGAATACATATTTTGCATTTATTATTTAGTAATTACCTCCATTTATTTACGGATAGCAAATAATTACTGTTGCAGGATTATTAATAACTACGGCGAGTGCAGCGCCACGTCTGTGGGACTTCTTTCGTGGGGCAGACTCTACTAATAAAATTATTATTAATAATGTCAAATGTTCTTACATTTGAAGGTTTCTTATTTTCTAGTTTCGCAGGCTAAGGAACTAATTGCCATACAGACTAGTGATGGAGTCATAAATGATTTTTTTAACACTTCGTGTAATTAAAATAAAAAATCGGTGGAATTTCTTTTTTCAATAATGCCCATTTAACTAAGATTACGTTCAAAAATGTATCTCGTAAGACAAAACAGATTATAGAAATCTACCGAACCAATCTCTCTAAGCAACAAATAGGATTGGCTTTCGTTTTTTTCTATAGCAAAACAGTTGCAGAGCGAATCTCGGATGGTAAGCAATTACATTAGAAAGTATGCAATTGAGAAAAGTGCTTCAGATATGGTGAGACAATTATATAATTATTCTTGGTCGCCTGTGGCCTAATTGCCACACTCAGAGACGTAAATGATGGTTAACATAAGTGTAATTAAAATTGGTAACTAAATCAGTATCTACTAGTACAGGTGGATAGCTATTTGCCCGTTTGGATGGCTACTACCCCTGGTTGAGAGCATGCCGCCATGACAACTTTTAATTTAATAAAATTCAATTTGTTTAATGCGAAAATGGGTTTATACAAAGGCATGCATCTATATATATCCTGCTTAATGTATAGTCTATAATATTGTTACGAGTTAGCGGGACTCGAATTAAAATAGAAAGACGAAACGAAATTAACTGGCTAGCTTTCTATGAGAGAGAGAGAGACAGACAGAGAAACACGCGCACGCCTCACGGCTTACAACTATAGCAAAAAGTGTCGTTACAATTTTTGGTCTTAATTTTTTCCGTCTAGCCCCCTTTCGCAACGCGCGATAAGGAACTTCGTTCCAAAAAAAGTAACACAGACTTAAGTTTCGTAATATCTTGTATATATACATAAAGGTATTTCATAAAAATCTATTTCGCGTTCGTAATACCGAAGTAAGAAAGAGAGTGTCGGAGTGAAGGTAAGAAAAAGAAAGCTCCGGTGGTTCGGCATGTGGAAAGAATGCATGATGAAAGAATGACTAAACAGATATACAATGCAAAAGTGGATGGATGCAGAAGTCGTGGAAGGCCACAACACATCTTCCATGATCAAATTGATCGTGTACTAGCAGAAGGTGATGTCAGGAGCCTTAAGAACAGACGAGCGTGCATGAGAGAGCAAGAGTTATGAATGTCAAAGAAGCAAGTGAGGTGTGTAAGAATAAGCCTAAATGGCGCTCTGTTGTTCGTGCCTACCCCGCAAGGGACCTGGCGTGAAGTTATGTATGTATGTATAAAAATCTATATCACAATTTTGTCATTTAAGTTTTCATTGATGTATTATGACTATATATGTATAATATATACGCATCTATAGTACATCTATCCATAGCACGCAACCATTTTTTGTTGTTTTTGTTTTTCGTGTCATGTTTAATTCTATTTTCTAAATCGAGGGAAATAAAGTGGGAGGTAATCTTTTTCTGTCTTTTTTTCTATCTATCTTATAATCTACTAGCTGATACCCGCTCGCTTCGCGTGTCGTAAAATCCGTTCTTGGCTGACCTCTACTTGGCGAAAGGAAGGTCTATGCCAAATTTCAAGTCTATAGGTATTATAGTTCCTGGAATTTGGTGATGAGTCACGACATACGTGGATTTCAATTATATATATATTGTTACAAATTGGGCCAAATACAATACCTGTATTGTATTACCTGCCGCGGCTTTTGAGCTAATAACGTCGAAACTGTTTTATGACTATCTCCTTTTTGTTTTCTTTGTGTTTAAAATTTGCAATTAGACCATAGCCTATTGTTATTGTACTTATTTATGGCCGTTCGCAGCCATAAATATGCAGGTGTGCAGAATTAGGTTTTCTGGGAATTGCGCCGACAGTGGCACAGGTGTGATTCTTGGAAATCATTGTTTACACGGTCGTGACTTATTGTAAGCTGAGTATGAAGGAATGCCCGAACGGAGAGTTTACCAGCCGAGCGACGATTACGATACAAGCAAGATGTGTACATTGATAAGCGATATAGTGACGGACTTTGCGCGTGTTATTGATCGTGCAGTTTGTAACAAGTAGATTACATTTCTACATCGTCTTATTTATTTTATCTACATTTTTATACATACTTCTTTTATTTACATTCTATCTACAGCTCGCATCCATCGATATTACGAAGTACCTTAGTTGAATCAGTTTCCACCAGTGCTAGACTATGTGGACCAATGAATGTGATTGGTGGATATCAAACGCATTTATAGCATCGTTGCATAACACATCTCTGATGGAAAGCCGCCCTAACGCATTGGCTTCGTCCTTGATATCGCGAATGTCTATAGGCGATGGTAACCACTTTCCATAAAATAGAATTAGGTTAGCAAATAGCAAAGATAAATCAGTGTTTACAAAGATAAAAGCGAGCGAACGAAGCGAAACGATCCACTGCCATACTTAGATGCTATCCATGTAACTTAGTTTTCACTTAAACACATAAATACCGGAGATATGTTACGGTAACGCCCGAGAGTAAGTTAAGTGTGATTTAAGTTATTCGAAAGCAATTATGATCGTATATACAAAAATATTAAGTTTCAGATATTAAGTTAATGAATACTTGCGGGGGACCGCAAGTATTCAATAATTATTATTATTCATCAGTTCTGCCGGGAGGCAGACGTTGTCCTGCCTTGAAAAAATTTAGAACCTGATTATTTAAATTAAATATAGCCTATGTTATTCAGGAATAACGTAGCATTCTAATGGTGAAAGAATTTTTGAAATCGGTCCAGTAGTTTTTGAGTTTATCTGTAACAAACATACAAAAATACAAATCTTTCCTGTTTGTAATATTAGTACCTATATAAGTAGACTAGTATAGATATAGATTTCGTGATACAGCCATGCTGGAATCATTGTCTTGGTTACAGCATTTAGGACCAGCGCTATTGGTGTGATACCACACTCTCACAGGATATTGGAGTAAAGGTCTCTGCCCACTACACCGTATCATACTATGACCGTGCTAGAAACGTATCGGGCAAAAAATATTCTTCGTATTGAAAAGTAATAGCCTATGCCCACTAGACCGTTCTGTCATCGACCAACACCGTTGCGTGCCATTCACGGACCGTCAACAATTGTTAGTATATCTGTACATACATACATACATACATACATAACTTCACGCCAGTTCCCTTGCGGGGTAGGCACGAACAACAGAGCGCCATTTAGGCTTATTCTTACACACTTCTGGACCAATCCTGCCGTAAGTGTCCATGTCTCGGCCCCGTAGGTCAGGACGGGGAGGACGCACTGCTCGAAGACTTTTGTCTTCAAGCATTGCGGAATGGTCGACGAGAAGACTTGACGAAGTTTACCGAATGCTGCCCAGCCCAACTGAATCCTCCTATTGGCTTCCCCCTCGAAGTTGTGCCTGCCGACCTGTATGTTCTGTCCAAGGTAGACATATTCCTGCACAGCTTCCAGAGGGACGCCATCGACGTTTACCGGTCTCGGCATGACGTGTTCATTGAACATGACTTTCGTCTTGTCCAAATTCATGCCGAGACCGACCCGTCGGGAAGATTCATTTAAACTGCCCAGCATTTCGGCAAGTTCCTCCAAAGTCTCTGCAAAGACCACGATATCGTCGGCGAAACGGAGGTGAGAAATGCGCTCGCCGTTGATGTTAATGCCCCGTCCAGCCCAGTCCAGAGTTTTGAAGACATCCTCCATCGCGTTGGTGAACAGTTTCGGGGAAATCACATCCCCCTGTCTCACCCCGCGATGTAGGGGTATAGGCTTCGCCCTCCGGTCCTGTATCTGGACGGTCATCGTTGCGGCGTCATACAGGCATCTCAGCACCTCAATGTATCGCCAATCAACACGACATCTTTGCAAAGACTCCAGAACAGCCCAAGTTTCGATGGAGTCGAAGGCTTTCTCGTAGTCCACGAATGCCATACACAGCGGCTGATTATACTCTTCGGTCTTTTGTATAATCTGCCGAACAGTATGGATGTGGTCTACGGTGCTGTAGCCTTTTCGAAACCCGGCCTGCTCCGGTGGTTGGAACTCATCAAGTCTTCTGGCGAGACGATTCGTGACGACCCTCGAAAACAACTTATAGACGTGGCTCAAGAGTGAGATTGGCCTATAGTTTTTCAAGAGAGTGTTATCACCCTTCTTGAAAAACAAGACCACCACACTCCTGCTCCACGCCTTCGGCACAGTGCCCCGGTGGATAACGGAATTGAAGAGCTCAACCAAGGCCTTGAGGATTGGCATTCCTCCTGCCTTAAGGAGCTCAGTTGTAATTCCGTCATCCCCCGGAGCCTTGCCATTTTTAAGTTGCCCGAGAGCCGCACTAATCTCGTCCACGTCGACCTCCGGGATGTCCTCCGTATAATGGCGCGTGAGTGGCGCACGTGGATCTTCGTTGCTTTGCGTCGCAGGCTTCTTCGCCCGCGAAGAATACAGTAGCCCGTAGAACTTTTCTACCTCCGTCAGGATCTCAGAGCGAGACGTAAGCTCTCTGCCATCCGCTGTCCTCAGCTTTGCAATGTGGCTCCTCCCCAAGCTTCTTGAGAAAACTTTGGACCCCCTGTTCTGCTCTATAGCCGCCTCAATGGCACGCGTTTTAGAGCAGCGGAGGTCCCGCCTAACAAGTTTTCTTATTTTCTTGGAGAGGGCCCGATGCTCTGGCGAGGCAAACAAAGCGGGTGGCATTTCACGTCTCGTCTTCATGAGATCCAGAGTTTCGGTAGAAAGTTCGGACCGTCTGTTTCTTCGTACAGGCGGAAAATGCCTACGACCTAAATCCTGCAACGTCTTCACCACGTTGTCGGTTATCTCGTCAACATCGCCTGTGGTTTCCAGCGATTCGAACCGATTGCGAAGTTCCAGCTGGAACTGTTCGGACCCGTGGATCATTTGGGGCGGCGTGGGTCGGAGAGTAGATTTCACCAGGCGGAGTCTTTCAGCCTTAAAATTTATATTTAGAGTGCCTCGTACAAGTCGGTGGTCGCTACCGGTATTGAACCTGTTGACCACTGAGACATCTCTAAATATATGCTTCTTATCCGCCATTATGAAATCTATCTCGTTCCTCGTCACAGTGTCGGGGCTCTGCCAGGTCCATCTCCTCTGGGGCTTCTTCTTGTAGAAGGAATTCATCAAGAAGAGCCCCTGCATTTCTAGGAAGTTGACCAGCATTTGCCCCCTGTGATTTCGGCGCCCCAATCCATAGGGTCCGATTATCGGTTCGTCGCGTTTTTGTACTCCCACTTTGGCGTTGAAGTCCCCCATAACAACGTTGTAGTGTGCGGAGGTTGTGCCATGTATGGCTTTAGTAATGTCGTCATACATGGCCTCAACCTCTTCGTCAGAGTGTGCCGAGGTCGGCGCATATACCTGTACAACCTTCAGGGAATACCTGTTGGTGAGTTTGAGTACTAGGTACGCTACCCTGTTCGACACACTGTTGACTTCCACAACGTTGTTAACGAGGGTCTTGTTCACGAGAAAACCGACACCACCCTGGGAGGCCCTGTCACCTTCCCGGAAGTAGAGTAAGTGACCAGACTCTAGGGTTATCGTATCCTCACCCTCTCTTCGGACTTCTGATAACCCTAGGATGTGCCAGTTAATTCGACTTAGCTCTACTTCCAGTTCTGTGAGGTGACTGTCCAGCCTAATCGTCCGTCCGTTATACGTCGCCAAGGTCAATTTTGTGAGTTGGCAGCCTCCCGTAACCCGGAGACTGTTAGCACCCTCCACCCCGCCGTTACCGCGACCGCTGCCGTAGCCGGGAATAGCGGGGTCACCGGGAACTGAGGGCCATTTTCTGTGGTGCTTCTTCATTGGGGGTTAATGCCATAGTTACCACGCTTGGCATGCGGGTTGGTAACCGCAGTGCCGGTCTATTTGCACCGGAGACGCTGCTGCCCGTCTCCGACCTGGGGATTTCTATAGGCCGGCTTTCTTGCGATGGTTATACCGCCATCGATCGGTCGCCAGAGCCTCGTTTGCTGACCGCAGGGGGTACCGCGGGCAGGTGAGGTTGACAATTGGGTCCACCAGATGTTTTAGCTATTTTTTCTTCTTCTATGAAGGTGACGTTACTGCTTGGCACTAACGGAAGACCAGCGTTGGTTGTTATCAACCAGCATTTGCTGAGTTAGGACCTGTTTAGAGTTAGTTAACTTTTGGCTTTTATTAAACTGCTAACGTATACTTTTATCATTTTAAATAACTCTAAATAAACATTGTTTTCTTTCTTTCTTCTTTCATATATGTATTTCATTTGCACATCACCGTCATACACTTGCGTATCACCCATTCATAAAATCCATAGCCCGGGTTGTCTGGAAGAGATCGCTCTAAAGCGATAAGGCCGCCCATTTTTACTCCTACTTTTACTGGTTAATGTGACTACTGTAAATTATTTATTTTATATGTGGTGAACAATATAGTGTTTTTTATGTCTATTTCTATTTCTAATTGTCGGCGAGGATATTTTGCCGGTACCGCTACGCTCCGTGCACGGCCCGCGACGTTGCCAAACCGGCGCAGGCGGCGAAACGGGGAGCATACGGCACTCATAGGTCCCGCCACGTAAAAAGAACGCTGAGCAGTAGTGGAGGGGATGTGTCTGCGCAGGTGTACAGTCGTATCCTAAAGTACTAGGGTAACGATCTACGAGTAATTGTTTTATTGTAGAATCTTATTAGGTACTTTACTAGCTACTTAGTCTCACCCCCTTCATAACACCAATTTGATCGATAAAACGCTCACTGCGCAGGTTGAGAGGCAGCGTTCTTTTTACGTGGCGCGAACTATAACCGCGTATGATCAGGCCGGGATCTTGAATTTTTCTAGGGGGGGGGGGGGGGGGGTAAAAACTGAAAAGTGCTGCCTCTGCTCGCTTATACTTTTGCACGCATACGTCTATGGTTTTTAACTTATGTACTTGAAGTACGGGACGTCTCAGTGGTGAAAGTTGCGTTAATGATTAGTAGTGTATTTGCCTGCGAAGTTGGAATTGAAATGACCGTTCTACGCCTAAATCTACAGAACTAAGCCTGCGAGAGAGTGACATACGAGTTTTTCATCGTGCAGCACAGATTAGAGAGTTAATAAGTCCGATGATTAAACATAGGTCCAAATTGGACCGAAATATAACTGATAATAACATTTTTTTTGGCTAAAACAGTGAAAAATTTGAAGTGATACTTACGAAGTTTATTTAGAATTATAATATGTTGACGAATGTAGGCTAAAGGAATTATATTTATATTAATAAAAGTTAGAGAAGAATTATCTGTGAGTTTATTTTCTGAAGCTTCATTCCTACTACGTGTGAACTGCATACACACACACACACACGCAGAATATTTTTACTGTATGTTCTATATTTATATTGTTAAAACTCAGGTCCTGACAAAAACAAAATCCACCTGCATATCTGAAACAAAGCACATTTATTACTCGTCGGCATTTGAACTACCTAATAACATTGAAATTCTTTTTGGTCGTCTTCTTTTGTTTACTCATTAGCATACAACCTATTGTTGTATTGTAATCATTAGCCAGATGTTACGGGTTTTAAAGTAAAAACTGATTCTAGGAAATTCGGTCACGTTGCCGGGCGGACATATTGCATTTGTGTAGTATTAAACAATGGCCCGATTGAGGGGGAGTTAGTCGAGCGAGAACCACGAGCGAAGCGAGACGTGGGATATTACAATCGGGAATCTAACAAGTGACGGACTTTGCGCGTTTTTTTGAATTATGACCTTCTGCATTACGTTTGTGTTCGGTTATATTTGTATCTGTGTTATACGTGTTTGTATAGTTTTAATAAACACCATAGTAATTGTAACGGCATATTAATTCGAGTCTCGCGACTCGTAACAATATCTTTATTGCACGCTTTTACTATTTACACTTTTATTTACTTAACCACTTATCTAATACTACGTTCGTCTGCCTGTTTGTCAGTCGCACAATAAAAAAAAGTGAACTCAAAATCAACTCATCGGCTCCTTTACTCTGGCATAGTTAATGGGCAAATACTTGCTATAAAGTAACCATATACGTGTTAGTCTTTAAACATACATTAGTTTTTTCTTAAACATTCTTCTGAAAAAGTGACCAATAAACCACACCAACCCACACGAAACAAGCGTAACTCTTGTCAACATTGAGGGTAGATGTAACAAAGTGGTGTTGCCATAAATCCGGTGAACGTGCGCCCGCGCAGGCGGCAGGCGTCGATCACAATCGGTCGCATTCAAATGAGCGGAACGATTTATAGCATCGACGCTCGATGAGTAAGACATAAGGATGTAGAGCTATGAAATATATAGAAACGCTTAGAAATGTTAATTCAATCGATTAAACTGATCTTTTATTAACTACAGATAGATCACTGGCGTCATAATGAGACCATAATTGTTGCTGTTTTATAATACGAAAAGCACAATTATGGTGCTATCATGATGCAAGTCATCGACCATTCTGATACTATTGTAATAGCAGACTTGGGGCCTTGGTGAGAATGAATTGCACCCTTCATCGGCTTTGAGCATAGTGAAACATACTTTCACTCAATAAATGACTATCAAATTAGTACAGGTATTTGTTTTTTTTTAATAAAATAAAAAAAACGATAAAAATAATCAATAAAATCACTTGCTAAATAAGAAATCAATTCATCTGTCTATGTAGAACACTAGAACACCAATGTCTATAATTGTATATCACTTCATATAAAGACACTCAATATTGTTCTTAAATGTTGATATAATTATATAAAATGCCTTCTTATTGACATAATATTTTGTAGAATGAATAATGTTTATTGTAAATTTATATTTTTTTATAATAGTAATTATGAACATTTTCAAAAGATTATTTTGAGACATATGTAGTACTTATTTATATTGAGACCCAAAATATTTTTGTTAATGAATTAATATAAATAAAAAAATACAAAATAATTAGATACGTATCTATTAGTTTCTTGTATCTACACATTACTGTTGGGCCGAATCCCATATTTAACAGGTAGCTCTGGTCGGACATTGTCACTGATAACTGGAATTAAACAACGCCGACTCGCGGCCGGTGTTGCCATGTGATCTCTGTTTTTATTAGCCCATTATTCGGGTAACTATATACCAATTCATTGACAAATTATACATCAGTTTTAATGTATTCAGCGGGTATGGTTTATGAATGTCGGTTATTTTAATAAGTATTCAATTAGTTAATTATTTTAATTTTTGAGTGTCGTATAAATAAAAATAATTAGAGGTTCTGTGTTCGCATGCCGAACGCATTTCTATATAATTTATTATTTTTTCAAGTAGTGTGAACATTTTAATTTTTTTTATTTTGAATTCAAGGTTGTTTGAATGCGATTTCTACCAATGCTAAAGCCGCCATTAGCAGCTAAATCTGAACTTCTACGCTTACTGTTTCACACATATTATTGACTGAATGAATGATAAATGAATGATGGATGAATGATAAATGAGTGATGAATGAATGATGAATGAAAACACTTTATTGTTCACCAACAATTAAAACTACGTTCTTAAAAACTAGGTAAAATAAATGTTGAACAAAAGGCGTCCTTATCGCTTAAAGCGATGTCTACCAGGCAACCCCTGAAACTAAGGAAAAAATTAAACATGATGGTGGTGGTGAAGACAAAATAAATAATATTGTTACGAGTGCTAGACTCGAATTAAAATGCCGTTAGAATTACTATAGAGTTTATTAGAACTATGCAAACACGTATAACATATCTACAAATATAACCGAACACAACAAGCCCAAACGTAATGCAGAAGGTCATAGTTCAATAAAATGCAAAAAGTCCGTCACTTATTAGATTCCCGATTGCAGTGCGCACGTTTCGCTTCACTGGTGGTTTTCGCTCGACTAACTCCTCCCCCAATCAGGCCATCGCTTTATACTGCACAAATGCAATATGTCCGCCCGGCAGCGTGGACCAAATTTCCTAGAATTAGCTTGTACTTTAAATCCGTAACATTTGGATAATGATTACAATACAACAATAGGCCGTATGCCAATAAGTAAACAAAAGAAGACGACCATAAAAGAATTTCAATGTTATTAGTTCAAATACCGACGGGTAATAAATGTGCTTTGTTTCAGGCATGCAGGTGGATTTTGTGTTTGTCGGGACCTGAGTTGTAACGATATCATGGAAAACTAATATTCTTATATTAGAATTTATATACTATACAAACATAAATATATATTCAAAATAGGCAGCAATATTAGAGCTGACAGGACCAAAAATAATTATTAATCATGACTTTACAAGACGACACTGATTATGCTTATTATTTTATAGTACAGTAAAGTATACTTATTCTATTATAATTATATAAGTAGATTTTTGGATAATATGGAAGAGAGAGCATGAAAGTAGAGTAAACGCGGTCGTGATGCGAGCACTGCGCAAGATCTGCGGAGTGACGCTCGCGGACCGCGTTCGTAATACCGAAGTAAGAAAGAGAGTTGGTCTGAAAGAGAGTGTCGGGGTAAAGGTAAGGAAAGGAATGCTCCGGTGGTTCGGGCATGTGGAAAGAATGCATGATGAATGAATGACTAAACAGATATACAATGCAAAAGTGGATGGATGCAGAAGTTGTGGAAGGCCACGACACACTTTTCATGATCAAATTGATCGTGTACTAGCCGAATGTGATGTCAGGAGCCTTAAGAACAGACGAGCGTGCATGACAAGAGCTATGAATGTCAAAGAAGCAAGTGAGGTGTACAAGTAGAAACCTGAATGGCGCTTTGTTGCTCGTACCTACCCCGAAAGGGAACTGGAGTGAAGCTATGTATGTATGTAAATAGATTTTTTAGGTAATAGTGGAAAACTGATGATGGTAAATGTCCACTGGTAAAGCATGCTTTAGGAAACAGTACTTTTGTTTTTGTTTTTCAGCGTAAGGAAGGGTGCCACTGGATCTAAGAGTTTTATGTTTTTTTTTATTGCAGGAGTTCGGCAGACGGCCCACTTGATGGAAAGCGGTTACCATCGCCTATGGACATTTGCAATACCAAAGGTGCTACATATGAGCTGCTGCTCTCTTAAAGGAGACTGGAACCTGGTCACTAATGCCGGAACACAACTCAATGTTGTGATGGCATACTTTAGACCAGGGTGGTAGCCATCCAGTCGGGCAAATGCTCTACCACCTGGCTGTGGGTTATTCTGTCGCCTCTTACGACAGCAGTAGCAGCAGGAAATTGTATTCTTTCTCCTTTCCTGCACGGATAGTATAGCAGATAGTGTTTATCGCATATTTATCCTCACGGGCGTAGTCATGTTTTAATTTCGAGAGGGGAGGGGAGTTTGAACCCCCCCAAAACCCCCCTCTGGCTACGCCACGGTTGATGTGCAAGATATTTGCGTTATAGTGTTATAATGCTTCTTTTCTATGTCTCCACGAATACTTTACTGTCTTCAGTTTTTATATATACTACTAGCTGTCCCGGCAGACGTTTTATGCCCTGAAGATATAAAATTTAGAACCCGATTCCAGCGCCACCTACCGGGTCCAAATGTAAGCAATCCTATCTTTCAAGTCGGATCAAACTGCACACGGTGTGCAAATTTGATAAAAACGGTCAAGTAGTTTAGGGAGTCCATCGCGTAGAAAGAACGTGACACGTAATTTATATACATTAAGATAGTGTGATATTTTTTGTCATAACTGGCAACATTTTAGAACGTTCACCGCGCGCCATACGACTGTGTGAAAGCACCATTATTTATGCACTCTTTACTTTATAATAAACAACTCATTAGATAGGAATCGTCGATAATGTCCAAAGAAATGGAACTTGGACATATTTTATAGGAAACAGAAAAAAGTATAAACCACACCCGATTATATGAAATTTAAACTAATTTTATTCCGATGAGTCTTGTGAAACGCCGCTAAGTTATAAATTTTGGACTTACTAGGTTGTTAGGTGCATCGTGGTGAAAGACAAACTATGAATGTAGCAATCGTATCTATATATCGTAGTTATCCGTGCAGGAACGGAGAAAGAATACAATTTCCTGCGGCCGGGCGACCTGTCGTAAGATGCGACTAAACAACCCACAGCCAGGTGGTAGGGCATTTGCCCAACTGGATGGCGACCACCCCTGGTCTAAAGTATGTCGCCATAACAACCTCGAGTTGTGTTCCGGCATTAGTGACCAGGTTCCAGTTTCCCTTACGAGAGCAGCAGCGCATTTGCAGCACCTTTGGTGTTGCAAATGTCTATAGGCGATGGTAACCGCTTTCCATCAAGTGGGCCGTCTGCCTGTATGCTGAACTCCTGCAATAAAAAAAAAAATATCCTAAGTTGGAAGCTAAGATATAAGCTAGCGTCGTTTCGAGTTTCATTTAAATCCGTTCAGTAGTTTTCACGTGATGCTCTAACACACAGACAGACGAAAAATCTTAAAATTGCATTTTCGGAGTCTCCTGCAAACATCGCTATCATTACAGTTGCCACCAATACGATAGCGTGGTACACATAATACACTATAGATATATATATATACAAATTCAGTCGTTATAACATACAATATAATACGCAGTTCTTGTGAATTCAGTCACAGTACAGATAAAAATATCAGTTTGTTCACATATCTTGTTCAATGTTCGCAAGGCCTGTGTCATCGGCGCCTTATTAAGCAAGTTGGTCCTGCCATATGGTACTACGAACATTGGTGGCTGCCTACGTCTCAGCACAAAATTCGCTGGAACGTTCAGTTTGATTTCAGCTAATACTCCTGGGTTCAATAATTTACCTCTTAACAATTTAAATAAATAGGAGACCAATGCAAACTTTCGTCTGGATGCCAAATTATTATACCCAACCATGCCTAAGACAAACAAGGTGGGGTACATTAAAGGATAAAATGGGTAAACACCATAAAGTCTTAGGTATAAAAATCTAGTAAATTTATTTTGTATGCGCTCCAACATGAAACTATATTTAGTTTCATGTGGAGCCCAGATGATTGCGTTGTTTTCTAAGTGGGTTCTTACTAAAGCGTTAAATAATGTTTTAACGACATAAATACTATTAATACCTTCTATTCGACGTAATACAAAACCTAAATTTCGATAAGCTTTCTTACAAATGTTAATTATGTGATCGCGAAAAGTTAGCTGTGTATTAAGACATACTCCAAGATCCCGCACCGTTTCAACTCTTTTAATTGCTGCGTTAACCAAGAAATAGTTGTAATTTGCTAAATTCGTTGAACTTCATGAGCTTAAATATCTTCGTGGGAAGACAAGATGGTTTCCATTAAACTCTCCGCTGTGTTAAGAAATACATTTCACTGCTTAACAGTTGTCTATAATAAACAATGTTGGGAAACAAATGCCCACGTGATCAATGGTCTGGGATAGTCTGGGAGTTATGTGATCGATTTGCATATACTCGTATTACACACATCGCGTTGTATATCTTTAATTGATTTCTATGTTTTGACGCCCACGTAAATTATAATTAGGGAATTAATTGTCGTAGATTAATGATAAATTAGGTAGCTTGCTTATATTAAGGGCCGATTTTTAATTATCGAATTATTATAAATTTATTCATAGAAATAATGTATAACATGGAAAAAGTAAAAATGTCAGTTTCATGTGTTAAACGAGTCGTGTTTAAATATTTACACTTTTGAATTCATTCAGGTTATAATAATAACTTATACACATACTCAAACCAACGCGCACTACCACCGCATTGCATTACACGCACACTTCACAAACAAACCAAGACACACAAAGAGCCTAAAAATTAATAACCCAGGCACAGAAAAGAAAAAAACAACACACATGGCACTAGATAGGACAATATATATAAGTATAGATATAAGGCCCACACTGCACATGCACTTCCTTACAACACCAGCTTGTAACAGATACACTCTACATTAGTATAAGTTTAGTATTAAAACTAGAATAAATTAATATCATAAGTTATTCGTAAGATACTAAACACCTCAACACAAAAATCAATAAATTAATGTCACACACAAGAACCAAAATAACAAATAAGCGTGTTAAATTCAAAAAATTAAATCTAGAAATTAAGTAGTAAAAAAGGGTACGGAACTTGAGTCCGTAGAGTTGTTAATAATAATAAATAAAATCTTTATCTGATGATTGAAATATCAGGCCTAAATAACATTTTCATATTGATTTTTTAATCAGACTTGAATGTTCTTGTATTCAGTTTGACAAAAATCCTACAGGTGTATGTCTGTGCAGGAAAGCCTAAAGAACACTAATTCGAACGGCCGGGTTGCTTATTATAAGAATTGACCAAAATATCTACAGACAGTAAGGTATTTTCAATGTATATGTTTTTAGTTATAATTTTAATTGTAAATGGAAATGCGTTTCCGAAATAAAGGAATTAATATTATTATTTGCCTGTCTGGATGATTATCACCTCTGGACTATAGCAGCGGTTCTCAACCTTTTCTACTCAGTGATGCACTAACATAGTTTTTATAATTTACATATCGTTACAACCTAGGTGACGACAAAGACAAATTCCACGTACAGATTTGTAGAAGCACATTTATTACCCGTCGGCATTTGAACTAATAACATTGAAACTATTGTACTCTTTAATGGCCGTTTACGGCCGAGTGATTAGCCAGGTGTAGCGGATTAAGTCGACTACGATACGGGCACATTGCATTTGTGCCGTATTAAACGATGAGCTGAGGGGCAGTCGAGCGAGAACCACGATCAAAGCGAGACGTGTGTACTACAATCGGGGATCTAATAGTGACGGACTTTGCGCGTTTTACGTTTGGACTTTTTGTGTTCGGTTATATTTGTACCTGTGTTTTACGTCTTTGTATAGTTCTAATAATCTCTATAGTCATTCTAACAGCATTTTAATTCGAGTCTCGCACTCGTAACAATATTTAAATGCAAAATTTTTGATAGTTGAAGTGAAAGAGGTATGGGTACATTTATTACATTAAACATCATTAATCTATTGGAAATCTTGTTTATTACGTAAGAATGTAACATACAAACACGTAAGGTAAAATATAGGAACTTAAACGATTTGATCTTGGTGATTTTTGCAAAGTTGATCTATGCGAGGACGAACTGTTGAACAGCAGACTCTCATCTCGCTATCCACATCAAGTAGTCGAGAATGGTACCCATATTTTATATTTTTCATTGCAGACTGGCATCAGTTGTATATTTTCGATTAGTTTTTAGGTAATGTCAATTCAAAAACCAGCCGCCAGACCTCAAGACACTGTGAGCTCTTTCTGCGTACAACGGAACACAATCCAACTTCACTGATAATTACTTTTATTTTTCCTTCCACCCATTTTAATATTATATAAAATTATTAGAGCTAGGCACGTTTGCTGAAGAGTGTCTTGCGCCGCTTCTTCTCTTCAAGCCATAACATGTTGCGAAGCGGTAGTAAATTAGATTAGGCTCCCATGGAGTAAATAATAACCATAAACAAAATTAAAATTAACAAGTTGGGGTAGGCTAAATAAAACTTTAACAATACTCGTTGAGACTTGACATCTTTGTCTTCCGTGATCACGGCCACTGAAAAGTGGCCGAAACGTCGGAAAAACCAAAATCAAATAAAATTACCGCGCCTAAAACCATTAAAACGTAGTTTTAGTTTTTAGGTAATCTTAAATAAAAGCAATTACCTCAGAGATGCAATTTTAGATAAAATATCGTATTTAATTTAGTAAATTCCGCGACACACTTGACAGGTGCTTGCGACACATCACTGTATCACAACAAGGTAATTGATAACCGCTGGTCTAGAGTATGCCGCCGTAACAATCTTGAGTTGAGTTCCAGCTAGATTCCAGTCCCGCTTTAGAGACCGACAGTATATTTGTAGCACCATTGATGTAGCAAACGTCCATAGGCGACGGTAACCACTTTCCACCAGGTTGGCCGTCTATCTGCTGTACTCCGGCAACAAAAAAGGGAGCAGTATAGTTATAGGGCGCATTTATTTATTACTTGAGATATAAAGTGAATTTCGAGTGGTTATAATAAAACTAACCACGAAGGCTAAGGCGGGAGCGACCAAACGACATCCATTGCGGTATTGCCGACTAAATTAATTAAAAAACGGTGGACACTTAGCAGATTTTCAAGAATGTAAAAGGTCCAGAAATGAGAAGCAGCATTTCAGTCCATACATCACTTTAATGTATTATTCTTTCAATTAACATTTATCCGTGCAGGAACGAAGAAAGAATACAATTTTCTGCGGCCAGGCGGCCTGTCGTAAGAGGCGACAGAACAACCCACAGCCAGGTGGTAGGGCATTTACCCGACTGGACGGCTACCACCCCTGGTCTAAAGTATGTCGCCATAACAACCTTGAGTTGTGTTCCGGCATTAGTGACCAGGTTCAAGTGTCCCTTAAGCGAGCAGCAGCGCATTTGTAGCACCTCTGGTGTTGCAAATGTCCATAGGCGATGGTAACCGCTTTCCATCCAGTGGGCCGTCTGCCTGTCTGGTGAACTCCTGCAATAAATAAAAAATGTATTATTCTTTCAATTAACATAGAACATTTGCAGAGAGATTATCGTGCTCATCCTTGACTGTCACAGAATTACACTGACTAATGTACGCCATTCCCGCCACGTTTTATACTATAATATTTTAAAAACCAACTCGCCATACACAACGCGGTGCTGGTACGTAGCGTACGTATGGAAGCGAGAGTTGAGTATGGAAGAGAGAGCATGAAAGTAGAGTAAACGCGGCCGAGATGCGAGCGAGCACTGCACAAAATCTGCGGAATGACGCTCGCGGACTGCGTTCGTAATACCGAAGTAAGAAAGAGAGTGTCGAGGTGAAGGTAAGGAAAGGAATGCTCCGGTGGTTCGGGCATGTGGAAAGAATGCATGATGAAAGAATGACTAAACAGATATACAATGCAAAAGTGGATGGATGCAGAAGTCGTGGAAGGCCACGACACACCTTCCATGATCAAATTGATCGTGTACTAGCAGAATGTGATGTCAGGAGCCTTAAGAACAGACGAGCCTGCATGACAAGAGTTATAAATATCAAAGAAGCAAGTGAGGTGTGTAAGAATAAGCCTGAATGGCGCTCTCTTGTTCGTGCCTACCCCGCAAGGGAACTGGCGTGAAGTCATGTATGTATGTATGTAGATTTAAAAAAGACAAGTAATGAAGGTAGTTAACCGGATATGTCGCATCACTTACATCAGTATTTTTAGTAAACAGTTCTAAAACAAATTATATTTGTTTTTATCAACGGAAGTGACAAGGAATCTGGTTGACCGGAAGTAACGCACACATCATATAATATAATAACAGCTCATAAACGTCGGCTCGGGTCTTCCACTAAAGGGGAACGGACAGTATACCCGCCTGGCTTATCCAAGGCGGCTTGGCAGGTTCGACACATCGGTTATCTTGTGTAGGTTCCATCACGATATTTTCCTTCACCGTTGTAATTGTAACAATATACACATTAGGTAAGAAAACTGCCTAAGTGGTGCATGTGTTCCGGGCAGGATCGTACCCGGGCCCATTGAGTTTGAGACGCGTGTGCTAGCCATTACGCTACCACAACTTCGACACACACATCAATATTTCGTCAATTAAACTATTTACACTATTTGTAAAAATCACACAATAATTATTATCAATTACATGTGTAATAAAAATAAATTATAGCCAAAATTACTATAGTGTTTACTTGACTTTATCAATATTTAAAGAAGTTCTTTAAGTTACAAACGTATTTATCAAACCGCAGAGTAAAACATTATTTTACGTAAACACTCGCCAAAACCAATTTTAATTATTATTCAAGAAGAGAATCATTAAAGTGATACAATCATCCCATTCAGAGTTTCACACCATAAACAAAAAGAGAGGAAAAAACAAACAAACTAAAGACACGAGCAAAAGGGAGCAAATGAACGAAACTCACGACCGGACCGAGATATTTGTGACAAAATGTTTTTACGCCTCTACTTTACACGTTTTGTTTTAACACATTTTGTTTTCACAGGTTTTGTTTTAACACATTTTGTTTTTGTTCCGTTCGTTATGGAGTTTTAATTAAGTTTTAATTTTTATCTCTTGGCTCCTGTTGTTTAATTGAGTACTTTTTAAAGTTTTAAATCTTTCGAAGAGTTATGGCGTCGGTGCTGAATTTTAATTGGTGTCGATACACACATAGGTCGATCGTTGATCGATTTCTGGTTACAGTTTTAAGTCTACCTACAATTTTTAACTTTACAATTGCAAGCATTATGCTACTAGTTCATCTTGGATAATGTTATTGACCTTTTCTTTATAATAATTCAAATTCAAATTTAAATTTAAAAGTTTTTGTTCAAAATAAGTTCCACTGGAGAACACTTTTTGAAGGTCATACATGTAAGTTAAAATTTTATTTTTACTTCCTATTCTATGTACACCACTTCGCAACGTGTTAATGTTGTAAAGGAGAAGAAGCGGCAAGAAACTCCCCAGCAACACGTCTAGCCAAATATTGTTTTTCTTTATATTTCATATTCTATTTATATCTCAAATACTTTTTTTCATAAACTTTATACAGAAGTATATTACAGAATTACTTTTTGAAGAATTAATGGAGTTTTAGCAAACAATGCATACTTAATAAGACCAAGACAATAAAAGGAAAGAAAAATAATGTTATAGTTATAATAATGACATGACGTACTTAAATGTTATGCTGCAATATGTCTCCATAAATTCCTTACAAGCTTGGCAAGATAAAAACCTTATACAAAATTTAGTATAAGAGGTTGGAGCGAGCTGCTATGTAAATGATTTTTTGTCATTTAAGTATTCTTCAATAGTGTTCAATAGTTCAATACAGGTTTGCGTTTGACAACTGTCACACCTGATGTTGAGTGATGACGCAGTCTAGGATTAAGCACGCTTATCTAGATACCTATTCATTCGTGATTTGAAGACTTGAAGATGGTAACACCGTTTCACGCAGATGTAGTGATGGGTTTAATGCGTAATTTGAGATGCGATATTCTTATTCATTGTTAATTACGTTAAATATTCGTAGATAACGTATGTATGAACTGTGGTATAGCAAATTTTTTTTTTTTTTAGTCGCCTGTTTACCCCCGATGTTCTTCGGAGCCTATGTAACCTTAATTTTACTATATTCACGCGATGATTTAGCTATTCGTTAACGGCGTTATTTTTAATGCTTGAATTAGTGTTTAGCGCACTCCGGGCCGGTAAGAACGCACGACTTAAGTAGTTTCTTGATATAATTTGTATATTGTTACAATGACCACACGCGAACGACCAAGGAAACCATCGTGATGAAACCCGCATATCGAGATAACCAATGTGTCAAACCCGCCAATCCGCCTTGGACACGCGTGGTGTATAAGTATATCCACCCCCTTTAAATGAGATGCTCGAGCCCAGCAGTGGGACGTTCATAGGCTGCTATTATTATTACTAATCGACGCAATATTCTTGCTATTTATTTATCAGTTACGTAATTATTTATATAGGTATGTATATGTGTTAATATATTATAGTTTAAATTATAATCATTGGCCGTAATGGCGAAAATTAAAATTTATTTTAATTTAATTGCGATTTAGTGATGTGGCGCTAACTAAAATGGGCAATAAATTATCGATAATTATCGAGTAATGTATCAATTACACAGTTTTCTTTATGAAACCGCTTTTTATCGATGCATTTATGTCTTGTGTTTGCATCAATTTATTACGTTAATTAATTATGTACGTAGCAATTTAAAGTACATAACCATATATTTATTTTTTAAGTTTCAGAAACATGCAAAAATAATGAAAATCGTCAAAAGGGTGTTAAAATATCGCATCGTATATTATTATTATTAAACAACTGGCTGTTTGCGATTTCAATTAATTTTATTAGCTGTTAGCGCCTTACTATAATAGAATTATAAATACTAGTGGTCGCCCGTGGTCGAAATTCAACCATAGCAATTAATGTCAAAAACTATACTTCTATAATCACAGATTTCGCCAAGGCTACACTGTCAATTTGACTTGAATAATAAACAAAAGAGTATATATGCATGTGTGTGTCAAATACATGATAGTGTGTGTAATGTTTTTTTTATTGATTTAATGTATTTTTAATGCATAATTTTAAAAAATATTAGCATTCGTCGCTTCTTCTCTATATAAACTATAAGTATGCAAAATTTCATACTCCGCCGTCCGCGCAAAATTCGTAAAAAGGGGTACAAAGTTTTTGCTTCACATATTAATATATAGATATTAAATCTACCTTTAAAAGGTGCTTAGTTTTTGATCTTACTTTGTAAAGACCTACTAACTGTACATAAAACGATTAGGTATCTCTTTAAAATGTAAGTACGTGTAAGGTAAGTAAGATACATACAGTACGATATACAATAATTGCACATGCTATCTCGATGGCTATATAATGATAAATATTTGTATGCTAAATGTATAAATATATTGTCATTAAAATTCGAAAGATATTTTTATAGGCAAGAAATAGTAAATAATTAATGGAATTTCCTTTTCAAAGAAATAAATGCATTTCAAGCTCTCTGAACACAGCATTATTTACAAAACAATCAATCACTTTAAGCAAAAAACTATACCGAGTTCTTTGATACATAATTATTATACTTTCACAGTTTTATGATATTCATTGTGTAAATATGTTACTTCGTTTGTAATGTTCGAGTTGAATAACGAGTATTTAGCTTTTTATTTTACCGTTGTTTTGAATTGTTTATATACTTCTTTAGTTTCAGCTTCAGTTTATGCGCTTACATATATACTTCTTTCTGTATAAACTAAAAGTTTCATGCTTAACTTTGCCTCTATGTCGTATTTTACTGCTAGGCTTTTTTATTTATTTTATTTTATTGCTGAAGCACAGTAGACAGGCTGATGGCCCAACTGTGATGAAAAGCGGTTACTGACGCCTATGGACATTAGCAATATCAGAGGTGCTGCCGATGTCCTGCCGGCCTTAAAGGAAAAACTGGAACCTGGCTACTGATGCCGGGACACAACTCAAAGTTGTTAAGGTGCCATACACTAGACCGGGTGTGGCAGCCATCCAGTCGGGAAAATGCTCTACCACCTGGCTGTGGGTGGTTTTGTCGCCTCTTACGACAGACCGCCCGGCCGCAGGAGTTAGTATTCTTTTTCCGTTCTTGCATGGTTTAAACTCTTCATTAAAATACATATACCTACAATCAAATTACATTACAATCGCTTAATTTCCAATACCGTCAAAAAAAATATATAAATTAGACAATAAGTTGTTCTAAATAAATAAATTGTTCAGAAGTAGCATACACAATTTCTAACTTTCTTACACAAACCAAGTAAAACTTATGTATTAGATATAGTAGTTGGTTTTTCATCTTTCGAAATTCAAGCATTTTTTATTCGTAATAAACAACGCATTGCAACATTGTTCATTATAATCATACCTCATACTGAATTTTAATTGACAGTTAGTGAAATTTTTTAATTATAATTATTGGCGTCGCACTCAGAACGTTTAAGAAAAAATAATTAATTTAAGATATGTGTGACGTGTTAGTTTCGAATTTAGTATACGCTATACATCGGGTAAACCGGCTTTAGGATGGTGTTGGTTACTATGTTTTAAACTGGAGAGGAAAGGGTCAAGAGTTCCATTATACAATAATTGTCCTAGTATGGGATTCCGTTTTTTCCATTTACCTATAGTTACATTTTTCTTCTTACGTTGTAAAAGCAAAAAAGAAATAAATATTTGTTCTCTTCTGGATGTTACGGATTCTGTTTTTTTTTTCATAATACAAGTGTAATTGGCTAAGCTAGAAAACATACAATGTTATTGTAGGAGTTGAATGTCGGCTCAAAAATGTTTTAATCGCGTTTAGTACTTAATGTTGATATACCAAAAAAACAAATTGCTGTTAAAAATTTACAAACAAACCATAATCCGAACATACCAATACACATTCACAATCAATAATCGACATTATATGCAAATCAAACAAGTGTCGCCTATGAACACCGCAAACATCGCACCATTACGCTTAAAAGGAATCGAACGTATGCCAATAAAAACGGTTAATTATTCGATTATTCGATAATTATCACTCTACCGATCTAATAATCGATTCTCGGGCGCGTGGAGTTCTTTTAATAGGTCATTAAAATTCGAATGTGTCGTCCGATGTGAAATAAAGATATTGTTTTTATCGATAAATTCGGAATGAAACCATTTTAATTGCGCGTCCGTATATCGTGAATTATTGTAATCATATTAAATTATGATTATAATCAAATGAACTAAGCCGATGGGACTTATTGCCTTTTAATTGAATATAAAGAAAAATTATAACTTAATAATTTTACACTTGTAAATATTTAACTATTAGAAAATTCGATAGGCTCTGTGGTTTTTTTTTTAATCCGCCTATTACTCATATGGCGTGAAAGAGAGTTTTATATTTATTACTTAATATGTACTTGTATTATATTATATATACAGGTGCAGTATTTTGTCAGGTGGTAGGGAATTTGCCCGACTGGATGGCTACCACCCCTTGTCTAAAGTATGTCGCCGTAACAACCTTGAGTTGTGTTCCGGCATTAGTGACCAGGTTCCAGTCCCCTTTAAGAGAGCAGCAGCGCATTTGTAGTACCTTTGGTGTTGCAAATGTCCAGAGGCGATGGTAACCATTTTCAATCAAGTGGGCCGTCTGCCTGTCTGCTGAATTACTGCAATAAAAAAAATGACAAGTGGCTTTATTTATTTCTTCTTACTTTCTATTTTATTATATATTTACCTACCCACGGGGCTGTTATTTTGACATTACTAACAGACACTTAAATTTTATTTATTTGTATAGATAGACTAGAGCTTACCCCGCGGCTGCCGGGTCAACCCCTACCTCTCAGCCTCTTGTTTAAAGAGGTTACAACACGAGTTACATTGCATAAAATTTTTATGTTACTGCTATTTGCCCCGGAAGATTCATTCCATTTTATATCGCAAACTATCAGATCTCCCGGATGAAAAGTATCTATGGTAATTTTAGGTATTATAACTACATATGTACCCCAAAATGAAAATCGACCAAATCCACCACATTGACCATTGTAGGTTTTCCGTAAAATCATAATAAATAGAGAGACAAATATATTTTAATCCCGGAAACTATCCCATTTCTCGGGATAAAAGTATCCTATGTTCATCCTTGGCATCGAAAAATAAATAATCTGAGTTTCAGGCAAATCGGTCCAGTAGTTTTCCGTGAAAACGGAACAGACAGACAGAGTTACTTTCGCATTTATAATATTAATAGGGATATGTAGCGACGTTACAATGATAAGAAATACTTACGGAAAATTCACATATCTCCCCGATATGTTCTAAAGGCACTTACATACACATACATAACTTCACGCCAGTTCCCTTGCGGGGTAGGCACGTACAACAGAGCGCCATTCAGGCTTATTCTTACACACCTCACTTGCTGCTTTGACATTCATAACTCTTGTCATACACGCTCGTCTGTTCTTAAGGCTCCTGACATCACCCTCCGCTAGTACACGATCAATTTGATTATGGAAGGTGTGTCGTGGCCTTCCACGACTTCTGCATCCATCCACTTTTGCATTGTATATCAGTTTAGTCATTCTTTCATCATGCATTCTTTCCACATGCCCGGCACTAAAGGCACTTGTAGTATCAAATTCAAATTCAAATTCAAAAGTTTTTTTTCCAAATAAGTTCCACTGGAGAACACTTTTTGAAGGTCATACATGTAAGTTAAAATGTAATTTTTACTTCCTATTCTATGGACACCTCTTCGCAACGTGTTGATGCTGTAAAGGAGAAGAAGCGGCAAGAAACTCCCCAGCAATACGTCTAGCTAAATATTGTTTTTCTTTATATTTACATACATACATACATGGCTTCACGCCAGTTCCCTTGCGGGGTAGGCACGAACAACAGAGCGCCATTCAGGCTTATACTTAAACACCTCACTCGCTTCTTTGACATTCATAGCTCTTGTCATGCACGCTCGTCTGTTCTTAAGGCTCCTGACATCACCGTCTGCTAGTATACGATCAATTTGATCATGGAAGGTGTGTCGTGGCCTTCCACGAATTCTGCATCCATCCACTTTTACATTGTATATCTGTTTAGTAATTCTTTCCACATGCCTGAACCACCTGAGCATTCCTTTCCTTACCTTCCCCCCGACACTCTCTTTCAGACCAACTCTCTTTCTTACTTCGATATTACGAACGCGATCCGCGAGCGTCACTCCGCAGATTTTGCGCAGTGCTCGCATCTCGACCGCGTTTACTCTACTTTCATGCTCTCTCTTCCATACCCAACTCTCGCTTCCATATGTGAGCGTAGGTACCAGCACCGCGTTGTGTATGGTAAGCTGGGCCTTCTGGCTGACGTTCTTAGCGCCTAGAAGTTTACCTAACGCTCCATTCACACTATTCCCCAAATTCACTCTTCTTTCTATATCAGCGGTGTACCTTCCATCCCTGCTAAAAGCATATCCAAGATATACAAACTCATTCACTTGCTCCAGCATAACATCATCGACCATTACCCTTGCATTCGTTCTGGTTACATTATAGATCTTAGGACATATGCAAAGTTCGCATGTTCTTGACCTGTTTATTATTCAAAGATAGTAAAATAGTAATAATATTATAAAATTCTAAACATGCCGTGTCTGTAAATTGAAGCTATTTAAAAAAACAACTGGAGTAGATTATATAAAAGATAGAGAATACGATGCAATTTTTTTAAATTTCTTGTCTGTTTGTTCGGGATTCACGTAAAAACTACTGGGCCGATTTCAATGCGGTTTTCGTTGATCGACAGCAAATTTTTACACTTAAACTCTGCGCTACTTTTTATCCTGAAAATCCCGCGGGAATTTTTCTGGGAATGATTTATAATGACCACATTTAGTAAATCGAATACCAGATAGCAAAGTTTATGTAATAAAATGTGTGATATATTTTATCCCGGGAATCCCGCGGGAATTTTCCCGGGAGCGGTTTGCAGTGTGCATAAAAATTAGCTTATTCCGACACAGTTTTGACTAAAACGATAGCTGACATTCTTTTATAAATGCTGCGGTACTTTATGTTCCGGAAATCCCGCGGGAATTTCAAGTCAATTTCAATTTTAAATCAATTTATTGATAGATCTTTTAAGGTGTCAGGAAAGTTAGATAATCCAGTCTTCGATTTTCTGGTACTCGATTGTCATTACTCCACGGTATGTAGGTCTTTGTAGATATATTAATCACAGGAGTTATGATGAGCATGAAAGTAGAGTAAACGCGGTCGAGATGCGAGCACTGCGCAAAATCTGCGGAGTGACGCTCGCGGACCGCGTTCGTAATACCGAAGTAAGAAAGAGAGTTGGTCTGAAAGAGAGTGTCGGGGTGAAGGTAAGGAAAGGAATGCTCCGGTGGTTCGGGCATGTGGAAAGAATGACTAAACAGATATACAATGCAAAAGTGGATGGATGCAGAAGTCGTGGAAGGCCACGACACACCTTCCATGATCAAATTGATCGTGTACTAGCAGAAGGTGATGTCAGGAGCCTTAAGAACAGACGAGCGTGCATGACAAGAGTTATAAATATCAAAGAAGCAAGTGAGGTGTGTAAGAATAAGCCTAAATGGCGCTCTGTTATTCGTGCCTACCCGCAGGGGAACTGGCGTGAAGTTATGTATGTATATATGTATGTAGTTATCATAATTCCTTATCTTCGATGAAGCTAATAACATCCTACCCGTGACGTCACAGCCCTTTAAAACAATGAACACTAATCAGCTATTTAAATTCGATAAGTGAGGTGAAAGAGCCAATTATGGACACCAGGTGCATAATGCAAAAAAACAGGGTAAGCGCGCCTGTAACTGGCAGCCGCTGCAATTATAATTTGTGATAATTAGTAATTGGGATTTGCAACTGGCTTCGTGATAAGCTTCTTTTGTAAAATTTATTTTTGGAATGGTAACATTTTATATATGCTTATTTTAAGTTGATGTTGTCAAATTCTGGTCACTAGAAAGGACGTGTCACGGCTTTGTTTTTTTTTTGTCAGATTTTGATAAATGCCTTTCCACGCTGCAATCATAATTTGTGGTAATAGTCCCAATAGTCCCCAGTACCTTAAGAAACGTTTTACATTCCTTCGCCTATCCACTGCCCACAATTTGCGCTCTGATACGTATCGTAAACTTATGACACCTGCAAACACCTCATCCTATTATGATAGTTCTTTTACAGTGCAGGCTGTCAAACTTTGGAATATGCTACCTCTTATTGTCAGAGAGGGCAAATCCTTACCAACATTTAGAAATTTAATAAAACTACGTTTCAATCATTTCAAATTAAAAAGCACCCAAATTTCAATAGAGAAGATGGTTGGCAAGTACCATCTGTTTGGGATCCAATCATCAAAACTATTAAGACCCAAACCCAGCAAAAACCAGCTGCCAGACCTCAAGACGCTGTGAGCTCTTTATGCGTACAACGGAACACAAACCAACTTGACTGATAATTACTTTTATTTTTGCTTCCACCCATTTTAATATTATATAAAATTATTAGAGCTAGGCATGTTTGCTGAAGAGTTTCTTGCGCCGCTTCTTCTCTTCAAGCCATAACATGTTGCGAAGCGGTAGTAAATTAGATTAGGCTCCCATAGAGTAAATAATAAACAAAATTAAAATTAAATAATTAAAATTAACAAGTTGGCGGTAGGCTAAATAAAACTTTAACAATACTCGTTGACACTTGACATCTGTGTCTTCCGTGATCACGGCCACTGAAAAGTGGCCGAAACGTCGGAAAAACCAAAATCAAATAAAATTACCGCGCTTAAAACCGTTAAAACGTAGTTTTATTATTATGTATACAAGTCGCGAAAACTTAAGAAAATATTATTTAGAAATTTACTCAGAAAACACTATTTGTCCATAAATAGCCATGTCTGATTAACACAATATAATCATGCTAATACATTTATTATAATAATATATGTATTTTGTAATATATTATTGTATACATATATTATTGTATATTATATTTATGACTATGTATATATGTATGTATTTGTATATTTATTTGTTAAATTAGTTTGAGTATTTGTGTCCCTTGCCTTTTTCCTGCACCACCTACATCGCCTGATTCAAATTCGTTATTGATTTAGGTTGCCTGGAAGAGATCGCTTTGAGCGATAAGGCCGCCTATTGTATCGCCTAGGAAATATTGAAAATATGGTCTGTTTTTGTAATTGTATGTTTTGGTGTGCAATAAAGAGTTATATCTCTCTCTCTCCCTCCCTCCCTCTCTCTCCCTCCCTCTCTCTCCCCCCCTCTCTCTCTCTCATAATAATTATAATTAATAATTGGGATTTGTTTGTTTGTTTTGGTTAGTGTATTATAATCGCAAACCTTTTACTGTACACAGCATTTATCTTTCCCCTCTCGCTAGACTCATAGGTTTGAGACAAAACTCTTTTAGAGAGAAGCCTTCGTATGTATAACTTTTTTAATTCTTCATTGAAGAAAATTGCTATAAGTACTTTGTTATTTTATACCTGGTCACATTTCCCTTTAATTGATAAAGTATCAAAACGCTTCAGTCCAACATTCAACACCAAAACACTAGACAAACAAGGTACAATCAGGCACAAGATTTAAGTTCACAAGGTACCCTTAAGCGCGTACATATTTACGACGTACAGGCGCAGCCAGCAATCAATGAGCGGGATATTTTGACGTTTCATTAAAGCGAACGATGTCTTCATATACTGGTGATGTTATTTATGCCCTCGACTGTACCTCGAGGCGGTACAAGTGTGTACAACAGTGTTTGCAAAACTATATCTTATGAGTGCCTAAAGCCTGGTACCCATCTGAGCTGTAACTGTAACCGATCAGTTACAGTAACGTGCTCTAATGTGAATGCAGGGTATGGATAATAATACCTTAGCTCCCAGAGAATTTATAATATACCCTTACCTAAAATACATACATCCTTTGCCAAACGCCTTCCTCCATATATCCATATATCCATTTATAATAAAGTATGCCAAAACACACCCTCCGCCAAAGAAATGTCAGCACCAAAGTTGAAACACCAAGTTAGTAAATGGTTAAAAACATTAAATTACAGTGACACAGAAAGCACAATACTAAACTGACCACAACACTAGGGGCACACACACACACGCCGACACACACACACCCACACACACAAAACCACACGCACACACACACACACTCAAAACTACACGCACTCATAGTTTTAGGTTAATTAATTAATAAATCAATTATATTTCCAGGTGGTAGGGCGTTTGCCCGACTGGATGGCTACCACCCCTGGTCTAAAGTATGTCGCAATAACAACCTTGAGTTGTGTTCCGGCATTAGTGACCAGGTTCCAGTCGGTAGTTTTGATAGTTGTGGTAGTTTTAGTAGTTGTGGTAGTTTTGGTAGTTTTGATAGTTGTGGTAGTTTTGGTAGTTTTGATAGTTGTGGTAGTTTTGGTAGTTGTGGTAGTTTTGGTAGTTGTGGTAGTTTTGGTAGTTTTGATCCTTTAAGAGAGCAGCAGCGCATTTGTAGCACCTTTGGTGTTGCAAATGTCCATAGGCGATGGTAACCGCTTTCCAGCTAGTAGCCCGTCTGCCTGTCTGCTGAACTCCTGCAATAAAAAAAAAAAAAAATATATATTTAAGTTTCTATAATAAAATTGTGTTGGGTGCCGCGATACAGACCTAGAGTCTAGTGCAGCAACCGCCGCCAAAAAAATTGTAGCCTTAATTTTAACTACTATATAAGTTTTAGATATAATTATATAAGGCCTAGAAATAAGTTTATACAAATAAATGAATTTGAATTTGAAAAATTTGGATCTTTGTTCGTGATGCCCAACGAGCAGCCTTTGGTTGCGTACTCATTAGCAAGCTTACTATAACCAGATAGATTCCGTAACGAGGTTCTGGTGTATACGTGCGAACTGCGAGCACCCTAAACGCCCTTTGATTTGCAGCAGTTTCCCTTTGATGGCTAACTAAAAATCAACAACTATCAATCGCACTCGCGAGCCACGTATACACAATGATTTTTGGTTACTGTACAACAAAATGAGCGCACATATTAATAGTTGCTCTATCTCGCTCGCACATCACCCGACCCGCTCACACACCGTGCTATACATTGTACTAGCTGTACGACTTGTTAATATTTGTACTTAAGGTTACCGTTTCCAGAATAGATCAGTTCACATCAGCACTCGACAGTGTATACTACTCTCTGCCATCTGAAATATTATTTAACCTCTACCTTTTTATCCGTGCAGGAACGGAGAAAGAATACAATCTCCTACGGCCGGGCGGCCTGTCGTAAGAGGCGACAAAACAACCCACAGCCAGGTGGTGGGGCATTTACCCGACTGGATGGCTACCACACCTGGTCTAAAGTATGTCGCCATAACAACCTTGTGTTGTGTTCCGGCATTAGTGACCAGGTTCCAGTCTCCCTTAAGAGAGCAGCAGCGCATTTGTAGCACCTTTGGTGTTGCAAATGTCCGTAGGCGATGGTAACCGCTTTCCATCGAGTGGGCCGTCTGCCTGTATGCTGAACTCCTGCAATAAAAAAAAACCTCCCGCTTCTGCAAACCCTTGGCTGCAGGTTGTTTTACCCCCGGCCGTACGAATTGGCATTCTTTCCCCGTTCCTGCATGGGTAAAACATAAAAGTTATTCCAACACATTTAATATAAAAAGCTAGTTTAACACATTTAACTTTTTAAACACTAATTAATACCGGCATAAACTATTAGTTTTTAAACCATCTTCATGCAACATAAAGAATAAGTTGATTGAAGAATTCATTACACTGTCAATTTATGCCATCAATACTAGCAGTTTACATAAATTTTATATTTAAACGTGTTGTTTAATTAAAGCTTCGGTAATTGGGTATTATTTTTAATATATTGTTTCCTAAAAGGTTATAAGGTTGGTTGTGTTTTTAAAATGGCTACGCAATAAGCGCTTATTTATCCAATTTAAAATATGTCAGTCTTTCTATGCTTTCTTTAGACGGTTCAATGCAGTCCTGGTCATTTGATTGCATCATAATTCGAGTAATAAAAAAATGATATACATGCTTCTTATTTTAAAAATGACGGATTGTCATTTATTTATTTAATTAATGTTAGGAAGGCTTACAGACTAATACATATCAGTTATAAAAAAGTAGTATATAAAATGGAAATGCTAATAACAAAACTACACCTATTAGTAACAACACATACATAAAGTTTCTGTCTTTCCAAAAAAATCTTGAGCCAGTATTCGCTTGACCGAATTTATACTAATGCAGTATAAATCTAGGTTCAATATTACCACTATTTTGTGGAAACAATTTGAGATATAGGCGTTTTGTCTATTAGTAGTTAGTGGTCACTAAAGGTGTGTGAAGCAATCCTCTCTGTCTAAGACCAAGCTGATTAGCCCGTAAATATATTTTTGAAATTAAATCTGGACAATCAATATCGCCTTTAGCCAACTTCATCAAAAAAGATATATCATTTATATATTGCGTCTAAGATTTAAAGGCAAAAAATGATATTTTTTACAACGCTTGATATAGCATTCACATATATATATATATATATTGATTAAATTATTATTCATACAAACTTTCATCCCCTTTTCACCCCCTTAAGGGTTAAATTTTCAAAGTCCTTTCTCTGTGCGCGCTTACAGTATAGATGGGATCCGTATGTAAATTGTCTGTCAGTGAATTCAAGTTATTACATTATGTATAGACATCTTATATATAATAACAGTGCATAAAAGTTTATCCATGCAGAAACGGAGAAAGAATACAAATTCCTGCGGCCGGGCGGCCTCTCATAAGAGGCGCCATAACAATCCATAGCCAGGTGGCATGATATTTACCCTTCTGGATAGCTACCACACCTAGTCTAGAGCATGCTCTCATAACAACCTTGAGTTATGTTCCGGCATTAAAGGCCAGGTTCCAGCCCCATATACGACTCCGGCAGCACATTGGTAGCACCTTTAATGTTTCAAATGTATATGTTGGGCCGTCAGCCTGTCTGCTGTACTCCAGAATTTAAAAAAAAGTGCCACTGCTGGGCTCGGGTCTCCCACCTCAGGGGAACGGACAGTATACCCGCTACGCTTATCCAAAGCGACTTGGTAGGTTTGACACATCGGTTATCTCGATGTGCAGGTTTCATCACGATGTTATCCTTCGCCGTTGTTAGCACGTGGTAATTGTAACAATATGCACATTAGGTCGACAAACTGCCTAAGCGGTGCATGTGTTCTGGATCGAATTTGAGTTTGGAACGCGTGCGGTAGCCATTACGCTACCAAGATTTTTGACATTTTTTTTTTTTTTGGTTTTGAGGCGAGGGAAAATGCTTAACCGATTTACGCACAAACTGGGTCGTTGCTAGGGGAACGACACGCGTCGGTCGGGGGCGATAACACTGCAGCAATAGTATGCTCTTGGCAGCGCTCCGTCCGCGATCGACGTCACAGAATAGTGTGGAAGACTCCGAGCGTTGCTGCACGGGCGAGCAACCCCAATACCCACTAAAAACCCCCTCCTCCCTGACGACCCTGCGCTTTGAATGTGTTGGAAAGGCTGAGATTTAGAACATAGTTACGCCCAGCCGATCCAGCGCAATAAAGTGCCTGGAGTGTGCCCTGGGAGAACACACCCCACTTCGTTGTGCGGGGGTAGAAGGTCCTTTGCTCTTCCTAGCAAGCTAAAGGCCCCCCGCGGTAAACGGAACCTAACTCAGGGAGGGAAGTAATGCGCGTACCTGCCTCTCCGGGTGCCAGCTGAAGGCCGGCGACCTCGAGAAGACGCATTGTGGCGGTGAAGTGCATTGGACCAGACGGGTGCACCGTACAGTGCCATACTCCTCAGGATGCCAGAGTAAAGTTTCCGCGTCGCACCTCCCGGGCCCCCTACGTTGGGAAGCAGCCTCGAGAGTGCGCCCGCGGATTTGACGAGTTTGGGAACTAGCTGCTCAAAGTGCGCTTTGAACAGCCATTTCCCATCGAGAACTAGCCCCAGATATTTCATCTGGGGCCCTACTCTAATGGCCACCCCTTGGACCGAAACGGTCAAGTCCGCGGGGGGATTGCGAAATTTCCTATGGAACATGATGGCCTCCGTTTTCGCGGGGGAGACCCTCAAGCCCAGCCTAGCTATTCGATCTACGACAATCGCCAACCCGGCGTTAGCGACGTCCACGGATTCCGCAAATGACGCAGCGCGTGCCGTGAGTAGGGTGTCGTCCGCAAAGCAGATCAGCCCTACCCCGGGTAGGACCGGAACCCGAAGGATCCAGTCATAACCTACGTTCCAAAGAATCGGCCCGAGGACCGACCCCTGTGGAACGCCGCACGCGACGCGTCGACGACCTACCTCGGGATTGCCGGACTCACCGCCCTCCCAAAGGATATGTCGATCCTGCAGGTACGCGCCCAACAGCCTCGTGAGGTACGGGGGGACTCCATGCGCGCGGAGCCCCTCCCTGATCGTCTCATGAGGGAGGCTGTTAAAGGCGTTCGCTATATCTAGCGACACCGCAAGAACGACATCCTTCGCTTGGACGGCTTCGTCCGTTGACGTTCGCAGCGTCTCGAAGGCGTCCATCGTGGAGCGCCTCCGCCGAAACCCGAACTGCGTTTCTGAAAGCCCCGGCTCCACAGTGTCGAGATGCTTCACGAGCCGCTCCGCCAAGATCTTTTCGAAGACCTTAGCGACCTCGTTCAGCAGCACTATGGGCCTGAAGGCGGACGGATCGTTGGGAGGCCGACCTCCCTTGGGAATCAGGCACAAACGACCCTCCTTCCATTGCGACGGGAGCCGACCTGCGCGAATACAGGCTTCGAACAGTTCCCGCAGCTGGCCGCGTAGATGTTTAGCGGCCAGGAAGAGGAGTCGACCTGGAACCCCGTCGGGTCCCGGTGCCGTCTTCCTGCCCCGGAGCCGGTCCAGGGCAACGTCTAGTTCCCCCTCGGAGATGGAGTGAGGCTCCTCGTCCGTGGGAGTGTCGGGAACGGGTGGACCCATACTGGGGGGAGTGAAGTTTCCCGGATCCGGGAAGAGCCCGTCGATAACCGACCGGAGCACCTCGGGTTCGAGCGTTTCCGTGACCGTGGATGTGCAAGGCCGCAACGTGTTGCGAGCCCCACGGTACGGACGCCCCCAAGGGTCCCGATCGAGCGTCTCGAGGAGCTCGGCCCGAGCCCGGGCTTTCGCTTGCAGTATTGCAATCGAAAGGGCCTTTCTGGCCTCCCTAAACTCTCCCACGAGTCCATTTTCCGCGACGTAGTCCGGAGGACGGCGCGCCCTGCAGCGTTTGAGCCTGTGGCTGATGATGCGAACTGCCTTTCGCATCTCGCCCAGCTCCTCGGTCCACCAGTGGACCTGCTTGCACGGAGGCTGCCGCTTGGAGACGCGAGGCATCGCCGCGTCGCAAACCCTCGTCAGGGTCTTGCGCATGTGCTCTGCCTGCGACTCCAGGTTCTCGAATTCGACTGGGTAGGCCCAGCTTTCCGTGAGTGCCCACTCCTCGGCCTGCTCCGGATCGAGCTTGGTAAGGGCCCAACGCGGGAAGAGAGGGGGGCGATGAACAGGGCTCGGACCGGAGGAGGGGGTAAGCTCAAATCTGATGTACCGATGATCAGAGAGCGACTCCACCTCCTCCAGCACCCTCCATCCGACAACTCTGCGGGCGGCCGCATGAGTGGCGAATGACAGGTCGATGACCGATCCACCCCGCGCGCGCACGCAGGTCTGGACCGATCCCTGGTTCAATATGGTCAGGCCGGATTGAAGAGCCCATTCCTCAACCGTCCGGCCCCTAGGTTCCGTGAACGTATTTCCCCAGGAACAGTGTTTTGCGTTAAAGTCGCCCATCACGAAGATCGTTTTAGGCGACAATCTGTCTATGGCAGCCCTGATGGCGTCCAAGTGAAGCTCGAACTCCGCCAGGGGGCGGCTGCGCGAAAAGTAAACGCCTATGACGACGATACTCCCGCTCTCCGCCACCGCATAGCCCTTTCCTCTTTCAAGACATGTAAGCGGTGTGCCAGAACCGGCTCTGGCCACCACCGCTACCACTTCGTCGAGGTCGCCCACCCAATTGCCGCAAGGCGGCACGTAATAAGGTTCGCTTATTACGGCCAAGTTCGCTTGCCACTCCGCCATCGCCTGCAGGCACAAATCCTGAGCGGTGGGGGAGTGGTTTACGTTCGCCTGAAATAGTATTGTTACGGGCGTACTAGGCATTGGAGGTGTCCATTGCGCGTACTCCCGTAACACCCGTGCGTTGTTTCGTCCTCGGATGGACGAATTTGCCCTTCACGTAGGGAGGCTGGCAGAACCTCGCCAACGTGGGGTGGGCAGCGTTGAGTCCCCCCGCCGCACACGCCGCGCAGTGGGGGTTCCGGGCCGTGCAGTCCGGCATCTTGTGTCCGCTCTTACCGCAGCGGAGACACAAGTTAGTCCGGTCCGGGCACGTGTCCGGACAGGTCTGGGCGCCATGGCCGACGTTGTAACACCGGTAACAACGTATCGGTCTGGCTTCCAGTGCCTCTACCCTCGCCGAGGTGAAGCCTACCACGAGGTAGCCCATCTCGACGATGACTTTGGCAGCAGCGACGGGGCACATCACGTACGATGCGCCCAAACCGCCCGGTCCTGCACCGATGTGCTTCGTGCGCACGTCGTCGCGCCGGCAGTTGCCGGCGCGCGCGATCGCGTCACGCAGCCCATCGACCGTGACCGATTCGTCCAGCCCAGAGACGTAAAGCTCCCCACGCTTTACGGGGCGGACGACCTCGGCCATCCCTGCAAGGGCTCCGCGCAGAGCCTCGGCGACGCGGTCCGCCTTGGCCGCGCTCTCGGGTCCCGGCTGGAACTCGAGAAGGCGCGCGTCCCTGACGGTCCGCACCACCTTCAGCCCCTCGCGGAGGCCCATGGCCGCGATGTCGACCACCGTCGAGGCCTTCGCGAAGACCTCGCGATAACCGACACCCTTCGCGGCCGCTGCCGGCAGCAGTTTGATGATAACTGCGGCCGACTTCGGCTCACGGAATACTACCGCAGGCTTCGCAGCCTGTTTCCGTTGTTGCTGCCCCCGCCCCGTCGGCAGGGGAGCAGCTTGCGCCTGGGTGGGGGGAGGGGGCCCGTCGGCCCTCGCCCCCTTACCCTTTTTCCGCTTGACGACCGTCGTCCACGCCCCCCCCTTCCGGGCGGGGGCGGGGGCCACGGGCGCCGGCGGCGGCGCGACGTGCGCGAGGCGAGCGCGGACGGCGGGCGCCGCGACTACCGATGTCGCGGCCGCAGGCGCCGTCCGTTGCCTAGGGGCCGGCCTAGGAGCCGACACCACAGGCACGGGTGCCGTGGCGGGGGCCGTTAATGCAACGGCGGCATCGCGTGCCGCTCTCCGCTGCATTTTCAGCCTCCACTTCACCCCCCCTCTATTCGTCTTTTTTTTAGGGGGGGGGGCCGGTGACGGTGGGGAGTCCGTCACCCCGACAGCCGGGGTCGCCACCACCTCCATCGGAACCGGGGTACTTACTTCCCCCGCATTCCGCCGGACGGCGGCGGCAGCCGTGGCCGCTTTCGGCCTAACGGCCACTTTTGGTGCCGGTTTGATTGCCGGCGCCTTGCCTCGGTCGGCCGCTAGCGGTGGACGGAGGGTCGGCGCGGCATTCAGCCGGTCCTCGATTCCGGCGAACCGGGCATCGAGTATGGGGGCGACAACGTCGATCACGGCCCGCACAAACGCGTCGTGATCGATGCCGCCGGGCCCCGTTGGAGCGGGTGTCGGCGCCACCCCGTTGGCGGCCGCCGGAGCTCGCTCCGTCCCGACGACGGGAGCCGGTGTCGGCCCTGCTACCGCAGCACGGGCCGGACGCGATTTTTTAACCGCAGCGGGTGCGGCGGGCGGTTCCGGTACCGCCGCCGCCTCCGCCGTGGCGGCTTGGGCCTTTCGCTTGACGGGTACGGGGGTCGGCGCCGCCATTACAGCAGGCGCCGGCTCCGCAACCGAAGCGGAGGCCTTTAGGGCCTTACGCATGTCTTCAAACTCCCTGCGGTAGGAGCGGTTTTCCTCCCGCAGCGAGCTTAACTCCATGCGTAGCCTGGCGTTCTCGTTACCGAGCTTCCAGGCCTCGGATTCCGGATTTCGCGTGACCAGTGTGTCGACGATGTCCGACACCCTGGACGCGGCCTCCTTCAGCCGGCGCACGTAAACCCCCTTCAAATTGCCCGACGTTTGGGCAATTTGAATTATCTCGGCGACCTGGGCGCACGCCGCTAGGCGGAGCTCCCCAGGGCCGAGAGCCGATATATTCCCGACGAGGGCGGCGCACTGGCTAGCCGCGGCCACTTTGGCGGCGGTTGCCTTGCGCGCCTTGCGCCCCTTTTCACCCCCCTCGGTGCGGAGGTAGGCCTCCGCACCCGCGAGAATGCTAGTAGTCGCCGCGGGTGCGCCCCCCGTGGGGCGCAGAGGCGAGCGCGCGCGCGCTGGGGAAGAAGCACCCGACGTGCCGTCCGAATCGGCGCCGCTGCTCTGGGACCGGTCCCAGAAGCGCGACCTCGATCCGGGAACGAGCATCGGGGCACACGAAATCGGCACCGTTGCCGTTGAAGACGATGACGGCGCCGCCGAACCCGATGCCGAAGACGATGAGGCTGTGAACGAACATGACGACGTCGTCGTGCCCGCCGCCGCTGCCGCTGAAGACGAGGACGTGGACACCGCCGCAGCCGAAGACGCAGGCGCCGACATCGCAACAGCGGCTCCCATCCCATTAGGGAAGGAAGACGAGGGGGTCGCCGCTGCCGCGCCTACGAGGTCCCTGTTCACGACCCCGGCCGAGGGCGCGAGTGAGGCTCGCGCGACAACCGGTGTCGTGGGACGGCTGCTCTCGACGTTGCAGCCCGAAAGGTTGCAAGTCGATGTCGTAGGCACAGGTGAAGCCCGTGCGCTATACGACACCGTCGTCGTAGGGCACCCATCCCCTGCCGTCGCTGAACCGGCCGCCGTGTATACCGGACTACAGGCAGGCGCTTCAGGGCGGGAATAACTATGGTCGCGAATCGCACCGTAGAGCGCGTGCTCCAGCGAGTCTGGGACGCTGCCGGACGGTGGGATGTGATCATGCTCTACGTAGGCGCCGCTCCCTTGCACGAGTGAGGCTCGCGCAGAGGTGGGTGGCGCCATGTAGGCATATTGAACTATGGTGCTTGCAGCGCTCACGGCCAGGCAAACGGCCGAGTTCGCTGCAAGCAGTACGTTCCTATCTATCTCCGGGTGTGCTGCGCTCCTGCGCGCGGCACGCCCGGATGGGGCCCTAGGCGCCATGGGAACCGGAGGCGGTCCCATCGCGCCGCACCTATCCTCATGCGTGGCGGCGGTGAGGTCTACCACCGCCGACGCATCCCCTACCGAGCCGGGCATATCGGCAGCCGTGAAAACGGCACTATCCGCATGCCCGTGACGCGGCCCGGCAACCGACCTGCTGCGACGGGCCGATGAAGAAGACGCCTTTTTCACCCGCGTCTCCCCGATCTCAGGCATTAACCAGCCATCCTTGGCCTTCGCGTGGTCCCGCTTTCGCGGGACACTCGAAGGCCTCGGGGCCTTCTGGGGGCCTGGGCCATCCATTACTGGAGGCCCGTTCCTTTGCCGAGACCAGTCGACGCGTGTGAATAACTATCGACACAAACGACCGTTATTGCGTAATGCGCTTAGACGCGCCGAAATAAACAAGCGAATAGAGCTTAACAACTCACCCCAGTCGAAAAACAACTGATTCGCGCCGGAATCAAACTAAATAACACTGTACACTATCACTACACAACTGTTGTCGCAATTTGTCGCTTTTTGAGAGCGAAAAAGCGTAAAAAATTGCAGTTTTCCGCAAAGAGCACGGGCATTTGCGACTGCTTCGCACGGATGCCGTCCGGGAATGTCAAATATACACGACTTAGCGTCAAATGATAAAATACTGTTGTTTTTCTTGTTTTTGCGCTTTAAGCGCTCCTTATTTGCCGAAGCATTACAGTTTCAATACGGTATTAATTAGTATGCGAATTTATAATATAAAAATTATGACAAAATAATTTACTTTTCAATGTATGAGGGTTCGAAGAATTTAAGGCTATCTCGTATCTTAAGTACTCTAGTTTTTGCATTCAGTTGTGTTCATTGAATATTTAGTCCTTAATATATAATGTAAGTTTATTCAAATATAATTCAAGGATCTTTTTTTATTTTTTATTGCAGTAGTTCAGCAGACAGGCCCACTTGATGGAAAGTGGTTACCATCGCCTGTGGACATTTGCAACACGAAAGGTGCTATAAATGCGCTGCTGCTCTCTTAAGGGAGACTGGAACCTGGTCTCTAATACCGGAACACAACTCAAGGTTGTTATGACGACATACTTTACACCAGGGCTGGTAGCCATCCAGTCGGGCAAATGCCCCACCACCTGGCTGTGGGTTGTTTTGTCGCCGCTAACGACAGGCCGCCCGGCCGCAGGATATTGTATTCTTTGTCCGTTTCTGCACGGATACAGACAGTTTTTACCCCTTCCTCTTCTCTCTGACTATTTATACTACTGGAATTTTTGTATCTTTTTATTTATTTTTTCTTAAATATACTGAAGTGACACTTCTTCAGAGTCGTTGTGATTTGAAACTCGATGACACGAAAAAGCGACACTAAAAAGAGATAAACACATAAATCTATAGGACTTAGTCTGCGTGAGAATGAGATACGAGTTTTACATTGTGCAGCACAGATTAGAGATGCAATAAGACAGATGATTAATCATAGGTCCAATTTGGACCGAAATAATATTTCGAGACTAAAACAGTGAAAAATTAAAAATGATACCTACTTAAGTTTATTTTGAATTACAATATGTTGAAAGATGTAGGCAAAAGGAATTATAGTGTTAAAAGTTAGAGAAGAAAATTATCTGTGAGTATATTCTCTAAAGTTTCACTTCTACTGCGTGTGCACTGCACACACACACAGCATTTTTTTTTACTATATTTGTCGCCAGAAAACTTCTTTGCATAGAACTATTATTGCATTTACATCTCCAATAAATATTTTAAAAGTTCTAAAATCGCATTACATTGTCAGACAAACACATACACCCCAAGCTAAGCAATTTGCGCATGTCTTAGTTATAGTCTTTTTGTAGACCGATGGGAGTCGCCACTGTAGCCCCCCCCTCCCCCCCTCCCCCATAGCACAGACCAGGCGTGTTGCTGGAAAGTTTCTTTCGCCGTTTCTTCTCTCCCAGCCATAACACGTTGCGAAACGGCAGTAAGATAAAGTAGGCCGCCGCGAATCGCCGATCCCGGTCCGCCGAGATCCTTCCACTCGGGCTTTATATTACCCGTCGCCCGTTTTCAATTAGTGCATTGTGTCACCCTATGGTGGGCATCATTAGATTCAAGACCACGGGTCATAAAAATGGCCCGAACATTTGGAGGGCTTGCGTGGGGCCATGGAAAGGCCAACACGTAGAGGCCCTTTGACAAATTTAATGTAAATGTGGCGTGACACTGACCGGCGATTATCCCTGTCTACACCATATAACAATGCACCCAAGGACAAGCCCCGGCCAGTGTAGGACTATTGTGGGAAACGAGGACAAAAAGTACCGGGCTATTGGGGTGAACTGCTAGTGGTACTAGGGGTCTGGGAATATGGGGACTATGGCGTTGCCCGTCGCAATGTTCGAAGAACATGGAAAAATGACATAGAAGGCAGGGGCGACATGGGTGTGAGTGGCTAAGGGGTGTAGAGAGATGGGCTGCAGGTTCACCCTACATAGGCCGTCAAATTATTATCGCCAAGGCCATAACGGGAAATACGAAAATAAACACTGAAACAAAGTAACTTTCAAATTAATATGTTAGTATCGATTAGTCCAATCGAATAGCTTTAATCGCCATATCAAATCGATCGAATAAAGAAAGAGCAATAATTAATCGATAAACTCGCGGAATTCCCGCTAAGAAGGCAATGACATTTAATTTTAAAAATTTACAGCTGCATCGGGCTTACCGATTATAATCGATTAATGCGATTAATCGTTACGATTCGTTATCGATACGAGCACGAGCGAATGCTCTGAAAATGCCGCTCGTAAACGTATTAACGGTCGTAGATTTTAATAGACTGAAAGTTGCATTAGTTTATATGCGTGGTGAATTATCCAATTTGGTCGTATGAGTTGCCATTAAAAATTGAATGTACGGTATTAAATCAATTATTTATTTATAGGACGCGAAAAATAATTGTAGCCATGAGTGGATGAAGATAACAGTTGATAAACAATGATAAAAGGTACAATGTTTTTTGGATCATCATTTTACGTACATACGTAACTCCTTTATCGCTATTTCGAAAGTCAAGTCCAAATTGTGATGTTTAAAATCTAGTACAGTCTGTATGCAAATTACACTATCGTCTCACACGTAAAAAAATAAAAATGTTAATATTGGCACATGGATGAATGAGCGAATGAATGAATGAAAACTCTTCATTGTTCTGTAGTGGAACACTTACAAGCCAATAGATGGCGCTGTTCAATAATTGACGTCGCAAACGTTTCCCTAAACGTACAAAGAATATATACAAATTTTCAACAGTAACCATTTCGCTCCTCCATCCTGTACGGGTCCCCCTTCAGTTCACCATAGCTTAAACCTAGACAAGTTAGTATGGCTCCTTCATCTACATCTCTCTCACTACTCACCGCCTCTGTTGGCTTGGTAACGTAATACGGATTTGAAAGGATTGCAGCGTCAGGAAAACATTTTGAGAGCGTTCGGTCGGCGTCCAGTCGCCGTCCAAAATATCGCTGTAAAGACAAACAAGAAAGAAAGAAAATCATTTTATTTAAGACAAATGACATTAAACTAATTGTTACTCAAAAATTTAAATTAAGAATAAACACACTTGTCCTAAAAGGGGCATCAGCCTCAGCACAATGCTGGTCCGTTAAAACCAGCGCCGATCTTCCGCTGAGCCCTTAAGGTCGTCACGGCAAATATTACATCATTGCGAAGCATAAAAGCTAGAATTGAAATCAATAATGTATAGTAAGTATCGGTATATATAAGCCTAGCTTCTGCCATCATGGTTACTTCCACTTTCGCTGGATGGATGTTATCACTGGCGATTTCGGCAATGGTGACTGCATTTAAAATCATGTTCATTTGTCTGTTTTAGGTGAATTATTTTTCTGTGTGTTCAAGTGGATCCCGGAATGGTTTAGATTCACGGTTGGACCCGGTAGATGGCACCGCTGAACACCTCTTTCGCGATGATACCGATTTTGATGATTTTTTTGTGTGTTTTCAAGTAGATTCGAGAATGGTTTAGATTAACAATTAGTCCCGGTAGATGGCGCTGTAATCGGTTTCTAGAATTTTATTTTTTAAGAGCAAGACGACGTCTGCCGGGTACAGCTAGTTTAATAATAAAATCTTATACTCAGAATCACGAGGTTCATTCCTCTATTTACGTTTTTTTTTTTATTACAGGAGTACAGCAGACAGACAGGTGCCAGGTGGTAGAGTATTTGCTCGACTGGATGGCGACCACCCCTGGTCTAGAGTATGCCGCCATAACAACCTTGTGTTGTGTTCCGGCATTAATGACCAGGTTCCAGTCTCCTTTAAGAAAGCAGCAGCGCATTTGTAGCACCTTTGGTGTTGCAAATGTCCATAGGCGATGGTAACCGCTTTCCACCAAGTGGGCCGTCTGTCTGTTTGCTGAACTCCTGCAATAAAAAAAAAAAAAAAAAAAAAAAAGACAGACGGGATTTGATGGAAAGCGGTTACCATCGCATATGGACATTTGCAACACCAAAGGTGCTACAAATGCGCTGTTGCTCTCTTAAGGGAGATTGGAACCTAGTCACTAATGCCGGAACACAACTCAAGGTTGTTATGGCGACATACTTTAAACCAGGGGCGGTAGCCATCCAGTCGGGCAAATGCCCTACCACCTAGCTGTAGGTTATTTTGTCGCCTCTTACGACAAGCCGCCCGGCCGCAGGAAATTGTATTCTTTCTCCGTTCCTGCACGGATAGATAGTTACGTAATTTCTCCCATACCATCCTATTTGAAACAGACTGTAATAAATATTTAATTTGATCTCCTATTAACCTTTCTGAGTGCCACAGAGGCAGTACATTCGCGAGTTAAGTTAATGTTTCATTACTTTAGTTACCTATATAATGAGCTCAATGAATCGTTTTGAAAATGGTAAGCGTTTGACAAAAAGCGGTTTTAAGTCACCGATATACATCTGGTCGGACGCACTGGCGTACGGGAGTACATCAGATAGTAGAGTTTAATTGAGCTACACCGGGCTTTCTGATTTATGAGATGGCCACGCCAAAAGTTATTTCCTTTCGCGCCTTCTTCGCGATACTTATTGTTAGGAAGGATGACGTACAAAATTGCTCGAAAGAAGTGTGATGTTTTATAGTACAGTTTTATAATTTTTATTCTCGGAATCTTTTAGAAGTCGAAGTTGAATATCTTGATTTATTATTTACCAGAATCAATGTCATATTCCTATTTTTTTATAGATATATAGATAACACGTTATTGTACATCATTACAGAAAACATATGAACTAGTATTATTCCAATTGTGTAACAAAGGGCGGTCTTATCGCTAAAAAGCGATCTCTTCCAGACAACCCGTGGCAAGAATATTGCTGATTAGGAGTGGCGATGGTGGTATATATTATATATCTAGTAAAAATGCAATAATATAGTACCATGGAGCTGATCCGATGATGGAGTCGGAAGGCGGCCATAGGAGCTCCTGTACTAAATAAAATAGACCCGTCGTGTTTGGGCTCGTTTTACTTGTCTTGGCTAGCACTCTGCTGCTAATAAATACCTTTTAAAAAAAAAAGCTTATTTTATTTGTGTGTCACGTAAAAAAAATATTCGTTTGTTCGTCAAACTTTACGAGCAGTATGTCACATAGCAGGAGATCGTGCACCGATACAAGAGTGCTGGAGCCCAGCCTCCTTTACAGTTTGTTTTGTCCTTCATTTTTGTACGTTGAAATAAAATATTATTTCATTACGATTGAATTCCCATCAGAGGAGCGCCGGGCGGCTGCAACCGGCATGGCTTACTGACAGCCCTTTATATTTATTAACAAGATCTTTCGCATTTTTAATTGCTATATAAATGCAATTTAGGATTTGAATTCTTAAACGTCTTTCATCCGTGCAGGAACGGAGAAAGAAAACAATTTCCTGCGTCCGGGCGGCCTGCCGTAAGAGGCGACTAAACAACCCACAGCCAGATGGTAGGGCATTTGCGCGACTGGACGGCTACCACCCCTGGTCTAGAGTATGCCGCAATAACAACATTGAGTTGTGTCCCGGCATTAGTGACCAGGTTCCAATCTCCCTTAAGAGAGCAGCAGCGCATTTGTAGCACCTTTAGTGTTGCAAATGTCCATAGGCGATAGTAACCGCTTTCCATCAAGTGGGCCGTCTGCCTGTCTGCTGAACTCCTGCAATAAAATAAAATATCGCTAAGAAGCGATCTCTTCCAGACAATCCGTGGCAGGAATAAAAAAAAATAGTCAAAGGTGGTATACATAAATATTATGGGATGTGCAGTTACTTACATTATATTTTATTCATTAATAAACATACGTATGTAAAATATTATATAAGTAATAATTATATTTAATAGACGTATATAAATACACCTATTAATATTATATACATAAATATACGTAAAAATATCAAACATCACTATGTTGTAGGTAGTAAGTAAGGTCATGTGTTTTAAACGACATTTTATAACAGAGGCCACGATGGCTTTGTTCATACTATTTTTCTGTTAAATAAATACTTCTTTAAATATTAAATAACTAAACAAACTGTAAAAAAATAAATAATAAATAACAGCACGAGCGAAATATACGACGATTTTAATGTATATATTTATTATATATTTATTTAGGTTTATGGCTTGGCAGCTAGGCCTTTAAGCCAGATCTTAGTTTACAATATAGTTTCTTCATTTTCTTAATCCTATGTGTAGCACAGCTGAACTGTAGGTTATTATCTGGTGTCATTCAATAGAGTTCTTGTGACAACTCAAAAGGCCACATTTGACTACACAGTTCACATTTCTCACAAAACACATAATTACTACTCAAAAACTATCAATATCCTACAACTATTGTTCATTTTAGAGTAATTTTACACATTTTTAGAAAATAAAACTGAACAGCACAACATCTCCTTTCAGTTCCCGCCAAAAACTCGACAATTTTAATGGAGGGAAGAAATATACAGATAACAAATTACAAAAGAATATCAATGTTCTATATTTAAAATTAGTAGATATATTGTGGCCAGTAATGAACTTTATGAGCCACATTAAAAACTTTTTGGTGGAGATTCCAACTGTCTCTAACTTACGAAAATATAATAAACCTGCTTTCCATTAAAAGTCTATAAGTTAGTTAATGATGAGTTTTTTGGTTCAGTTATACTTTATACTCTTCTCCAAAAATAAACTTCGTCCATACAGATTCAAAAGTTTTTAAGAAATAATATTGTAACAAACACCTGACAGGCATGATAAAAACCTGCTGCTATAACAACCTCGTTAGTGGCCAGGTATTCCAGTTCCCCCCCCCCCCCCCCCTTCAAAGCTGTTAGCGTATTGCTAGCACCTTCGGTGTTGCAAATGTCCATAGGCGATGGTAACCTCTTTCCATCACGTCGGCCGTCAGCCTGTCTGCTATATTCCAGCAATAACCAAGAACATAAGGATTCCTTATTTTCCAAACCAGCTACGGTACCATAATAAACGGAAATGTTTTGTTTAAAGACTACTGAAAGTCCTGATGGTCTACTTCCTCCTCTCCCTATTTCATCCCCCTATCTAAAGGGCCGTCTGACTGTTCACCAGCTTCACAATAAAAAAATATTATTGAAAGAGTCCTCCACATTCTCACGAGAAGACCACGAGAAACGAGCATGTAGACCGGATTCCCCCTATTTTCGAGGTGTTTTCGCGGGAATGTGGAGGGTTCATAAAAGTTCAGTCGAGGGTCGAGCATAGTGCCATTGGAACTCGATTCACCACCACGAGTCTCGGATTCGAATCCGCGATTGCGTCGCGTCGTTTAATTGATACCGCCCGAGGATTCCCTGCGAGGGCTCGTTAGCTTATCATTGTACCGATTTCACACCAACGTGTGTTAAGCACGGCTTACATGGTGCCAGATAAACTTTTATCCATTCTTATTTTTTAATGTTACAAATGCGAATATGTGTTTGTTTGTTTAACTTCCACGTCTTAAATACTCAACCGATTACCACGAAAATTTGCATATACATTGTCAGAGATACAAAAAGTTGTAGTGTAGTTATTTAAATGTGGTTTATTGCAGAAACTACATTCCCTTCCCGCCAAGGATTTCCCTCTGTGCTATGACATGAGGTTGTTTAAGACGGGCGTTATAAAATTTCTTAGAGGCGGGTAACGCGTTGGCAACATCCTTGGTGTTGCAAACGCTTATAGGGACCGTAACTAACTTCCATTAAGTAAACCATCTGCTAATTTGCCTGTCACAGACAATAAAAACTTTAATGCGAGCGAAGCTGCGAGTAAAAGCTCGTTTATGATATAGATCACATGGAACGGTCTGTGGTCTTACTCCGATCTGTTTGTCTTTTGCTGATTATCTTCTACGATAAGTAATATCACTGTATGAAATTTAGCATAATATAGAAGTGTCATACATGTAGTATCTATCTATCTATCATTTAAGAGCTATGCTCTTGTCGGTGGAGCCTCCTTCAATCTTCTCTATTATGGGCCAGTTGTTTTACTTCTATGTAAGACACGACACCCACTTTTTCTTTTATTTGATCCATGAATGCTCGCCTTGGTCTTCCCTTCCCTCTCCTTGCTTCCACTTTACCTTCGATTAACGTGCATAAGAAGGTGTCGTGTGTCAAATGGCCTGGCATGTAGTACACCCTTGCGAAAATATTTTTATTGCTGATTATTATTAATCACATAAGAATTGCTCTTTTTACATATTTGAGAATTACTTTTTAAAAAATTGTTATACATACAATTTTAAATATACATGTAATTGAGAATTTCAAAGTTTTGCATTTTTTACTTTAGCCTTTATAATATTTTGTATTTTTTAATGCAACCGAAAGTTGCCAAAATCAACTGTAAATTACAGGTTGAATCCTAATTCAGGACGTTGGTAGCTGACGGATTGCACAAAATTATTTTTTCCATTATTATGCATTGTGGTTATGAATAAATGATTTTATTTTTTTTATAATTATGTATATGTGTATTTTTAGTCGTTGCATGTAATGTATATATAGGTTTTATTTATATACTAAACCACTGGGGCCAGCAGACCTTATCCTGATAAAATAAAAATCTAGAACCCGCTTGCAGCCCCATCTACCTGGCCAAATTGTGAATCTAAACCATCCTAGGACCTAGTCAAACATATCCATTTTTTTTTATAAAATCAGTCAAGCGGTTTTGGAGGAGTTGAGTAACACACACGCGTATATAAGAGTTATATATATAAAGATAGACACATACACAAAAAGAATATTAAACAAGATTAATGGGACTTAATTCATATTTGGAAATATAAACAGCGCAATGTAACCCAACTACGTACAGAAGTCCCTTAAGTCAGGTCACGAATTGAAACAAAAAGACGTATGGCATCTTGTGCAACAATATTGAATTTTATGGCTATATAATCAGACTAATGTAGGCAGTGGGTAAGCAAAAATATCCCTGTTCTTATTATTGCCATTGTCATTAAAACATTATTTAACACTTTAGTAAGAAGCCACTTAGAAAGCAACGCAATCATCTGGGCTCCACATGAAACTAAATATAGTCTCATGTTGGAGCGCATACAAAATAAATTTAATAGATTTGTATACCTAAGACTTTATGGTGTTTACCCCTTTTATCCCTTGATGTACCCCACCTTGTTTGTCTTAAGCATGATTGGCTATAACAATTTGGCACCCGGACGAAAGTTTGCATTGGTCTCCTACTTATGTAAATTATTTAACCCAGGTGTATTGGCTGAAATCAAATTGAACAATCCAGCGAATTTCGTGATGAGGCGTAGGGAGCCACCAATGTTCGTAGTACCACACGGTAGGACCAACTTACTTAATAAGGCGCCGATGACACAGGCCTTGAGAACATTGAACAAGATATGTCAACAAATTGACATTTTTATCTGCGCTGTGACTGAATTCACAGGAACTGCATATTATATTATATGTTACGACGATTGAATATGTATATATGTATATATATATTATTTTTTTTATTGCAGGAGTTCAGCAGACAGGCAGACGGCCCACTTAATGAAAAGCGGTTTACATCGCCTATGGACATTTGCAACACCAAAGGTGCTACAAATGCGCTGCTGCTCTCTTAAAAGAGACTGGAACCTGGTCACTAATGCCGGAACACAACACAAGGTTGTTATGGCGGCATACTTTAGACCAGGGGTGGTAGCCATCCAGTCGGGCAAATGCCCTACCACCTGGCTGTGTGTTTTTAAGTCGCCTCTTACGACAGGCCGCCCGGCCGCAGGAAATTGTATTCTTTCTCCGTTCCTGCACGGATAAAATATTATATATATAATATATTATGTTTACCACGCTATCGTATTGGTGACAACTGTAATGATAGCGATGTTTGTAAGTTAATAAATACATAAATATTCATATACTAATGTTCGGTCCTTGCCTATAATAAGTGGGTAAAACATCGCTCCGCTGATTTTGTTGACTACCCTCTTTCTGTGTGAGGCGACGGCCAATGCACAGCAGGGTAAGGGGCAGCCATTTTGGACTCTGAAAAAAAAATACGCGTCGACTACATCGCGCCGTGCGCTCACCTATTTATTAAATTTAATTAATTATTATTACTGGCCGTGCCAAAACTTTCAAGGACCTAATCTATGTACAGTTGTGCTCTAAAGTGAGACATAGTGCCGTGCTCCGTTCCCGAGTTCCCGAGTGCAGCCTGAACCAAGCCAGGAGAGGGCTGATCTCAAGGTGGGTGGAGCTTCTACTTTTATAGTGCAAGGATTTAGGTCATATCTCCGCCATAAGTACAGTCCACAGAAATCTAACCACCATAACCTGTGGGTTAGTTGTCGCTCCAACCAACTTCTACAATTAGGTATCCTAGTTCACAATCATAATATAAACTAGGATTTTCCAGCGACTTTGTCCACGCTTGACTTGAAATTCCCGCGGGATTACCGGGACACAAAGTATTGTAGCATTTAAAAAAGAATGTAAGCTATCGTTTTAGTGGAAGCTGTCGGAATAAGCTAATTTTTATGCATCGGAACAACTTCAAACCGCTCTCGAGAAAATTCGTTGGAAGATTCGAGATGTTTTTTAACCTGGCTATTATTAAATCATTTCCAAAAAAAAATCCCGCGGGATTCCCAGGATAAATTAGTTGTCGATCAGCGAAAACCGCCCTGTATTTTTTACGTGAATCCCGAACACACAGACAAAACGACAGACAGACAAGAAATTTTAAAAAATTGCATCGTGCTCTCCCTCATTTATATAGTCTATTCCAGTTGCTTTTTTTTTAAATAGCTTCAATGTACAGACACGGCATATTTAGAATTTTATAATATTACTAGCTGACCCGGCTAACGTTGTTTTGCCTTTTAAATAATTTTTAGTAATTTTAAGTATCTTACATTATTACAGTATTAATATCGCTATTAAAAAATAGGGGTTGGTTGGTGGTAGAACGGTAAAAATTTAGGGTTGTATGTATTTTTAATGCCAAATCACAAAAAAAATATAAATAGGAAATTTTGACAAAAAAAAATATATTTAGGGGTGGGTCACCCTTATCATTTAGGGGTATGAAAAATAGATGTTGGCCGATTCTCAGGACTACAAGATATGCACACAAAATTTCATACAAATCGGTTCAGCCATTTCGGAGGAGTTTGGTAACAAACACCGTGACACGAGAATTTTATATATTACATACATACATAAATACATAGCTTCACGCCAGTTCCCTTGCGGGGTAGGCATGAACAACAGAGCGCCATTTAGGCTTATTCTTACACACCTCACTTGCTTCTTTCACATTCATAACTCTTGTCATGCACGCTCGTCTGTTATTAAGGCTCCTGACATCACCTTCTGCTAGTACACGATTAATTTTATATATTAGATAGATAATATTTTTGTGAATGAAATTTTAACTTTGTATTTTATGCACTATTGTCTTAATCACACCACCTTTTCCCAGTAATTAATATGATTGTTGGGACTATGCAAATTAGGCAAACAATACGCATATTAAGTCAGATTTTTTTTTAATAATTATAATCAATAATACCTTCACAATATCCCCTCTCTTTTTTATACATAACAATGTATTGACCATAATCTTTATAATATATTATGTATAATAACAGCCCATAAATGTCCCACTGCTGGGCTCGGGCCTCCCATTATAGAGGGAACGGGCACTATACCCGCCACGCCTGTCCAAGGCGGTTTGGCAGGTTTGACACATCGGTTATCTCGATGTGCAGGTTGCATCACGATGTTTTCCTTCGCCGTTGTTATCACGTGGTAATTGTAACAATATGCACATTAGATCAGAAAACTAACTAAGTGGTGCATGCGTTTCGGCCAGGATCGAACCCGCGCCCTTTGAGTTTGGGACGCTTGCGCTAACCACCACGACTTCATAGTCTCCATAGACTCCATAGTCTTTAACTATGCCAAATTATACATCAACAAATTAGTGGCTGAAACGTGACGCAACATCATCTATTCGCGTATCCTGTATATCTCGCTGAACTCCTCCTAAACGGTTGGACCGATTTTGATGAAATTTTTTGTGTGTCTTTAAGTAGATTCAAGATTGGTTTAAATTTACAATTGGACCCGATAGGTGGCACTGGAATCGGGAACTGGATTGTTATATTTCAGAACAGGGCGACGTCTGCTGGCCAGCAAGTATTATTATAATCTCTAAGCTCCCACGGCTTTCAAACAAGGTTATCAGTCTTATTCCAAAGGTGGGAATATTTATTTAGCCATAATGTGTGCGATCGCACATCTTCCCTGACCATAAAGTGTTCATATCGTCCCATCCAAACAGCGTTCATCGTTCATTGACGTTCCGTTTCACGCAACTGTCAGACAGTTGGCATTATGATAAGCGTCCCATATGGTCAACGTTACGGGTCTTAATTAGTTGTTATTAATTTAATGTTAACTATCTTTGTAAAATTCTTTGGTTGTGTATATATGTGACTGAACTCCTTCTAAACGGTTGGACCTATTTTCATGAAATGGATTCATATCACTACCTACCCTCTAAAAATCCTCAAGTCGGTATACAACATCAGTACTGAATAAATTAGCTGTCATATTTTTGTACTGATACCATACTTATATTTAATTAATTATTTGAAAACAAAATATCTAAACCAAAATTAACATAAAACATATATCGGTAACTTACAAATACTTAAAGTAAACAAATCGATAAAATTTAACTAAGACTCACTGTAAATCACTCTCTGCTTGAAATGTCTTAATACTCGATTTCAACTCCGTTAGACAAGGACTGCAATAGACTTGATACCAAAATCCATACAAAGAAACGAGATAGATACAGATATTGCAGTTGTAGCAGTGAAAGGATAAGGAGCGTTTAAATCATTGGCTGTCAACGCTCCCAGTGGGAATTCGAAGAGTTATAAGGGATTCTTTTATTCTATATTCGAAATTACAAATGTAAACGGAATTTTTTGAATTGTTCGACACGCGTTCATTGGTCTCTTGGGTGTGTTTTTGAATTTGGAATATGTAGATTTACAAATTGTAATAATTGGGCCCGAATTCTGATATTACCCACTATCTCGCCAGAATCACTAGACACTATAGTCTCAATCGGCCTGATTTCGGTATACCGCTAACTGTAATAGCGTACCTGTGGCACTCGACTCTACGTTTATAAATATTGACAAGTGAAAGCTCGCGAATCTATCAATATCATTTTTTTCTACTACTATTCCGCCGCGACGATATCGAGAAGATATTATAGATTTCGTAGAATACGCAAATTTTTTTAAGTATTCTTACTTCGTTCTTACACGAATCGCTTTCCATCTGGTGGGTTGACTTGTCTGTTAAACCATGTTTTGAACAACTAAACTCAATAAAAAATAGAGTGTATGATATTCATTATATACAAATGCGTATTGACTCTTTTTTTTAAGGCGGGGGAAATGCTGTTTACGCACAATACCTTTGCAAGGGATTAGACCATAGTTGATCATGAAGGCTTTCCCCTTTGACAAGGGGCAATCCGAACAATAATCAAGCCAGCTTGTGTGGAGACTCAGAGAAGTTGCACGGGCAACATCCACTACCCACTAAAACCACCCTCCTCCCATGTGCCCCGCGCTTTTTATGAAGGACAGGCTGAGACTTAGAACGTAGTTACGCCCAGTCTGATCCAGCGCAAAAAGTGCCTGAATGTGCCCCGGGAATCAGAACACATTCACTTCGTCAGCGGGGGTGATGAATCCTTTGCTCCCTTGATAGCTAAAGGCCCCCGAAGGATGCGTATTGACTCTACAGTGACCTAAGTTATGTCGGCTTAAACATCTTCTTTAAGGTCCTTAAAAAGACCTACCTGCAGGCTTACTTTAACTCATTATGAATAAGACCGTAAGACATAAAACAATATAAAATTATATCTTTAAAATCCTTATATAATTTTATACAACGTTTATAAGCACAAAAGTATTATTAATAATTGCATTATGGGTACGATTTTTTGTAAATTTTGAACTACCCTATAAACCTCGTATAATTAATATGTAAATATAAATATTAACACAATCGGACTATCAAATTAATGCAACACATTTCCAAGTACGTAATAATAAGTTTATTCACTGTTGTTTCCGTATATAAAATTAGTAGATTATTTTAAAAACATAAATTTTATATTGACTTTGATAGTAGCGATTAAATTTTATAGGTATACCCACTAGCTCTTAGCCGCGGCTTCGCTCGCGTGAAAAAAGTATATGTATATATGTCATGAAGTGGACATGTTATAAATCTTAGAAATACATGAATTTTAACCAGCTGCCAGACCTCAAGACACTGTGAGCTCTTTCTGCGTACAACGGAACACAAACCAACTTGACTGATAACTACTTTTATTTTTCCTTCCACCCATTTTAATATTATATAAAATTATTAGAGCTAGGCATGTTTGCTGAAGAGTTTCTTGCGCCGTTTCTTCTCTTCAAGCCATAACATGTTACGAAGCGGTAGTAAATTAGATTAGGCTCCCATAGAGTAAATAATAACCATAAACAAAATTAAAATTAAATAATTAAAATTAATAAGTTGGCGGTAGGCTAAATAAAACTTTAACAATACTCGTTGACACTTGACATCTTTGTCTTCCGTGATCACGGCCACTGAAAAGTGGCCGAAACGTCGGAAAAACCAAAATCAAATAAAATTACCGCGCTTAAAACCGTTAAAACGTAGTTTTATTTATTATACATGAATTAATTCATAGTATCATTTTTTGTTTTGTCTTTATTGAATAAGTTCAGGAGATAGGTAGATGATCCACCTGATGGAAAGCGGTTACCATCGCCTATGGTCATTTGCAGCGCCAAAGGTGCTAACGGCCTAAAAGGGGGAACTGGAATTCCTGGCCAATAACACCGGAACACAACTCAAGTTTGTTATGGCGGCATGCTTTTGTCATGCCTCTCTGATGTTTGTTTTAGTCATTTTTCTTAAAAACTATTGGTTCCTTATTGTCGAAGTTTAGTTATTGAAAAAACACATCATATTATATGACTAACTAGCTGTCCCGGCAGAAGTTGTTCTGCCCTGAAGAAATATAATTTAGAACCCGATTCCAGCGCCACCTACCGGGTCCAAATGTAAGCTATCCTATCTTTCAAGTCGGATCAAACTGCACACGGTGTGCAAATTTGATCAAAATCGGTCAAGTAGTTTAGGAGTCCGTCGCGGACAAACAACGTGACACGTAATTTATATTATATTAAGATAGACGAAAAATTGTTAACAATATTCAAACGATGCGCACGCGTTGGATTTCGTTAGCAAAAGCGTGAATTTTATAAGATGACCACTATTGCGATGCCATTGACCTCGCATTCCATCTTCTTTCTTCCGCTTGCTAAGGTATGTAGAATAGAATATACTTTATTGCTCACCAAATATACAATATCAAAAATACACAATTACAATATTGTCATGGTAGAAACAATAGGCGGCCTTATCGCTTCAAACAATCTCTTCCAGGCTACCTAACTTAAGGAATCATTTAACCTAATCTGGCGATGTAGGTGGTGCAGATCATTAAGTAGATCTTAAACAAACATATTTAAACTAGATATTTTATAAATTAAATTAATTAAAAAGGAAAGGAATGCTCCGGTGGTTCGGGCATGTGGAAAGAATGCATGATGAAAGAATGACTAAACAGATATACAATGCAAAAGTGGATGGATGCAGAAGTCGTGGAAGGCCACGACACACCTTCCATGATCAAATTGATCGTGTACTAGCAGAAGGTGATGTCAGGAGCCTTAAGAATCGACGAGCTTGCATGACAAGAGTTATGAATGTCAAAGAGGCAAGTGAGGTGTGTAAGAATAAGCCTAAATGGCACTCTGTTGTTCGTGCCTACCCCGCAAGGGAACTGGCGTGAAGTTATGTATGTATGTAAATTAATTAAACAATGCACAAAAACAGCTTAGAATTAGATACAAATGGCAGTCTTAGCCCTGACAGCGATATCTTCCAGACAACCTTGGGATGAAGAGAAAAATATGGCACAAATCCAGGGCAGGGTTTTGAAGCACAATATTTTTTTATAATGTTACATATTATTGTATATTAATATTGTCATATAAATATACATATATATTTATGTACATATAATTAAATACATAAAGCATAGTAATATTATATATAGCTGTGCCCGCGAGGTCGTCCGCATGGAATTTGCTTTCAAAACCTTCCGATTTTGAAATATTCTTCATTGGTGCTCCGCTCCTATTGGTCTTAGCGTGATGATATATAGCCTATAGCCTTCCTCGATAAATGGGCTATCCAACACTGAAAGAATTTTTCAAATCAGACCAGTAGTCCCTGAGATTAGCGCGTTCAATCAAACAATATATTAGTATATTTTTGGCTATAACACTAATACTTACATGTTAAATATCGCGATATCTTTTGAATGAAACGTCCGAATTGAATAATTCAAAAAGTTTTGGAAAGGTATTGAATTTATATTGAATATGGAGTAATTTATTTTGATAAGTATTAATACCAAGGTACAAAATAAAGAGTTTTTGAAGCGACGGCATTTTAATTATTAATTTTTTTTTAAAGCAAACACTTATTTTGAGATAACTACAATAGTTAGACATATGGTTACGCGATATTTTTTGTAGACAATTATATGTTCTGCAAAGTGGTAGTACATTGTTTTGTTCTATAATCAATAGTTTTCGCAGCGCACGTCCTGTAAGGATTTTTTCGCGTCATTTTTTTACACCTTGGGTTACATTATTGGACTTTTAGTAAGAATGCCTAATTTTTTTGAAAATTTAATATAGCTTATAGCCTTCCTCGATAGATTTACTATTCAACACTGAAAGAATTTTTCAAATCAGACCAGCGGTTCATGAGATTAGCGCGTTTAAACAAACAAACTCTTCAGTTTTATAATATTAGTATAGATATACTAGCTGATGCCCGAGATTTCGTCGGTGTGGTGCGATTTTTTAACTATCCCATGGGAACTCTTTAATTTTTCGGAATCAAAAATATCCTATATGTTGACCAGGGATGTAAGCTACCACCATACAAAATTTCGTTTAAATCGGTCCATTCGTTTCCGAGATTAGTCGGTACAAACAAACAGACAAACAGACAAACAAAAAAAAAAGTCTAAATTAGTTCTATTTCACTTTTTACTTCCCCCTGACTCGGTTTTTAGATATTTTTTTTCATTGTACAGAAATTCGATGTCTACAATTTTATTATATGTACATACATACATACATAACTTTACGCCAGTTTCCTTGCGGGGTAGGCACGCACAACAGAGCGCCGTTCAGGCTTATTCTATTATTATTATATGTATAGATGAGAAAAAAAGATGGGAGGTGGTTTTACATGTTTTAAACGTATTACCTACCAGTCTTTCCATTAGTTTAAGAATTTTCAATACAATTAAATGCGCATGACCATTATATATAGAATCAGCAATGATTACACCTGAGAGGACCAAACATTTTTATCCGTGCAGGAACGGAGAAAGAATACAATTTCCTGCGGCCGGGCGGCCTGTCGTAAGAGGCGACTAAACAACCCACAGCCAGGTGGTAGGGCATTTGCCCGACTGGATGGCTACCACCCCTCGTCTAAAGTATGTCGCCATAACAACCTTGAGTTGTGTTCCGGCATTAGTGACTAGGTTCCAGTCTCCCTTAAGAGAGCAGCAGCGCATTTGTAACACCTTCGGTGTTGCAAATGTCCATAGGCGATGGTTACCGCTTTCAATCAAGTGGGCCGTCTGCCTGTCTGCTGAACTCCTGCAATAAAAAAAAAAACATAATTAGTATACATGAATTTAAAAGACGAAATGGATTTAGCTTGTCTGATGATGAGTGCCAATGAGTTCCATAATCGGACAGCCTGTACCGTGAAGAAATTATGAACAACGAAGTGTGTACAGGTGTAATCAAGAAGAGATTATTATTAGAGCGCAAATAAAGGGAACGAGAAAGATGTAGTTGGTACCTACGCTCACGTATGGAAGCGAGAGTTGGGTATGGAAGAGAGAGCATGAAAGTAGAGTAAACGCGGTTGAGATGCGAGCACTGCGCAAAATCTGCGGAGTGACGCTCGCGGACCGCGTTCGTAATACCGAAGTAAGAAAGAGAGTTGGTCTGAAAGAGAGTGTCGGGGTGAAGGTAAGGAAAGTAATGCTCCGATGGTTCGGGCATGTGGAAAGAATGCATGATGAAAGAATGACTAAACAGATATACAATGCAAAAGTGGATGGATGCAGAAGTCGTGGAAGGCCACGACACACCTTCCATGATCAAATTGATCGTGTACTAGCGGAGGGTGATGTCAGGAGCCTTAAGAACAGACGAGTGTGCATGACAAGAGTTATGAATGTCAAAGAAGCAAGTAAGGTGTGTAAGAATGGGCCTAAATGGCGCTCTGTTGTTCGTGCCTACCCCGCAAGGGAACTGGCGTGAAGTTATGTATGTATGTATGTATGAGAAAGATGTAGGACATCAAAACGTCTCTTTAAATAAAACCCTAGTCTAGAGTGTGCCGTCATAACAACCTTGAGTTGTGTTCCAGTGGTCCACAATTAGCGGCCAGATTCCAGTCTGCCTTTAGAGAATGGCAGCATATAGGTAGCAACTTTGGTGTTGCAAATGTCCATAGGCGATGGTAGCCGTTTTCCATCAGGCAGCCGTCTACCTTTCTGCTGAACTCATGCAAATTAAAATTAAAAGCGTGAAAAAATAACGAATAAACAGACCTACATTCACATTTGTAATATTAGTTAGGATTATGATACCGGTTACATTATAATATAGTAGTTTGAATTAAATCTAAAAGCCATTTACCTAAAAAATGTTTAGTAGTTTAATAGATAGATAATATAATTTAACGACATTTAAGAAGACAATAAACTGTAAGGTTAAAAAATTGTTACCAAGTCGTAAATTTAAAAAAAAACAACGGTGTTCACTGTTCAGGGTGCTTAGTGCGAGTTTTTTTACTATACAAGTTAACGCAATTTTGTTACGCACTAGTTAGGATAATATATATAGGTATAGACATAAAGCACACACTGCACATGCGCTTCCTAACAACACCAGCATGTAACAGATACACTCTACATTAGTAGTAAGTTTAGTATTAAAATTAGAATAAATTAATATAATAAGTTTTTCTTAAGGTACACCACAACACAAACATGCATTCATTAAATGTCACACATAATAACAAAGTAACTAATAAGCGTGTACAACTTCTTAACTTCTTAAATTTAATTGTAAAAAAGGGTACAGAACTAGAGACCGTAGTTGTTAATAAAAAATAAAACAATTTTGTAGGGCACGATTTGTGTTTCCCTTCACGCTCGTGAGATGGCGCTAAGTCATTCCGATATAAAATTGCGTGATCGAGTAGTCAAAGAACTTAGAAAGAAAGAATTGTTTTATTTAGGACAAATAAACACTTTAACGATAAGTGCTAAAATTGGACCCAAACTCAGCGTAATGCTAGCCACTAAGACCAGCGCTGTTCTTCCGCCTGAGACCAGCAGGTGGAGTCACGGAGGACAATACAACACAAATACTGGTTCTCCTACGGTTATCCTCAATCCTGATTCTATACATAAGAGAAACACTTAACATAGCTCCGACCGTTGAGCGATTTTAAATTTGTGGTCATTTTTTAAAACATTAAACAGATGTCCTGTATTCCACTCTAGTGGTTGTCTTTCTACTTCCATATTGTTACTTACATACTTGGGGTGACCAGTCGGTCGGCGACCAGTTGACCGTCCCGAGTATCGCTGGAAGGATAGAGTGGAAGCTGACCTGTCCACACTACAAGACCACGACTGGCAAGACACTGCGCAGGCAGAGGAAAGTAGCGTGCTCTCGTTTCGGAAGCCAAGACTCACTTTTGATCGCTGAGCCAACGGAGTTAGAGTTTAAAGAACAAATCTTCTTAAACTTATTTAAAAAAATAAAATTACGCGCTTTATTTTATTTGATTGTTATTCCGACGTTTCAGCCACATTTCAATAGCCGGGATCGTCATAAAAAAAAAACTTTATACATTACTCATTGACACTTGACATCTGTGTCTACCGTGATCATGGCTACTGAAAAATGGAATAAAAATAAAATGCCGCTTTAAAACCCGTTAAAAAGTAGTTTTATTATGAATGAATCATTTGTAGAAATACAGGTAATATCTACATGAGATGGTAACAAAGTCCAATGGTCTCACTGTATTTGAGCTACACGTGGTTATACAAATGTTTCGGCGCACGTCAATTTAAAAAAAAAAAAACATGACAACGTGTATACAAAATATGCGTAGTATAGTTAAGCCGTTCTAAGAAGCCTCATTTGAAGTTTCATATAAATACTGACGAACTAACTTTGTAACAGTATCAATATAATTTATAACAAATTAAAACACCATAATTAGTTCATTTCTTTAGAAACATAACAGATGATTCGGACTATATACAACTCAAGCTTAATAAGGCGTTTTACACTAGACCAGGGTTGGTGGCCATCTAGTTAGGTAAATGCCCTATCAACTTACAACTGACTGCTGTTTACCGTTGCCGTTTTTACCGTTATTTATTATCAAATACTGAATCGGTAAAGTGAGAATAATGCAACATACCCCTGTTCTTATCAAACTTCTTGTCCATCCAAAGGTTGTCTGGAAGAAGTCGCTAATAGCGACAAGACCTCCTATTTTATTGTAAAATTTTATTTCTGTTAACTGTATCTTTTAAACACAATACAGCATATTCATTCATTCACATGACAACGTTATGTTTGCCGACAATTTTTTTTATGTTTAGGCTACAATCGACGTCATTCAACGGAGTTCTTGTGAAAACTCGAAAGGCCACGTTTGGCTATATAGTTCACATTTCTCGCAAAAACACATAATTACTACTCAAAAACTATCAATATCCTACAACTATTGTTCATTTTAGAGTAATTATACACATTTTTAGAAAATAAAACTGCACAGCACGACGTCTCCTTTCAGTTCGCGCCAAAAACTCCTTTGCTGACAATATTTTTTCTTAAAAATTAGTGACGTGATCTGGAGATTGATGTGTAGTCGAAAAGTTTAAACATAAATAGTAATTAAGTTACACATATTTTCTACGTACGAAACGTAAAATATATTTATTCAAATAATAAATCGATTTATTTTAATCAATTTGATCACGTGTGACTTCCTATATCGAATCCAATATTTAATTGCATCATCATCGATAGTTCACGTAACTACTAAAATCAGTTCGATAGACGCCAAATGTGGCTTTATAGAACAGCCGAACTATAGATGCGGAAACTTGGGAAAATACTTCTTTTCGTGATTATTACCGCAATAAGCAGCCTAGAACAACAGTTTCTCAGCACTATACAACCCTATTATCTCATTAAAGTTTAATAGTTACCAATAAATATTGTAAAAAAAACTCATCCCCAGACCCCAAATGACTCCAAAATAAAAACAGAACACCCAATAATTCACGTGAAAACAATTATGAATGTATCATTAATACACCAGCTGTTCGTAACGTTAATACAATATGGCACGTGGTCGAACCCTCTAAGGTAAAGCACCGTGACCTCATCATTAGCCATGTGGGGAAACGGTAACAATGGTGCTTTTTAAATATTGTTTATCTATGGAACGGTTTTTTTCTTTCAAATTCCGACCAGTGTCCAGCGTTGTTGTGAACTTTTAAAAGGTTTACTTCTTTCTCCATTATTATTTTTTAAATTCTTAATTCAAATTCTTATTACTTTCATAATATTATTTCTAGCCGTTTATGTTACTTTTAAATATCTTTGATCAATTAGTAACGCCGTAAAGGGTATGGAACGTTTTTTATTTCATTCTTTTAAATTTCGACCTTCCAGCCTTGCTGTGAACTTAAAACTTTTAAAAGCTTTTTTTCATCCCTGATTATTTATTGTTTATGATGTTTCTTTTAATTCTTAATTCAAATTCTTATTTCCTTTTATAATATTCTTTCTAATTGTTTACTTAACCTCTAATAAATTGAGATTGATTGTAATGCCTTACTCATTCGATTATATGTACATTAAAATCGGATTTCTTTATGAATACATTTTGCCAATCTAATGCACCTAAATCATTTGCTAAAAAAACTATATCGCCCAATAAATATTTCACATAACAATATGTTTATACTTAAAAGTCAAATAAAAGCAAAGTTATGACTTTTTAAATGTAAATGAAGTTCGTTTTTTTTAATTTAATTTCAAAACGTTTGTGTTAAACACTTCTTTAAATATTAATTTTTTGTGGACTGTAAATATTTTAATTCTAAATGGAAACTCCACGTGCGGAATATAACGACGATTATAATATTAATGGAGGGAAAAAAAACAGATAAAAAACAAAAGAATACATCTATGTTCCAAATTCAAACATTTAGTATATTTGGCGGCCAGTACCATGCCATACCAAATTCATAAAAACTCTTTGTTGGAGATTCCAACAGATTGTTTACGATTAAAGGAATTCGATAATATAAAGTCTGTACATTAGATGCCTCATATAATGTCATTACTATGTCACCTGGAACAGTGAAGTATTACATTTCTAGCATGTGAAACTTACTGTCAAGAAAAGCCAACTTGATATGCATGCAAACGTTAAAAGTATAATAATTTTTTGAAAAGAGTATAATTATAATATACACCACTTACAAGAATATTGACAAGAATCTTAGTTATCTGTAGATAACTATTTCGTTTAGAGGAGACAGGGACTATTTGGTCAAATAAATGTAATAATTTGTGATAGGTCTTAAAAAAAAACGTTATATTTTTTTATCAGAAAATTAAAAACATCAGCCCTAAATTCTATCTGAAAGACGAGAAATCTAAAAAATAAGGTCACAAATAAAATAAGTTATCTACTACCATAATCGATTTATGTGAATGAATTTCAACCATGACCATCCAAAATAGCTAAACCCACTAGAGTTATAAAACAATGTCAACATAATAAAAAGAAATTATAAAATCGCTCTCATCGTTTTAAAATCTGGGCTCAATAATGTATTATTACGAGTTGCAGGACTTGAATTAAACTGCCGTTGGAATTATTGTAGAGTTTATTAGAACTATACAAACACGTATAACACAGGTACAAATATAACTGAACGCAACAACTGCAAACGTAATGCAGAAGATCGCAATTCAATATGTACACAAGTCTTGTTTCGCTCGTGGTTATCGCTCAGCTGCCTCGTCCCTCAATCGGGGCATTGATTTATACTGCACAGATGCAATATGTCTGCCCGACCGCGTGGACCGAATTTCCTAGAATCTGTTTGTACTTTAAATCCGACACACCTGGCTAATGAGTGCCATAAAAGATTACAATACGCAATGGGCTGTTTTCTAATCACAATTTTTAAACACAAAGTAAACAAAAGAAGTCCAAATGCCGAAAGGTAATAAAATGTGCTTCTACAGGTATGCAGGTGTAAATTTGTCTTTGTCGGCGTCTAGGTCCTAACAGTATGAAAGCTTATCCGCCTCCTATCGACCACTTCCAGCAACGTTCAAAATATAAAAGACTAGTCTAACTTAATTCTGTTTTTACACATAATATAATTGTATATATAAGTAATAATAACAAAGAAACTAAGTTGATATAGTCTAGACAACTACCTAGCAAAACATAAAGGTGAGTCGAAGCCAACCTGATTTGAAGTAATACAATGACTGACATGTTGTTTATGACAACGAAGGTTTTTATTAGCAAATGAAAAAAATGCTATTGTAGCGTCATATATCTTGCTAATTCGTATATTCCAAGGAAACAATGTCATTTATCGGGATAAAATATATCCCAAGTGTTGACTCGAGTTATAAGCTAGCACTATGTCGAGTTTCATTCATATACTTCAGTAGTTTCTAAAAAAGATGGCGCTCTTTTTCGCTATTTTCGCCTGTCTCACGGATACGACGTTATTAATCGGGATAAAAGTATCCTAAGTTACACCTCAGGATATGAGTTAGCTCTTTTTCGAGTTTCATTTAAATCCGTTCAGTAGTTTTCACGTAATGCTCTAACAGACAGACAGAAAGAAAAAAATCTAAAAATTGTATTTTCGGTATTTGCTGGTCTGAATTAGTCTCCTGATTATTCTGATGAATCTGTAAATGGTTTTAGAACCATTTACGGATTTACGACTTGCATAATTTTAAAAGAGTTTTTATGCAATTATAAATTTAAAACTTATTTGTATTTTATCAATACAGTCCCGTAAATTACCCCATTAATGAACGATAAATATACTTTATGATACTTTTTAAATGAAAAACAATGTTATTTTTCAAATTCCGAACGGAATTCTGCATTTCTGTCAATTTAACACTTAATTTATATGATTTTTTTTTAAATTTTGTTTAGTTTATGGTTATAGCTTTATTTAAGGTTGAAATTCGAATTTATTTAGATTATATTGTTTTCAATAAAATATGACAACATTTCGCTTCTTTGCTTCATTAGTATCTTTAAAATAAAAATTTTAGAATATAGTTTCTTATCTTCTGAAAAATAATTTTATCGACACGAACAACGTGGTATCTTTTAAAATACATTGTAGATTGTCAGAAAAAAGTTATTCGTTTTGATAAAAAAAATTAAGGTTCAAAAAACTTTTTCCACAATTTCAATTTTTCAAGATAACACATTATTGATGCAAAGAGCCGACTTATTATAAACTAGTTAATGCCCGCGACTCGGCGTGGTGCGGTTTTTTTAACTAGGTATCCCACGGGAACTCTTTAATTTTTCGGGATCAAAAGTATCCTATATATTGACCAGGGATATAGGCTACCACCATACAAAATTTCATTTAAATCGGCTTAGTCGTTTCGGAGATTAGCCGGTACAAACAGATAAACAAAAAATTTGAAAAAAATCTAAATTAGTTCTGTTTCACTTCTTACATCTCCCTAACTCGGTTTTTAACATTTCTTTTCATTGTACAGAAATTTGACCTCTATAATTTTATTATTTGTATAGATTTAGATAATATATAGTAATTCGATAAAGTCTACAACTTTGTAAACTTGTAGGTAATTAAGACAAGGTTGCAATAAATCAAATTGTATTTATTTGTCCTTCTCTTCCGCAACACAAAAAGAAAGTCGTGAAAAAAGGCGTATTTAAAAGCAAACAATCATAAAAGAACAAAAACACAAAAGTAATTTGTGAAAAAACATTTAACAATAAAATTATAGGACCGATTATTAAACAGAGGTCAAAGCTACCCAAAATTACCTAAAGAAAAACTTAGGAACTCCTAATAAACTGCTAATAAACTCCTAATAATAATGAGGTGCGTAATAAGAGTTTCGTGTCACGAACCATAAAAACTACTAAACCAGTAATCGTTTGAATCGTACAATCTTTGGTTAAATTTAACCCCTTCCAAAGAAGCCTTATTAAGCAATTATTTTATTACGTTGTTTATTTTGTATTACTTTTAGGGTTAAACATGCAAATAGCGAAAACTATGAATGTTTGCTCGAATTAATTTCTCCCTCGCCTTTTTTCCACCGGACAAGCATAGTTACGAGCTCATTCCACCGATAGATTGTATCGGTATATTGTAGACTAGCTTCTGCCCGCAACTTCGTCCGCGTGGAAAAGTGGAAAAACCCCCCGATTTTGAAACATTGGTGCTCCGCTCCAATTGGTCTTAGCGTGATGATATATAGCCTATAGCCTTCCTCGATAAATGGGCTATCTAATACTGAAATAATTTTTTAAATCAGGCCGGTAGTTCCTGAGATTAGCGCGTTCAAACAAACAAACTCTTCAGCTTTATATTTGTAGATTGTATGTATCTTAAGAGTATCTTGTATATAATTTATTTATTTTTGTTAATCTGTTTATATTATATGTTATATCGTTAAATAGCCAGGTGGTAGGGTATTTGCTCGACTGGATGGCTACCACCCCTGTTCTAGAGTATGCCGCAATAACAACCTTGTGTTGTGATCCGGCATTAGTGACCAGGTTCCAGTCTCCCTTAAGAGAGTAGCAGCGCATTTGTAGCACATTTGGTGTTGCAAATGTCCATAGGCGATGGTAACCGATTTCCATAAAGTGGGCCGTCTGCTTCTCTGCTAAACTCCTGCAATTAAAAAAAAGATATTAAAACATTATTATTAATTACAATTACAATTTTCTTTTTTCACGTTTCTATATTTTATAAGGGCAGCAAAATGTAGCAGTTATTAAAATTTTGGCAGTACTGTTTCTTGTACTCGGTCGACCTTAAGGTGACGAACCTTTTCAAACCGCGACTGTACAATAAAGAGTTCTCTATATTTCTATCTGACAAAAGGGAAGACTGCCCAGCTCTTGGAAATTGGTTACGTGGCATATAGACGTTTTCAACACCAAGGGCGATGCTAACTCGTCGCCAGCCTATTATGTTGGACACACTCTACATTAGTATAAGTTTAGTATTAAAATAAGAATAAATTAATATAATAAGTTATTCGTAAGGTACACCACAACACACATATGAATAAATGTCACACACAAAAACAAAAATTACCAAAAAGCGTGTACAAATAATTAAAACTGTCTTAAGTTAAGTTATACAAAAAAGGTATGGAACGCGAGTCCGTAGAATTGTTAAAAAAAAAAATGTTGGACTTTGCCATCATAATAGGATTTTTTTTATATACGTGCAGGAACGGAGAAAGTATACATGTTTCTGCGGCCCAGGTGGCCTGTTTTGAGAGGCGACAAAACAACCCAGAACAAAGAACCCAGACAGGGGGGCGTATATGCGTATCAATATTAGTTTTTCTTTTTTAGACATTTAATTTAATTTTCTCTTTGTTTCATAATCTATGTTAATTTTTTTTTCCATTATTTTTAATAATTGTAAAGGTGGTCTGGAAGATATCGCCGGCGGCGATAAGACCTCCTATTGTATATGTAACTTATGTATGCAATAAAAAACATTCATTCATTCACAGGTGACAGGGTATTTACGCGTTTGGATGGCTACCACCCTTGGTCTAGAGAATGCCACCATTCCAACCTTGAATTGTGGTCCAGTATTATTGGCCAGGTTGCACTCTCCTTTTAGATAGCAACCGCATATTACAAATATCCATAGGCGATGGTAACCGCTTTCATCAGGTTGGCCATCTGCCCTTGCGTTGCACTCATGCAATAAAAAAATAATATGACTATACCATCCTTTCTGTTTGTTGGGTTATCCTTTCCGCTACTAAAAACTGTCAGACTAAAAGACCTGTTTTCATTAAATAATTAATATAATTGATCCTTCAAGTTGACGTCATAAGGGTTGGTCAGCGGTCATATGACGCGGTACTTATTTGACAAGTATAAGTACATTGTAATGCATATTCATGAGTGCAAAGGTGTTCTGCATATTACCATAAGGCGATAGCGTTGTGTTATCTAAGTATGAAAACATTAAGTCGTTTTTTTAATTACTTTTTTATTTTCTTTCAACTTGAATTTAAATTTGAACTTTAGGGGTTAAATAAATGATTAAGTTTATACATACAAACAACCCAGTACTTATTTATATATGTAGTTCTTTAATCTGTTTTGTTTGCTGATGCAAATCCCATTGTTGGAGTACCATAGCCAGATTTGCAATTTTTTTAAATAGCTAAAGCAGCAAACTGGCGTTTTTATGTTTTATTATTAACAACTCTACGGACTCGAGTTCCGTACCCTTTTTTACAACTTAATTTCTAGTTTTTTTTTTTTTAATTTAACACGCTTATTAGTTATTTTGGTTCTTGTGTGTGACATTAATTTATTGATTTTTGTGTTGAGGTGTATGTGTCTTACGAATAACTTATATTAATTTATTCTAGTTTTAATACTAAACTTATACTAATGTAGACTGTATCTGTTACATGCTGGTGTTGTGAGGAAGTGCATGTGCAGTGTGGGCCTTATGTCTATACTTATATATATTGTCCTATCTAGTGCCATGTGTGTTGTTTTTTTTTCTGTGCTTGGGTTATTAATTTTTAGGCTCTGCGTGTCTTGGTTTGTTTGTGAAGTGTGCGTATAATGCAATGCGGTGGTAGTGCGCGTTGGTTCGAATATGTGTATAAGTTTTATTGTTAGTTATGTGTTTGTGACTTTGTGTGGTGTTATAATTTATTATTTAATTGTTGTGACATGAAAAATTTTCAGTTGATATTAATGATGATGGATGGTTTAGCAGAGGGATTATTGGCCCTCCATTAGGTGTTGGGCGACCGTCTTGTCTCTCATGCGTATCGCATTTAGAGTACCGTAGTCAGATTGGCAATTTTTTTTTTATTGAAAAACCGTCAAACAGGCACTGGCATGCAGTTATTGTACCGTAGCCAGCTGTGAATTTTTTTAAATTGCAAAACTAGCAATCCTGTGGTCGGCCCGTCTAATGGAAAGTAGTTACCGTTGCCCATAGACGTTTGCAACATCAAGAGCGAAAGCCAACGCGTTGGCAACTTTAAGATGGGATATACATAATGAAAATGAATGAACATACATACATAACTTCACGCCAGTTCCCTTTCCTATTTCCTATCCTTTTACGTGTTCTAACTACTTGAAACCGCTCCCGGGAAAGGTCCCGCGGGATTCTCGGAATAGAAAGTAACACAGGTTTTATGACAGACAATTTGAATCCAGATTCTTTTTTCAACCGCTTCCAAAAGAAAATTCCGATGAGCTTCCCGGGATATAAATTACCACAGATTTTAAGTCCGGGATTTTTTTATCGATCAGTGAAAGCCGCATATGGCCGCTGTAACTAGATTTCAAAACGTAAATATCCAATGAGAACTCATTTGTTATGATTTAGCATGAAACCAATAACTTCCCAATTTTTGAAAATCATTGATTTTTATATCAGAAAGTTGATTTTTTTGTGCTGGCACTCCAAATTTTGCCGCCCTGGGCACTAGACCCTGGTGACCCTAGTGTAAATCCATCACTGGGCATCCTCGTGTTACATAATAATAAAGTCTTTATTTCTGTAAAAATTATTTACAATATTTTAACTATTTAGTTAACACTATACTGCAATAACAGTTTTGTACTTTTATTATAATTTTTCCTCTTAAATCATGCTTATCATCCGTGCAGGAACGGAGAAAAAATACAATTTCCTGCGGCCAGGCGGCCTGTCGTAGAAAGGGGACAACACAACCCACAGCCAGGTGATAGGGTATTTGCTCGACTGGATGGCGACCACCCCTGATTTAGAATATGCCTCCATAACAACATCGAGTTGTGTTCCGGCATTAGTAACCAGGTTCCAGTCTCCCTTAAGAGAGCAGCACCTTTGGTGTTGCAAATGTCCATAGGCGATGGTAACCGTTTTCCATCAAGTGGGCCGTCTGCCTGTCTGTTGAAGTCCTGCAAAAAAAAATGTTTCTGTCAACAGTTTGTTCTTGATTGACATACGCCTCCTCCATGTTTGTTTATTACTCGTTTTTCGCAACCATAATTTCCCTGCTTTCATCATCGTTAAATTACTTATATTAAATTGGCAAGAAATATCTAAAAACATTATTAGCAAAGAGTTATTTTAATGAAGCATTATTAAAAACTAATGATTTTCCCGACACATGTCGTAATTTGCAAAAATCAATGCACGCACGCGATTCATCGTTAAATCAATTAATGAACTATTTTAATGCTAATTGAATGGGACATTCTACTTGCGTGTGCGCATACTTGTTTCGACTCTCATGCGATTAGGAAAATATATAAGAAATAGAAGATTTACTTACTGTTTAATATTTAAACAGGAATTTCATTTGTTTTTTCGTCATTATATTAATACGAGTAATATATACCTATAGTTTGTATTTTTTAGTTTCCTTAGTGGTGTAATTGTTCGTTGCCCTAAATAATAAAAAAATAAAATAAAAAAATACGCGAAGCAAAAACTTTGTACCCCTTTTCACGAAAATTGCGCGGTTGGAGGAGTATGAAATTTCGCACACTTATAATTTATATAGAGAAGGAGTGCAGAATGCTAATATTATTTAAAACTTATGCATAAAAATACATTAAATTAATAAAAAAAAAACATTACACACACTACCGTGTATTTGTGTATATATATGACTAAACAGATATACAATGCAAAAGTGGATGGATGCAGAAGTCGTGGAAGGCCACGACACACCTTCCATGATCAAATTGATTGTGTACTAGCGGAGGGTGATGTCAGGAGCCTTAAGAACAGACAGACAAACAGAGTATGCATGACAAGAGTTATGAATGTCAAGGAAGCAAGTGAGGTGTGTAAGAATGGGCCTAAATGGCGCTCTGTTGTTCGTGCCTACCCCGCAAGGGAACTGGCGTGAAGTTATGTATGTATGTATGTACGCATATATACTCTTTTGTTTATTGTTAAAGTCAAATTAACAGTGTAGCCTTGGCGAAATCTGTGATTATAGAAGTATCTTTGACAACAGAATCTTAATAATGTTCAAACTTATAATTAAAATTAATTATGGTGGGCCGCCACTAGTTCTAAATAATTTAATAAAAAAAAAAATTGGGTTAGTATTTTCTTAAGTTTTCCTACCTAGTGCACATAATAAAACAACGTTTTATATTACAATAGCAGCATTAGCATTTCAATGAGGAAATGCGCATAGGGCCCAGAGTCTGTTACTCGAATTGGCATTTGAATCGAATTGGAATCTTAACTTTTGACGGTTTTAGCAGTCTGAAAACCATCTCGACTCAACATTGAACCAATCTTTTTTTACCGTGTCATTTTTGTCACTCGAATGGATCTTGACTCGAACTGGCATGATTTTTTTCGTGAAAATTACAGACTTGGCCTCCTCTCCTTTGGGAAATTTCTCAACACTGACAGCGGTCTGCCACTTTATTTCTTACACTAGTTTTAATTTGTAATCTATATACTTTTCTTATAAAATCATTTCAAAACTGATAGAATTTATATGTGTGCCATTAAGATATGTAAAGGTTGTTTCAAAATAATCATTTAAATACATTAACATCCGTGGTCTTTATAAAACGCCGCCAACTTGTTATTTTCTCGTTAACCCAATCATTCATTATGTTTTTAATGTAATATTTATCTACATTTATCAGTAATTCCGCGACTAAATTATGCCAGCTGCCACGGCCTTCGCGGCAGCAAGCGGTAAGAGAAGTCAGCGTCGCAAATATGCTAAGTTCAACATACGACTATGTTGGGTTCCATATTCGCTGCTGCTGTGGTCGCTAATGACATATTGTAATTTTGCCTAGTAATATGGTTGGTTGGTTTTTGAGTCATTTGATTGGTATAACGTAATAAATACTGGATAATTCAGACGCCAGGTGGTGCCAGGTGGTAGGGCATTTGCCCGACTGGATGGCTACCACCCCTGGTCTAAAGTATGTCGCCAGAACAACCTTGAGTTGTGTTCCGACATTAGTGACCAGGTTCCAGGTTCCCTTAAGAGAGCAGCAGCGCATTTGTACCACCTTTGGTGTTGTAAATGTCAATAGGCGATGATAACCGCTATCCATCAAGTGGGCCGTCTGCCTGTCTGCTGAACTCCTGCAGTAAAAAATTTTAAAAAAAGGCGTATTTCTTTCAATAATTTTCACTCGACAAAAAGCAGAGTTTATCACAGAAAATTTTATTTTTTCTCCGTTCCTGCACGGACCAACAAAGAAATTGTATTATATATACATTTATAGGGTGAAACATGTATGTATCACGTAGAATGTATATAAATAAATAATAATCGGCAGACAAACACACACGTTGAATATACGCATGTGTTTTGTCTGATATACAATAGACCACCCAACGAGAGCACGCCATTTTCCTCTGTCCTATGCAGTGTCTAGGGCTAATAGTGCGGTCAGGTCAGCTTCCACTCTCTCCTTCCAGCGATACTTGGGACGACCAACAGGTCGCCCCAAGTATGCCCCCGATCCTCCTCCATCCGTTCTACATGACCCAGCGGCGAGAGGTAGAGGTTAAATAATACTTCAGATGGCAGAGAGTAGTGTACACTGTCGAGTGGTGATGTGAACTGACTTATTTTGGCAACGGTAACCTTAAGTACAAATATTAACAAGTCGTACTCCTAGTACAATGTATAGCACAGTGCGTGAGCGGGACGGATGATGTGCGAGCGAGATAGAGCAACTATTTATATGTGCGTTCCCGCGCTGCGCTAGTCAGTAGTTCGTTGTCCGCTGCGAATACTAGACGTATGCAGCTCCCATAATCTCCCCAATTACGTTGGGCTCAGCCATGAGGTAAAACAAATAAAATATTCTGTTTTTTTTATAAAAACAATGGCGAGCGGCCAAGTTGGTTTTCCATGTCAATAAATCAACTGTTCGTACTTCGCACACTTTATTAACTTTACAAATCACTTCTAACTATCTAAAACATATTTCTAATAAATCCAAACTGTAAACGGTACTTGTTTTCCTCTCGTCTTCAGATGATAGCATCCGCTCTTTCCCCCTTCATCCTTCAAAATGAACTGAAATTTCGTAAGTCAAGATAATGTCAAAATCAACTAACATTTTATATGTCAAGTGAAATGATATTCTAGGCGTGATAATTAACAGGTTAGATAAACCCATATCGGATATTACTATAGGGAATTTTTACAGCTATATCTTCAATATCTTATACTAATATATAAAGCTGAAGAGTTTGTTTGTTTGCTTGAACGCGCTAATCTAAGGAACGACTGGTCTGATTTTAAAAATTCTTTCAGTGTTAGGTAGCCCGTTTATCGAGGAAGGCTATAGGCTATATATTATCACGCTAAGACCAATAGGAGCGGAGCACCAATGAAAAATGTTTCAAAGTCGGGGGGGTTTTATTAACTATTCCACGCAAACGAAGTCGCGGGCAGAAGCTAGTTTAACATATGCAGCAAATTCCGAGAAATATATGAATTTGAATGAGAAAGGTCATCGTACGCGATAAAGAAAATACTAGACAGCTAATAGTTCCAGCTTGCGACATGCATATTTAAACATAAAAAATTTGTTCACTATTTTATTACTTTTCAATGACAGATTTATTTTACAGTAATAAAGAAAAAGATAAAAAGATAATAAATCTGTTAAAACATGTTACCGGCGAGGACCTAAACTGGCGAAAGATAACATTTAGATTTCATAATAAACTAGACTGGAAGATATACGTGTATTGATTTTTATCTTAGATTTGAAAGTGTTTTTAACATAACCTCATTTGAATAAGACATTTTGAATATATATTCAATATGAAAAATACTTACATGTAAGCAATAGAATCTCGTGGTAACGTAATGGCTAGCGCACGCGTCCCGGACCCAAAGGGCGCGGGTTCGATCCTGGCCGGAACGCATGCACCACTATAGGCAGTTTTCTGACCTAATGTGCATATTGTTACCACGTACTAACAACGGTGAAAGAAAACATCGTGATGCAACCTGCACATCGAGATAACTGTTGTGTCAAAGCTGCCAAGCCGCCTTGGACAAGCGTGGCGGGTATACTGTCCGTGCCCCAGTAATGGGAGGCCCTAACCCAGCTGTGGGACATTCATGGGCTGTTATTACATATTATTTTATTACAAGCACTAGAATAGTCTTGTTTTATATAACAATATAACCTATGAAATATTAAATAAAAAACTTTTATCAACTATAATAATCATGGAAGAGGAATACTAAAGGCTTCATCCGCGTTAGTGTTAAAGATATATGCCGTTTCACGCACGTATGTCGATGGGTCTAATGCGTTATTTAAGGTGCAACATTGTTAATGATATAATAGACTTTATTGCATAACCTTAAGATACAATTCAAGAAGTTTAAGTACAGAAGACAATAGGCGGTCTTATCACTAAAAGCAATTTCTTCCAGACAACCTTAGAATGGATTTGAAAAATAACGTGTAACATGTGGATTTTGCATTATATCTAGAGTAAAAAGTATACATATAAATTTTTTAAATGGCAATTATAATAGACATATAAATAAGACAAAAATATACATATGTATATATAAATAATAATAATAATCATAGGGCCCATGCAAGGATTGGCGAGTCATCGTCTGCCCATTTTTCCATGTTCCCCGAACATTGCGACGGGCCGACGCCATAGTCCCCATATTCCTAGACCTTTAGTACTTTTTGTTCTCATTTCCCACAATAGTCCTACACTGGCCGGGGCTTGTAATTGGGTGCATTAATATATGGTGTAGACAAGGATAATCGCCGGTCAGTGTCACGTCACATATATTAAATCTGTCAAGGGGCACGCAAGCCCTCCAAAAGCCCGGGCCATTTTTATGGCGCGTGGTCTTCAAAGACATACAGTATCATAGTAGTATTGTATAGAATAACAAAATATGGGAGAGATAAACATGTGATAATTAACTTTAGAGCCTGAGGAAATAGTCCTTCATGAGTCCGTCGAAAGCCTGAAGAGACTACGCACGCCTGATTTTCAAAGGCAGCGCATTCCACAGGCACACTGCATGAACTGTGAAAGATTTATTGTAAAATCGCGAGTGATTTACAGGTGTGGATGATGTTAAATATTGATAGATAATATATGTATGATGCAAACGCCAAGTACACCGCTGTTGTAGAAATTAAGGCCCCAGTATTAGCATACAAAAAAGCACATGATTTTATGACAGTGACTTTGTGGCGTTGAAAAAAGCCTTTTTAGACGCCTAAAATCTACACCAAACGAACTGAACACAACTGAAATGGAATCAGAGAATAACAAATATGGAAGACAAATCATTTTATTCAATTTGCCTGTAATCCAAGTGTACATAACGTACAAAGATATATGAAAATGTTTAACAAAGCCTCGCCTTTTGTAATTAATAATCATGTTTGGGAGCACGGCCTAAGAAAATTACATGTTTTTTTTTCAAAACTGAGTTTGGAAAATTAAGGTTTTTTCGTTAAACAAAATTAGTCAGTGGAGCAGCATTCCATTGCAATGAACAAAGAACTGAGTAAAATCCGTGAACACTATAAACTAATGAAAACAAAAAAAACTATAATAACCCCAGAATATTGAATTATTTTTATATACTATAAAACTTACACTTCTAAATAAAAACGTCTAACTCACTCTATATTTTCTTATACAATTTGTATTTTTAATTAATGCAATCTTACCGCATATGTTGGAACAAAAGCCGGTGCCCGATCGGGTTATTAGTTACTATTTCATTCAATATCTGTGCAAAGCTGCCGAACGTGTAGTAATAGGGTAATAATATATACAAGAATAAAACACGTAAGCGCCAATAAATTTATAGCACTTTTGACCTTTTCACTCGCTAATCGCTAACTTATTAAAGGTAGGTTATGGGAAATCGAGTTGTATGAAGTCCACGCCGCTAATGTATTCTCTGATGTGGCTATGCGCTAACGGTGTTATTTTTTAACGGTTTTAATAAAACCACATTTGACCACAACCTAAATTTTTAACATTAAATCGGAAGAAGCCCCCGTACAAGGAATGACAATAGTCCAATAATTAAAGAAAGAGAGAGAGCGAGAGAACACTTTATTGCACACCAAAATATACAATTACAAAAACAGACCATGTTTACAATATTTTCTAGGCAATACAATAGGCGGCCTTATCGCTCAAAGCGATCTCTTCCAGGCAACCTAAATGAAAGAAAATTGAATCAGGCGATTTAGGTGGTTCAGGAAAAAGGCAATAGATACATAAATACTCAAACTAATTCCGTTAATATTCGTTATTATAATAAATGTATTAGCTTATTAATTATATATATATACATATATATTTTTTTTATTGCAGGAGTTCAGCAGGCAGGCAGACGGCCCACTTGATGGAAAGCGGTTACCATCGCCTATGGACATTTGCAACACCAAAGGTGCTACAAATGCGCTGCTGCTCTCTTAAGGGAGACTGAAACCTGGTCACTAATGCCGGAACACGACTCAAGGTTGTTATGGCGACATACTCTAGATCAGGGGTGGTAGCCATCCAGTCGGGCAAATGCCCTACCACCTGGCTGTGGGTTGTCGCCTCTTACGACAGGCCACCCGGCCGCAGGAAATTGTATTCTTTCTCCGTTCCTGCACGGATAGAATTATATTCTGTTAATCAGACATTTGTGGACAAATAGTGTTTTCTGAGCAAATTTCTAAATGTTGGTAGGGATTTGGCCTGTCTGACAGTAAGGCAGCATATTCCAAAGTTTGACAGCCTGCACCGTAAAAGAATAATCATAATAGGGTGAGGTGTGTGCAGGCGCCATAAGTTTTCGGTATGTATCATGGCACAAATTGTGGGCAGTGGATTCTACTCCGTCGTCACACTCTTGGCAGAGTGGTCGTGGTCCTCGTGACAGGGGTGGTGGCAAGCTTCACAATTCGTCGCCATTCCTCTCAGTGCAGTGGAAAGGCGAAGGAATTTAAAACGTTCCTTAACGTAACTCATATCATAACACACTCTGGAATTACAATTGGCGCCACCAGTTTGTTCTTATAGAAAATCTCAGTTAAATCAACCGACAGCGTATTGTTAAAAACATATTTTTTAAACTCAATTCAGTCATAATTTGAAAGGGTCTGAGTATTGTTCTTAAATTGAGTCTATCGAATACACCCCCTGTCCGATCCTCGAGCATCCTTCGTCTGGGCTGTGGGCTCGCTCGCGCATTCACCAGTCAATTAGCCGGAGATCGGGTCTCTCCGGCTCCTCGATCTCACCTCAGGGTGAGACGGGCGCGGCCCTCCTCTCCGGCCTTTATGTGCGGGTGGGTCCGGATTCCCCGTCGGTCGCCCACACAAGGACCCTCCGTCGCCGCCGTCGGCTTTGACGTGAAACGAGCGTGGCGGACTGCTCCCTCTCCCGCTCTGCCGCCTCCTTCGTAGACATGACGGTCTCGCAAAAGGAGGCGGCTGCGTCCCACGCGTCGGCGCTCCCGACCATGGCCTTCAGCACGGCCGGGAGGCACAACTCCGCCTTCGTCGCCGCCGACGCATTGGTGGCACCCTGACGTCTGTTCGCGCCTTGTCTATCGAATACTAGAATATGTGACGCTAACTTTTGTTAACCAGTAATCGAGTACAATAATCTAGCAACCTATACCTTAATAAAAATGCTCAAAAAACCTTACACTATTCGATTAAAAATGCACTTCGAAAGCTACGATAGCAGTAGAGGGGGTAATGAAGATCGTAAAAGTGATAAAAGTACAACTTTCGCGATTAGGGAGGTGACTGACGTTATCGATAAATCGAATCGATAGTTCACGACCACGCGCTGCGTCGACTTTCAGGAAAATAATAAATAGCTTAGAAATGTAGTATCTGTTTTTCAAGTATTCTTTGAAAAGTATAATCCTCGGTTATGACTCAAGATTTATATTTGTTTTGTTATAGTTTGGAAAGGATATATTAGTTCGTTACTACACACACCAGCACGTTAGGGTTATTACCTTTTATTCAAAAAGGGCTTCAAGTAAAAAAATATAGTCTATATTACTTAACAAATACTTTCATCTTCATTAGTGTACTCAGTAATTAATTATGAACTATTTTAATTTTCAAATTTTAAATGACCATCAAAAAGGCGCCATAATGACGGTCGCCATTCTGTGACGTCAATACTCAGTATTGTGACATAAACAATATTACTGTTCATAAAATTTAAACTCACTTATTTATGTTGAAAATTCTGTTAGTTATATAAAAAAATCATTTACTGAAAATCCGCTAAAAGTAACAGATTGTCTTAAATAAAAAAATGTGATGTAGATAATATTATACATAAACTGAATATGTAAAATATACGTCTAAATTTACTAATCCAATCAATCAATGAATTAAATTGTTATATTCTTAATTTTTATCTATATATTAATACGTGAAGCAAAAACTTTGTACCCCGTTTTACGAGAATTGCGCAGACGGAGGAGTATGAAATTTCGCACACTTATAGTTTATATAAATCAGAAGCGACGAATTCTAATATTTTTTTAGAATTATGCATAAAAATACGTTAAATTAATAACAAGAAGCATTACACACACACTATCGTGTATTTGACACACACATGCATATATACTCTTTTGTTTATTGTTGCCTAGGCGAAATCTGTGATTATAGGAATACGTAGTCTTTGACAATAATTATTATGGTCGAATTTCGAGCACGGGCGACCACTAGTTAAATATATAGTTACACACATACATACATAACTTCACGGCAGTTCCCTTGCGGGGTAGGCACGAACAACAGAGCGCCATTCAGGCTTATTCTTACACACCTCACTTGCTTCTTTGACATTCATAGCTCTTGTCACGCACGCTCGTCTGTTAAATATATAGTTAAAATCAATAAAATGTGTACACCGTGTTTTTCAATCTAAGTTAAAATCAGAGCTTAATAAGAAAAAAATATTACCGGCTATTATTTTGAAAAAAAAAATGCATTTGGTTTTCAATATTTGGGGTTTTTATTAATGTTCCGCTAATTTTGCCGGTGTTTATAGTAACAACGCTAACTAACGCTGTTAGCGTTGCAGTTATATAATACTTATACTGGTTGCGTCAAAGATTTTTAATTCAACCACCCCTGACATTTACATAATATGTAACTTACACTCAGCCTGACATAACAATTACATTTGTCACTAAAGTAGCTTTTGGAAGACGGATTACTATCAATAAAACAGATGACTAGGCTTTGTTTTATGTCTACAGAAGATGTAATGCACGCAGATGAAGAGATTGTGTGCTCTTTGATCTTTGCCTGTTCTTCAAATATCGAAGTACGAAAATACTATTACTACTTCTGGAATGAATTTACTGCCAGATATCTGCAAAACACTTGTTTATACAACTCGTTCTTATACATTATAATTATATGTCTGTTAAATTTCATGATAACGATATGGTCGAATTTATATATTTTATTCGAAAAGTACTGAACTGATCCTAATGAAACAGAGATCATCGTGATTTAAGACGTATGTCTCTGTATATGTGTATCTATATATCTAAGCACATATAAAAAGGTTCTCGTGATATATTGTGCGTGAATGAAGCCACCATCATACTAGTAAATAAATAATAGATGTAGGCTGATGGCGTGTTAGATTCTATCCACCACATAACTTCCATCTTTTTAATGTCATATTATTATTCATATGTGATATTGTTCATCGTTCATACTATATGATTTATAAATATGTATTGTTACGATTGCGGGACTCGAATTAAAAATGCCGTTCGAATTACTATAGAATTTATTAGAACTATAGAAAAACGTATAACATAGGTACAAATATAACTGAATACAATCATTTCAAACGTAATGCGTGATTCAATAACACGCGTAAAGTCCGTCTCCATATTGGTTATCGAATGTACACAAGTCTCGCCTTGATCGTGGTTCTCGCTAGACTGACGATCTGCTTTATAATGCACCGATGCAATATGTCTACCTGGCAAGCGTCGACGCAATTTCCCAGAAAACGTAATCCGCACACCTGCGTAATTATGCCTGCGAACGGCCACAAACGAGTACAATACACAATAGGCTATCTTCTAATTACAAATTTTAAACACAAAGTAAACAAAAGAATATAGTTATAAAACAGTTTGAATGTTGTTAGTTCAAACGCCGCGGCAGGTAAGAAATGTGCTTTGTCTACAGGTATGCAGGTGGCCCAACTTGTAACAGTATAATAAGATATAAAATGATATATCAGTACTTATATACTGAGCAGTAAATTATATTTATCAATAGAGATTATTAGTTACTAACAGGCATTTTCAATTGTAAGATATTGGAATACTCTAAAATCTAATTCTCGATGGTACTTTTATCTTACATAACAAAGAAAAAAAAAATACCCTAACTAGGTCTAATACATTATATGTGTTAGTATCTACATAAATTTTTTCTTGAAAATGATAAGAAATCTCTAATTATAAAACGTTCCTAATAACCTTAAGGAACGTTTTGAATTCCTTCGCCTTTCTACTTCCCACAATTTGCGCACTCACACGTAAACTCACTACACTTGCACACACTTCATCCTTTTATGATAACTCTTTTACAGTGCAGGCTGTCAAACTTTGGCATTCCCTGCCTCTTACTGTTAGAGAGGCGAAAACATCGCCTACATTTAAGAACGCACTCAGAAAACACTACTTTTTCTTAAATAATTGTGCCTAATTCTTATACTATCGACTAATTAATATATACATATACATATATATATATATATATATATATATATATATATATATATATATATATATATATATATATATATATATATATATATATATATCTTATAAATATGTTTGTATGTATATAATTTGTGAAATATTTAGTTTAAGTATGTTTGTTTATCATATTACCTAATAATCCGCACCACTTACATCGCCAGATTAGGTTAAACTATTCCTTAAGTTAGGTTACCTGGTAGAGATTACTTAATATCTATCATCTATACTAATATTAAAGAGGTAAAGTTTGTGAGATTGTGACATTGTAGGGGGTAGTCTCTGAATCTTCTAAACCGATTTTAAAAATTCTTTTAATGTTAGAAAGCGTCGTTAACAGGGAGTGTCATAGGTTATATAACATGACGTTATATACAACGGGAGCGGGACAGAGCGCGAGTGAAACCGCGCCGGGCCGCTAATCTCTAATATTCAGATGCAAATTTATTTTCGAGGATAGGAGGTTAAACATACTCTATATGTTATCAATAACGGTAGGCCTGGCAGCCTGTCGCAAGAGGCGACTAAACAACCCACAGCCGGGTGGTAGAGTATTTGCTCGACTGGATGGCGACCACCCCTGGTCTAGAGTATGCCGCCATAACAACCTTGTGTTGTGTTCCGGCATTAGTGACTAGGTTCCAGTCTCCTTTAAGAGAGCAGCATCGCATTCGTAGCACCTTTGGTGTTGCTAATGTAACTGCTTTCCATCAAGTGGACCGTCTGCCTATCTGATGAACTCCTGCAATAATAATAAAAAAAGGTATATTATCTAAAACTAGATTACAAGTAGCGAATAAAGTGCATGTAAAACTTGCAACAAGGTGCAAGATAGTAAGCAAAACAGTTATAATTTTAGTTGTTATCTAAATTAACTGTGCAAGACATGCGATAATTGCTTGTATTAATGTATTTATTAATGTAATTGTGTATTTTATGAGGTGAAGTGCTCTTTTCGAATTGTGCCATTAATTTTGTGGAAAGATACATAAGCTTTTATATAATTATGAAAGGTCATCTGTCTGTAAAAAACCTTAAATTAAATTAAATATTACTCTTGATAAGTCAGTTGCAAAACCAAGCAAATGGAAAGCAAGTTATAAAATGAATGCATGAAAACAGTTTATTATGCATCATATCTTAAACTAGTTTCTAAAAACTAGACATGATATGGATTCAACAAAATACGATGTTATATTTGAAGTGACCTCTTCGAGCCAACCTCGTTTTTACGAGAGGAAATCTAATTATAGACCACCAATCGCGCGGAGCGTCGCAATTGGAGTTTATGGGATTTGCCATGCTGGAGTGGTGATAGCGCCCCCGATAAGATGTTATACTCAACCTACCCAGGGCAGGTATATCTACTATAATGTCTTGCTATTCCTCCAAGAGTCTGTAGCCCAGGCTGTCAATTCACTCGGGCATGTCATATTCTAGGCTGCAGCTATAATTCGGAGAAAACAATAAATAAAACTTTAATGATATCTACTGTTATTGAAGTCGGTGCATTTAGCAATTTTATTACTGTTTTTATTTTTAACTTTTTTAAATTTAAAATTAAGCGTTGCTTTACAACGTGGCAACGCCGCCAGCCTTTTGGGAACGTTGCCGGTAAGTGGTCGTGGTTTGGGACCAATATCTTTAGCTTTTTTCCTCTTTTTTATTTAGTTTAAGTTTTTAATATAGTATTATAGGTTGTAGTTTATTTTTAAGTTTATATTGTATTTTTCATCAATGAAAAACTGTTATTAAAAAAAATTGAAACAAAAATTGAAATAAGCGGTAGTTTTTTAAAAAGTAAGCTTAAAATAATAAAACCGGAAAAATCGTCGTTTAGTAAGTAACATAAGTTTTTGGAGTTCACTATAGTATTTTGCATTAGACACGGTTACAAGATGTTACAATACATGGTGATAGTTTCACGTGTGCTAGCCAAATTGGCGTGCAAAATTATTCTTAGAGTACAATTTTATTATTTTAATTATCTTATTATATTACAATTAAATTATAAATGTCAATAAAAAATTAGTCAATATTGTATTTATCTCATATAATCCTGCATTGAATAGAAACATTTATCCACCAGCCAGTTAAAAAGCTTTATATTAAATAAGTTACCTTTATATTCTTTGATAATTGAAGGTATTTTGTTATAGATTTTTATAATCATAATATGGCTATTTCTACTATAGAGATGGCTGTTCACCGGGGGGTGTGCTAAACGATTTCCATGACGAGTGTTAAACCTGTAAACATCTTCAAATTTTAGAAATAGCTCTGGATTGCTTTTCACAAATTTACAAGCTTCAAGTATGTAAAGGCTGGGAAGCGTTAAGATTTTATATTTTCTAAAGAGGGGGGCACAAGAAGTCCACGGTGGTACATTAAATATTGCTCTTAAGCATTTTTTTTGGGCGATAAATACTTTATTTACGTCAACAGCATTTCCCCATAATATAAGTCCGTATCTAATAAGAGATCCCACGTAGCCATGGTAAGCCATAAGAGCAGTTTTAATATCTGTTATGTTAGAAATTTTCCATAATGCATATACAAATTTATTAATTTTTTTAACAAGATTATCTATATGTAACTGCCATGAACAGACATTGTCAAGAGTAATTCCAAGAAATAAGACATTAGTATTTTCAACTAACTCGCAATTGTTATACGAAATTTTAATTTTGTTTGTTTTTGGTTTTCTATTATAAAATTGTACAAAACTTGTTTTCGATATATTTGCATTTAGGTTATTGTTAGCAAGCCACTCAATGCAAATACCTACAACAGCATTTAGGTCTTTGACATGATCATGCTCATTATCATTTGTCACTAATATCGAGATATCATCAGCGAAGAGTGTGCAGTGGTGATGTATTACGTCTGGCAAATCATTTATGTATATAATGAATAATAGTGGCCCTAACACACTGCCTTGCGGTACGCCATATTTGTTTAATTTGTACGAGGATCTGTAAGTATTTACTTCTTTGAACCTGTTGATTTCGCCTATTTCAACACACTGTTGTCTATTATCTAGGTAGCTTTTAATCCAGTCGTAAGCAGGCCCACGAATACCATATTTGTTACATTTTATAAGTAGTTTATCGTGACAGACAAAGTCAAATGCTTTGCTCATGTCAAATTGCCACTTATCACCAAGCTCTTGGAACCCGGTTAGTATTGCAATTGGGTGGATATCTCAAATGCGCGCGCGATGCGTGAATGTTTTTACGACGGATCGATTCAGACTGATCGTTGAGACGCGGAAGTGCGGGGTAAATTACTTTTTCGGGGAATCATCGTTCGTTACGCGGTGGCGTGAACATCCTGGGGCCCGGGGAAAAGGTGACGGCTCCCATTTATAGTGCTGACTAAGTGCTGTTGTCGTCGGGGGGAAGACGAGCAATCTTTGTGACTGGTCTCGTTAAGCTGCCATCCTTGGTGCTGAGTTCTACGACTCGGACGACGTCATCCTTTCCGGGCAGAATCTTCTTTATTCTTCCCATCTTCCACTGGAGTCTGGGAAGATTATCCTCCTTTATGAGTACCAGCTCACCAATCTTGGGTCGACTGGTTTCCGTAGTCCATTTAGATCGGGATTGGAGAGTGTGCAGGTAGGATTTCGACCACAAGGTCCAAAATCGCTGAGCCAACGCTTGCACTAAGCGAAAACGTCGTAGGGTTGATGGAGGAGAGGATTCATGGGAATGTTCGGGTAATGCGGTAAGTGGGCGACCTATAAGGAAATGACCAGCGGTTAGGACTTCGAAGTCTGTAGGGTCTGAAGACAGAGGGCAGAGTGGTCGAGAGTTGAGAACGGCCTCAATACGGGCTAAGAGTGTAGAAAATTCTTCAAAGGTCAGATGCTGCTCACCTAATACGCGATAGAGTAATTGCTTAGTAGATTTCACGGCTGCCTCGTGCAGACCGCCAAAAGAAGGAGCTGAGGGCGGATTGAGCAACCATGTGATCTGCTGTGTGGCTAGCTTGTGCGTAATTCTATCATCATTGGCCTTTAAGAAGTTTTGTACTTCTATGAGCTGATTTCTTGCGCCGACATAGTTTGTACCGCAATCAGAGCGAATTAGGGTAGGGATTCCGCGCCGACTAACGAACCTTTGCAGTGCCGCAAAAAAGGCGTCCTTTTCTGGGTTTTAGACCAGGCAGTACGTGATGACCCAAAGCAGGGGGCATCGTGGGCCAGGTATCAGGTGGGGCCTTGAGCCAAGTAGGCGACCACCATAGGTCATAGGCTAAGAGTTCCTGTGCTGATATTCCCCTGCTAGCACAGTCGGCAGGGTTAAGAGCTGAGGGTACATGTCTCCAAGTAGGGTTACATGGATTGGCTGCAATGGCAGAGACTCGATTGGCCTCAAAGACCTGTAGGGATTGAGAAGGAGTTTTAAGCCAGGCGAGTACGATAGTACTGTCTGACCAACAAAAGTGTTGCTGAATGGTAATGTGGGCAGAAAGTTGAACAGAGACGCGAGAAATGTGCAGCGAAGTGAGGTGTGCAGCTGTAAGTTCCAGCTTTGCTATAGTCTGTCGGGTTTTAATGGGGGCTACCTTGGATTTAGAAACAAGTAGTCTGACGTGTACCTGACCCGTGATATTCGTTTCATGAAGATAGACTGCGGCTGCATATCCGGATTCGGATGCATCGGCAAAACCGTGTAGGGTGTAGGTGGAATCTTTGCTGGTGCAAATTGTTCTGGGGAGTCGAAGAGCAGAGAGTAGAGGTAAGTCTTCAAAAATGTGCTGAAATTGAAATGTGACATCATTGGGAGCCGATTCATCCCAGTCTAACTTTAGAGTCCATAGGTGCTGAATGAGCAGTTTTGCGCGGAAAATAACTGGGCTGATCCATCCACTAGGATCGTATAAACGAGCGATGGTACTGAGTATTGACCTTTTGGTAAATTTTTCCAGTGTAGGTACCGAAATGTGATATGTAAATTCGTCCGTTTGGGGTATCCATTGCATACCAAGTACCTTGATTGCATTGGAGTCGGGTACAACATCAAAATCCTTGGGTATGTCACATTGATCATCCGGGAAGCGTTCTAAAAGCTGACGAGAGTTTGAGGTCCACTTTCGCAAATGAAATCCCCCTAGGGCTAGTAACTCAATGAGTTCAGTCTGCAGAGCTATTGCCTTGTCAACTGAATCATGCCCAGTCAGAATGTCATCCACGAATATGGAGTGCGTAAGAACCTGTGCAGCCTGGGGAAAACGGTGACCTTCATCAGTGACCAGCTGTATAATAGATCGATTGGCGAGGAAGGGGCTGGGTCGTAGGCCATACGTGACAGTGGACAGGGCGTAAGTGAGCAGAGGTTGATCTGGAGAAGAGCGCCATAGAATGAGTTGGAACCGTCTGTGGTCTGGGTGAACTAGTATATTTCTAAACATCATCTGGATGTCTGTACTAAAGACCACTTTGTGAGTACGAAAATTTAGAATGATGTCAGTAATATCACGTTGGAGCGGTGGGCCAGTGTGCAGACAGTCATTAAGACTGACACCATTAGAGCTCTTACAGCTGCCATCAAAAACCGTGCGAAGTTTTTCAGAGTTGGCTTTGAAGATGCCATGATGCGGGACGTAAAAATGGTCTTTTCCTTTGAATGTGCTGGGGTGACAAAGAGCCATGTGGCCCATGTCAATGTATTCCTTCATGAAGTCGATATATTTTGAGCGGAGGGTAGGATCTCTTTGGAGTTTGCGCTCCAAATTAAGGAATCGTCGTAGTGCAATAGCGTGGGTTGCACCGAGCTTAGGTGCCTTTGTAAGAAAGGGAAGGGATACTATGTATCGCCCTGTGGGATCACGTGTGGTGGTAGAACGAAAGTTCTCCTCACACTCGTCAGAGGTTGAGTTGTCCTTTGATTGCACTTCTTCGACTTCCCAGAATCTCTCCAGAGCGGAGTGTATTTCTTTATTTGAGTGTTGGGGTTGTAAACAGTCAATATTTACTAGTGCTGAATTAACTTGAGGCTCAGGCTTTGTGTAGTTTGGATTGATAGGACCTAAAAGAGCGAAATTGAAGATCGTGCCGAAGGCTATTGGCCTGCCGGGGCCCAAAAAAATTTTGTTACCATCCAAAATTTGGCCCAAGACATCAGAACCCATAATCAAGTCAATAGCGGCTGGAAAACGATAAGACGAGTCTGCTAGGGGAAGCTGTGTCGAGTCGAGGAGTGGAACAACGTCAGGTAACATTGTTAATGGTAAAAGACCTGTCAAATCTGGTAGAATGTATGCCTTTGCGCTAATTACTGGGACTTCGGTGTGAATAGGGCGGAATGTGATGGTAGTTGAAGAACTAGAGTTTTGAGTCTGCTGATTACCGACTCCTGTAATTTTTAGTTCTGTGTGCTCGACAGGCAAACGTAATTTTTGTGTCATAGTTTTAGTTAACAAGGTTAGCATGGAACCGCTGTCTAATAATGCTCTTGCCTTATGAAATTCTCCAGCGTTGTCTGCTAGTTCTAGGGACACAGTGGGTAATAAAACTGGTGGATCGTGTACTGTAATGTGCTGAGTATGTGCTGAAATATGACTGTCATTTTGGTTAGCTTTATCAGAGGAAGTAACAGGGCTGCCGGGCAAGTGATTATTATGATAAACTTTATTATCATAGTGCTGAGTATGAAACTGGGATTTATTTTGTTTACGTGATGTAGTGGATGGTGTATATTGTAGCGATGGTATGGGTGGGTGTAGTGTAGTATTGTGTAAGTGAGTAGCAGGTAGTCATTGTTGTGAATTAATAGGTGAATTACGACGAGAAGAGTTTCTTGATTCCGTGGTTGGGCGGGTGTGTTCTTGTCCTCTTAGTTGTGGGGGCAAGAGGTGAGAATTGTCATATGTGGGTGATTCAAAGCCACTGCGATGTAAGGTGGTATGGTGTTTCTCGCTATCACATTCTCTACACCGTCCTGTGGATCTGCACTCGTCAGAGTAATGGGGTCCTAGACACTTACGGCACCGTTCATGAGCTTGGATAAAATCCCAGCGCCCTTGCGTAGGCTGTCTTAGGTATTCACCGCAGTTCAGCAACCTGTGTCCTCTAACGTGACACCAAGGGCAGTAATAATTATTGGTCGGTGCTGGTGGGTGGGCGGAATCTTGTGCTATGGGCTCGAAATATTGTGTAGACTGTGGGTATCCTTGAGCGTACTGTACAGGGTACGCTTGACTTTGTAGAGGATATGCAGGGCGCGTTAAAGGTGGGCGGACGGAAGTAGTGGGCTGAAAACGAACGTGCCGAATTTCTGGTCTGGGTGCAGAAGCGCGTGGTTGGTACCGTGCTGAGGGAGAAGCACGTTCAGTTTGTCTGTATGTCGGGCTGAGGGGAGGGGGGGGGTGGGTTATATGTCTCAGTTTCTGTGCAACGTGCATGGTCTTCTAAGAATGTGATTACATCCTTTAAGGTGGGCAGAGTGTCTGAAGACCCATGCGTTCGTTCAAATAATGTGCGAAGCTCGCCCTTTAACTTCCGCACTACTATTGACACTAGGACGTAGTCTGAGTCATGTAGTGGTAAGTTTAGGTTTTTAAGCGCCGATTGGGTTGAAATAAGAGGGGCTAAAAATAACTGTCTGATTTGTGAGCGGGTGGTGATGTGGGGTAACTCTAGTATCATATCTATAAACCTATCAATGAGAACTCGGCGATTTTCGTAGCGATTGGCAAGTGTTGTCATCGCTACATCGTAGTTCTCATCGGTAACCTTGAGGTGTGATACCATACTGAGAGCTTCTCCGGAGAGGCAAGAAAATAAATAGTGTAATTTAACTGCACCTGACAAATTACCGGCAGTGTCCGTAAGGCTTTTGAAAATAGTTATGAAAGATGGCCAATCCTCAAGCTTGGAAGAAAATTTGGGTAGATCTATTTTGGGCAGAACAGTAGACGTGGAGAATGTGGGCGAGCTTGGTTTGATGCTTGAGCTGATGGTGATGTTTGCCACCAAAATTTTTTCATATGCTTCTATAGCCGAGGTGTAGTAGTCAAAGTACCATTTTTCCACTTTGTCGTCAAGGTCTTTAGAGTCCAAGATCTCATAATATACTGTATCCAACTTGCCCTTTATATCGTCCAATTTTGTAAAGCGCCCTATGAAATCGTTTACACTATACTTTTTGTCTCCTTTTAATATAAGGTTAGCTATCTCTAATAGGAAAGTTATGTACTTATGGGTTTGCATAAAGATGGCAGATTGCGATTTGGTAGGCATGACGATGAGAAGTGCACAATAAGAAAAGGAAAAGCAAACGAAAAAAAAAAAAAAATTTTTTTTTTTTTTTATTTTATTTTTTTTATTTTTTTTTTTTTTTTTTTTTTTTTTATTTTTTTATTTTTTTTTTTTTTTTTTTACTAATGCTAATAAAGAACACGCAAGAAAGCAGCCAGAGAAACGTAAGAAATACGAAATAAATAAAAATGATTAGGAAAAAAAATATATATCAAACTGTCGTGTGCGCTGAGTCTTAATAAACACGAAGCTATATATAAGCTATAAAAGTTGCACGGCAAGCTAACCACACCGAGTGAAACGAATATAATATTCAATATTATTATATCGATCCGATATCACGTTTAGTGCAAGTATTCGAGAATAGGTGTGCTGAATAAAGTACAGAATACGTACTCGAGGTTATATTAACCTACCTACGTACCAAAAAATAGTTATCGTGTAGCAATTTGCGTAATTATCTGAGGAATGTGGAATGGGTATTCAAATATATAAGGGCAGAAGTAATATGTTTATAAGAAAACAAAAAAGAAAAAACAAGGGCAGAAAACGGGTAAATGGGCAGATTGATAATGATTGTTTATTTAACTTTTTAGGTATGCGAAAATTTACAATTTGGTTTGAATTAACCATAAAATGGCAAAATACGGTTGTTGCAGACTGTATAAATAGGTCGCCAGTTGGAATATTCGGTTCGAAAGACCATATGATCTGGTTTTGGGATTGGCTTATTATACGTTTCAATAGTTTACTATAATTTTGGAAATTTTGCTTGTGTAAAACCTCTTTTTTATTTGTATAATATTGGAAACGTAAGTACCTCTTTCTTTTGCATGATTTTTTAATCCCTTTCGTTATCCATGTAGACTGCTTGATTTTGTTATTCACTTTAATCCTAACTTTTGGGAAGCATAAGTTAAAGAGCAGTATGAACCAGTCATAAAACCAATTAAAAGCTATATTAAAGTCAGATTCTTCGTATACTTCGGACCATGAAATACTCTGGAGGTACATTTTAAATTTTCGTATGTTATCATTACTAAAATCATTACGCCATATGAACCAGTGTTTCAGTGGGTTTTTTTTTTGTATTAATTTCAAATTGTAACATTTGTCCAGTTTCAAGGTCAGACAATCCCAATTTATGAATAGTGCCTATAGCCGATTTAATATTACTAGCGATTAGGTCAATACATGAATTCAAACGTGTAGGTTTATTTATGTGTAAAGATAGATTGTAGTTGTACATTATTTGGTTAAGATCGTCACACTGCTTACTATTTTTTAACGTATTGATGTTAAAGTCTCCCACCAATATGATATTCCTGTTTTTCTTTTTATTAAGCTCATATAACAGATTATCTAGTTTATTAAGAAATAATTGAACATTGGAGCTTGGTGTACGGTAAATACAGACAATAAGAATGTTATACAGCGGTACGTCTATCCCACAACATTCAAAAATAAACTCTACAGCTAATTTTTTTACCTCTGTGAGCTCTGTACATTCTATATGGTTTTTGCTTAATATACAGACACCACCCCGTTTTTGGGTCGATCTACAGAAGTAAGTTGCAAGTCGATAGTTTTTTAATGTAAAATTGTATTCATCCCCCATCTTTATAAATGTCTCGCTCAAACAAATAAACTCTACGTCAGTATCATTTTCATTAAATTCATTGCAACACAATTCTAATTCTTCGGTTTTATGTAACGCACCGCATATATTTTGATGTAGGATGGTTACTGTATTAACGAAAGGAATGTTTCTTTGTTTGACGTGCGCCAGTTGTGGTAGTTTTAGCTAAGTTTTGCTTATCAGAAATGTAATCTACTACGTTTACGGATGCTTGGACTTTTTTAACGATAGGGTAATAGTCTAGCAATGTTTTTTGCATATTAGTTATACGCGTAATACGTTTTTTCTCAATTTTGTTTCTATACAATGCATGATTTGCAATATTGCTAAGAACATTATTAGTCGATTTTTTATGAATTGGAAATTTATTATAACTTAAATATTTATTATCATAATCAAATTGGTCTATAATATAATTAATTCGCTTAGTTAATGCTATATTTTCATCTTTGTCAATTATATACAATTTAGTTTGGTCTATAAAGCGACAATTAGTGAAGTGTAAACTTATGTTTCGTAACAGTTGATTTAACCTGTTTTCGTTTAAATAATTACATGATTTTACACCTACGACTATAATAAGTGGACATTTTTGTAACCTTTAAATAAAGCACTTAGCTCAATCATCACCATCGCTGGGTTACTATCGTGTTCTCCTATTGATAATATAATCTTGGTCTTGTTGTTGACGTTAAGCCATGTGTAATTGTTTGCGATTGCTTCTGAATTTGCATTTGGCTGTATATAAGAAATGACACTATAGTGTTCATAATCTGTGTGTTTACGTGAATTGTCTAATCTTCTTCGGAGTCCTCGACATTGTTGTCCACCAAGGATATAAATTGTATTTTCAGGTGTCGCAATATCCTTTTTATTTTCAATTTGCTTTTGATTATATCGTTTGGTTGATTTTTCTTCATTTGATATTGATATATCCTGTCTTATATCTTTTGTTGTTTGAGTCTGTGTTGAATACGACGATGTCATTTCTGATTCTATATTTCTCAGTAATTTTTGCGATGAGCATTGGTCATGAGTTCGAGGTTTCGATTTTGTCTTCTTACACGAGGATACTAACGATTTCGTAGGTGTTGCAGGATGCGTGTAAATTTTCTTTAGAGTCAGTAGTTGCTGTTGTAGACTTGTGATATTTTTCTTTAAAATCGATATTTTGTAGGATTATATTTTCCATTTCGTTACGTGTACTGTCTAGTTGTAGTTTTAAATTAGTCATTTCTTCTTTAAGTTTGTCAAGTTCGCAAGTGTTAATGTTAGTGGATAAATCATAACTGTGTATATTTAATTCTGAGCTTGTTGTATTTAATGAGCAGTCATTTCCCAATGACTCTAGAGAACGCGCTTTTGTTATAGAAGATGCAATATTTTTTGAGACCGTATAAGGCGCACGTTTGTGCCTATTATTTCTGCGTATTACTCTGACATTGTCAGGTGACGTATTTATGTTTTCCAGTTGTGGAGATCTGGATTTAGACTTATTTATCGGAGTACTCGTTAAGCAGCTTAATGGTGTGCTTGGTCTTGTGTGGACTTTTAGACATGTTGTACATTTCCAGGTTTTTTTGTGGCTAGGTTTCATCTTCAGATAGTTCTGAGTAGTTACATTACTACAGTTTAAATCAAAATAGTTCTTGCAGTCTGAACAAGTCAAGAATTGTCTTGTTTGAATAGGTTTGAGACAGCTCGTGCATAGTTTCACACCTTTTTCCGGTCTTGTACTCATGTTTTTAATGTGTTAATAGATCGATATATGAATGTTATCGTTCTAGTATGCGCTTCTGTAGATTGATGTTCTATGTTATGGTACCTAATAAATTCTCATATCAATGGCGCTAGTTGATATTGCAGAAATAATATTCTGAGTGTCGCTTTCGTTGTGTAGTTTAGTTGCTTAGCGTAGGATGTAGTTTTCGGAACTTTCGAGAGATGGCACCACATTAATATTGATCGTTGGATACTTTGAATTTTATAACGATTTTTAAAAATTATTAATTTTAATTTTCACTTCTAACCTGTTTTCCAAATTTAATTATTATGTTCCTGGCTTCATGTGTTAGGCTGCCTAATTACGATAAAAGAATTTTTAAAATCAGTTTAGTAGATCCAGAGATTACCCCCTCCAACGTCACAAACTTTACTTCTTTATAATATTAGTATAGACGTATAGATTATACAGGTCAGTATATATAAGAAAAATGTGGATCCCAAACCACGTTAGTTGGGATCGTTCCCAAAAATCTGGCCGCGTTGCCACAAATACAGGTCAGCTTTTTGGTCCCGTGAGATTTCTATCAACACGCTTGATAATAGTCTCATTATTTTTTATGATTATTTTTACTACAAATTGCTATAAAAAACCCAAAATCCATATTCGCGTGCTACAATCCATCCCTAAAATATTCTAAAACAACCCTTATTTACCCGTGAGATGTGATTTGCCATCAATACGGACCACGCCTCTTTTTATTCATGTAATAAGTAGGTACTCATAAACCCCTAATATTGGGGCGTGTTATCTATACAATCTTTGGTCTTTTGTTATGTTGGTGCATCCCTGCGATAGCCGCCGCCGTCGGCACGTCGCTGCCGCGCTATCACGGAACTGCGAATTTCTGAGTATACGCAAACATTGTTTGCATTCCTATACCGCCACTAATAACATCACGGTGGCGGTCTAGCCAAGGCTTGCGCTTATGATATAGCAAGTTGATTTCTATTAGATGTACTCAAATTGAGATGGACGTGTGGTTTTACATACATACATAACTTCACGCCAGTTCCCTTGCGGGGTAGGCACGTACAATAGAGCGCCATTCAGGCTTATTCTTACACACCTCACTTGCTTCTTTGACATTCATAGCTCTTGTCATGCACGCTCGTCTGTTCTTAAGGCTTCTGACATCACCTTCTGCTAGTACACGATCAATTTGATCATGGAAGGTGTGTCGTGGCCTTCCACGACTTCTGCATCCATCCACTTTTGCATTGTATATCTGTTTAGTCATTCTTTCATCATGCATTCTTTCCACATGCCCGAACCACCGGAGCATTCCTTTCCTTACCTTCACCCCGACACTCTCTTTCAGACCAACTCTCTTTCTTACTTCGGTATTACGAACGCAGTCCGCGAGCGTCACTCCGTGGTTTTACAAGTATGGGTAATGTGACGAATGAAGAAATTTTTGAAAGTTCCACCCGTAACTAACAAATTGAGAGGATGAAGACTAAGTTAGTATGGGCATGTAATGAGGAGGGATGAAAGTCACGTAACACGTAACTTTATCCGTGCAGCAACGGAGAAAGAATACAATTTCCTGCGGCCGAGCGGCCTGTCATAAGAGGCGACAAAACAACCCACAGCCAGATGGTAGGGCATTTGCCCGACTGGATGGCTACCACCCCTCGTCTAAAGTATGTCGTCATAACAACCTTAAGTTGTGTTCCGGCATTAGTGACCAGGTTCCAGTCCCCTTTAAGAGAGCAGCAGCGTATTTGTAGCACCTTCGGCGTTGCAAATGTCCATAGGCGATGGTAACCGCTTTCAATCAAGTGGGCCGTCTGCCTGTCTGCTGAACTCCTGCAATAAGAAATAAAATAAAAAAACAAGAAAACAAAAGAAAGAAATAAGGGAAGGCAAATGTACACCAAAAAAATCTCTGAAGGAGGATATGATGATTTGCGACCTGATAGGGGACGTCGTATGTCAGAACAGAGGAGTATGGATGGAAAAGACATAAAGTGCTGATCCCAAATAACTGGGAACAGGTGGAAGAAAAGAACTTAAACTAGACCGAAAACCGAACGCAAATCTTAAATTCAAGACTTAGTATATAAGAAAATTTTAAATAAACTAGTGGTCGGCCGTGGTCGAAATTCGACCGTAATAATTATTAAGGTTCTGTTGTCGAAGACTATACCTCTATAATCACAGATTTCGCCAAGGCTACACTGTTAATTTGAATTTAACAATAAACAATCTTATATGCGTCTGTGTGTCAAATACATGGTAGTGTGTGTAATGTTTTTTTAATTGGTTTAATGTATCCTTTATGAATAATATAAAAAAAAATTATTAGCAATCTGCACTCCATCTCTATATAAACTATAAATGTGCGAAATTTCATAATCATCCGTTCGTGCAATTTTCGTAAAAAAGTACTAAGTGGTTGCTGTATTTTTGCTTCACGTATTAATATATAGATTATGAATGTAACTTCATACTAGAACATGACTTGTATGCATTAAAACAACGTTTGAATCGAGCATTAAGACTACTAAGAAATTTTTCACCTCCTCAATTACGTTCAGGTGGGTCGGATGCTCTATGCTGCCCTGTGAAATAAAAAAATTCAATGGCATTAAAATATTTTTGTTTTTGGGCAACATAGTAGCTGTCAGCAATCAAGGGATCAAAAACGAAGTTGACACTTCGATAAATGAATTTAATGGAACTTACTTATAGATAAATAGGGTTGCTATACTTCTCGAATTTCGAGGTATGTTCGATAATATGGGTCTTTATTTGACATATAAGGCAGAATAGAAGTAAAAAATCTTTTTTTTTATTAATAATTAACATAACTTTTAAGGCGCTAATGACTTTCGTGTATCAATTTAAATATCTAGTTAAACAATATATTAATTTTAGGTGCCATAATATCAATTACTTGTGTGTTTTTGTTTTTTGAAAATTGATAAAGGTACGTCAATGACATCTAAACTTAGTCATTATTATATTTTTATCTTTGTGGCGATTTAATTAAAGGATTTTTTCTGCTATAGTGCAATATTGTTTTTATTTAATTAATAGTGAATCTTCTGTATAGTTGTGAATAGTAATAGTGGGTGAATACCTATAATCGAAATATTTCGAACAGAACAGTATCCATGTACGTTATATACCTAGTCTTATTTAATTTAAATAAGTAATAATGAAGTGGACTCAAAAGGAAGACAACGCCGCGGTTATTACTCTGCGCAAATGATATTATGCGCCGACTAAGATTTTTAAACTTCTGCATAATTCGGAAATAACACCACGTTCATGTTATATTGTACTATTCAACGATTTAGTGATGATTCGATTTTTGAATACCGTAAAAGGAGCGGCTGTCCTACTACAGTTAGGACAAGAAAAAAGTTAGCCGTACAATTGAGGTTAGGCAGAACTACGGTCAAAATAGTACTACATAAATACCTAAGATTCCGAGTTTATCGACGAAAAACAAAGCATTATCTTAATGATCGTCTGAAAAAATATAGGTCAGAGAGATTCTACGTTTGGTTAAGACGCTACAATCAATTACACTATCTTAAGAAACATCTAATGTTAGATATTAAAGTAGAAAATGTTTTAAATTAATCATCTAAACACACACACACACTAATGCACGCACGTGCGCGTAAGTCTTTACACACACACACATACATATAGTTTAACTAAAAATGTATTCATAAATGTCGTCTGCACATATCCACTGCTGGACGTAGGCCTCCCCAAGTCGATGCCAATAATCCCGGCTCTCCGCCTTCCTCATCCAGCGCCTACCACATACCGGCGTCACGTCGTCAATCCATCGGGTGAAAATTTATCATGTATATAGAATAGGTTAACAAGGTGAGCGAAGCGAGCCCTAACATTATCCTATAATCTATACATTTTTGTGGTATACTTTACTGACGAACATCACAATTTCAGATTTGAGCTTTGACATAGTAATTTCAATTTATTTCTGGATGTGTTATCTATAATAAAAATATTATTTTATACAAATTATGAAACCAATAAGACATGTCTAATATCAACTGGATTGTTACTAGTAACGTCATCTGTTCGAAAACTAAATAACTAATATCGATGTAAACACAATATTGTCGAGTTAAAAATACGCCGGATTTCTATGGTTAAGCACAAATTAATTATTTATTTATTTTGGAAACATACTATAATTATCATTCTTACAATATTTTTTTTTTATCGCAGGAGTTCAGCAGACAGGCAGACGGCCCACTTGGTGGAAAGCGGTTACCATCGCCTATGGACATTTGCAACACCAAAGGTGCTACAAATGCGCTGCTACTCTCTTAAGGGAGACTGGAACCTGTTCATTAATGCCGGAACACAACACAAGGTTGTTATGGCGGCATACTCTAGACCAGGGGTGGTCGCCATCCAGTCGAGCAAATACTCTACCACCTGGCTGTGGGTTGTTTAGTCGCCTCTTACGACAGGCCACCGGGCCGCAGGAAATTGTATTCTTTCTCCGTTCCTGCACGGATAAGAAATATAAAATAGATAAGTTAATACACATATCAGCTAAGTTTCCACTAAAAAATAGTTCATGTTACGCATTTAGCTCAATTACAGTTGTTCTTGTAGGTCAGTTGTCACGCATAAGTAATTAATTAATTATTACTAGGTACTTATAACTTT